>OY763889.1:26526653-27739445 GCA_963667165.1 Barbarea vulgaris
AGTCTACAGTTTTACCTCTTTTTATCGCAGCTCCAAACTACTCCTTCATGCGAGACGCGACAGGAGTCCAACGACGTCGTACTATGACTACATCATCGTCGGTGGCGGGACAGCTGGGTGCCCTCTAGCCGCAACGCTGTCTCAAAACGCTAGCGTTTTGCTACTGGAACGCGGCGGCTCACCATACAACAACCCAAACATCACGAGGCTCTCGGCTTTTGGAGCCGCTCTCTCTGACCTGTCTGAGACCTCGCCGTCTCAGCGTTTCATATCGGAGGACGGCGTCATTAACGCACGTGCTCGAGTTCTCGGCGGCGGAAGCGCTCTCACGCCGGCTTCTACACGCGTGCCGGCACCAAATACGTTAGGTTAGTAAATTATTCTCGATCCAATGCATGCATTATGCATATGTAAGCCATATACATTTCATAAATGCCATATACAAAAAAAAAGAAAAAAAAAAGCCATATACATTTCACGTATGTTAAGTTTTCTTTATTGATGTCGTTTTCGACTTTATTTATGACTTTACGGTATAAGTAAATTATGCATAGTATTAATTTTTTCATACATGAAATAGGATCACGAATATAAGAATTTATTCGAACCTTTCCACTTTAAAAATGAAATTTTGGATTGTTTAATTGATGCATATATAGTAGTTATATTTTTAAGTAGGAATATATATTTTCTGTGATATTCGCTAGAAAAATAATTACAGTCGTAACTAATTCATGATGGACTAGTGACCGAAAGAATTTAAGTTGGGGTTGGGGAACCACTCGGTTCTTTCTATTGCGAGACATTCGACATCCTGCAACAGTCTGAACTTCTGTCTAAGAAAATTACCGTCGTGATCGGCCAGAAGCTGAATCATGGAAATAAATGTATGACCGATCCACTTAGAAAGACATTAATATATGTGGGACAACTGGTAAAATATATAATTGTGTGTGTTTGTATATATGTATTATTCTTTAATTATATTAAAAATTTATAGGGCTGTCACGTAGTACAAAAGTATACTAGATATTTATTGTTGTTGTTGCATTTGGTGCGTCGACGTTATAATAATTAATTAAGACGATTGTTGTTAGGAACATGGGTTGGGACGGAGGGCTAGCGAACGAGTCGTACCGGTGGGTAGAAGCCAAAGTGGCGTTTCAGCCGCCGATGGGGCAGTGGCAAACCGCCGTGAGAGACGGCTTGCTTGAGGTTGGGATCGTCCCTAACAATGGTTTCACTTATGATCACATCAATGGCACCAAATTTGGAGGTACTATTTTTGACCGGAACGGCCATAGACACACCGCCGCCGATCTGCTAGAGTACGCCAATCCCAAGGGTATCACGGTTCTTTTGCATGCCACCGTCCACCGGATCTTGTTTCGGACTTCAGGTATTAATTCAGCAATGTACCATAAAACCATATAATAAATACGTATTTAGCCTCGTCCATTACTTTTGTTCTTAAATCAAGATTTCTTCTTCTTTTTCTTTTTTTTTTTTCTTGTAAGTAAGTATTGATTATAAGACTTTTTCTAATTCATTTTATTATCAGTGAATCTTATAATTTTCAATTAAATTTCACGTATAAGGTACGACCAAGCCAATAGCCGACGGAGTTGTGTACCGAGACCGGACAGGTCAGGCCCATCGAGCTTACCTAAAGGAAGGCTCATTAAATGAGATCATTGTATCTGCCGGAACCCTAGGCAGCCCACAACTTCTGATGCTAAGTGGCGTCGGCCCATCGGCTCAATTAAAGGCCCAAAATATCACGGTGGTGATGGACCAACCTCATGTAGGTCAAGGCATGTTCGACAACCCTATGAACGCTGTGTTCATCCCTTCTCCGATCCCCGTCGAGGTCTCACTCATCGAGGTTGTCGGAATCACCGGAGAAGGAACATACGTCGAAGCCGCCGGTGGCGAGAATTTCGGCGGTGGTGGTAGTGGGTCCTCTACTAAAGACTACTACGCAATGTTTTCACCAAAGGCAACATTAGTAGAGTCAAACTCAATGACCAAATCATCATCAGCCCAACCTTTTCAAGGAGGTTTCATTTTAGAGAAAGTAATGGGCCCACTATCCACGGGTCATTTGGAGCTCCGGACTCGAAACCCAAACGATAACCCGGTTGTGACTTTCAACTATTTCCAACATCCGGACGACCTAAAACGCTGCGTTCGAGGGATCCAAACCATAGAGAGAGTCGTGCAATCTAAGGCATTTGCTAGGTATAAGTACGCTGATATGTCTTTTGAGCATATGCTTAACCTCACAGCGAGTACTCCGGTCAATCTAAGGCCGCCTCGCAGCGGTCCTGGAGCCTCGTTGCCTCCATCCGCTGAGGAATTTTGCCAACATACGGTTACAACTATTTGGCATTACCATGGAGGATGTGTTGTGGGTAGAGTGGTCGATGGGGATTATAAGGTTATTGGTATTGACCGGCTTAGAGTCATTGATATGTCGACCGTTGGTTATTGTCCCGGGACAAACCCTCAAGCCACAGTTATGATGCTTGGCAGGTAACATAATCATAATTTATTAATTATGTGCAATGTTTATATTTTGACTAACGGCTAGTGATTTTTTCGTTGACTTGAATATTTGCATGCAGGTATATGGGTGTGAAGATCATGGGAGAGAGACTCACCAAGAAGTAGAGTTCTAAATCAGATCAAGGTTTTGTGAAAACATTATAAAAGATTAAATGAAGATCTTATAAATTAATGTCTGTAATAGCTGATTATATATTGCTTTTGGTACTTATCGTTGGAGCAACTTGAAATGCATAGAATTACATATATTTTCAGACAATAACCACATTTTGTCCATTTTTCTTTTAAAAGAGAAATACACTATATATTTCTAAATTTACATAAAAATACAAGATAGTTGATTAAAATGGTGGAGTAACACATGATATGCTTTAATGAATCGAAAAAGCTTTGTATATTTTTTTTTAACGAGAATGAAACAAAAAATCGAATGACTATACTGAATTGAAAAAGAAGATGCCTGGAATTTATTTGCAGTCAACTTTTTAAATAATGCAAAAAAAAAAAAAAAAAAAAATTTACTACAAAACAGAGCGTACTGACGGAATCAAGATCGGCAATGGCGTGAGAAAAATTGGTGGTTAATTGGTGACTGAAAATTACGAATATTTTACTGTTGTAGAGAACAATCTAAACAAACAAAAGCAAGCGATTTATTGGTTGAAGTGTTGACTCCATGATTTTTTATAAGAAAGAGTGATAACACAATTAGATACATACAAACATTATACATACATGTAGATGTATAACATAAAGCCGGGCCAATATGATCCCCACAACAAAAGGCCACCGAAACTTCTAAAAAACCGAAAAAAAAAAAAAAAAGAAAAAAAAGCAAAACAAAAATAAAGAAACCCGTTTGGGTTTGCAAGGGAAAAGGCGTAATATCAACGGAAATTGGCGCTGCTCTTGTAAGTCATACCGGCGTTCCAGTTAGCCGGAGCAACGTTCCAAGCATAGATGGTTTGACCGGTGGTGTAAGAAGTGATCCGGAAAGAAAGAGATTGACCGTATAGAGACGAAAACGCTTGGTATGAAGCTCCCCAGTTGTGGCTCATGCTTATCCAATTCGTCCGGCTACCTTTCACGGCCATGCTCTTGATGTCTCCGGCACCGCCAACGTTCATGACAAAGATGAGAAGCCAGTAAGAATTACCTTGGAACTGAAACCTCATACCCCCACTCCTTTGGCATGGCACTCTATGATCAATCAGATAATAACATATATTAGTCACATAGTTTTGGAGTATCTATATATATATAGCTAGGGACGTGCCTCTTCTCAAATCTCAATCAACATAAACACTTAAATTATTATAGGACTAATCGGTATAGGTGGATATCCTCATTCACTTAAACCAAACAATAATAAGAAGAATTTTTGAAGCACTTAACATGTACAAAAAAAAAAAAAAAAAAAAAAAAAGAAAGAAAGAAAGAATGTTTTAAGTTGAAATATGGGTTTTAAAGAAAAAGTCAGCCTACTGATACTTATTGTTCTTTTTAAATAGAATAACTACAAAATATTCTATAACTATATAATATTATACCTTCGGTATGCGACTGGGATGATACCGGCCTTCCAATAAGCGAGTTTCATGAAAGCCGGTTTAGCCATATCGAAATGGGTTCTAGGAGGATTGCACCAACCACCATTGTTGGAGTCTTGGTACCAATTAGGAGGGCAAAGGTTGGTGGCTGTGACCACCGTTGACGGGTTTCCATAGTAACAATGCGGCGACTTCATACACGTTATTTGAAAACATTGGCCGCATCCATAACCGTCTTTGAACAATGTCGTGCTAAGCGCCGCCGTTTGAACGCCGTAGCCACTGTTAAACAGATTTCCGTATCCACATGCACCACCTGCATATATACATAAAATTATTAAATATGCCATTGATCGTAGGAATTTTTTCTAAAAGTTCTCATAACATTATAACATTTGTTCTGTTACAAAAAAAAACATTATAACATTTTTTGTTAATCGGGTAGAGATGTTCGAAAACGTTGGACCGACTTTATGGTATATGCAAGAGAAGTGAAATGAAATATATTTTACTTACCCATGGTTTCACTAGCGGTCTCGTCGCCGTAGAAAGTGGCGTGAGCATATCTCCATGGGCCTGGTCGATAATATCCGGCAACGAATTCGCCGGAGATGGCGAAAACAACGAAAACTATTGCGAAGAATTTGTTGAAGCTCCAAGAACTTGAGATTGAACCCATCTTTAGTTTATTAATTATTATTTTATTTTTTTCGATGGGTTATCTTAAGGGTTTTTTCTTGCTAGTTTGTTGATGAAGTAATCGAATTAGAGACAATCTTATATAGATGGGTTTTTCAACGATATTGGTGGTGGCTACGTGAGGGTCATGATCCATTTTTTCCTTTTTTAATGGAGACTTTTGTCCGTACTGATTGGGATTTGTTTCATTTCGTTGAATTTTTGCAATATAAATATTAAATAAAAATAAGTGAAAACAAGTCAAATTGTAATTTAAAGTTTAAACGAAGTTTTAGAATATAGTACAAGTTTACGTGCGAGCAGGTTCTATGAGTGGTTCTTATACCGACTTTATCCGATCAGTATACGTGCGTCTATGTATATAATATTTACAATCCTGTAAATATTTAATTTGTTTACAATGATTAGCTCAATTGAACCGCAGACATTAATTTTTGTATTGTCGTCGGTCAACTATTTACGATTTCGGAAAGAACAAAAAAAAATGAGTCATATGTGCATTGTGGAATATTCAAATAAAATGCGTTGTTAATTTTTCTTATTTGGGGAATTTGCCATTTAGCTTTTTTTCATCAACTTTATTATTAGACCATCTCCATTAGACATATCGAAGATAATGTCTTAACGTATAATTAAAAAAATATATTAATATTATAAAGTAATTTTTTAGGAGAATATGAGACCTTGTATTTAAAATATCTTCATGAAAACATTTTTATTGAGCTTGTTATTGTCTTAAAAACACCCATAATATAATATTAGTATTTCATAATTAAATTTATGTTAAGACATCCACAAAAATTTATGCAATGTGATGCTCTGAACATCTCCAATAAAGGTTCTAAGAGAAAAAATAAGTTCTTAAAGTTTTTATTTAAGAACCCATATAGTTTCTTGTTTAAGAACCCATAGGGACACATGTCCCTCATATATTAGTTCTATTTTTTTGTTTAAATTAAAATTTAATTATATCACTAAATTTTATTAAAATAATTATATTTTTTTGTTTAAGAAACTCTTAGAGGTTCTAACCATTGAAGATGGTATTAGCCACTTGGCTCAAACGGGGCGCTCAGTCAATCGAGTCGAACGGCGAACATCAAAGGCTGGTCCGAGAAGAACGCTTTCAGGTTAGCTACAGTTACTTCTGAGACATTGTTTAAAGACTCTGCCGTCATTGGAGCAGCATGTGGAGACAACACAACATTTTCAAGATCAAACAGTTCTTCAGGCACTTCCGGTTCGTTGTCAAACACATCCAAACCCACTCCCCAAATCACTCCTTCGACAAGACACTTCACCATCTCCTTCTCATCGATAAGCCCGCCTCGCCCAATGTTTATTACAACCCCATTCTTCCCAAGCGTCTTCATTACCTCTCTGTTCACAATGTGATGTGTTTCATCAGTCAGAGAACAGCAGAGTATGAGGAGATCGTTGTCGGCTGCTAAAGAGAGAATGTCCGGGTAGTACACGTATGGTACGTCTGGTTTTTGGCTTCTTGAGTTGTAAGAGATGATGCAACCAAATGGTTCGAGTCTTTTAGCGACTAATGAGCCTATGTTTCCCAATCCAACTATCCCCACTTTCTTTCTGTCTAACTGGAGTAGAAGATCATAACCACACAAAAAATATTGTCGGAAATTGAACAAGTACCAAAAATAAAAAGAGAAATAATTGATTTTAAGATGTAAATACATGTCTTATTACTAATTGATTTTATAAATATCTATAAACTTTTAACATATACGTACTCCATCCATTTCTTATTGGAAAATTATTTTTCCTTTCTACATTTTGGTTTTCAAACCCCTTTGACCAAATTTTTCTTAAAATGATCATAGCATGAGTCGGTCGTCCATTCACTTTTGTATTTTCTAGCATTTCCTCTTTTTAGGATTTCTAGAAAAGTTTGCATGTTCTTTATAATATTAATAGAATTTTATACTTAAGGCTTAATACAACTTTGACAATGTATCAACAATTATAAAATAACGTAGGATTTTGAATTTTCAAAGAAACCAGCGATTCCTAACGTTCTCTTAATTTTTAAAAATTCAACGAATTTGAAAGCCTCTAGTATTATGAAAATATTGGAAACAAACCTTGAACCCAAGGGGATAGTCCCAGAGTCTCGTCCACTGACCAGACCGGACATATCGATCGACGGCAGGAATGCGGCGGAGGACGCTTATGAGCAAACCAACAGCAAGATCCGCCACGTCCTCCCCGTACGCGTCGCCGGCGTTCGTGACCGCTATTCTTCGACGCCTGCATTCGTCGAGGTCGACGTGATCGAAGCCCACGCTCGCGCAAACCACTATCCCGAGAGAAGGGAGGTTCGATATGAATTCAGAGGTAATTGGTAGCTTACCAAGGCTTACAACGGCTCTAACGGAGGCGGCGTGAGTGGAGAGAAAGCCCGGCGAGGTGTGTGTGTAAAGAGCGTTGAAGCTGTGACGACTCAGAGGCTCATCTATAAAATCTAGAGCCGGAGGACGGTGGACGAGGACGACCGGAGGCACTAAAGACTTGTCCATTTCAGAAACCATTGGAGAACCGACTGGGCCAACCAAGGATCTATTAACAGTCGTTAGAGAAGAAGAAACAGCTTGCATTGTTTGGTTGCGTTTTTGCGCCAAATTGACGAACGAGTAGTGACCAAAAGAAGACACGGACTCGAATCTGGACGGGATTTGATCGGTGAAAGAGGATGTTTTTGGATTTCTAGGCTGGAAGAGATTGACGTAGGAGGATGTGACCAGAAGAGACATGATGGATCTTGGTGAAAGAGACGGATAAGTGGAGAGTACTAGTTAGAATATATGATATGTAGCATCATATATTTATATTTGGTATTAACATATATATAAAATGAAAACTAAATGTTAGGTAACTTTGTAGCCAAAAATATAGCTTATTGTTAGAGCAGTGGGAAGAACATCTTTTACTATATTAAATATATTATTTTAGTAATTTTTATATAATTTAACTTTTAATTTAAAATTTAAACTGTAGATTAAAACCAGAACTAATACATGTGTCAAATGAATCTTTACAAAAGTTCTAAAAAATGAGAGACTCACTTTATTCTCAATATTTTATATATATATATATATATGATGGTTGAAAGATTAAGAAACTCACACTGAACTGAACATGTTCTTGCTTCGCTCTGGAAGGCGAATTGAACTCATTATATCAATAAATGATGAGTGATTGCAAATAAGAAGGAAAGTGTTTAAATGGAGTACATTTTCATACATATATTGGGAAAGACTTGTCTCGAATTCAGAATGAGTATGAAACTTAGTAGATTTAAGAAAAATTAGATCATGGCCAGGTACATATAAGTTACTTGGAGTGCAAGGTTGTGGAGGGCATAAAAGAACATGGCCCATATCTGAAACAAGTTTATTGACCAACATTTACAGGGATTAGAAGAGTTCGAATCCCCCCACAAAAATTTTAATCATGGTTGGCCAACGCTTTAAGTGGCAAGTAAACCTGACTTTTCACAAGCATTATAAATTAGTTTGAAATTACGTGTGGGATTCTCCAGTTGTGTTAAAAAAAAAAAAAAAAAGACAAAAACAAAAACCTCCGATAAATTTTGTAACTGAAGTAGATGATAGATAGGGTAGGTGCTAGCGAGACTGATAGATAAGTTAATGGATAGGGTAGGTACTAGCGAGAGTGAGAGTTTGTCTTTGACCAATCAACTAATAAATTACTTCTTCTATAGAAGCTATTTTGAGACTATAGGCTATGTTTTGCATATTGTGTTGTTAAGAGTGTGATAGACCCAAGAGCCTGCCTAGCTAGTGTGGGTAGTGGTAGTTCGTTAAAGGACGGACTTTGGTGCTTTCGAAGAAATCAACAAAACACATGGTACTGATAGATCTCATCAAGATGTCTCAATTTGGATGTGAAATGCTTAGAATGTCAACATGTGGCTTAGAAGTTATAACTAGGCCAAAATATTGTCGGCTAACTAGGCTTAAAAGATGTGATATTAACACATATACACCATTACAATTATTCATATCGGAAGCACGAAATGAAAACACAAGTTTACTCACACAGGAAAGCTAAAGCATATTTGTATATGATACATTCAATGATCAAACAATACATGACTTCAGTTCAATTATTTATTTATTTATTTTTTTTGTGTTATTGGTTAATTTAACAATAGACTGATTATAGTTTTGGTTAAACCGGACGCTCTCTCAATCCAATTGAACCGGGGAAATCAAAGGCTGGTTCGAGAAAAACGCCTTCAAGTTAGCCAAAGCAACCTCTGCAACATTGGTCAAAGACCCCGGCGTGGCCACAGCAGCATGTGGAGACAACACAACATTGTCCAAACCAAACAAAACCTCAGGAACTTCCGGTTCATTCTCAAACACATCTAAACCGGCACCACCAATCACACCTTCAACGAGACACTTGACCATCTCCTTCTCATCAATCAACTTCCCTCGTCCAACATTGATAATAACCCCATCCTTACCAAGAGACTCCATCACTTGTCTGTTAACAATGTGGTGCGTTTGGTCTGTCAGAGAGCAACAGAGGACGAGCACATCATTGTTGACTGCTAAAGAGAGAATGTCAGAATAGTATTGATACGGAATGCTCGGTTTCTGACTTCTTGAGTTGTAAGAGATGATACAGCCAAAGGGTTCAAGTCTTTTGGCTATAAAGGATCCAATACTCCCTAATCCAACTATCCCAACTCGCTTTCCACTTACCTGCAACAAACACTTTTACTAACATTACAAGATCCACAGATCAAACTCAAACACGCTACTTCCCAATAAACACTTAACTCGGATTTATCAATATTGTTGAAAATAAGTTAAAACATATTTTTTCCCCAAATTCAAACGAAACAGAGAGAAATAAAAAATGGCTTTAATCAATAACTTTGTGTGGTCCTAACTCCTAAACCCTTAAACTATGCATTATCTTCCACTAAGAGTGACTTTGTTGTATATAAAAAAAAATCGAGCTTTATAAACAGACCTTGGACCCTAGCTTGAAATCTCCGAATTTCACCCAGTCACCGGACCGGACGTACCGATCGGCGGCCGGAATACGACGGAGGACGCTTATAAGCAACCCGACGGCGCAATCCGCCGCGTCGTCTGAAAACGCGTTGCCAGCGTTGGTGACAGCGATGCCTCGACGCTTACACTCAGCGAGATCGATGTGGTCGACGCCGACGCTGGTGCAGACGAGTATCTGGAGAGAAGGGAGATGGGAGAGGAGCTCAGAGGTTATCAAAAGTCTGCCGACGTTGACGAAGGCTCTGATCGAGGCAGCGTGACGGGAGAGGAAGATCGGGAGTGGTTCAGATGAGGTGTCAGTGTTGAGAATCTTGAAGTCACGATGCAGAATCTCGTCTAAATAAGTCAGAGACGGTGGCCGGTGAAGGAGGACAAGCGGAGGATCTGAAGATTCCGCCATTGATGTGATCTGAGAGACGACTGAAGTCACTCTCTTTATAGAAGTTGTACCAACCAATATTATTCATTCGTTTTACCAAAAAAAAAAAAAAAAAAAAATATTATTCAGTCGACTATCTCGTTGGTTGAACAAGAAGCATTAAGAATTTTTTATTATTTTTATTTGTCGTCCTGGTCTAAAAAACAGAGTACATCATGAAGCAGAGCACAAATTAGAAATAATACCATTTTAATACTAATATTAATTATTAATTATAAAAACAGTAATAATTGAACGGTGCAAAATAATTTCTTTCTGTTTTATGAAAATTATCATTTTAAGACTTTGTTTTTATTTGTAATGTAGCTAAATTTCAATTTGATTTGATCTCTATTATTTGAGCTATTATAGTAAGATAGAGAGAGAGAGAAAAACTTTGTTTAATGTATAAATAAAATGTATGATAAAAATTTGTAAAATTTTATGTGAAAATGCCAAAATGAAGTTTTATGTGAAACGGATGGAGGAGTTTTTATCTATAAAGTATTTGTACTTATTAGTAGCAAAATATTGAATGGAATTTAAAACAATCAAAAATATTTAGTAGTTATTTTAAGCCAAATTTAAACAATTTTATCTTTCATATGTTAGAGACATTATTTTTTTCCGAATACATAATTTTTTTATTCATATGTCTAAAGGTTTAGTCTAAACTTGCACAATTTTAATCTTAAATGCTACATCTGTGAATCTATCACAGATAATATCAAAAACAAATCCTAAACGCTTATAAATTATGCATCAAATGTCCGAACAAAGTTATGAGTTATGACATGAAATGCATGGAAATTGCCGCCTTAAATTCATTATTTTAACCACACACCAAAAAAAAAAAAAAAAAAAAAAAAAAAAAAAAAAAAACTAACTGTGACTATTTTTCCTTAAAAATAAAAGGAAAATATTTTAGAAATCCAGAGGAAGGAACAGTGGGAAATGGCGATGGCGAGGAAGATAAGCAAAGAGGAAGTTGTAGAGAAGCTTAAGGACGATGGAGACTTTGATCGTCTTCGCCTCAAAATCATACGCCGCCTCAAGGATAACGTATACTTACCCTCTCTTTTTTTTCGTTCCTGGATCTTTAATTAGGGTTTATTGTCTCTCGATTCCCAAATTCCTTGGTGGCTTTAGGACCGTGTGATAATGATTCAGTCGATTTAGATTATTGACAAATAGATAAATTGGAATCTGATTTGCCTCAATTTGATTGATCCATGGAATTTGAGTTGATTAAAGCGAATACAATTGGAAATTAGTATAATTTTTTGAAACTTTATTGCAAGTTTTGATCTTTTGGTTCATATTGACTGAGCTCAATCAGTCCTCCATTGAGTGGTTTGGAGAGTTTACCAAAATGCCTTGAAGGTACCTCTATGTTATATGTTGATCTTAGCCGAAATTGGTTAGTTAAGTTTCTGGTAGATGATATATTGTTCATTAACTTTGATGAGTCTTTACACCAATCCATCGCATCCAAAACTTGGTTGAGTTTTTAGATGGGACTGAAGGTTACTTCTCAGCCGGAGAAGTGAATGTGAGAGGCAACAAAGATTGTTCTTTTAACGGTGTTTGAAACATATCGTAGCTTTGTTCTTCTGGACCATTGCGTTTCTCACTACTAAAGCGATAACTTGATTGCAGGAGGAATTACGAAACAACATGATATCAGTTGTCAAGGAGTCAACAGCTTTGAATCGACCGGGTGTGCAAAATATGAAAACCAGGCAACTCTCTGATGCGATATTCGAAGAAGTCGGGTAAGTTAAGAGTTGGAGTTCCTTCTATTTAGTTGACTCTTGTTGTTGTAACTGGTTATGAGAAGCATTACTAAAAAGTTTGGATCTTTTTCTTCGTAGGAGCAAGATGCTGAGCCAGCTCTCAGATGGGTTGTGGGGGATAATAAGATCAGAGGATGGGATGAAGAATGAAATCAGAGAAACCGTGCAATCAGTCTACGCTACATTATCTAACCCGGGAGGCGAGAAATGCAGACCATCTGTTAGAGAAGTGGAACATAAGATTCAAACACCAGTCCCAGGAGGTGAAACCTCGTCTTGTCCAGCGAGTAAAAAGAAGCAAAAGCTGATTCAAGGAGCTGTAGAAGAAAGCAAAGGAGAAGCTTGTAGTGATGAAGAAGACCCTGAACTCCCTCCTGGTTTTAGCTAAATATGTAATATTTTAATTTATTTTTTTTAAATAGTAAAATCTGCTACTTGTGTATTAATAACACTAACCAACGATTAATTAACGTGTTAAAATTGATTTTGTTCGCCTTCAAAAAAAAAAAAATTGTTATTGTTCACAAGTTAATGAAAGTTATTTTCTTGATATTTTATCAAACATATTTCAATAATTAGGATATCTAGGAAAATTCACCGATTTAAAAAAATGTTGAAAGAAAATGTCACCTATTTATTCTGTTTTTTTTTTTTTTTTTTTTATGTTTTATTTGTTATGTTTTATCAAGGGTCAGAAATAAAAAGCCGCAAAAGCTGAAGAAGCAAGGAAATGGCATCAATTCTGAGGTCAGTGGCAACGACTTCAGCCGCCGTAGTCGCCGCGTCTGCGATTCCCATTGCGATCGCGTTCTCCTCTTCTTCTTCTCCTTCTTCCTCTAGCAACCCCAAACCTCAATCTCTCAATTTCTCCTTTCTCTCCCGATCCTCTCCACGTCGCTTGGGACTTTCAAGAAGCTTCGCTAGCTCACCCATGACGACCGTTCTCACTTCTGATCGTAATCTCCCTCAGGTTTTGTTTAAATATTTAAACTTTTGAGTTACCATATTCCCAAATTTTAGCCTTTTCCCTCTTTCCTTATTCGATGATTTAGTCTTTAACTATAAAATTCGATTTGCAGGAGGATCCAAGCGTGCCTCAGCTCCTTGTAAGTCTTTATCTTTGCTGATCAATTTTATACAAACAATTTCTGATTTGAGTTACTTGGAGAACTTATGTTGTGTTGTTGTTTGTTCCCAGACTGAGTTTATGGTGGATATGAAATGTGAGGGATGTGTTAACGCCGTGAAGAACAAATTAGAAACCATTGAAGGTATATTAGGAGAAGTTTATTTCATCTTCTGTTTTGGTTATGATTTACTCTGTTGTTGCTGCTTTATCATGATGTCATGTGTAATGAAAAATTTGATCTTTAAAAAGGGATTGAAAACGTCGAGGTAGATTTGTCCAATCAAGTTGTAAGGATACTTGGATCTTCCCCTGTTAAGGCTATGACTCAAGCTTTGGAGCAAACCGGTCGAAAAGCTCGTTTAATTGGTCAAGGTGTTCCTCAAGGTTAGATATCTCTTCTGTTCTTGTTTCTAAAGAAAATTCTGATTCTCAGAAGAAAGAAAAGGTGTATTTTTCTCAGCTCATTGAACATGTAGTAGGAGTTAGATTTGTGTTTAAGTTTAGTTCAATTCTCAGATGAAGTAAGATTTACATTCTGACACTTTGTTGACATTTGAATCACTCTTTGATACACACTGCCTTTGCTTTTCCGTATTCTGATTCGTTAGGCAGTATTGAATTTAGGAATTTACCGTCTCAATTTCATGTCCTGTCCTCCTTTCTCATTCGTTAGATGTGTTTGGCAGATTTCTTAGTCTCAGCTGCAGTAGCGGAGTTCAAAGGCCCTGACATCTTCGGGGTGGTTCGATTTGCTCAGGTCAGTATGGAGCTTGCAAGAATCGAAGCCAACTTTACCGGTTTGTCTCCTGGAACACACAGCTGGTGTATCAACGAGTATGGAGATCTCACAAATGGAGCAGCCAGCACGGGGAACTTGTACAATCCATTTCAAGATCATACCGGCACAGAGGTTGGTCAAGCTAACTCTAAAAACAATCAAATATCATCACAGTGCTGTAAAAACTTTCAAAACCATCTAAGTTTTCTTTTTTCTTCTGTCAGCCATTGGGAGACCTGGGAACACTAGAGGCAGACCAAAACGGAGAAGCCTTTTACTCTGGAAAGAAAGAGAAACTCAAGGTTGGGGATCTTATCGGGCGAGCCGTCGTGGTTTACAAGACTGAGGACAATACATCCGGCCCCGGATTGACCGCTGCAGTGATTGCTAGAAGCGCAGGAGTTGGAGAAAACTACAAAAAGCTTTGTACTTGTGATGGTACTGTCATATGGGAAGCTACAAACAGCGATTTCGTGACCAGTAAAGTATAGTATAATAGCAACAATATATGGATATTAGTACCTTACGTTTTGTAGCAATTGAGAACTTGCTTTGGAACAATTTAATATTCGAGGTTTGTCTTGAAACAACACATGCTTTTTTTTATTGGTCCAAACATTGTGTGTACGGGTTAATACTGCGAACTGCGAAGAGTAAAAGAAGAAGTCCAGATTTGTCAAAATTAAGGTACACTCAGATTTCATCCGAATATATAGTTGGTAGAATGAGTATCGTTCATCAGGTTTCGTGGTGTAGTTGGTTATCACGTCAATCTAACACACTGAAGGTCTCCGGTTCGAACCCGGGCGAAGCCATTAAGATGAGTGTATATATGTTTTTTTATTACATTGACCTACTGTTTTAGATAATGTTTCGTTGTCAAATTTTTTTACGGCCCCATGCAATTAGCACTTAGCAGTAGACTTTGGTTCCACTAGAATTGGGTCGCACATGGAAACAAATGGTTCCTACAATATTCTGGCCCACGTAATTTATTTTTAAAGATAAACGTAAGAAATATTTTAAATCATAGAACTTTGAATACCAAGAACATGTTGTGCTACAAATATTCTACTTTTATATACTATATTATTTTAAAATAAATATCAGATGAGTAAATGATTTACTTGCTAGTAGTATCAAAACTTCAAAAAGTAGACAGAAAAGGTTGATCAAACTTTAAACATTCTGTGTAATTTTGTGCTTCACATTACTGAGACAATACATACTTAATTTTATGGTAAATATAAATGTATATAAAATATTTTATAGCTAGGAGTAGATGATTTGTTATCATAAATATATACGTAGGCATCCATCATCTCAGTTTTCTTGACGTGGTGTAATCATTTATTATCATTCTTTGGATTTTCTCTTAAGGCAATTTACAAAAGGAGACATTTCACTATTTATGGAATGCAAAGAGACAGAAAAAGTTTGCTGGTCCTTCTAAGTAAAGATAACTCCTTCCTCTTTCACACACTCTTATATAAATCTTAAATATCTTGATTATAGTATATGTCTACATATTAATAGACAATTGATTTTCAGAATTCTATGTGAATACTTTGTCTTCCTTGTATTTCTGTATATACCATATAATTTGAGATCTTCTCTCCAAGATATATAAACAATTGTGTGCTATAAGAGAATGTTTATTAATGGTAGTTTGCTAGTATGATTAAGATTAGTTTGTTAGAGGTTAGTTACACAACTATAAACTTGTATCGTATAAGAACTCCACTATGCACATTCATTTGTTAGTGAAAGAGAAATATAGTTTAATTTCGTCTTGGTTTAATAGTGGGTATGGAGTATGGACCAATGTGATAAGGAGAAAATGATTTATTGATAGATGTTCATCTTAAAAATTGGACATTTAAGTTCGGATCATATCGTATAATACAAAATATAAATAATGATTTATGTGTTTCATCTTTCATATTTGGATTCCATTTCAATGTGGGACCAATTTCTTTTTTTTTTTTTTTTTTTTTTTTTTTGTTGTTGTTGTCAACGAACAATTTTTCGTTTTGTATAAAACCAAAAAAAGTTCTCGTTTTGTAATTGATTAAGGCAAACTATTAATTTATTCTCCACCCTGTTATTATTTTTTTTCTTCGCATGAAGGATATTTCCGTCAAATCCACGAGTGCAAGTTGTTATTTCCTTGTTTCGTTTGTTTTTGAAAAGTGATATTTGTTGTTATTAAAGTCACCTTATAAAATTATTAACTTGGATATTAGCAAACGAATCCATATCAGTTAGCAAAATGGCAAGTGATGAAAATATAATAATAATATACAATAACCTATGAATGCAGTAAAGAAAATAGTTAGCAGAAAGTAGCATTTAATTCTGCGAGGAATATTGCATCATTTTGGCCAAGTCCCTTTTCCGAAATTATATTCTTTAAAATTTGTATTTTACCATAACTGGTTTGAACGCTTAACGACTAACGAGTAACTAGATAAACTAGAAGATGTCATGTGGCACATCGCACATGACATGGAGTATTATACACACACATATTTAGATCATAGATTTAGCCTTTTTAATGATAAACTCAATGCGTGATTAATGCTGATATAGAAGAAAACCACGCAATTACTTCACAGATCTGATTTGATTTTGGTATTTGTGACAACCTTTACTAAATGTACGATGGTCAAATGTTAATAAATTTAACATGTACTACTGTATGTTTTAAAATCTAAACGTAAATATTCAACACTGATGCAAAAGACAACTTTGTTCACTACATTTATTTTGTTATTGTTTATCCATTATGTCAACACTGATGCATTTGTTTCACATGTTACAGTTAAATCATATATACTTTACACCATTTGTTTTGCTGTAACATTATATACGTCCCCCACCTTTGTTGTTGATTTTTCTTTAAAAGTTTGGTGTGTTCTAGAATGTAGATGTTAGGCTTTTAGAATAAATAATAATGCTACTAGTACTATTGTATTAAGGACAATTATTAAAACAAAACTTGAAAGGATAGGCTAATAATGTAATTAGGCTGCGTCATAGACGATTGCTTCCGTTGGATCTCAAATGTGGACCTACTACCGACACTTCTGACTCATGCTTAGACTCCGAACACAAGACTTCGAATCTTAAAATTAATTTTGTTAGATTTGTTTTTTTATTTATTTAAATAAAAGAATTCCCTCCAACTATCAGATCCAACGGCTGATATCACTCCAAACCTTCACAACTAAATCTGAATCTTCACCGTCCGATTCATCATCTTCCTTCTTCTTACCTCACTCTCAGATCTCAAACTTCCCAAAAAAGATAAAACCTCAAACTTTCTCTCTCTATCTCTCTATAGCAGAAGAAATAGAGACAAATTTATTATCCCCATATTGCCCCTAACAAAAATGGTTGAAGCTCAGTCATGGACGACGCGGCGGATGAGCAATCCAAGATTCGACGCCGCCGCAACAGCCGCACCAACAGTCGTAGACATCCCCGGAACACCTCCTCACTCCTCCGCTTCCTCCACCGGAAAACCCTTCTTCCTCTCTTCTCCCACCGTATCTCCAACAATACTAACGGCGGCCATAATCGCCGCCTGGTTCGGCTCAAACATAGGAGTCCTCCTCTTAAACAAATACCTCCTATTCTACTACGGTTTCCGCTACCCAATCTTCCTCACCATGATGCACATGCTATCCTGCGCCGCATACAGCTCCGCCGTAATTAACGTCGCCGGAATCGTGCCACGGCAGCACATTCTCTCGCGCCGTCAGTTCTTGAAGATCCTATCTTTATCCGCGATCTTCTGCCTCTCCGTCGTGTGCGGCAACACTTCGCTTCGTTACATCCCTGTCTCTTTCAATCAAGCCATCGGAGCCACCACGCCTTTCTTCACCGCCGTCTTCTCTTTCCTCATTACCTGTAAAACTGAGTCCACTGAAGTTTACTTAGCTCTCCTTCCCGTCGTCTCCGGCATCGTCCTCGCATCTAACTCCGAACCTTCTTTTCATCTATTTGGTTTCCTCATCTGTGTCGCTTCCACCGCCGGTAGAGCTCTCAAATCCGTCGTTCAGGTATAACTATTAACCGTAATCTACCAATACAAACCGAAGTTTTCAGTCAGTTGCGATTTTATTACAAAACATTTATCTTGAATCTGTCGGAATTCAGTTTTATAACTGAATTGAATCCGGTTTAGTTCAGTCTCCGTCTGAAATTCAATCTAATATCATTAAAACCGAATAAAATATACGGATGAATTCGAATTCCAATTCAGGTTTTTCATCCAGATAATAGAATTTCGTCTGAATCTAGTTCGGATCTCACTTCAATCGGAAGAAAGAATCCGTTTTTTTTTTTTTGTCGGTTTGGTTTGGTTGAACCAAAATTTGTGTATATGTGCAGGGGATTATTCTGACGTCGGAATCGGAGAAGCTACATTCGATGAATCTTCTACTCTACATGGCTCCAATGGCAGCTTGTATCTTACTACCATTTACACTTTATATAGAAGGAAACGTATTAAGAATCTTGATTGAAAAGGCGAGGACGGATCCATTGATCATCTTCTTGCTCGCCGGGAATGCTACAGTGGCATATTTAGTAAATTTGACGAATTTCTTGGTGACCAAGCACACAAGTGCTCTCACTTTGCAGGTTTTGGGAAACGGAAAAGCCGCGGTGGCTGCCGGAGTTTCGGTTCTGATTTTTAGGAATCCGGTGACGGTGATGGGAATTGCCGGATTTGGCGTCACGATTATGGGTGTGGTTCTCTATAGCGAAGCTAGGAAGAGATCCAAATTGCTTAACCAGAAGTGAAAGTGGGGTGAGAAATGATATTGGATTTAAACCGGTGAAGTAATTTTAATTTTTTTACGTTTATTTTTTCGGTTTAGTTTCTTGATTCTTTGGAATTCTGCTATTGTTTTGAACCGGTTTGGTTCGTTTTGGGTGGGGGAAATCAATTTAATTGTAAATGGTTGATATTGGGGGAAATCTAAGAAATGAAAAAAGAAGAGGAATATATATATATATTTATGATTTATGTAACAAAAGTGAAAAAGTAGGGGGCAGAATTAAAAGAAATAAGATTGTATCTTTCTTTCTTTCTTTCAATTTAAGCTTTATAGTTTGTCTTACCAAGATTATCGAAACATATAGTGAGGAAAAAGTTAAAATAATAAATTTCTTTCCATTTCTGATTTGAAATCATTAGATTTCTTCTGTTAGGCGAAATCGCATTTTCATCTGGTTGGTTAAATTTGCACATTATTACTTTTATTTTTGGCAACTTGCTCTTTTTATTTTTGGCAACTTGCTCATTAATTCACATGCAACATATTTATCCTACATTTTTTGTTTTCTTATAATGATTTGGAATTACTATTTTGAACGAAAAACTATTGAGCTATTTTGATCTAAAACCTATTTTTTGTTAGGATAATTATATTTTTTGTCACAAACTTATTTTTTAACGAATTTTTACTAAATGATACTCTCTCTACTCTTAAGTCTTAACATACATGTATATTTTAATTGTTTACTAGTATTACTGAAGAATCAAGCTATCAGTTGAACCAAACGTGGCATCTAAAATTTAATCAGTATCAAATAGGTTTGATAAGATGTTGATGTGTTAGCTAATGTAGAGTAAATTTATCATTAGAGTTACTTGTCAAGGTGTGTTCGAATATAGTTAACCTTTTAAGGTGGTAACTACTAAATAATTTAGGCTTCTATGTAATTAATATATAACTGGCCCTGTTGCATATATGCTTCATTTCATATAGAATAAATAAAGAAATCCAAGTTGCTGTGGTCTCATTTTCATAATTGTATGTATGTATAAATCTAACGTGTTGGTTGGAAAATATGTATAAATCTAACATGTTGGTTGGAAAACCAAATTTTGTTCAAGAACTTGTGTTTTTATATTCTTCTGGGAAAAGGTGTAAAAATAACATAAGAGGGCAGAGAGAGAGAGAGATAATGACAGCTTATGTGAGTTTGTCTTTTGGTCCAATCCATGCGAGGCTGTGAATTGATTTATTATCACTTTTGTATTTTTTTTTTTTTTTTTTTTGTCTCATTGATTCAAAGATTTTTGTTTGCATAAAGGGAAAAGTAAAGCAAAGAAGGGATCAAATTCATGAAAAAATCTCTTTAAAAAGAAGAAGAATATATGCTATTCTTACTTCTTCACATATATTTGGTTGCTTCACTCTTTCTATTCCTTTTATTAGAATATGTAGTCAACTTGTTTGTATTAGTGTCATTGTTATATCATAATTTAAATTCAGAGTGTGCATGTATGAGTTGTAGGGAAAAAAAAAACGTATACCTAAATTACGCTATAGTGTTTGTAATTGTAACTAGGTTTCAATGTATCACTTAATCCATTTTTACCAGGTGGTCTTATCATCATCCAAATTAAATCTGAATTAATGGTTAAGGTGAACAGTAAATATAAATGACAATTTAAACATTGATAATGAATCATTTTTAGTTTTGAAATCCATAAAAGAAAATATCTTTCATTTCAATTTTATGAGCTAATCTAATTTGATGCTTTCAACCAATAGATCTAAAGATTTGAAGTGTAGTAGACTCAAAACAAAAGGAGCAAACATAAATCGAATCAACTAAACCGACCCGGTCAAACTTAACCGATTCAAATTCTGTTTTATAGGCCGGAAGAGCAAATAAGCAAAAGACAATTTGATTTTGGTTTGCATTAATTTGAGTCTCGTGAATAACATAACGGCTTTTTGTTTGTTTGTTATCTCTCTTTACATCGTCTCTCACTTTTCCAAGTTGCTCGGATCGAAACACTTTCACGAGAAACCTAAGAAACTTTCCTGGAAAGTATAGGTTCACATACACCATAACTCACACCATTCACCAACCTTTCTCGTGATCACTTCTCCTTAACCACAAAATCTTTACTTTAATGCATGGTTCTATAGACATCAACATGTTTCCTCTGCATACGAGAGTAGAAATATCTTCTCCTGCATTTGGAGTTTCAAATTGTTCTGATCAATGGAGAGGAAACAATCAATCTCTCGTGCCAATTTTGCCGACATCAATGAAGTTGTACCAGAAGAAGAAGCAGAGCAAGAACCGCAACAGCAAGAGAACAACAAGAGATTCTCCAGTTACAGAGGACCAAACAGAGGGAGACAAAAGCCAAGAGGTTTTAGCAGACAGGTTTCGCTAGAGACAGGGTTCTCAGTGCTCAACAGAGAATCTAGAGGAAGAGATGACAAAAAGAGTTTACCGAGAAGTGGTCATAGCTTTGGCGGGTTTGAATCAGGTGGAATCATCAATGGTGGAGATGGTCGGAAAGCAGATTTCAGTATCTTTAGGACCAAATCTACGCTCAGCAAACAAAACTCTTTGTTGCCTTCTGTAATAAGGGAGAGAGACATTGAGAATTCTTTAAGAAATCAAGATGGTGAGACCAAAGATGAATCTATTAACGAAAATGTTTCTGCAGGAAGATACTTTGCTGCTCTTAGAGGACCCGAGTTAGATGAAGTCAAGGTAAAAACTAAAACAACTCTTCTTCTTCTTCTTCTTCTCTTCTCTCTCACTCTCTCTTCAAAGCTTAATTAGTTAGCTCCAATTGTATTCTCTTGCAGGACAATGAAGATATTCTGCTTCCAAAAGAAGAGCAATGGCCTTTTCTTCTAAGGTTCCCGATTGGATGCTACGGTATCTGTTTAGGACTTAGTAGTCAAGCTGTCTTGTGGCTTGCCCTAGCGAAAAGTCCAGCTACAAACTTCTTACACATCTCACCATTGATCAATCTAGTTGTATGGCTGTTGTCAGTAGTAGCCTTAGTCTCTGTCTCCTTCACTTACATACTAAAGTGCATCTTCTACTTTGAAGCTGTTAAAAGAGAGTATTTTCATCCGGTTCGAGTCAACTTCTTCTTCGCTCCTTGGGTGGTTTGCATGTTCCTAGCCATCAGCGTGCCTCCTGTGTTCTCATCAAACAAAAAATACCTCCATCCAGCCATTTGGTGTGTTTTCATGGGTCCTTATTTCTGCCTCGAGCTAAAGATCTACGGGCAATGGCTTTCGGGAGGGAGAAGGCGACTCTGCAAAGTCGCAAACCCATCTTCTCATCTTTCTGTTGTGGGGAATTTCGTTGGGGCCATCTTAGCTTCAAAAGTTGGATGGGATGAAGTAGCTAAGTTTCTATGGGCAGTAGGTTTTGCGCATTATATAGTTGTGTTTGTAACACTTTACCAAAGACTTCCCACAAGTGAAGCTCTGCCTAAAGAGCTTCATCCTGTTTACTCTATGTTCATAGCTGCTCCATCAGCAGCAAGTATCGCTTGGTACACAATCTATGGCCAATTCGACGGATGTTCAAGAACTTGCTTCTTTATTGCACTCTTCCTATACATTTCCCTTGTAGTGCGGATCAATTTCTTCACCGGGTTTAAGTAAGTTTATCTCTGGGTCTATATATGTTTTCCCGGTTGAAGATGTATTGATGAAACTAAGTGGCTAAAGGGGTTGTGCAGGTTCTCAGTGGCGTGGTGGTCATATACTTTTCCTATGACAACAGCATCAGTAGCAACTATAAAGTATGCAGAGGCAGTACCTGGTTACCCGAGCCGGGCTCTAGCACTCACTCTCTCCTTCATTGCCTCGGCGATGGTATGCGTTTTGTTTGTCTCCACGCTTCTGCACGCCTTTGTCTGGCGAACTTTGTTCCCAAACGATCTTGCAATTGCCATTACAAAGAAAAAACTTACCAGGGAGAAGAAGCCTTTCAAGAGAGCCTATGACTTGAAGCGCTGGACCAAGCAGGCTCTGGCGAAGAAAATATCTGCAGATAAAGATTTTGAAGCCGAGGAAGAATCGCATCACTGATGCAAAATCGTGGAATGTAGAAAGATCTTTGAGATGGTAATAATAATAGTCTTAAGAAATATAGATTTAGATATAAAGACACAAGTAGGTGAGCAATCTTATTGTATGTATCTCAAGGAGAATGTTTAATAATATTATTGGGTAAATCCCAAAAAATCACCAAAAAGAATAAACATTTTACTCCTATTCTAAGCTCTAAATGCTACACTGCACACTTTCTATGCAATCTTTACTCAAAATAAAAGGAAAAAGCTTCATCATGATCCAAATCCATTTCTGATTGATTCAAGAACCTGCACAGCCTCAGCCATACTCGGTCTCTTTAATGGATTCTCTGACGTACAAAGCAGTCCTAACTTCATGACTTGAATCAGCTCATTCTCTTCAAACTCTCTCAACCTTCTGTCAAAACAATCAGAAGCTGAACCAGTCTCCAATGAATCTCTCACATAATCTCTCAAGATCAAGACTTGGTTTTCTGATGGAGACTCCACTGGTTTTCTACCTGTAACCAGCTCAAGAAGAACCACACCATAACTATATACATCGCATTTCTCACTCACTCTCAAACTCTGTTGAGCTAGCTCAGGAGCAATGTACCCAACCGCGTTGTGGAACTTCTTGGTCAAACCGAAGCTGTCAAGAACTGGAAGAAACTTTTCCAACCCATAATCCGAGAGCTTTGCCTCATACCTTTCGTCTAGAAGAATGTTGGAGGACTTAACATTGAGATGAAGAATCGCAGGTTTACAGTCATTGTGAAGGAAAGAAAGCGCTCTTGCGGTTCCTAAAGCAATCTGAAATCTTCTGTGCCAATTTAAATCGGTATTCCCATGGCTTGAGCTAGTTCCCGGGTAGATTCTTAGGTGTAGATTATCGTAGAGGCTACCGTTAGGAACAAATTCAGAGAGAATCAACTGCATTGTTGATGAAAAGTAGTAACCTTGGAAAGAAGACAGATTTGGATGTTGCACACCTCCAAGCCTTCCAATCTCCTGCTCAAATTCTTCTTGATTTCTGATTCTTCCTAAAGTCTCAAGCTTTTTCACTGCAATGGAAACTCCGCCTTCGAAAGATGCTCTATAGACTGATCCAATCGATCCCATGCCGATTATATTTTCCTTGTCAAGCAAAGCCTTTGTACCCGCCTCCCAATCTTCATACTTTGACGGCAGATTCTTGCTGAAAAGAACAAGCTTTCCGATTATCACACCGTTAGAGTCAATAGAAGACGCCAGGGGAGTGGTTTCGACTGTTACTATTTCTTCGTCTTTTCTTCTTTTACGAGATCTTAGGTTCAAAGCAAGCACTAGGCAGACACCAAAGAGGATAACAGCAGCAGCAATTATAACAATGATAACTGAAATGCTTAGAGCTTTAGAGTTTCCGGAATTTGCTACGGCTCCTCGTGAATTGCATGAAGTTATAAGAGGATCACCGCAAAGGAAAGGGTTGTTGGAAAACGCAGAAGAACCGAAAGCTTGTATCTTTGGAACAAGAGGGATAACACCGGAGAGATTGTTGTAGGAGACATTGAAATGCGTTAGTGTATGCAAATTCCCAAGGGAAGACGGGATTGACCCTGAAAGTGAATTCTGCGAAAGATCAAGAAACTGGATTCTGGAGAGGTTTCCAAGATCAGATGGGATACTTCCGTTGAGACTGTTTCGATGCAAATCAAGAATCTCTAGATTTGTTAAGTTTAATAGGTTCTTAGGGATCTCTCCTTCCAAATCATTCCCTGAAACATCTCTGCAACCAACAAGCAAAAGGTTTAACAACAATGTGAGATTCATATACAGTAACAAAATCAAGAAATCAATAAACCATCAAGCAAGATTAGAACTTACAATTGAAGAAGTACTCTGCAATTGGATATATTCTCTGGAATGTCACCAATGAGGTTGAGATTATGCAGATTCAAAACCTGTAGAAACTCCAAACTTCCAATCTCTCTTGGTATCTCCCCATCTATAGAATTATCGCCTAATCTGATCACGGAGAGCATCTCCATCTTCCCAATACCTCCTGGGATATTCCCATTCAGCTTGTTAGACTCCAAGTCCAAAAGCTTGAGACTTTTGCAACCCGTAACACCGGTAGGTATCTCACCAGTTAACTCATTCGACGAAGCATCCAAAAACTCCAAACTTTTACTGCAATCAACTATCTCTCCAATCTCCCCACCAAACCGGTTCCAAGAGACATTAACATAAACTATATTCTTGAATCTAAGAACCTCAAAAGGCGCTAATCCATGGAACATATTGCTTCCAATATCAACATTCCTCAATCTCTGACATTTAGGTATCTCCTCAGAGACATCACCAGACAACAAATTGTTTCTCACTGATATATACTCAAGCACCGGAATATCGCATATCCTAGAAGGCAACACTCCAGTAAGATCATTGTAAGAGAAATCAAATCCTACGAGGTTCTTACAGTTTACGATTGAAGCAGGGATTGATCCGGAGAGATTGTTATGAGTCAATGAAACGAATTTGGTCTTGTCACATAACTTAAACAGAGAAACCGGAATCTCTCCGGAGAAACCATTTTTAGACAAGTCGAGAAACCTTAAGCTAGACAATTCACCGATAAACTCAGGGATAGGACCAGACAACGCATTGGAACTAACATTAATCGTCCACAAAGTTTGTAACTTTGAGTAATCCAACGGTATATTACCTGTAAACCTGTTGCCAAACAAAGTCAGAACTCGAATAGACTTTAGACTTGACAATCCCGGAGATAGGGTTCCGGCGAGGCTAGTGTTCCAAAGAACGATTTTGTCCACGAAACCTTCTTGGTTACAAGTGACTCCATTAAAGCTATTGCAGAGGTCGCCGTTGGAGACCCAAGAAGCTAAGCTGTTGTAAGGATCGTCACTGATACTGTCTTTAAACTGAAGTAGAATATCTCGCTCACTGATTGTATCATCAGAGTAACATGGAGAAGTTGAAATGTAGATGAAATTTACCAAAACCAGAAAAAGATGAACCCTTTTCATATTCGGTTGACCAAACGGATCTACCCAATTGACATTGTCGGTTCAGGATCTGAACCCGGTTCGTGAATCTACAATCTTTCTTCCATCGAGCTCCATTGGGATTCGTCTTCTAACACCAAGAACAAGTAGCTGCATTTACAAACCGAAACGGTTGAATTTTCTTGGGATTGAGCTAAAGCTAAGAACTTTTGTTCTTCAGCTACGCTTTTGCATTTATTTGGTCATCCTTAACGGCTAGAAAAATTCACTGACCAAAGTCAAAACTTTCGAGAAACGACAAAAAAGAAAAAAGAATCACAGATTCAAGAACAGTAAAACAGAGACTAAGATTTTGGGGTTTTCAAACCAAATGCTTAAAAAATAAGAAATTTGCTCAGGTCATCTTGCATTATAGAGAAGAGAGTGTGCCTTGGCTGGAAAGTAATCTGGTAAATGAATTAAATTGTCTCTCACTCGCTCTCTATCTCTCTCATTCTCTCTGGCTTCCACCAAATGAAGAAGAAGCACGTGCCTGCTTTGTTCATCGTCTATATAAGCATACATATATATATATATATGTAATGGAGGAGAGTGTATGCTTGTCTGTACCTTCTACCAAAGCATTTATTCTCTCCTTCACCAACCATTCTGCCATTAAATAATCCCTACCTAAACATTTTTTCAGAAAATGAGTAAATAAATTAATTGAATTCTCGATTTTTCAACAAGTAAAAAACAACTAGTTATGGTCCCCATCCCAATTCCTTTGTTTGATTGTTCCAAACCTATTGAATGCGTGTTTCAGAGAATTGTACATTTAATATTCGATTTAAATGATCAGAAACTCACTCATATTTTGTTGTTTTTTAATTCTACTAGTTATAGGAAAAGAAATGAGTTATTTTTAGGAATCATTTAATCGACATGGCTTCTAATCATTCAGATTTCAGAGAGGTTTCATAATTCATTAGTGGTGAAATGTTTGGGTTTAATTTATAAAAGTTTAAGTTGAGGTCCAAATCAAACTTTTGGAAACTTATTATGGGTTTGAAAAAGGGAAGAGAATTAGAGACAGAGACAGGTGAATGACCAAAAATAAAAGTAAACGTCTTTCTGTCATTTGTTTGTTTCTGTGGGCTTTTGTTCTCTCTGTTTTACTAAGTTTCTTTAATCATTTTGTTCTTTCTTTTCTTGATTATTATGAAGATGTTGTAGTCTTTTCTGAGAGCTCATTTGATACAGACAAATCATGAAGCCTAGAGGATATACACAATCCTCAAGATGAGACATTCAAGATAGCACTGTAAAAGTGTAAATCATTGCACCATTGTACACTTTTCAGACTTAAATTATTTAGCCTTTGTAACCATTTTCATAAATGTCTCTATTTCATCATGCTTTCTGTCGGAATACTACTTAATCCCTTTACGTTATTAATTTAATAAAGTTGTAATCAATTCATACATTTGACTGATGGTTGTTCTTCTTCCGATTTTATATACGAGGAGAAAAGCTCTCATGTAACCGTTCCTAAGATTTTTCGAGAAACCTGTTTCTTTTACATTTGACCAAAGACCAACAAACAATCCATAACACAATGAATTGGAATATATGTGAAGGAAAAAAAAAGAATTAGATGACCTAAGAAAATATACACGGAAACATTTTTTCAAAATTCAGTTGATACATATATATATATATACAAGAAAAAAATTCACTTTCAAATGAATAAGAAGAAACAAAAAAGACAAAAAAAAACTTATAAATTATCAATTTCAAGTTCGTGTTAGATGATATGTTGTGGTAAGGATGGATCTTTAAGCGCTTTAGTGGTAAAAAGAAGGTATTGGAATTTATAATGTTTCTACTTCCTCTGATTGCATCGCACTTAGCTTTTTCTTCGCATAGATTGTGCAGACTATTGTCGCGCTTGCAGTTACACAGAAGCCAAGAACATTCACTACTATCTCCACAACCGAAAGACTGTGTCTCTCGTCTGATGCAACTGCTAGTGTTCTTAGCATTATTCCCCTGCAAATAACCAAAAGCAAAACACCAATTTAAGATTATGCAGAACATATATTAACATAGAGACAGAGATAAGAGAGAGGCATATACGTGTAGATTGAGACAAAGATCTCAGGAATCATTCCAACAAGTGAGCCTAAGATGTAAGGACCATAGTGAACTCCAGTTGCTAATGCGCAGTAGTTGTAAATCATGTAAGGGAATGGAGAGACACGGATTAATGCGACTGCTTGAAACTGATGAAACCAGGTTCCTTCACCAGCAGCTCTAAGTATGGCTGCTTTTTTCGGGTATTGCTTCAACCATTCCTGCACAAGAGATGACCCAGGAAGAAAAAGGCCAAATTGATCATCTAATGGTATGCAAACCAAAAGAGTGCATAAGAACCAAGAATTTGGGATGATGCTTACTTGCATCTTGTGGAGGAAGAGATGTCCAATTAAGTAAGGAAGAGTAACACCAATTGAAGCTGCTGATAAAATCAATAGAAACCCATTTCCATAACCAAATGTAAGGCCAGCCATCCACATGGAAGGAGAAGAAGGAAGAAGAATGCTTGGGAACAATGCCACTGAGGCAAAGAGTAGAAGACCGAGAACCGGGATGCTAAATGTGCTTCTCACCCAATTTATAAATGGAATCAGCTCCTGAAACGTGATCCATAAAAACAGCAACATACATGAGGATAAACTTCACGTTTCAACCATAACAGACCCAAATCTCTATTAGGCTACCACTGATCTCGGAATTGTATGATTGACATTTTTCAAGTGAAGTTACCGGTTAAATGGATAACCTTATAAACAAACACAAAATGCTGCAAATCCATACATGTAATTCAAATTTATGGGAAAATTTACATTGGAACTTAAAGCTGGTGAGCTGTGATGGAGCATAACTACATCATCGGCTACGCCATAGGCCACCATTAAGCAAAGTTTCTAGCATCACCGACTAAATTACAGACAGGAACCATGCAAGACTACTTCGGAAGCATCAAGCATAGTATATGAAAAAACACCAGAGTAGAGCTCATGAATGATACACAAAAAGGCAAATCACAGACTATTCCCATTTTCCAGATTTCTATAGTAGCTTAGCTGTTAAAACGTTCAATATCAACAAAATTTGGTTTTGAATGCCTAAACCTAAAACATGCTCAAGAACCCTAATTTCTCAACCATCAAAACTGAGGGATCGTTATGCATACCCTAATCAAATGTAACCAATAAACATCAGATCTTCGGGGAAAAAAAACGAACCTTTTCGATCAAAAAGGGACCAATCCATTTGATAATAACAAAGGCCAATACACCAAAACAAGAAAGGAGGGAGATCAATTTAACCCAGAACCAAACAGACGTCACCGACCCAATCGAACATCCCGATGATTCCCCCGATGATCCTTCTTCTTCATCCGATCCTCCTCTCAATTTCACATAACCTCCATTTTCGGAATCTTCAACTCTCAATTTCAGCTCAGGCACCGTCTCACCGACGCCATTGCTGTACGTCATAGATCGAGCGAAGATGACCCCAAATTTTTTTTGCAAAAATTAATCCTTTTTTCCACAAAAAAAAAAAAAGCCCTCAAAAGTATCCGTCAGATTCGTTTAGCGCCTCTGTTTTCCTTGGGTTTCCCGAGAAAATTAAAGCAAAATGAGACCGTTAGATCAAATGGAGATTGAAGAGAGAGCGAATGGGTTTAGAAGAAGGAATCTAAAATGATTCGTTCGATCTTATTTTATTGCAGACTTTAAAATAATAATATTCCAATAATTAGTTGGTTTACTTTCAAATTATTAAACCGGTGTCGCATAGTAGCTGTTGCTCACGAAGCGCCGATATTTATGCCAACAAGTTGCCTGTATTCGCTTTGCCTTTACGGTGGGTACATCGATCATACATGTTATTTGTTACTTTGGAATTTTTTTTTTTTTTTTTTTATAGAATAAACATCGATGAATTATGTAAAACAACTAGTTTAAATGATACATGCTTTAAAGAAAAACTATCAAATTAACTATCGAATAACAACATATTTAATTATTGAAATTTAGTTGCTTCAAAGCTATATAATATACAAGAGAACGAAACAAGAAAATACAAATTAAAGCAACCAAAGTTGATACTTAGAAGCAAATTCACACAAAAAACTCCCTATAGATTTTTTTTAAAGTTGTCTAATTAGACGTGTCGATATATGGTATATATAGATAGCTACGGTTTGAGTTCTAAGAGCATGTGCAGTGGGAGTCTCTCATTGAGTCTCTCACCCACAAAAAATTATAAAAAATTAAAAAAGTAAGAAAGAGAAAAAAGTGAGTCTCTCAAATGAGAGACTCTAAGAACCTGATAAGAGACTCCTTTGCCACATGTCCTATCATGATTGGTTTTAAATTTTATTTACAATTTAAATTTTAAATAAAAAATTAAATTATTGAAAAGCTATTAAAATAATATTTTTGAGAGACTAAGAGAGGTTCTCCCCACTGCACATGCTCTAATACCATTATACCGGGCACAAATTACTAACGAAGAGTATATGAAATCTTTTTCACAACCGTTTCTTAAACTTTAACATAGGTCAATTCAAGCGTGAATTAATGACAAACTAATTAAACATTTTCTTTGGTCATGGTTAATATATCAAAAAGTGACCCAAAAAACAAAACAGAGAGATGATAGAGATGTATCATTATTATTATCGGATCCACCAAGTGATAGTGTGTCAGATTTAATATATACAAAACCAGTTGAAAGGATAGGATTGTGAGTTAGAATCGCATGCTGAGTAGTGAGTATCGAAGAGGGATTAATGGAGACGGTTGCACAAAACATGCATGGCATAACTTCTCTAATGATAGCGCTCAACAGTTTTGGACTATGATTTGTGCAACCTAACATTTCATTGCTTGTTTTGAAGAAACATTTAGTCATGTAAAGTTTTTGAAACCTGTTAACTTTTCATATTAACCGCACGCTTTGATGAACTCCGGTCGGTAAGTGCAAAACCGAAACGATTTAGTTGGAATGACGAAGGTAGATCAGAAATACATTTGAAACATAATGGTTTGTGTGGGCGCTTAGTCATCACATTCCGATCAGATCAAAAGAGCGATTGACTAAACGCGTTGGGATAGACGCGCCGCTTTCCTTCTTTCTTTATAGTGTAACGTCACCGTCCAACCAGCTAAGCTGTCCCCACAAACCAAATCCGGTTCAAATATGCCGGTTATCTTCACGAACTGAAACCAACTTTATCGTAATCGACAGACACCAACAAAAGTTGACAACCCCACCCCATTATATCCACTTTATCTCACAGAAAAGAGTTCAAAAACTACCGTTGGATTATAAAACAATGACGTCATCACTCTCAGTTTATTTTCATCAAACGGATATTATTAAAAGATGCATGAAATCTCCCGTGCGCCTTACTCCACACGAATAAACCATTTGAACCACAAGAATTACAAAGACAAATGCAAAGAACCAAAGAAGAGTTTGGTTTCTGTTCTGTCTAAGCTCTCTCTGCCGAAAACCAAAAGGTTTCGGTTTCGGTGGCTGTTTCCGATCAAATCACATACTTTCTGTCGGAAATATCAGTGATAAATACCGTGAGAGAATAGTCGCCGGAAACGAAAGCAGAGAGATATCGGGACCGCAACAGAAAATTAGGTAAATATCTAATTGGTTTCGTTCTATTCGGATTTTCAGTTGCGTTCGGATTTTGTGTTCGTCGCGTTTTTCATTTGATTCCTTAAATCAAAATCCATAAACCATTCGATTTTAGTTTTAACGAAGATTAAAAAAAAAATCGAAGATAAAGAAGACTTTTATCTCTTTTTTTTGCGCCGTGAGGGTAAAATAGTCTTTTTGAGTTAGACGCTGACCTGGTCGTGAGTGTTTGACAAATGACGGATTTACTCTTCGACTTTATTAAAAAAGAGTCCCATGGGTATTTTCGTCATAATTGAGTCTTCTCGCGTGAGTAACAAGCCAAGAATCTCCATTTCTCTAAATCTATCGATATGCTCATTTTCCTTAAATTTCTCGACGATTCTATCAAAAGGGAATCATATAAAAAAAATAACCTTAACCCTAATTGAGAAAAAGAAAAATCGTTCCTTTGCTGCATCACTTCTTCGATTCACGTATTTGTGTTCGATTTTTAATTTTATTTTGTGCAGTTGGATTCGATCATGGGTTCTGAGCAAAACGACAGCACAAGCTTCTCTCCATCAGAGCCGAAGCTCTGTGTCAATGGCTGTGGCTTCTTCGGATCTCCATCGAACATGAACCTCTGCTCCAAATGTTACCGAGACATCCGAGCAAGGGAGGAACAAGCCGCATCGGCTAAAGCCGCCGTCGAGAAATCGCTAAACCCTAATAAACCCAAAATCCAACAACAACCGAGCCAAGGAATCACTCCCGGCGTTGAATCTGGGTCATCCTCATCAACTAACGGCGGCGATTCGGCTGCAGCTCCATTGGATCCTCCGAAATCGACGACGAGGTGCTTGAGCTGTAACAAGAAAGTGGGCGTGACGGGGTTCAAGTGTAAGTGTGGAAGCACTTTCTGTGGAGCTCATAGATATCCAGAGAGTCACCAGTGCGAATTCGATTTCAAAGCAGCGGCGAGAGAAGCTCTTGCTAAGGCGAATCCTGTGGTGAAGGCTGATAAGGTTGAGAGGATATGAATTGGTAATAAACCTTTGTTTCTTTCTTCCTTTTTTAAAGTCTTTGTGATGTTGGTGATTTGGCTCTTTTCTGCTCTTTGTTATGGTTTGATTTGCTTTAGGGTTTCTTAGGAAAAGGTTTAGATTCTGCTATTATGTGATTTCATGATTTGGAACAGTGGATTTGTTTTTCTGTAATAAACTGTTGGTTATTATCAGGAAAATTGTGTTCTCTTGTTGGTGCAACTTACTTCTTCTTGCCTAGAGGAAGTTGAATCGTTTAAGTTTTTGTTAGGGAGCTTCTAAACAAGTTGGGGGGGGGGGAGCTTCTAAACAAGTTGGCGGGGGGGGGGGGGGGTTTGTATATAGCTTATAGGGGATAAAGTCTGTAGCTTGATAGTTCTGAAACTGAAGATGTCTTCGAGGAAGTTTATCTGTATTGAACCTTGGAAGATCTAGGGATGTCTTTGATTTAGGTGTTATCGTCCTGGATTGAATTAATCGTTGATTTTGGTTACTTCTTCTTAGCTGGAGTTTATGATGTTCTTATTGGTTTAACTTATTTCTTCCTACCTGGAGAAAGTTTGAAGTTGTAAGACTTAGAAGTAGTGGAGTTTGTATATAGCTTATGGCGGATAAAGTATGTCTCTTGATAGTTCTGAAACTGAAGATGTTGTAGAGGGAGTTTATCTGTACTATGAAAGATGTAGGGATGTCTTTGATTTAGTTGTTAGTGTTAAGATCTAAGATTGTTAGTGTTTGTATATAGCGTTTGGTAGATGAAGTGGAACAAGTGGAGATTGTATATAGCTTATTGTAACCATAGAAGATTGAGAGGTGGCTTGATGTTTAGGTGATACTGTCCAGTGATTGATTGAAATAATTGACTTTGCCTGGCACTATACTTGATAGACTTTGCATCTGTAGGGTTAATAGCTTGAGAAACTTCTTAGAATTTTAAAACTTAAGGTGTTACACACGGCTCGAGCTTTGGCCAGGATTGATTCGTTTGAACTGGTCGGGATATTCGAGTTTGTAGTCGATGACTAAGATGGAAAATGGAACAACCAAGAACGTCGTATTCCAGCTCATAAGATTTTTTTTAATCTTGGCCTGTACGATCTCCATCTCTTCGTGGACATGTTGAGAAGTTCTGAATTCAATCCTTGAGCTAGTGTAATGCTGGATTCATTTCTTTGTCGGTTTATGGGGGTTGCAGTTGCACAGTATTTGCGTAGGTAATTTAGTTTTGGTGAACCCACAAAGCTATTTTAGTTGGTTAGACTGTTTCTTGATGACATTGTTTAGATTTGAAAAGGTTGAGTTTGTTTAGTAATCATCGTCTTAGCATGAAGGCAGAAGGTTAGGACTTGGGAGTTTTTCGTAAGGTTAGAGAGAAGGGTTTCAACTTTAAGCCGGTTAAAGATAAGACGGTTCAGTTTGAAACAGATGGTTTAGTTAAAACGGTCTGTTGAATGTTGGTTATGGATTTATGACAAGCGGTTGAATTTCTACAATTTCTAAAGATATATAAACATGGATTGAGATTGTTAACTAAAACCTAGGGGTGGGCATTCGGTTAAACGGTTCGGGTTCGGTTCGGGAAATTCGGGATTCGGAAAATTCGGTTATGTAACATCAACTCCAAATAAGAACCAAACTTAATTCGGTTCGGTTCGGTTCGGAAAATTCGGGATTCGGTAAATTTAGTTATACAAATATTATGTCCAAATAAAAACCAAACTTAATTTGGTTCGGTTCGGTTCGGGATTCGGTAAATTCGACTTATTGTGGTTAAAATTTTATTAATGTTTGTTTAATTTAAACATGAATTGTTATAATTTATTTTATTTAACCTGATTAAAATTTCAATACCATAGAGTATAAAAGATCATCAAAACATCATTATGAATTCTAAAATGAAACAATTTTATAGTCTCTAGAAAAGAATTCCACACTAAATTTGAACTATAACCAATATTTAAAATCAAACAAAATTCTTAAAGATTAAAGAATAAATCTCCTAATTTTTTTTTCATTCCCAAATGCTTCACATTGATTGTTTTCCTCCATAAAAACCACTTCAGATTAGAATCCTTCTAAAATTTTATATTACATATTACTTAATAAATCAATACTAAAAACTATAAATCATATTTAGAATTTAATTTCGGTTAACCAATTAACCATTCGGATTTCGGTAAAAATACCGAACCAAACCAAATACCAAATAAATTTATAAATATATCCAATTGGATTATTTAATTAATCTGGTTCGGTACGGTTTAATACCATTCGGTACGGTTCGGTAAATTACCGTTCGGTTCTGTCCGAATGCCCACCCCTACTAAAACCCCAAAAAGTGACATTAAAAGAAAAACTTATAAAAGTCCAAGCAAATACTACATCCATACAGTTTTGTATTATATCAACAAATGTTGGAAATAGTAATGCTAGCAGATTTTTGAATGGTGTAGTATAGAACATGTCACTATCCACAATCAAGTGCAATTGATGCATCCGATCTGTTTTCTGTAAAAGAAGTATCCATCAAAATTTATTATATGCTGTATTTGCAGACAGCTGAATTTATTTGAAATTTCGATTGATGGAAGTAGATTTGATTTTCAAAACGGTTTCTAAACCGTCTTAAAACTGAAACTAAAAATTTGATATCGAAACCAAGATTGCTTAACCTACGAGTTGAGATAGACAGACTACGAAATGATATAACCTAAGTCTTTTTTGTATGGTAAACTGGTCCTTTCACTATCACTTCTTGATGGGTTACATTACAATCATGGGTCCATTTTCCAGTTCTGATCTAACAATTTACAAAAAGCAAAGAAAGAAAACTAGTGCACTATGGTTTTTTGTATAAGAACCTAACAAATGAACATGTAGACTTTACTTTTAACTTTAATTCTCAACATGTTTTATCTTCTTTGCTATAGGCTTTATATTTTCATATTTATATAAAACTTAACATAGTGGGAAAACGAAGACCTTATTGCAACCTTTGGAAACCCCACTTTCAGTCGATGATGCAATATCGTATGTTCTGACATTGCATCAGTTGTATAACCTTTTTGTAATTTATGGTTTTACCACCAAAAAGAAAAGAAAAAAAAACAATTCTATATAGATTAGATTTTCGATTTTGGACATATTATGTTTGGGGTTTAATGCATCAGTTTTACACGTCTACCATATCATTGTCCAATAGGATTAATAATAAACAAATGATTCTGAAATTAGCAAGAGGAAATAAAAAGTGATATTTAGGGGAAGAAAAAACAGTCTTTGTTGCTTGAATAGTTGAATTTTACTCGCTTTGGTAAGTTTCATTGAGGTAAGGCCCCTACATCAGTACATAGATAGTCTGAGTGCTTTGAATAAGTTTCCCTCTTTATACATCAATGCTACAGTATATAAAGTACCAGAGTGACAAAAGAAATTTCATTTGACTTTTGATTATGAAATACTGAGATGTACCAATTGGGTTATAACATCGGTGTATATATAAAAGGACTGTTATGATCGGTGTTTTTGTGTTAGAAAATAGTATCATGATTTCTGGACCAGGTGTGACCAGACTATGAATTTTCGAAACAAACGTGTCATAGTTTAGGTTATTTATGCTGATTCACATTCTCTCATCTCAAGACTAATTTGATATTGAGTGAAGTAATATAGAATATTTTAATATTATAGATTAATTTCATCTCACAGCACCTTATAAATTTGTTAGTAATAAATTAGTTTCCTATTTTTCAATTTTCCGTTTAAACTCTTTTTTTTCTATGGAAAAAAAAAACAATTTCGCTTTTGATTGGCTCCTCCAAAGTTTTGAATGGAGAAACTTTTTTCTTTGGAGCGATTTGACAAATTAACTTTTTCTATGGGGACCCTTTAAATCCCTTTTATTGTTGTTATTGCCTTTTCTCTTTTCCTTTTTTCCTTTCTCAGTCAAAAATCTCCTTTGCATCCTTCTCTAATTATGCTTTTAAGAAACAAATTCAAATTTAATAATTAAAAATTCATTCGAATTAGTCCCATCTACACTTATGTTTGTTTTTTCTTGGTAAATTCATCTAGACTAATGTTTAAACATTTTGACACAAATATGAAATATATATGATACAAATATATAATACGAACAATGTTGAGGACTAAAATTTGGTAGAGCAACTTGGTCTAAAATGGGAAGCAAATGAAATAAAATGGGCACATCTCTCGTGAAGGAGGGTGCTCGAATATAATTTAAGAGTCTTTGCATTAATAATGATTCACGCAGAACAACAATGTACGTAGTACAACCGACGGGTAAATAACGGGACTGGTAAAGGGCATTTATGTCAAACAAGTTAATAAGTTTGATGGATCTTGGGGGGGGGGACCCACTTGATGTTAGTTTTAAGTTTTTAACTGTGTCACGCCTCACACGATTCCCTCCACTTCACTCAACACACACACAAACTCTCTCTCTCTCTCTCCTCTGTAATTTTCCCGAGATATTAAACTCCGAGAAAACGAAAAGAATTTTCTCGGGAACCAAATTGAGGGAAAAACGGGGAGAAGAGAAGCTTCTCTGTTTTGTGATAGTCCCATAGAATTTGTTTGGTCGTTTTGGATTTTATGCGTTTTGGTTAGGAAATGTCGATGAGTTCAGGAACCGGAGCTGTGAATTACAGAAATGGAACTCAAAGAAGCTCACTCAGAACTCAGTCCTCTAATTCTACTTCCGGTGGACAGAAATCTTCTGTCAAATCGAAGTCTGTTCTTAGAAAGAGCAGCCCTGCCGCACTTGGTGGCGGCTCTGCGGCAGCTTCTAAAGCTGGCGACGCCGGTGGTAAAAATCCTCTGTTCATCTTTTTTTTTTTTTTTTTGTTTACCTTGAAATTTCACTGTTTCGTTTTGTTTTGCCCAAAAATAGAAACTATTTGAATCCATGTATACATATCACTATGTTGCTGGGATTATGAATTGCGTTTGTTGTTGTTGTTAATTGTGAATTTTTATATAGTTCCTGGGAGGGTTCGAGTAGCTGTTAGATTAAGGCCACGCAATGGTGAGGAAATGATCGCTGATGCTGATTTTGCTGATTGTGTTGAACTACAGCCAGAGGTACACACACTGATATGATGATGATGTATACTAAGTTTTTTTTTTTTTTTTTTTGGAAGGTTTGTTTATCAGTTAATGTGTTTGATTCTTTTAGCTTAAGAGGTTGAAACTCCGCAAGAACAATTGGGACACCGATACATTTGAGTTTGATGAAGTGCTCACCGAGTATTCTTCCCAGAAGCGAGTTTATGAAGTTGTGGCAAAACCTGTTGTCGAGGTATATAGATCTGCACTGGACCTTTTCATCTTCTTTGCTGTATTGTTTATATCATACACATTCACAGCTTCATTGTTGTTCGATGATTTTAAACTCTCTTTTGTTTTGTTTTGTTTTGTTTTGTTTTGTTTTGTATAGGGTGTTTTGGATGGTTACAATGGGACAATAATGGCGTACGGTCAGACTGGTACTGGTAAGACATATACACTTGGGCAACTTGGGGAAGAAGACGTAGCTGATCGTGGAATAATGGTTCGTGCTATGGAGGATATTTTAGCCGAAGTCTCGTTGGAAACAGATTCTATATCTGTCTCCTATTTGCAGGTGGTTACATTTCTCGATATTTTTGGTTCTTCTTTTAAGTTTCATGTGAGTTTTTTGGAAAGTCTGCTTAACTTATTTGTCTGCTGGATACAAATGCAGCTTTACATGGAGACTGTTCAAGACCTTCTTGATCCGGCTAATGATAACATTGCCATAGTTGAGGACCCGAAAAGTGGAGATGTTTCTCTTCCAGGTGCCACCTTGGTCGAAATTAGGGATCAACATAGCTTCCTGGAACTACTGCAACTCGGAGAGGCTCACCGGTTTGCTGCTAACACCAAATTGAACACCGAGTCATCCCGTAGTCATGCTATCTTAATGGTGAGATCGTTGATCTTGATTTTGCTTTGGAGAGTTGTTGGTAAACAACTTGCATATTCATGGTCAACTAAATTCTTGCAGGTAAATGTCAGGCGCTCTTTGAAAACAAGAGATGGTTTGTCAAATGAAAATAGTGGAAACTCCCATATGACTAAATCTCTCAAGCCTCCTGTTGTCCGGAAGGGAAAATTAGTTGTGGTGGATCTTGCTGGGTCGGAACGTATCAATAAATCAGGTTGATATTCTCAGTAAATGGAATTTTTGTTAATATTTTATCTTTTTCTTGTACCCGAACTGATGTTTGTATATATATTTTTACCAGGAAGTGAGGGACATACACTAGAGGAAGCCAAATCTATCAATCTCTCTCTAAGCGCACTGGGGAAATGCATCAATGCACTTGCTGAAAATAGTTCTCATGTTCCATTCCGTGATTCAAAGCTAACTAGATTGCTTAGAGATTCATTTGGAGGCAAGCTAGTCTAACTCTGCTTTTTGTGTGAATTTGTATATGTTAGTATTAGACGAGAAATACTCAGCTGTCATGGTTTTTTTTCTTCTTTTGAATCCTTTTCAATTTTTTACTATGTTGACTTGCTTGACATGTGGACTATGATCTCAACAGGCACTGCAAGAACCTCCTTAGTTATTACAATTGGTCCATCACCGCGACATCGAGGAGAGACAACTAGCACTATAATGTTTGGGCAGAGGGTAGGGTTCATAGCATTGGACTTCTTTTTTAGTTCGATTATTACATATCACAGTTCTTTTAGTTAAAGTTGGTATATAATGGTACTATCCTGTTGAAATATTCTGTTCCTGGTTCCAGCTTTTAATATATTAGTTCACTGCTTGCTAGTTTGAATTCTTGATTTGCTTATTTTTTGAGGGCTACGTTTAACCTTTAAATTATTTATAGGCTATGAAAGTGGAAAATATGGTGAAGTTAAAGGAAGAGTTTGATTACAAAAGCTTGTCTAGAAGGCTTGAGGTACAACTAGACAATCTAATTGAGGAAAATGAAAGACAGCAGAAAGCATTCGTTGATGAAATTGAAAGAATAACCGTAGAGGCACATAACCAAATTTCTGAGGCTGAAAAGAGATACGCCAATGCGCTAGAGGTGAGTTCTTTTTGTAACCTGATGGAACGAGACCTTGCTATAGAGATTCTCTTTGGTGTATGGATTGAGTTGTCAAATCTGTGTGTAGGACGAAAAGCTAAGGTATCAGAATGATTACGTTGAATCAATAAAGAAGCTCGAGGAGAACTGGTCAAAGAATCAGAAGAAGCTGGCTGCTGAAAGACTTGCACTTGGAGAGAAAAATGGTCTGGACATCACATCAAATGGAAATGTAACGTCTCTCGCCGTGCATGATATTTTGATCACCTTGCAGCTATAGTTTCACTAAACCTGATTTATATATATATTTTTCTTTTTCTTACAGAGATCAATAGCCCCAGCCTTGGAGGAAGTTGCTGAACTGAAAAAGTTGCTTCAGAAAGAAGCTCAATTGAAGACTGCGGCTGAAGAGGAAGTGAACAGGCTTAAACATCAACTCGCTGAATTCAAAAAAGTGGAAGTATATCTCAAAAACCTTCCTTTATATGGGTTTCTTTCGTTCTTGTTTTGGTTTTTGTTTGTGGGATTATTTTTCAGCTCAAAGTTTTATTGAGCTACAATTTCTTAATTGCTTAGGTATCAGGAAATTCTGAGATCATGAGACTCCACAAGATGTTGGAAAATGAGACACAACAAAAAGAGAAACTAGAAGGTGAAATAGCGACATTGCATACTCAACTACTGCAACTGAGTCTTACTGCTGACGAGGTAAAGAATACGGTAATCTTCACACGAGAAAGCAAATTGTTCTTTTTTTTACTGAACTTAAATAAATTTTGTGAGGGTATCCTGTTTAACCTATTCTTTATACATTCTTGGCAGACACGACGGAACCTTGAGAAACATGGTTCAGAGAAAACTACTGGTGCTCTAGACTCGTTTATGTCTCAGTTAAGACTTCCTCAGATCCAAGATCCAGGAAATGCTGAGAAGCAACCAGTAGCTAGACTATTTGAACAAGGTAATTTCTGACGTTTCTCACTATCGGGTTGTTTTTAATCGGTTCACTACTGCAATCATATATATGACACATTATACTGGTTTGCCTCTTGAAGTGGGGTTGCAAAGGATCTTGTCTCTGCTTGAAGCTGAAGATGCTGATGTGCGGATTCATGCTGTCAAAGTGGTAGCAAATCTTGCTGCTGAAGGTTTCTTTCTACAATCTTTATCCTTGAGACTTTTTTTTTATTGTCACCGTTACCATTACCATTTCGGGACCTCATTAGCTCTCTAAACTGTTCATTGTATGTAACACCAGAGGCAAATCAGCAGCAAATAGTGGAAGCTGGTGGTCTCACCTCCTTACTGATGCTTCTGAGAAATACAGAAGATGAGACTATTCACAGAGTTGCTGCTGGTGCAATCGCCAATCTTGCAATGAACGGTAAATAGTTGCAGATCTCATGGTTTAACTTCTTTGGCTTATCATTCCATATTTTCTATTTTGCTTACGAAACCAATTTATAATTACACTTATTCTCAGAAACCAACCAGGAGCTGATAATGGATCAAGGAGGCATTGGTTTATTGTCATCAACAGCAGCCAATGCTCAAGATCCTCAGACCCTCAGGATGGTTGCTGGAGCAATTGCAAATCTATGTGGAAACGGTATACTTTCCATACATAATTAATTTTATTTTACCTTCTTAATGAAGAAGAATCCACAAAGCTATCTATTGATAAATCCTGAACACGTATGATATCCTTGTATCACACAGATAAATTGCAGACAAAACTAAGATCAGAAGGTGGGATAGCAGCTTTGTTGGGAATGGTCAGATGTGGACATCCTGATGTTCTTGCACAAGTTGCTCGTGGAATTGCAAACTTTGCCAAATGCGAGTCAAGAGCATCAACTCAAGGTAAAAAAACTTATTAGTTATCCAATATTCTCTTTGGCAGAAGCTAAACATGTCATTATCTAATCTCATCACATTTAGCAGGAACTAAAAGAGGGAAATCACTCTTAATAGAAGACGGGGCACTCTCTTGGATTGTACAAAATGCCAAAACCGAAACTTCAGCCATCAGGCGACATATCGAGTTAGCTCTCTGCCACTTAGCGCAACATGGTAAGTATCAACCACATTGATTTTTGCATCTAAGTAAAACCTATGGCATTGTTGTAACACACAATATATTGAGTATTGCAGAAGGGAATGCGAAAGAGATGGTGAAGGAAGGAGCAATATGGGAGCTGGTGAGGATCTCAAGAGACTGTTCGAGAGAAGACATAAGAAGTCTTGCTCATAGGACTCTCACTTCAAGTCCTACTTTCCTCACTGAACTCAGACGTCTCCGTGTTGATATCCGGTAAACCCGTTTTAACGTCTAACTTTAACCAAAACCGATTTGCGGAATAAGCAAGGATTAAATTATACTATCGGAATTCAAAATTCATAAAGATGAAGAATTGTATGATTTTTTGTTTTTTACTTGGGGCCGTTTAGGGTGGTTTGTGGGTTCCTTCGTGGCTTTGGCGCTTTTTTTTTTGGAGGGTTGAATGTGTATATTTATTTTGGTGGGTTTTGTTTGTGTATGTATATATACGAAGTAGTGAAATTAAAAATAAATATATGTTTGGATTCCTCGGAGCTTCTCATCCTCCGATAGTCTACAGTGCCTTCAACTGCACGTTATTTTTTAATTCCCCTCCGACCGATCGATCTATACGATCTTTTGAATGAAAGAATTGTTTCAGATGATCGAGCCCCTAAACCGCAGAAACCAAATCGATTTAAAAGATAAAACCGGAGCTAAATTTAAAACTTGATTACAGTGAGTTGGGCTGCAGTAAAATTGATTGATTGATGATATTTATTTCCCGAACCTAACTGATCTCCACGGGCCCAATACTGGCCCATCATATAGTGGACTTCGATTCACCTGGCCGTAGAAAAGATAAAAATTTGACATGTACCGGGAAATTCAAATGGGTGTCTGATGAGCTTCTCCCTAATAACTTACTCACATTGTTTTCTTGTGAAATCGCAGCCGACTATAGACATTGGAGGGGGGCTATGAAATCAGCTTTGCCTGGACCAAACTATAAGCCCAACCTACTATAAAAAAAAAAAGTAAGTTTTTGTCAACTATTAAAGTAATCAAAATTAACGATTTTTATCAAATTTTGAAAACTCAATGTCAATCACTCAATCTTATATTACTACTATTTTTTTTGGTCAAATATATTATTAATTAATTTAAAATCATATACATGAGGAATATTTTGTTTTCGCAGCCGGCTCGAACAAGTCCAAACATACAACTTCTAAATAAAAAAAAGTTTGAAATAACTTCTTCAAAAAAATTGTCTTACTTTTTCGGACATTTAGAAGCGTTTTATTAACATTGTCGCTTTTAGTCAACAATATAAAAATAGAGAGAGAGAGAGGGAAAAAAAAAACAGTTCATCTTTGATTGATAATCGAAAATTTCAGGACTTGGTAAAATTTATAGTTAGTGAAAAAAGAAAGGTATAAAAAATATAAAAATGAACTCAGAAGAGGCGTGAGAGAGGAATGGTGTGTTACCACTCCTAATTTATTGTGTGTGCTTCCAGCCTTCCACTTCGTCACTACTCGACACCTAACTCATATCATAGATCATGCTGTATTTGTGCTAATTTCTTTCTTATTTTCTCAGCATAGTATATTCAAAAGTCAAACCGTTGTTCTCATCAGAAGTCAACTCATTTATCTCTGTATTTTTAAGCTTCTTTTTTTTTTTATGAAACAAAAGTCAAACCATCTCTTTTGCTTTTAACATTAAAATAAAACCGGCCTCAAGTAATTATGGTTTATTCTTCATTACTCCTCAAACTTTTACTGAGATCATATACTTGGATCACGAAAATTGGAATGCAATATAATAAGACCGCTGCAAAAAAAAATGTGTAGTATAGCTACAGGTTGATTATTTTTGCACTTATAAAATTGATCAAACAGTAAATACAAATCATATATATAATGGGAGAGTTCTCTCTCCATCTAGGGTGTCCACATCATCATCTTATCCATCCAATAAGAATAAAACATGTCATCAAATAATATTTTTTATTTTATGTTTTTATTAAGAATTAATTACATTGTAAAAACAATTTTTTTTCATTAGCATTACTTAAATATAGTAGTTAATGAGTATTAAGATATTTAATAATAAAAACAATAAAAGAAGTGAAAGTAAAAACAAAAAAGAGTATTAAACTGATTATATAAAAAAAAACACTTTGTAACTACACTTTTATATTTTTATTAACATAATATAATGGGAAAGGGGTTAAACAAAAAAATAAGATAAAATAAATTAAAATTTATATAAACGATATTACAATATAAAGAAATGAAAGATCAAATAATAAAAAATTATAGATAGCCACAACCACTACAATAAAATAATTCAATATAGTAAAAAAATAATAACACAAATTTAATATATTTATAATATATGTAAGCAAATTTTTTTGAAGTAAAGACAATTTACAATATTTACTTAATACATGTTTATTAATATTTATTAAATAAATCTAAAATATTTATAAAAAATAATTAAAAATAGATAAGAATTAAAAAAACTTAAAGATAATGTTAGAAATCAAAGTGTTGAAAGAATTTAACAAATTGAGTGTGAAAAAACTATAGAACAATGATAGTTAACTTTCTCCACATAATAGAAATATCTACACCAATATTTTTTTGGAATATTGTATATAAACATAAAAGTTACATTTAGATTTTTTAAAAACATCTAAACTTTTAAAAAATTTGAAAGTGTTATAGTCTTCGTATTTTAAGTAAAAGATTCCAATATGTTACACTAAAAATAACTAATATAGAATGGTAAATACAAACTCAAATGTTACATAATAAAACATCCAATTAGGGGTGATACATAATCTTTGTACTTTATCATGAGTGAAAATATAGTTTTGTCTATATTGTGATAAAAAAATATATGTTTGAGAATATTTTTGAATCGAATGGTTTTAACCTTAAGATATGGTAAGTTTTGTGGAAAATAATAAATTGGCTTTATAATTCTATTTATAATTAATGATTTATTTATATTTCTAAATAATTTAATTTTTTATAATATTTTAATATTAGAATCCCGCGCAACGCGCGGGTTACTATTCTAGTTATTTCAACGGTTATATTACAATCCATAGAAAAACATATAAATGATCATTTACCCATAGGCCATCACTAAAACAAACTACAAAAAAATCATGTCATTGCTAGTTATCCTTTTTTTTTTTGTTGATTTTATCGAAACATTCACTAGGATTTAGTTTAATAGCGTTTGAATATGTTAGAGACACATGTACATGTTTATCAACGACACAATCCAATAATAGTCAAACTTCGAGAGTGTAGTTTCGATATTTATTTGGACAGCTGAGATCTTATAATTTTAGGGAAGATCCGTGAAGTTCTCCTTAAACTACGGAGATTTGTGGACACTTGTAATTGGGAAGAGTCGTACATATTTTCGTATCTTTTGCAACTATCTCATATCTACTAAACTATTAGAAGGGTGTATTCAATCAGGCATTTGGAGAGATTTGAGTTAAATGGACAAATCATGTGTTATTGAAACTTGTATTTCAAAATATCTTATAAAATCATGTGTTATTGGATTAATGATTTTAAAATATACAATCAAATCCACTGTTATTGAAAACAGTACTAGGATTTTATTTAAAAGTTTCAGGTGAGATTTGAGGGGATTTCTTACTTAAAAATACAAAGACCAAAATCCCATTGTTTTAGGTGAGATTTCAGAGAATTTAATAACAAAATTCCAAATTCACCAAAATTTAACCAAATCATCTAAAAACTCATTAAAACTCAAATCACACCAAATATTTAATTCAATACACCCCTCTTAAAAAAGACCCAATCTTATAGGGTGTTTCCAAACACTCTATAAGTATAAAATTAAAAAGTTTATGGCTAATCCTATATCCAAACACCCATAAAAGGAAATATTAATTCCACCAAAATTAAATTAAACACTTTATTTCCATCTTTTTCTTTCTCCTCTTTATCATTTATTTCTTTATCTAATGTTGTAATATTAATACTATAAATTATAATTCTCCTATCACATTTGTTAGATCTTATTTTCAAATTATTTAAAATTATTATATCATACATATAATTAATAAAAAAATTAAATTTTTTTCTCCATATATTATGATTCAAAATTTAAAAAACGGACATATATTACTCAATTAAAGAAAAAAAAATGTGTTCAACATCTCACATTGATTAAAATTTTGGTGGATGATTCAGAATAATATTATAAAACACACAAAATTATTTTAAATGTGAATGAGCAAGAAACTTGATTTATCATGCATCCAAATTTTTTTAAAAAATTTATTCAGTTTTATCCAGTTTATTAGTTGAAATAATTTAAAAGTCCCATATCGATTAATTTTTTTGTGCAACAGTTCAAAGTCATATTATAAAAAAAGACCAAAATTATTTTAAATACAAATGTTTTTAAAAATATCCGGTTTAATTTGGTACTTATTGAAATAATTTAAAATAATATTTAAAATTTAAAATATTTATTCGGTTTTATTCTATTAAAATATTAAGTTTAAAATACTATTAATACTAAAACTATATAATATCGACTAATCAATAATATATTTATAACTACTTATTTATAATAATAATAAATTATTTAGTAAAAGTTATTTTAAATATAAATAGACTAAAAATTCTAAAATAATCAATCCGAAATGGAATGGAAAGTTCCCGACAACTATGGGACAATACAGATTTTTTTCCCAAAATGAACAGGTTTAAGACAAGTAGAACTGATAATAAAATACATAATAAGTATAATTACTATTTTCAATATTAGAACTAATTACCAAATATTAAAATAGGTTTAAATATGACTGACAATTACATATGATTTACAATTGTATTGTTTTTTTTAGTTCAGATTAATTTAATATTTAATTCAGTACGATTTGGTATAAATTGTTTGAATGAGAGTATAGAACATCATTTATTTGGCGTATGTTTGATTCAAATAACAGAAATTTGCTATTGTTACAGAGAAATAAAATAATTTGATGTTGAAAGCACGTTAGATATATTATAAAAAATAAATAAATAAAAACTACAAATATTAACAGAAAATAAAAATATTTATAAACATTATAAAAAATCAAATTAAAATTATACACATAAAATAAAAATATTTATTAAAAATAAAAATAAAAACAAATATAATTTATATTCAAATAATTGACCCGCGGTATATCGCGGGTACAAATCTAGTATATAAAATATCAGTCGGCAATATATCAATATCCATTTACAACTATCATTCTATCGAAGTGAATAAACTATATTAAGCATATAAAATATCTTTGACTAAATTAATACGAAAATTACATGTTTTTGTCACGTCCGAGGAACAACATGCCCCTTGAGAGTAACGGTGTGACCTTTGTAAAAAAAAATACACTATATAATTTGATCTTCCCGACTATCTCTTTAAAATATATGTTTAATACTATATACTAGTTATACAGAGGTCGTGCGAATATCTTCCGGATATTGGAATTTGAACTTATTTATGATCTACAAAACAAAAAAACAAAAACAAAAATCAATTGCAGATTGATGAGATTGAACAATCATTTATGACTATCTTATGGACATGAGAAAGCTGTCATGTTAGAAAAAAATATTACCGGAGCCGCAACTTGACAGACAAACTCTCCTCGAACATAGATATTCTATATAATAGTCTAATAGATCATGCAAATACATTAAAATTTGATGATGCGCATGATCAAGATATGATATTTGCCAATACATGACATATCAACTAACATCTACATACTAGTGGTGTCTTAGCACTTAACCCTAATTTTTTATGCGATCAAAACGAACAATCTGAGTAAGTATCTTAATGCATGTATACCAAACCATATACGTATTCCATTCAAAGCATAACAATGAAATAAAGGGTTTAGACTTCTTTGATCGTAGAGGGAGGGAAAACATATTCCAATTTGGCGCCAAAACATTAACAGTCAAAAAGAAACCACAGATGAGAGAACTTTGTCTCTCCTTTTCCATGGTTTCCATTGGCAATTACGAAACTGCCCTAATGGAGAGATTTGGTTAGGGTTGCACTTATTTAGAATCAAAGTTACTATAAAAAGGAATTTTTCAATACTTGGGAAACGAGAATGTATGAGCTGTCTTGCCACGTCAGCGAAATTCTCCACGAGTTTTTTCTGTCCATTCAACGTTTCGTTCCTACGAGTTGCGCAAAGGCTGTTTTTTCTCTTTTTCTTTTCTTGTGGGTTGTGTTTGTTTTCCTTTAGGCTTTAAGCTCCACATACTTTTAATTAAATAAATCGTATTATTCGTAAAGAAAAGTCACATAAAAAAGGATTATCAAAAAATAAGAATTTCGCAAAGAACTAACGGTACCGACTGACCCGACCCAAATCCTCGTGGACCCTCTTCTTTTGGTTTATTCTAGTGCTAAATTCCATCGTCATGATCTTATACGTCCTGATGACGTGGCTCCTCACCGGCTACCGATAACCGGCCATTCCCGTTTTAGGTGGATATATTGTACATTTTCCTGCTAAAACCGACGTAGGAAAAGTGAACAAAGACAAAACAAAGCAAGAAATGCCAAAGAGGCAGACACATTTTCGACTTATAGTAGTAAGCCAACATAACATAGTTTCCACTAAATATGTATTAATTTCTTTTGGACGCACGGAAAAGCTCATAACTATGTTTATTATGGTAGTTTTTCTAATATTCTCCGCCAACATAATTTGATTTTTACACATTTTTTTTTGTTTGTAAGTTCTTCTAGAACAAACAGTACTATTGGTCTGTGGAGTTATAATACTGAAAAATCAGATTAAAAATACCAACGAAATGGTCATTAATGATAGACATTAACAGCTAATAAATGGAGCAGAAGAATCATCTTTGTCGGTTAAGCTTGACGAATAATTAAATGCTTTTGCAGCTTCGGTTACTGCACCGCACGTCCAAGGCTGTATCAAACTGGAATACTGTTGTAGTCATTACCAGAGAGAACTCTATTGTCCACGTGGCAAGATCTTGACCGTGTATGATTATAAGATCGTTAAGACATGTAAATTGCACGTGACATGGTTCTGGAGAAAGTGGCCCATACGTGGGGGCATATTCGTATTTAATGCGAATGATCTCCTTAGATCCTTTGTGTGATACACTTGTTTCTTTTCAAAATTATACTCGTATATAATCTAAAATCATCCACAATAATAATATAAAGAATCTTTTAATTTTTGGAATCTTCTAACTGTAGCCTATTTATATAAATCCAGATAATAAGAAAGTTAGCGAAATCACGCTTATGGACGGTCATAAATTATAAAGTTGATATGTGATATTCCGTTGTAGGAGTATTTGTTTGTTTTACTAGTTATATATACTGTATTAAGTTGGTTGGTATAGGTTCGGTAAATGAGTAAATGGCCTAATGGGTAGGCCGAGAAAAATCACCTCATCGACGTGAGTGTCACGCGCGAATTTACTTTTTTGTTCCGCTACGTCTGGACCAATTAAATGTCAGCACGTGACTAGCCCCTAAATTCTCTAGATGAAAGGACAGTTTTACCCTCACTACACGCTTAAAGTGGACACTCTCTTGCCAGCTTTTTAGTGGGCCCCCAATAGATCTTTCTCCTCTAAAAAGTGCGCGCCTCTCGATTCGGAGATTCCCAGGATAGGAAAAGACATATTTACCCTTAAAAAACAAAAACAAAAACGAATCGAATAAAAGGGTAGCACCGGAAATTTAAGTATGGGAAAGTACGGAATGTGAAGAAGCGCGTACGTCTCACGTTCCCACGTAAGGAGGTGGGTGAATCAATGAAGGAGAAGAATTCTCATCTTAGCTACGAAGCGAGTATCATTTGACGTGGGACCTTTAAGATTATGACACGTGGGCTACCCTGGCCGTTAGATCGATAATTGTCGGAAAGAGGATCATAGTAGAGTGGAATGCACGCAAAGGAAAGGGGGAACCACTTAGGACAGGTGGCGTCCTAGCTGGACAGTTGAACCACCAGAATTAAGGATCTATTGACACGTGGATGGCAGGTCGGGTTTTATTGGTTTCCCCTTTATGATGGGATCTCTAACTAATTGCGGGAATATTTAATAGCTAATTTAACTATTTTCTGGGATTTAGAGTGATTTCGATAACTCTTTTTTTGTTCCGAAAATTTTTATTCGATGGAATGATTAGATAACAGAGACATTTAGATTTCAGGAAAGGTAAATTATATATGAATTACCATAAATAAAAAAGATTTTCGTTGACAGATCAAAACCATGACTAAAACTAATAATTCTCGAAGAATATTGTTGTAACGTTTCGGCGGGGGTTAAACTTATTAATTAGTGGAATGAATGTTGGTAATAAAAACATTTTAAGGTAAAAATAAAATAAATAATTAAAAAAAATGAAGAAACATTACAAGTCCAAATTGAGAAGACTTTTAGCATTTGTAACATGCGTGAGTCGTGCTCTTCCATGTGACTTTTGCAGAGAGAAATATTACCAACTTAATTAAATATTTTATTTATCTACATATATATATATATATATAAGGAGTCTAGTGTATAGAAGGATTATGTGAAAGCGTAATTTGATATCTAGAGAGAGAAAAAAAAAAGTAACAGTTTATCAGAGTTGAAGAGAGATTAAAACGGGACCCGTTTGTCTAGAAAGAAACGCTGGTGAAGAGACTTAACATGCGATTTGTTGCAAGTCTTTAAAAGAAGAAGAGGAGGAAGAAGAAGAAGAAGAAGAAGAAGCAGAGTTTGCAAAACGACAGCGTATTTGCAGCAGAGAGAGATTGAGAGTTTAGATATGGCGATGAAGGGTTATATGGATGAGTATGAAAAGCTTGTGATTAGGATGAACACTCCAAGGTTTGTTTTCTTCTTCTTCTTCTTCTTTCTTTGCCATTTGTTTTGGGAACATATCTTTAAAAATTGAATAAACACCAGAAATTGGGTCCTCTCTTTGTCTTGTCGTATTTTCTGGGTAACTTAATGATTTTTCTGTTTCCTTTTCTGGAATTTCTTTTTCTTTTGGGATAATTTCCCGGAAAATATTTTCTTACCAGTCCGGGAAATGATGAGATTAATTTCAACTTTTCAAAACTGAATTTTGAAATTTCAAATTTTCTTTGATTTACTTTTTTTTTTTTTCAAATAAAAATATTAAGTATTAAAAATGTTTGTCCTTTCTGTCTTTCTTCCTAGAAGATTTCTCCAACTTTCCTTTCACACCTTTTTTTTTTAACCAACTTGAATGTTTTTTTTGAGGACTTATCTTCTCAAAATTTATAAATTCCATAATTGAGATAATAAATTTTATTATTTTTCTGACGGTATAGAGAACAAATCTAAAACAAAGTCGTACATTATTACAGGGTCGTTATCGACAATGGTGTTTGTTCTTCAGCGACAATTGTCAAGGTAATATTTTTTTCTTCTTCTTAATTTTAGTTTTATCTTTTCCATTCAACAATAAATTTATTAGCTTCAGAACATATCCAAAATATTGGGAATTTATTAATAATTTTTATCTGGGTTATTCACAGGTTGATAGTGCAAGAAGAAATGGGATATTGTTAGAAGCTGTACAAATTCTCACCGATTTAAATCTCTCCATTAAAAAAGCTTACATTTCTTCAGATGGAAGATGGAACATGGATGGTAATAAATATTTAAAAATTCAAATTATCATTAATAGTATCTTTCTTATTACATTTATTAACTTTCTTTCCTAATTCGTTTTGTCTAATTGCTGCAGTTTTCCATGTGACTGACTTAAACGGAAACAAATTGAATGACCAGAGCGTCTTAAAATACATTGAACAGGTAATTTCGTAATTCTAAAGTTTCATGAATTTTTGTATTTAAAATATTCTTAATTCAACCACATGGATACTAAATATAGAAACTTTATTTATTTTGTTTCCCCTGATTTCACAGTCGATTGAGACGGTTTACTACGGAGAGAACATTGAAGTAAACGGTTTAACAGTCTTAGAATTAACCGGAACAGACCGAATCGGTTTACTGTCTGAAATGTTTGCGGTTCTCTCTGATCTCAACTGTGATGTGGTTGACGCTAAGCTATGGACACATAATGGTAGAGTTGCTTCCATGATCTATCTCAGAGATTGTAGCTCAGGATCTCCGATTCTTGATTCTCAGAGAATATCCAAGATCGAGGGACGGTTAAAGAACGTTTTGAATGGCGATAACGACGTTAAATCCGCTGCAAAGACTTGTGTTTCGATGGATTCGATGATGCACATTGAACGTAGACTTCACCAGCTTATGTTTGAAGATAGAGACTACGAGAGAAGATCCAAGAAACAAGAGAGATCACCAATGGTGGTTGTGACGGTTCAGAATTGGGCTGAGAGGGGTTACTCTGTCGTGAATGTTCATTGTCAGGACCGGACTAAGCTTTTATTCGATGTGGTTTGTACGTTAACCGATATGGAATACGCGGTGTTCCACGCTACTATCAACACGGCTGGAGACCAAGCTCACTTGGTATGTTCCTTGAAACAATACTACAAATTCGTTTAAATTTAGGGTTTTGGTGTGATTTTGAGCTAAAAAGATTTTTCCTTTGTTTTGTTAAACTGTTTAGGAATTCTATATCCGGCATAAGGATGGATCACCGATAAGTTCAGAAGCAGAGAGACAACGAGTAATTCAATGCTTAGAAGCTGCAGTCGAAAGAAGAGCTTCTGAGGTATATATAAGACTACCCTTACGTTGATTGATCTTTTGAATGTTTAATGGAAATTCTAAACATTTATTTGGTTTTGTTTGTGTTTAGGGTGTGAGATTAGAGCTGAGACATCCAGACAAACAAGGGTTACTAGCGGAAGTTACGCGAACATTCAGAGAAAACAGTCTGAATGTTACAAGAACAGAGATATCAACGAGTGGTGACATGGCTACAAACATATTCTATGTAACTGATGCAAATGGTGATGAACCGGACTTGAAATTGATTGAATCGGTTAGGGAGAAAATCGGTTTGGAGTGTTTAAGAGTGAAGGAGATGCCAACAATGAATCATAAGAAGGAAGATGGAGAAGAACAGCAACAGACTAAAGCAGTGTTGGTTTCACTTGGGAGTTTGGTTTGGAGAAATCTATTCAACTTTGGTCTGATCAAATCATGTTCTTGAATCTTTCAAATTGTGGGGTTAAACGAACCACCGGTTTGATGAGATACATTCTTTGAGAGGCACGCGAACTTTGTTGAAGAAGTTCGCGTGCCTTGAAAAGGGTATGTATGACCTTTTTATCGGTGTGGTTTGGTAGATTGAAATTTAAGTTAGGCAATATGGTTGGTCAAGTTCTTGTAAATAGAGGAAAAGATGAGAGGTATGATTAGCTCTAATCAGAAATTGCTTACTTTTATTGTGAGATTTTAGATGTCAGAATAGGTTTGTACAAAGTTTCGAAAATTATTTAATTATTATTGTTTGGTTATGGCCTTTTGTGTTTGATTGTTAGTGGTTGACTTGTATTTTCTTAGTGGAATATTATAATGTTTAAAAGTTGGGTCATATTATTTGAATTTCGGAAAAATCTAGATGTAGTTATGATTGTTCAACACATGTCCACATGACTTTGTGGCGAAACATTTTCAGAAAGCTCTTACCACCGGACCAAGCCATATTTCGTATGATTATGAATGTTATTAAGCAAGTCCAATACTTTCATTAAAAATGATTGAAAATTTTCAAATTAATTCTCTTTTGAATAGTTTTTAAATGATCTCTCATTATGAGGTCTTACCAGTCTTTGTGGGATCTTTCTTAATGAAAAAAATATATTTCGTAAGAAATTGGATCCATAATTTAACAAAAAAAAAAAAAAGTCGTATGTTCAAAAATTTGAATGTTAGAACTTTCCATCATAATTTTCCAACAAGAAAAAGGACAATAGAGGTAGGTAGCCAATAAAGCTTATGGTGGGTGATTGATTCATGGAGCAATTGGAAAATGATGCATTTGGCCTCTCTCTTTTTCTCTTTGCACGTTGCTCAATTTCTTATTTAGTTTTTGTTGGAAATTTATTTCACAAGAGTTGGTGGTTGAAACTTGAAATTGTGAATAAAGATTAGTTATCATTTTTTCATATTCAAAATCTCGAAAGATCAGATGTCCATCTCCAATCCAGTCAAAGATATATATATATATATATATATATATATATATATATATTTGACGTCGTTCTCATGTATTAGGTTTAAGTTGTTAATTAGTTTATGTATCAATATTACCGACAGCTTTTCGCTATTGCCTCAACTATTTTTAATAAATATAAAATCTTGACTATATATTGTATGTCTCAGTCGACAGCTATTCACTTATACAAAATATCCGAAAATATAAATTTAGACAAAAACAAAATACAGCCAATGGGAGTTGTAGCTTTGCATACGACTTAATAACATGTAGGAACCAACTGGGAAGTACGTATATATAAACTGTTCACACAAAATTGGTCCCATAAATTTTTAATTTACCACAATTTCCCCCCAAAGTATATTAACTTTGACCCCTTTTTTGTTTTGTCAAACCTTGGTAACTTTGACTTAACTTGTAGGGATTAGGGAGCCATCGTTCACGCCTCAAGAAAACGAAGGAAAGATAAAACAATCGTGTGATGGATATGGCCGGTTCACGCTCATTCGAGTAAACCATACATTAAACCGGCCAAGAAAGCCAGACAGAGACATAAGCAAGCTTCAACTTATGTAATTGGCGTGTCTATTCGTTGAACTTTTCAGGAAAGTCAGTCCCTTTAGATCTTACACAGCACTTTAAGATGTTTATAGAATCCCCGAACATCGGTGGAATGTGAAAACAAGAAAAGTGGTTTTATTCGGTAAACAATCAAAGATTGAAACTTTTGGCATGACAAATTCCATAACAAACAAAACAAGACTAGCCGAGACCTGTGGTTTCGTCTTGGCGAGGAGCGTCTTCTTTGATGCGCGGTGGTCTAACAATCTTATCAATAAGTCCATACTCGATAGCTTCTTCCGCGTTGAACCTTTTCACCCGGCTCAAGTCTTTAAATACCTGTATCATCCATCATATGCACTCAGAATTTTTTTCAAAAAAACTACAGTAAATAGAAAGTGATGATTGATTTGGTCATTGTGAAAACATGACTAACCCTTTCTGCAGGCTGGCCGGTATTCTTGGCAAGTTCATTGAAGAGGTAATCTCTTATCCTTGAAAGCTCTTTTGCTTCATTTTGGATATCATCAGCCTGAGAGAAGTTTGAGATGAATTGCATAACGTTGAAAGGGTTTAGTAGAACAAAACGAGAAAAGCGGCTTATTTACCTGACCACGGGCTGCACCAGCTGGTGATTGTAGGGCGATTCTTGACAATGGCATCGCGAACCGGTGACCCTTTACACAGCAAAAAAAGATACCCAAAGAAACAACAATTATTCAATTTTAAATGCTCTTGGAGTCTAGAAGATACATTTCATTTCATTTCCAAATACACATTATCAATCTAAAATATCGAGAAAAATGCATAGATGATTCAACAAATGTGGGAAAAAACAAACCTTTTCTCCAGCCGCAAGAAGAAAACCTGCAAGGTTATAAGCAAGCCCAACACAATGTGTCCCAACTGGACTTTTCAAGCTCTTCATTGTATCATAGATTGCTAGACTTGGAGTAAGCTACAAAAATTAAAAACTTTTTTTAATATCTTTAGCTTCAAAATCTAGAGAAAGTATAAGCAACGAACAAAAAATGTAAAGAATGAAAGAGAAACTTACATCGCCGCCTGGACCATTTAAGTACATATAAATCCTCCTAGAGTCATCAAGAGTATCGAGATACAACATGGTTGCTAAAATCTGGTTGCTAAACTCTTCATCAATGTTTTGTCCAATGAAGATTACACGCTCTCGATACTGCAGCAAAGATTCAAGTTACCACTTTAACAGTGACAATATAAAACGTATACACATGATTATGTACAAGTTGAATATACGTACAAGGGCATTCCATATATCAACCCATTGCCAAGTGCCTTCTTCTCGGTTTCTATAGGGCACTCTCGGTGTTCCTATAGGCATCATCTTAACCCGTGACCTGCTCGCTTTCCCTTTCCTGCAAACACACAGAAACCACACTGAGTTTACCATGAAAGACAAAGCTAATGAATCATCATCACATTCCAAGGCAATAACTATTCTCCAACGTTCTAACATTCACATCTTGTTATGTACTACTGTATAAGTCTTTAGCTCAATTGTCACCTTTCATTATTCATTAGAGGAATCTCCATTACAAATCAAATATAAATATTGTTAATTCGTAGCAAAAACCCTAAATTTGCTAAGCAAAATTGAACAAGAGGAGCCTCCAAGCAAAACCCAAGTCTTAAATCAATTGAGCAAAGGAAGAATTCACATTACCTGGATTGAAGACTCTTATGAACTCTTCCATAGAACTCCTTATTCAAATTCTGATACCCACTTGCCAAAAAGCCTGAACAAATTCCGACAACAGTAACACGAATTAATCAGCTCCCTCGCATAGCACAGACCAATTCGATTAAAAACGAAAACTTTCGAACAGATTAAGAAGAAAAGAAACAAACTTGCAGATTGAGGCTTTAACCCAGAATAAAGCTTGACGCTACAGCTGCAAAACAAACCAATCAGATGCAAGTGAAAAAAGATATATAATCAGAGAGACAAAAGTATGTAAATTTAGAGAATCGAAGATTGCCTCGGACTCAGATAAGGCTGGTGAAGTGTTGTATTAAGCGAGACCGCCATGCCCGTCGAGCGTGTTAGAGCCGAACACTGTTTTTTTAAATTAGACAAGAAGGAGAAAAATTTACAGATTGGGTATTTTTTTGTTGAAGACGATGGGTTTATCAACTATATTGGTTAAGTCTAACCGATTGGTTTACTACTACATTTGCAAATTGTATTTCTGATTTTTACTTGGCCATTGAGTAAACAGGAATTTGAACTCCCGATGAGTCTGTCTGTTTAATAGCCATTGGATCATTTGGGCACTGATCCAACCATTTGATTCCAGTTTAACAAACCGGCTCACTTTACATATTTATGTACGGTTGTGTACTACCAAAGTTTTTTTTATTGAATCAAATGTCATAAATCCATATATCAGGATTAGCAACACACCAACATGATATTTCACTAAGAACCTTTCCGGACAATAACAAAACAAATGTGTTTATTCATCAAAAGAGAATTCCCACGGAAGAAAATAATTGGAATTTGTGTCTCAAACTAATCAACATAGCAGATAAAACAGAAGAAGAAACAAAGCAAGTGTGAAATGTGATCTAAGAAGAGGGCTTCTCGTAAGAGTTTTGATCTCTAAACTCAGAAACGGCGCTGCGAATCATCTGCTCAACATGAGGCTGCACAAACAAGTGAGTACTGTCAAGTACATGAATTATGAATTTCTGAGACGAAGGCATCGAATTGTTCATGTTCACTATGAACTGTGCCATCGGTATATCGCTGCAAACAAAGACATCAAAGAAAATAAAAAACTGAATTAATCAATCGGACTTCAATCATGTTCATCACAATTTGTTTGAGATTCGAAACAACAGTACCAGGAAATGAACACTCCTTTGATTGCATTAACCATTGAAAGAAATAAAAACCTGTAATAAACCCGAATAATCTGAGATCAATTTTCATCAAATGAGACTCGAGAACATTCTTGAAAACTCAGAACAAAGATGAATGATCATATGAGCATAGAAAGCTTAATCCTTGTTTCAATTCACGGAACTCAAATTAAATTAGGGTTTTTTACTAGATGCAACGATTCCATTACTGGGTTTTCTCTACCTTAAACCCCCTAATAGAACTCGATTCCCAAATCTAAGATTCTTACGATTAGCGACAGAGAGACCAGATAGAGATCTAGGATGGGACGAGAGAGAGCGAGATCGACCACACACACACCTTTGAAGAAGCTTGCTTTGGTTAGAGGTTGAGGGACGTTTGAGACAGAGAACGAGAAAAAAGATATCACCTACCTTGATAAACCAATTGTCGCAGTGACGAAGAGAAATTAATTACAAAACTGAAACGGAAGTTTCAAACTTGTTAAGTTGTCAAAGTTTCTGAACATCCTCGTTTTATTACATCACTCAAAAGTCAAAAGAATATCTCATTTTTGAATATCAAAACACTCACATCAATAACACCACTTTTCCATTATTCAGTTTTGTTGTGTTTCTAACCCAGTAGTTAAACGAACTTGATTTTTTTTACAAATAATGATCAAGACATCAAAACGGCTAACTTATGATCTGAAAATCTTTTCTAAGGAAGAAAAACAAAATACACAAATCTCTCTCACATTAATCATACAAACAGTTAACATTTTCCTTTCTTTCACCCATGTCCACGAGCACGGCGCTGTATCTTTTAAGCGCGGTGTCAATCAGATGAAAAATAGAAGAAGATGGACCATGTTTCATCAATCATTCCTCGTAATCATCCAGAGCCGAATAAATCATCCTAAGAAAAAGTTGGAAACAGAAAGTGTTTTAGCTGTTTTGATCTACAATGAAGATGGGTTAAGCAACGAGGGGTTCCAAAGATCTTTGCTTCTTACCAGAAGATAGTGAGAAAGAGGTTAAGGATTATGTAAGCAAGCTTGAACAGCCGTTTCTTCTTTTCCCAGTTTAGCAAATTGAAGATCTCTGTCACATCTACTAAGTGTTGTCGTTTCGAGTAACTGAAAGGATATCAAGACATCGACATCAGATTGGAACAAAAAGATAGAGATTTAGTTGTAAGAAACAGACTTACAGTTGGAAGTTGTAGTAGAGATAAGGGAGACATAGGAGTGCCATGAACCAGTGTCCTGTGAAAAGGTAGAATATGCATAGAACTCCTTGAACAATAAATTCCGGTAAAACCACAGCATTTATTCTTGACGCAGAGTCGTAAGGGTTGATGTAATCAAACTCGAGATCCGCTAAGCAAACAAGCTGCGCATCCGAAAAGAGAATTTAGTTTCCTATACAAAAATGCCTCATCTCTTCTGCCACAATTCGGGTTATTTACAAAGATTTTTCGACACTGAAGACTCAATTTGCTAGCTTATCAACCTCAGTGACTCCTCTAATCATAGTATAAACTCAATAAACACTAAAGCATTGACTTCGTTACGCTGAGATGAAGTTCATTTATAAAGGAACAACATGTACTTTAAAGGAGGTAAGTTCTCAGACCAGACATGAACAATCAACATGAAAACTAATTAAGAGATTTGCTCCTTTGGTTATAACATTCCCAAAATCCAAACCTTTTCTTCTTACAGTCATCTGGAAAGAACATAAAATCCTAATTTTAAGTTAAATCATACATAGTCTACCCAGAAATTCAAAGTCTCAAAATGGTCAAAATTTGGAAATATTAAAACCGTATGAGGAAAAATGGTAAATTGGATAGAAAAGCTAATAACTTTAGGTTTAAAATTGGGAATCAGATTGAAGTAGAACCTGATAGACGATGATTCCGACAAGAGCGATGAGGAAGAAGAAGGAAATGAGCCATGTCCAGATATCTCCCATCTTCCTCCTTCTGGTTCCAACAATTTTCTCAGATCTATTATCGTTCTTTCTCTGTCCTCCCAATAAAGTTCTACGAAGAACAGATAGAGAGTTAGGACAACAATTTTGTGGTCGGCGAGTCTCGACAGTTCAGTTCGAGTTTCTGATCGGAACAAAGAACTGGTGCGGAAGTAAAAGCCTAGACGCCACGAGATTCCCGGTTCTACTGTTTACAGATGTTCCGGTTCGGTTTCCGCTTATAACGGAATTGATTATTTACTGAAATATTATTTCGGTTTAATAACGCCGGAATGATTCATGAACCCGTGGGCCTATTGTCTCAGCCCAAATACATCTTGTAATTTTGGGTTTGGGAGGAAAACATTAAAGCTTAGAGCCCCGTATATATTTTTTTACAAGTAAAAAACAATATTAGAGAAAAAGTGGGCCCAGAAACCATTCAATCATGTGATTGATAAAAAGCCAGCTGTTTTGTTTAGTACAAAAACAAGCTTCATCTTTTCCATGTGTTTCACTTTCTTTCTCATTTTTTTTTTCAAGAGATTTTATACGGTGAACACCTGTTTAGCAATACCATAACTACTCCCTTAACAGTTTTTTTCAAATTAAAAATCATAACAGAAAACTAATCAGATTGATCATTGACCTTACCCTTTTTTTTTTTGGTTGATATGATCATCGATGAAATTCTATTAAAGTTTAATCATTGTATCATTATATCTTTCTACATGTATTATACATCAACAGAATTGCAAAATATTGTTTTCATTTTCTTGAAATATCGCACTTAAGAAAAGGCTAATGTTAATAACTAAAACATCAAGTTTACTAATCAAATAATTATTATCGCTATCAATATAACAGGTCGCATTAGTTTTATTTCTATTGTACTTTTTTTATTATTAATAAAGAGTTTCTATTATCCCTACTTTCTTAGATGGTGTATTTATTTCAGTTCTAAAACACGATATAGACATATAGTGGAGTGGTTGAGAAAAGAAATTCTCGTACAAGATTGTGAATCAAGCAAATTACGTCGTCACAGTAATAATTAATATCAGTATTTATTTAAATGATTGGGTCTTCATTTCAAGATTGTATCACTATTGCAAAACGAAGATTCAAATTTCTTATGCAAGTATTTTTCTGTTAACAGTTACTTATATATGTAGTTAAAATATGCATTTTTTGTTGGCATCAATTAAATTATGCATCTCAGGGAATCGATGTTTTAGCGAATTAAGAAATCTCATTCCATGTACGAAAAATATATATCAGTTATACTGTTGTTAGTGAAAATTTTCTTTTAAAATCTCATTCACAGAATAAAATAAAAAATAATCAAATGAAGATATAAGCACAATCTACGTGTTTTGAGCGGTTTAATAGGCTGGGATGTGTTTTGATAAAGTGGTTATAGTAAATTTTGATACTATTACTATACCTAAATTACTTTTTACTTCTATAATATTTTCAATATCAATTTTTTTGTTTAAAATCATGTAAACTCAGTATTCCCCTATTTATTTATTTTTTGGTAGGCTCAGTATTCCCCTATTTTGTATGCATATTTCTGTGTCAATAAATATTATTTTTGATAGATAGTTTTTGAGTGACAAAGGCATTCACAATTATGTTAACATACGAAGTTATTTTATAATTTTTTTTAATACAATTCATACAGCATGCACATTTTAAACTGAATAAATTTACGGATTATGACAACGTGTTGGTAATAGTAGTACTTATCACTATATTACAAATTTCGTTTCACAACCTGATATGTTTATTAAAAACTTATATGATATTATGCATGGATTTTGGGTGGTTGGTATGTAACAGACAAGATCATTCTTATAGATAGTACTATCCATCTTTTAAGATTAGACTGATCTAAAGTATGTGGTAAGAAAATAGAATTATGCCTATTAATTTTTTTATAGACACAAATATGGGTGGAATTTGTATATTTAGAACCCAGAATCCATGGATCATTCATAAGCATGCATACATGAGAAGGTGGGCGACAGTTGTGACATGTGGTTTTATTGACATTTGATATTGACCAATTAAAACTTGACTCCTACTAACCTCCACTAGTTTCTTTAATTATTATTTTATTCATCTTATTTATCTTTTATATTTTACAATGATTTTTAATACATAAAAAGATTAAGTTATGATTTATTCATATCAATTTTACGGAATTTAATTGTTTATTTTACAGACAATAATCAATATGACACTTGGGTAAGCTAGTACACCGCACCATAAACTATAATGTGTTAGATGAACTTTAACTCGCATTTTTGAACAATTTTTGTGATGAGAGTAGGTTAATTTTTTTTTTATGTAACTGAATATATTTTGAGTCCATACAACCTGCTTTTAATTGTTGATTAGGGAACATAGTGGACAAAAATTTGTTATAAAGTTTTTTTTTTACTGTGATATATTGAAATTGGAAAAGTTTCCTAAAAATAGTGAAGGCATGCAGCATTATATTTTGTTCGTACCATGTTATCTCAAAATGTTCTACTATTTTCGTTGATATTTGTATTGTTCTATATTCTCATATGCGATAATAATCATATAAAAATGCAAATCAATCTTGATAAGTAAAAGCTGTCAAACTGTTCTCTATCTAATTAAAAATCGTCAATAAGAATTTCAACGAGAATAACGTTTATTCTTTTATGAAAATCAAAATACCGTTGTTTTGGCTAGACTAAAACAACCTATCTTTTAAATGTACGGTGTCATGTACTCATGTTGTTTGTAACCATCACTCACACAAGTTAAGCACACATTTTTAAACGGGTTAAAAAGAAATAGAATTATGTGTAATTTGTAGGATGTTCATATTTCTATGACAGATCTGAAAGTAAAATCCTAAGTTTTATGGTATTTGGTTTTGAGTGAGATTGGTTGGTAATTTGCAATCTAGCTAAAATATGTCTTACTGTTGAGTAATTTCAATTATACAAATTTTATTATAAGATTTTCTAAGTGAATTTTTAATGGATGTTTTGTAGACTAAGCATGAAACTGGATCTCAGTGATATTTTTGTGTGTATTCATCTTTTGTAGTTTTTAGAAGAATAAAGTAGAATGTTGTGAAGAGTACAAAGGGCGTTGTTATTCATGACTTCAAACTGCTAACGACGGCAATGACACTCATGATTCATGAACATCCATTCATACAAAGCAAATGATAATAATAAAAAAAAATGTTTTATGAAAATGGTTGGAAATAGGAACCAAAACTGTCGGTAAAAAAATGGAAGTTTAAAAAGGATTCAGTCAAATTACAAAACTACAACTTGTCAACTTTTCATCTTTCAGGACAAAAATATTTACAAAGAAATGTCCTTTATGAGTCAACACAAAATGGTCAACAGAACAAACTCTCTGCGTTAATGTCATCCACTGTCTATCTAGAAACAAAATTGAATTCTCACTCTACCCTTTTATGCCCAAATTCTGAACACATCCCACGTAGACAACAAGACACATATGGAAATCCCACTCACCAGTTTTAATTTGTAACGATATACAAAAAAGAATCAAATGTCTTGAAATTTCATGTAATCTTACAACTAAATACAAAATGAGGATCATTTAAAAGGAACTATATACATAGTATCTTTTTTTTTTTTGTCAACAACCCTTTTATACTTTCATGTATATATTTTAGCTTTTGTTTACTAAATAAATATAGTTATGTATATCAAATTTTATACGTATATTTTAGAAATAGTAAGAAAAATACAGTTTCGGTTAATTATATATGTAAATGACCATATAGAATTGACCTTCAAGTCACAATTAAAAAAAAAAAAAAAAAAAACTCGCAGCCTACTTTTACCAGACGTTAGATTCTTCAAAATTCTTTAGATTCTGCATACTGCAAAACCAGAAAAAACATTTATATAGATTAACAAAATCTAAAATGCATTAAATTAAGGTCCCAAATAGCTCCAACTAAAAAAAATTAAAGCAGGAGACAAGAAAAGGGATTTTCGAAAGAAAAAAAAAAAAGTAAAAAAAAAATACTAACAAAAGAGCACCAAACGAGAAAGAGCGCGTGTGTAAAACGCTCCAATGATGAGGAAGTGAAAGAGAGTAAGAGCCAATGTAACGTTTGGGTTCTCGTACGACGTGGGACTCTGCTTTCACCCTTGTTCCTTTCAAACTCACTCTTTTCTCCATGCGCGTGTTTTTCACTCTCCCTCTCTCTCTCTTTCTCTTCCATATTTTCTCTCTTCCTCTTCTTCTCCGCTTCTGTCTCTTTCCTTCCATAATCTCTCTCACACAGAGTGAAGAGAAGAAGACTACCTAAAGGAGTGAACTCAATTCTTTTTTCTTTATCGCGGGGGAAAAAAAATGGCTTCGCCTAATCACTGTAACGCTGAAGATCGTCGTCATCTTCCGACGAATTTTCACAGTTAAAAACAAACAAAAAATGTCACACGTTTTTTACGAGGCAGAATCTCCCGCTTAAACCTCTTTTTTAAGAATAGCCTCGAAATTTCCGATTCTTTCTTCGAAATTTAGAAGCTTTTTTTTTATCTGATGACGACGACGAACGCTTCCACGGCGGCTCATCAGCAGCAACAACAACAACAGACTCAACAACCTCCTCCTCCTGCTCCTGCTCCAGCGACGGCGACGGCGACGGCGATCGATGGACTAACAACAGATGAGCTAACAGTGAAGGCTTTGAACAAGAGATACGAAGGTTTAATGACTGTGAGAACTAAAGCAGTGAAAGGTAAAGGCGCGTGGTATTGGACTCATCTTGAACCTATCCTCGTACGCAACACCGACACTGGTCTCCCTAAAGCCGTGAAGCTCCGTTGTTCTTTATGCGACGCCGTTTTCTCCGCCTCTAATCCTTCTCGCACTGCTTCTGAGCATCTCAAACGCGGCACTTGTCCCAATTTCAACTCAGTCACTCCCATTTCTACTATTACTCCTTCTCCTTCATCTTCCTCCTCGTCTCCTCAAGCTCACCGGAAGCGAAACTCCTCCGGCGTCGTCACCACCGCGATTCCTTCTCGGCTCAATACTCCTCCCATCGGAGGTTCTTACCATGTGACGCCTATAACTGTCGTCGATCCTTCGAGGTTTTGCGGTGGAGAGTTTCATTACTCCACTCCTCCGCCACCGCATTTGATGCTTTCCGGCGGAAAAGATGATTTGGGTCCTTTAGCTATGCTTGAAGATAGTGTGAAGAAGCTTAAGAGTCCCAAAACGTCGCAGACGCAATCTCTTACCAGATCGCAGATAGAGTCAGCTTTAGATTCTCTCTCCGATTGGGTCTTTGAATCTTGCGGCTCTGTTTCTCTATCGGGTCTGGAGCATCCAAAGTTTCGATCTTTTCTGACCCAAGTCGGTTTACCAATCATCTCCAAGAGAGATTTCGCCACCACGAGATTGGACATGAAGTACGAGGAGGCGAGATCAGAGGCTGAATCGAGAATCAGAGACGCCATGTTCTTCCAAATCGCATCGGACGGTTGGAAATCAGGAGAATCCGGCGAGAATCTGGTGAGTTTGATTGTGAATTTACCCAACGGGACGAGTCTGTATAGAAAAGCGGTTCTGGTGAACGGAGCTGTGCCGTCGAACTACGCGGAGGAGCTCTTGTTGGAGACGGTGAAGGGCATTTGCGGGAATTCACCTCAGAGATGTGTTGGAATTGTCTCTGATAAGTTCAAGACCAAAGCACTGAGGAATCTTGAGAGTCAGCATCAATGGATGGTGAATCTGTCTTGTCAGTTTCAAGGGCTTAACAGTTTGATCAAAGATTTCGTAAAAGAGCTGCCTTTATTCAAATCCGTCTCACAAAACTGTCTGAGACTCGCCAAGTTCATCAACTACACGGCGCAAATACGAAACGCACACTGTAAGTATCAGTTGCAAGAACATGGTGAATCGATCATGCTTAGATTGCCTTTACATTGTTATTACAATGATGAACGTAGTAGAAGTAGTAGTAGTAGTAGTAGTAGCAAGGCTTGTTACTTCGAGCCATTGTTTAATCTTTTCGAGGATGTGTTGACTTCCGCTAGAGCGATTCAGTTGGTAATGCATGATGATGCTTGTAAGGTTGTTTTAATGGAAGATCATACGGCTAGGGAAGTTAGAGACATGGTTGGGGACGAAGGGTTTTGGAACGAGGTAGAGGCGGTTCACGCTTTGATCAAGCTTGTTAAAGACATGGCTCGGAGAATAGAGGAAGAGAAGCTGCTAGTAGGGCAATGCCTCCCGCTATGGGACGAGCTAAGAGCTAAGATTAAAGATTGGGATTCTAAGTTTAATGTAGGGGAAGGACATGTGGAGAAACTCGTTGAGAGAAGATTCAATAAGTGTTATCATCCGGCTTGGGCTGCGGCTTTCATACTCGACCCTCTTTACTTGATAAGAGATAGTAGCGGAAAGTATCTTCCTCCATTCAAATGTTTGTCGCCCGAGCAAGAGAAAGATGTAGATAAGTTGATAACAAGGCTTGTGTCTAGAGACGAGGCACACATTGCGTTGATGGAACTAATGAAATGGAGATCCGAAGGACTTGATCCTATGTATGCACGGGCGGTCCAAATGAAAGAGCGTGACCCGGTTTCTGGAAAGATGAGGATAGCAAATCCTCAAAGCAGTAGACTTGTTTGGGAGACGTATCTTAGCGAGTTCAGGTCACTAGGGAAAGTTGCGGTAAGGCTCATTTTCCTCCACGCGACTACTGGTGGGTTCAAATGCAATTCCTCTCTTTTGAAATGGGTAAACTCGAACGGGCGGTCACATGCAGCCATAGATCGAGCTCAAAAGCTGATCTTTATATCAGCTAATTCGAAATTCGAAAGGAGAGACTTCTCGAACGAGGAGGATAGGGATGCAGAGCTGCTTGCAATGGCTAACGGTGATGACCATCTGCTAAACGATGTTCTTGTCGATACATCCTCGGTGTGACATTTATAAACTTGAATCTCTTTTTTGATCCATTTGATTTTTCAGCTTAGTTTTTTTTTTTTTTTTCCATTAGAAATTGGCATTTCGTAGGATTGTTTGGATTCTTTTCTTTCATTTACTATTATCCTTTTACTATATCATTAATATTCAATTTGTACTTTGGGTTCCTCTTTAGAAAGTGAGAATCGATATGTGATTTGAGTATTTTGTATTTCTTTAGCCTAATATATACCATAATTTGCGGTGAAACATATTTTGTATATTTCTGTTTCTTGTCATTATCATCAATGTATCGGTTAGAAGTTAGAACGCTAATTAATGACAGCTTTTGCTTATTCTTCTTCTTGGTACATAATGTAATGATCCCTCGTGCTTTTTCATCGAAATTCATATTCTTAATCATGACTCTTCAAAACATATCTTTACTTTTCTAGAAAATGACTTAACTTTTGAAAGTTTAATGTTCTTTCTTCATGATAACGTTTGTTGTTGGCAATGACAGATTAAAGATGCATAACTTTGTCATCTAGAGTTGCTGAAGAATAAAACCCTTGTTAACGGGTTTCGATTTCACTTCAACTATGATTATGATTATCCATCTACATATCTAAGTATCTTATCAATCTATTTTTTTTTATCCCTAATCCAATCCCTTTTAAGTCTTCTACAAGAACAAAATTGTGGATCCCCACCATGAAAGCAAGTTTAGTGGGAGGTTATTGTATCGAAATCATAGTATTTTCTTGTTGTATTGAGATCCATTTTGAAGGTGTGAAAAGTGAAATTGTCAAATTGTTTATGTGGAAGAACAATTATAAAACCCTTAGATCCTAAATCTTTGTTGAGATTCCAAAGCCTTATATGAAGCTGCTTATTGCTACAAGTCTTATTATCCTATTTGTAGGAAATTTCGTATTTACCCATGAATTCTACCGCTATGAATAGTTAAAAAGGTTAAAATCTTTCTCTTTATTCTTAGGAGCCCATGGTTTGTACTTTGTGGGGTATTTTTTTCTTATAAAGAAAATCTGTAACCCATGATTTATATTCTTGTAAATCATTACTTTATCAATAGTACCACAATTTGAAATCTAGTGGCAAGATTTCATAAATGGACTGACCGGACAGCTAAAGTGAAATTACACAAATTAAGTAAGAAAAGTGAAAGCAAAGAAAAAACAAACAATTATTTAGAAATAGTAAATAGAAAATACAATTATTTAGATGCTATTTTTCCATTTAAGTTACAGACAAATAGATAAGTCAAGTACCTCTCTTTTTTTTTCGCTCACACACACATACGCACAGACATATATGTACGCCATTCTAATGCAGTACTGTTATGTAATTTAACAAGTAATTTTATAGTAACGGTTATTAAATAATAAATTTTAAAGTCGAATCTATAGGCTACTGATTGAAGGGGAATAGGTTTTAACTTAAATTATTTAACAAGGAATCATTTTTATTGGGTTGTAATTTGTAACTATGCCAAACAAGGGAGGAACCCCAAAAGTAGAAATCAATAATTATATTTATACCCCACAAATAGCAAAGTATACTACTTTTTTTTTTTTTAAATACACTTTATTTTTTTTTTCTCCTTGTAAAACTTTGAACTAAAAACAATTAAAACTTGAATTAGATCATTAGTTTAAAAACTTAGAATACATGGGCGTTCACCTTATTTATGCATGTATGTACATCAGCATTTAAACGAAAATTGGAAGATATAGGTAATAACTCGCAGTTCAGTTATGGTTTCCACACAATCAGTTTCCTTAATAATCAAATTAATATCCTTAAAAAAACTCGAAATACAAGCTTTTTGTCTGTCATTTTAAAACTATACATATCTAATACATAACCAGATAATATATTACAAATGTATATTACATATATAAAATCAACCTATTGTAAATATGTCGTGAGAAAAAGGTATTGTAATTGTGTACTCATATAATCACAGCCTAAATAAAGTTATTGTAATTATTGGTTTGGTATTTTCACCATGTTGGTGGTGAGGCAGAATTTCCTGTCGGCAATGCTGACTTCTCACCAAATATCTAAAAAATTATATGAATGTGTATTTGATTTTCTTTTTTCGTTTAAAAGGTTTTAGAAAGCTAGAAGGAGAACAAGTGAAGAATAATTTAAATGATTTGGAAGAGAACAGTATCTTTTTAGTTTTTGTTAATACACAGTTCATCGTTGTTTTAAGAAAACTAAATTTTATTTCTTTATCAAAAAAAGAAAATAATAAAGTTTATTTTGTTTTTCTCTTTAACATAAAATTTATAAATCCAGACAATACGATTGTTTTACAAACATTAATTTTTTCAGCTTTCCCATACATAACATATATCTCAGTTCGTAAATAATAATTTTAAGAAAATAAAATTGTGTGCACTCTTCTCATAATACAGCATTAGGTACTCTTTTAACGTAGAGTACGTATGTTTTGTATAAAAAACAACAACTAAAACAACTAATGCAATGTCAATGATATACCTTTTTCGTTTATAATTTTTTTTCTTTTGATAAATCGTTTTTAAATATTTGGAAAGGATTAATATTGCATATGGACTTACGTACATATTAATTCCATTTATTCCCAAGAGCATTTATATTCCATGGTTAAACTTTTATTGATAAAATGCATCAACACGAAACCAATGCCAACACAAATAAGTTTCACGTATAAGCGAAAAATAATGAATTTAAGGCAGTTGATTGCGCTACTAAATAAATATACCACGTGGCAAGATCAGTGGCTCAGAGATCATTGCATTCGTGTGAGGTAGGTGTGAATGCTTGATTTCGTTTACAGTAATCCACAGCTATAGATACTCCAGTCAAAATGGGACACATGTCTTACACAGAGTGTTTTTTCTGAGAGAGTACACGTTGTCGGAAGAGCAGCAGATAAGTGTCTCCCCTCAATGAAGAAAAACCCTCGATGAAACTACGTCGTTTCACCTGACAAAGTTCTGTTTATTTTCCCGTGTCTGCTGGCACGTGCGGTCAAACCGTCTCTGGCCAGCCATCTTGAATCTTTTATGACGCAATAGTTCCCCCACGAGTGACGTCACCTAGTATTTTTAATAATTGTAGCTCACTGGGATGGACATTTGACTGTTTTATATTAGGCTATTAGGAACAGGTAAATACTACTAATATTTAACCAAAAATAATAACAAACAATGTAAATTAAAATATAAATATAAAGAAATCCTTTTTGGTTATATATTTCTTACACTATTTTGGTTATTGTTTACACTTTAGAGTAAGCTTTCGCGAGACGACATAACGAATGATAACAACCACATTGCGGACATTAAAACATCATTTTGATTTGTAATTATTAAAGCAAGCAATCTTTAGAAAAACATCAGTATTTTCTCCATAGATATTGCAATAAATTTAAAGTAATAATCTTCGAGCAACTATCTCGCTATTAATTTTAAATTGGTTTCAGAACTAACTGTCTCTAACAACTAGTTCGAATTAAAAATGAAGGAAATTAGTAGTGTTTTGACCTTTTTTGTTATCAAGTTCAAAGACCTGCGTGCCTCTAGTTAGATTATTCCGTTGAGTTAAGCAACATGTTAATTTAGTTCGAGTATCAAATTATCTACCAAAAGTTCCATTTTCATGTAATATCCTTTTTATATTTTTGTTTGTTTCTGATATTTTGAAAATGAATACATACTAATTATTTTTGTTGTTATTAATTAGTTGGTTAAATAACTCGTAACGGTTTCAATTTTTGGTACTATATATATTGTTAATGAACAGCACAGTCATAAATTTTATTTAATGTAAAAACAAATTAAGTTTTGAACTAAAAAGATACTCCCTCTGTATCACAAAGATTGATTTTTTGAATATTTCACACAGTTTAAGAAACAATAAATATTTAGTAATTAATACATATATTAACCACTTTCCAATATTTATAAACCAATAGAAATTTAACAATTCAAAAATTTTCAATTAATATCTCTTAAAGTTTACAATCTACCAACATTAAATAATTTAAAATCAATCTTTTAGAAACAAGAAAAAACCTCCAGAAAATCAATCTTTATGATACAGAGGGAGTAAATAATATCACTAATGGCTGAATATACAATAAAGCCTGATTGGTAAACAATGCATAATTGCTTAATTGCATAATTGCAGAATAAAAATTGCAGATTGAAAAACTGTAGAATAAAAATTTGCATAATCAAAATTTTGTGTGATTGGATATCATGCATAATGAAATAAACCACTAAATGCATGCTTATTTGCATAATGACTTTTTACTTGTATTTTTTTAGGCAAAAAATAAATCTTGCGTTTTTACCTAATTATCTATTATTAGGCAATTTTTTGTGATTGGTAAAATACTTGCATAATCGCATTAGAAAACGTAATTAGGCGATTCTGCATGTTACCAATCAGAGCAAAATATTTTATTGAAAGGCGGATTTAAAAAAAAAAATGAAATTTGTGTTTTGTTATCCATTTTACGGTTACAATTTTGTTAATGGTTGATTTAGGACACATTAGCTAAACCATAGTTGGTTTTGTCATGGTAGCTGAGAAAGTATATATACGCACAAGTCAAACAAACACATGTAATATAATATTTAATGTCTTGGATATCAGCTTTTGTCTCCCTATAAAGATAATAAATTAAAAAATCAGGTATATAAGACAATGATTCTGTGCAGTGCTAGAGGCTGTCATTAACTAGGTCTTAAACAAATATTAACCCACTCAACCAAAGTGTTTTATAAACAGAGGACGTAAAAGACTGGAAAATCCTAAGTTTCATAAGTCGAGAAATTCATGGGCAAGGTTATTTTTGTTTCGTTTTAATAATGAAAATTTGGTATAGCTGAGGTCAAATAAAACTTTAACTACTGAATCGAATCAGAAAATAAGATATGGTAGGTATGTTTATTGGTTTCCACATTCATTGGATTGCTTCTTAATTATTACAGTACAAAAAAATGTGACTCGTACAATCTGACTTCTATTGTGATACCATGTATAAGTAGTTAAATACAAACATAGAGGACACAAACAAGATTTTTTAAATATTAATTGGTTATTCCAAACCTCAATAGCACCATTAATTTATTAAGTTGATTTTTTTAAAAAATAGATTCCAGTTCCAATTAGTAGTAGGACTCTGGCAATGAGATACCTGTTTGAGTAATTTATATTTGCTATATAACTGGGCCGAAATTAAAACGGAATTATGTACAATGATTCCATCACACTTATAAGTTATAACGCATAACCTAAAACCTGGAAATAGTGTCACCTTAATCAGATCTTACATATTATTATTATATTTAAATTACGCGCACGGAAATGAAAATGAAAATATATATAAAAGCATAATGATAAAACAGAAGGTATGTTTCCAATAATGCATTTGAGATTTTAAAATGAGTAAACCCTAGATAAGCACGATCGAGCATGTGAAGGAATAATTTGCTCTAGGTTTCTTTTGTTTAAAGGAAATGATGAACCAGGACTATATATAGGTCTATCTATTATTTCTCCTTTTTTTTTTTCCATCATTAATCAGCACCATCATACATAAATTTGATTCGTCTGAATATTTACACGTTTATCTTTGACAAACAAAAAAATTCAGAATAAAATAATTACAAACTATATCAAACTATATGTTATAACAGTTTGGACCATAATGCATACAAAAATGATGGATCCAGATATCGAAGAACGTAGAGAAACATGTATACACACATTATAGAAAAATATTATGTCATAGAATTAAGACGATTTTGTGATAGGATTCAACTTAATTAAAAGAATAGTACTAGTATATATAGAGCTGGTGAGTTTTTGTTATCTAACTACATGTTTATTAAGAAATTTTCAAATTGATTGATAAGAAGATAGATAATGAATGCCAACTTGACAACAACTAAAGAAACTGTGTGACTCTTGCATGTAGCAGAGATGAGGATGTGTTGATTTCTCGACTCTCGTCAATGCTCAGACTAAGAGTTCCATATTAATTGGTTCCAAATAGTCAACCTTTTCGAGTTGCCTAGCTCCAGTACTACCACTTCCATCTGTCATATTAGCTTAAGTTAGACCAGCCTTTTGGATAAACAATTTTAGGATGTTACTTTGAGTCAACTATTTTGGTTAGCCATTACGGTTTGGATTCCAAATATTCTCTTTTAGCCACTACATATTGTAGCTAAAGAAGAATGCGTTTATATACTGAATATCGTCTCTCGCTTCGACCAACATAATATTAATGTGTCGAATTTTAACGTAGCTTATGCTATTACTTGTCTAATAACTACTTAACGTTTATAATTTTCCCATCTTGATCTCTTAGTAAATAACTCAATTTGGATGATAAACTGCTCTCTAATGTTTTTCTCTATAATCTTCATACAGATAAACGAAGGTATGGACCGATGCATTATTGTTTTAATAATTTTTATGTTAATATATAATGATAATCATATGAGTTGTTGCTGCTAACTGCTAAGAAGAAATGGGCAATCAAAAAATGACACGTGTTTAAACAATAGATCATCCACGTAGATCAATTCAAACCACAAACTCAAACAGTGTTATTATTTGTCTTCCCTCCATTTTTCGAAGACGCGCGCTTTGTCGCTTGAGCATCCCCTGCGCAAGTTATCCTCCTCCGCTGCGATATCTTCGCATAAACGACGCACGTTAGTAAAATCTGCAATTCCTGTCTTTCTCCTTCGTATGGCGTCGACAATCTCGGTTCAAACGGGTCGGATTCGGGTCCTCAAAGAAGGCTCCTGGCGACCGTCGGATCAAACGGTGGGTCCCGTTGTTTATTGGATGTTCAGAGATCAACGGTTGAGAGATAACTGGGCGTTGATCCACGCCGTTGATCTTGCAAACAGAACCAACGCGCCGGTGGCCGTCGTGTTCAATTTGTTCGATCAGTTTCTGGGCGCAAAAGCGAGGCAATTAGGGTTTATGTTAAAAAATTTGCGCCAGCTTTACCGCCAAATCGATTCTCTTCAAATTCCGTTTTTTCTGTTACAGGTGAGTCCTAAACTCGTTCTGACACCAAACCCATTTAAAACTACTTGCTTTGTGTTAGTAATTTCAGAGGAATCATGGAGGAAAAAGTTTGGGTTTTTACGCTCTGGTTATATATATGGAAATGAAATGGTAGATGAAGCGAATCTAGACTTTGAATAAATCTTAGAATGTGGTAGGTTTATCGGAATATAGCTGTAAAAATCTGTTCTTTTCTTAATCTTAAGATGAACTTTATGATGTAACAATTCAGGGAGATGCAAAGGACACAATCCCTAATTTTATCGCAGAATGTGGAGCTTCACATTTGGTTACTGATTTCTCGCCTTTACGAGAAATCCGGAGTTGTAAAGATGAGGTTGTCAAGAGAACTAGTGATTCATTAGCAATACATGAAGTTGATGCACACAATGTAGTTCCAATGTGGGCTGCTTCGGAGAAGTTGGAGTACAGTGCTAGAACAATACGTGGTAAGATCAACAAACTACTACCTGATTACCTCATTGAGTTTCCTAAACTTGAGCCACCGAAGAAGAAGTGGTCTGTGACGATGGATAAACTGGTTGATTGGGATAGCCTCATCGATAAAGTTGTAAGGTTAGGTGCTGTTAAATCTGTTTGATAACGCCCGATTCGTTATTCTTTGTTTGGGATTTGAGTTCCATGGTGATTATGTTATGTGAATAGGGAGGGTGCAGAAGTTCCTGAAATTGAATGGTGTGTGCCGGGAGAAGAAGCAGGGATGGAAGTTTTGATGGGGAGTAAAGATGGGTTTTTGACTAAAAGGTTGAAGAATTATTCAACAGACCGGAATAATCCTGTGAAGCCGAAAGCACTCTCTGGTCTCTCTCCTTATCTACATTTTGGGCAGATATCAGCTCAACGATGTGCCTTAGAGGCGCGTAAAGTCCGTAACACTTACCCTCAGGTTCATAATCCAATCATACTTTTGAATGTATATACTTGGGTAGTTATCTCTGTTCGTTACCTCTACTTGCTCACATTCTTAGTGTGGTAAATGCATTATTTGTTCATTAAAGGCGGTCGACACATTCTTAGAAGAATTGATTGTGCGAAGAGAACTCTCCGACAATTTTTGCTACTATCAACCTCAATATGATTCTCTGAAGGGAGCTTGGGAGTGGGCACGCAAGTCACTAATGGATCATGCTTCAGATAAGAGAGAACACATTTACTCGTAATGTTTTAACCGTTGACTCCTCAATTCTTGTGTAAAGAAATTTTCTATATGAACATTAAGGGTATTAAATTGTAGGCTGGAGCAGTTAGAGAAGGGACAGACAGCAGATCCTGTAAGCCCACTAATCTCTCGACACATATCATCACCCAAAGTTGTCTGTAGCTTTGATTATCATCTGCATCTTAAACTTTATTTTTGGGCTTGTTGAATTGACAGCTATGGAATGCTTCACAGTTAGAGATGGTTCATCAAGGGAAAATGCACGGTTTCATGAGGCAAGTAAAATCATATATCTAGATTTTGACTGCTTTAATAACCATTATAGTGGCAACCAGGGTATAAACTGACATTAACCAACATTACTTGCAGAATGTATTGGGCAAAAAAGATTCTAGAATGGACCAAAGGACCTGAAGAGGCTCTCTCAATATCCATCTATCTAAATAACAAGGTCTACTTGCAACTTATTTCATTCCGAGTCTCTGAACCTTTTCCTTTTGTTGCTTAAAGTTTTTGATATGTTGATGTAGTATGAGATCGATGGTCGTGACCCGAGTGGATATGTTGGGTGTATGTGGTCTATATGCGGCGTTCATGATCAGGTTCTTTCATCATCTCCTTCTCTTAGTTGACTAGTAGTAGTAGTAGAATAGATTGGAGAATATTGTGAGTGTTACTGAATCTGATATATCGGTTTGCGCTTTGATGGTTTCTAGGGATGGAAAGAGAGGCCAGTTTTTGGGAAGATACGGTACATGAACTATGCGGGTTGCAAACGGAAATTCAATGTAGACAGCTATATCTCTTATGTCAAGAGTTTGGTGTCAGTAACAAAGAAGAAGAGGAAAGCTGAAGAACAGCTCACCAGAGAGACTATTGATCCGAAGCCAAGTAGTGTTTAAGTAAACTTTTGTTGTTGTTGTTAGACTACTTTGCTCTTTGTTGGGCATTTTAATATATACCCTGAATGCTATGACAATCGAATTGAATCACGTACAAAAGAGAAGATTATGAAAATGCAAAGAAGGATTTAGGTACGTAATTTACACAATCGAATTTAACAAGACAATAGCCAAAAGATCTAGAAGTCAACTTGATGAGTTGCTTTACATATTTAGCTGACAAACAATAAGGTACCACTTACAGTCATGATCTGATGATCTGATGAGTTTTTCAAGTCTTTTACTTGGTTACAAATTAGAGAACAAAGACAGGGATTTGATTTGAGATCTGGATTCTCATATTTGGAGATCGTCTACAGATAAATCATTTGCAGTCAGAAGCTTCAATTTCTGTGGGTGACAAGAAGAAAACAGAATAATACTTTAAATTGAGAGGGTGATTTGCCAAATCTTGGAATGTGAAGTATGTGTGTGTGGCTTACCGTTATGAACTGTGGAGGATCGTCAAGGCTCGTGGACCCAAGGATGACTTCTCTTTTGAGTTTTGTGGTTAGCTTGTGGCATACTTTTAACTGAAAATCAAAGATTCCAGTATCATCATATATCCTGATTCTAAGGTTTAATTTTCATTCCAACAGTTAGAGCCATTTTTCCTTAGCCTCTTACCTCTGATCTTGTCGCTCCACCAACAATAAACACAAATATTCGTTGTCCCATCTTCTTGAAATCGCTTGACGCATGTCTCAGCACCGAATCACTGCAAAAAAATAAAAAGAATTTAAGTTACGAAGTTTACTCTTCCCTGTCTCGAAATGATGTGAGCATAAACGTGGATTCTTCAAATGAACAATGAGGCCCATGGTCTTTGCTAGCTTTTAGGTTTCACTTGCTCACACAGAGAAGTTAAGAAGATCGAGGACTCAACTTATGTTTAGGTATTATTCAGTATATTGGATTGATCCACGGATTCTATGTTGGATTGTTTAAAAACAGTTTACCTTGAATATCCATCATCTGAACCTCGAGGCTTAGCCCATGTTGGTGTGCGTCTTGATCTCATGGACTGAGCAGCTTGACCTTGACTACTACTTGCTGCTGCTGAAAGTGACGTTGATCCATGGAAACTCGGGCTTGGGTCGTTCATACATGGGTAATCTTCGTTTGGCAATTCTCCTTTGCTAAGTTTCTCGATGAGTTCCTGGCAAAATCCACATACAAAAAGAATAGTCAACACATGAAGCTTGTATTAGGCTAAAAAGAAAAAGTAATGTCCTATACAAAATTTAAAAGGAAAATAAACAAAGCCAAATGTGATGGGTACCTCAATCATAGGGTAAAAACGAGATAATTGCCATGCTGCTTCCTCTTGGCGCTCTTTCCTGACAGCTCGTTTTTTCTGCAGCCGTTACAGGGAATGTTAAGAGGATGTACATATTTGAATATATTGATGGAAGACTCGGAGAGAAGATGTTACCTTGTGAAGATCAAACTTCAAAGTGAAACCTCCAGGGGTATTCTTTTTAGCATCGACGGCTGAACCAAGTAATCTCATATTGTTTACAGCGGTCATATCATCAGATGGGAGTTTTGCCAACTAGAAACAAAGCAATAAAACCTCAGATGGGGTGGTTGAGAACCAAACAAAGATCCAGAAGCACTAAAACCCCAAGTACCTTCATAAGATTTTGACCTTTTTCACCTTCAAACTTTTCAGGGTAAATTGTTGCGAGGATCATCAACAGGCGTAACTTACCTTCACGGCTCGCCTCCTGTACAGAATTTTGAAGAAACAGCTCAATGTCCCATGAAATATTTAACCACTATTACAGTAAATCAACCACTTGTTACTAGATGCAAACCTCTTGAGTACTCAAATATTTAATCACATCTTTCATCCCAGCATCACCAAAAACAAGGTCTTGTTCAAGTTGTCCAAGCTCCCGAAGTCCTTGCTCTCTGATAAGGTCGTTGAGTTTTCTAGCAATCTGCAACGATAAGAAAGAGTTATATCATATATGAATCCAAAGCTCCGAGAAAAAGCCAAAGAAGCGATGACTCATGATATCTGCAGACAGCTCGTCAGAAACTAAATCCTGTGAAATGTTAATCAAATGATGCATATTAATAGAGTAATTTTGTCTGGCATCACCTAAAATTGAAAGTTCTAGAATTTAAGGAAACAAAGTAGAGGCATATCACATTAGAAGTGGAGCCAGACACAGCAAGAAAAGACAAGGGAGCGTTGCACATAACTATGGAACTACCTCTACATGGAGAGAGAGCTTATCAATTTGTTCACTATACTGTGGCAATGCTTGAACCATCTTCTGTAGATCCCTTGTAGAAAGCTCAACTCCATCTCTACAAATAAACAAATGAAATTCATAAAAAAAGGAGAGAACAATAGAAACTATTTCTTCAATCAGATAAAGTATACTACGTAGATCGATCCACGCAGAGATATGCCCGAGTATGATCAAACTGAATGACGAGAGGACAGAATACAACAGAAAAATCTTGTTCCACTTGTTCAGAGGAAGTGTTATATATGCTATCCAGTTACAATTACTACAAAAATAAAAGTAATACCCACCTCTTACCATGCTGAAGCTGAGCAGCTTTGTTTTTTGATAAGAAATTGGTCATCTTGTCATGCAATCTTTCACTAGCCTGATGAAAAACACAGGTCAGGAGGATTAACTTTTTTTTTTTCCATTACCAAAGAAAAATAAAGACCTAAGCATCAGACTCACATCTGCTACATGTGCATGTCGAAGCTCTAGCCAAATAGGATCATGTTCCTCCAAGAGCACATCCTTCTTCTCTGGTTGTCCGCCTGATTTGCTTGGAACCTAAAAACTAAAAGAACATCATATGGAGTATCCAGGAAAAGAGGCACCATAAAATCACAATAGCTTATACGGCAAAGAGTTGAACTTACCACATGGACATATTTGTTCCCTTCCATATTCAGTAAATCATGGCACATAGCATCATAAGTCCACTCATGTATAACAGGGGCAATCTAGACATTCAAAACAAGAAAATACTGCTAATCATATAACACATGTAGAGAAGGAAGCATGAGCTCCATAAGTAGATGGATAATAAAGAAAAATGAAAGAATCAAAGAGTTCTGAACCTGGTCTATAGATCTGTCGAGGATGAGCAGCTCGCACGTTTCAGTCTGAGGGAAATTTTCAATCGACTGTTTATGTTTTGCCAAACAGTTCCAGATTCCAGCAGCAAGCTTTGTGGGAATTAGATCGCGCAAAGTTGTCATTGTCGATGCATCAAGTGACTTTGCGGCTCGGTATCGTACCGAGGGAAATTCCTGTAAAGTCCAAAATGATTCAGAAGAGTCATCCGCAGATAATAATCATTAATCATGAGAATAATGATTGGTACCCGTAGTGAAGCAAAGACTGTGGCAATTCGAGAAGCCATCACATTCAAGCACGCATCACCTTTTCGAGAAGTTTCCTCGTCACCGAAAAGATCCTCTAAAGCTCTCTCATGATCAGTGATGAAACCCTGTATAAGTTTTTCGTTATTTAATGTCTCTTGTGAACCTCTTTCACATCATGAAACATACACTAACAACATGATACCACAAGTCACACTGCATTTCAGACCATATGATGAAGAACAATATGCACAAGGCTTGAGCATGAACCCAAGAGATTCAGAACGATCATACCTGACTATCAATGGCAAAAAACTCCAAATTCATCTGCAAAATGAAAATCAAATAATAAGGTATCGATGTGGATGTTGGCACAGCTCTATAATACAGATACTGTAGTAATAAAACTGAATAGCAACAATCAGTATACACTAGAAAGTATGATTTTCTGCAATAGACACCTCTCTCAATGCTCCAATCCGAGGTAACACACTCGAATCTTTCTTGATGTGACCAACCAGCTCCTTGGAAACCGGTGAGCTGAAGAAAACAAATGCCCTTCACAAACGCAGAGAAATAAGGAAAAAAAATCAGTGTTTTAAAGAGATTGTCTTTAGGATAGATACAAAAACTAAGAGGGAATCATTTCCTTACTTCTTGTACAAGGGTGATTTCCCAGACATGTCTGACAAGAACATGATGACACTGATGAAACAGAATCAAACATTAATATAAGAGGAAATAACAAATGCCTAACATTTTGGAACTCAGCAAAGGAATATGAAAGAGAAATTACTTCTCTTTAGTTGGCTGGATGAAGTATATCGCATCCATTGAAGGTAGAGGTTGTCTTCGTCTGAAAATGTCTTCAACCACTACAGAGAAATGATAGCTTACGCCAATTAAGTTTTTCACAGTAAAGCATCATATCGGACTAGGTTTTTTCCTACAAAAATAATTCACTCACATGAAACTCCTTCTTGTGTGATATCAGCCATTTTGCAGGCGTATGACATTATCTTGACAGTAAGTTTGTCCATGATTAGTACCTAAAATACGAAAAGGAAAAAAACTTAGCAGAAAAAAATAAATATCAACCTAAAGCAGCGAACATTATCAGGCCAGCCCACGGTGAAGTACACCCAAAAACATACCTTCCAGGTGGATTTTGAGCTCCCAGTCTTGGCAGATCTAAGCATCTCATACAAGAGTCCTGTGAAATAACGAAATGCAAAAAGATCAGATACACTACCAATAGATAAAGCCTCACCAAACGAGCAGTGACAGCCGTCAAAGCCTCATGGAAATTTGACATAAACTACATTGCCTATAATCTACAATGTGACTACAATCAAAATCCACTACCATGTCTGCCTTTATATACACAATACATGATTTCACTGTGACCATCACAAACATATAACAGTTCCTGTCCTAAGGTTCCGTCCGATAGGCAAGATTTGGTCAAATTTATAAACATTTTAGCTCTAAACCTCAACTTAAATCTTAATTCAAACCTTTTGAACCCAAAATCAGTGTAAGAAACAACAGATTTCCCAATATTTTAATTAAAAAAAAAACGGCCTAAAATGCAACTCCGAGACAAGTCGTAGCCATTGAGCTCTCATATTCTCTTCTTCGGTAAACCAATTAAAACCGCAGAGAGCTATACAGTACCGTTCTCATCAGCCTACTACTCAGAATCAAAATGAATCAAAACGACTAAAACGAATGCTCCGCAGGACTCGGAATCAGAAATAGATCAATGGAATCCAGAAAAAATGACCAAGTCAATTTTGAATCAACGAGAGTCAAAACAGATAAAATCAAAAAAAAAAAAAAAAAAAAACAAAGATAGATAGAGAGAACTCACGTTCACGCGTAATCTGCCGGAAATTCTTGTACTCGCTACCGTGAGACGACGAATCGGAGTCGGAGTACGACATAGCTGCGATCTGCTAAATATTCAGACTGTTTTAAATCTCCAGTCAAAATCTCCGATCGACGGATCGAACAAAAGATTGACCGGAGATTAATAGAGATGAAGATCGCGAAACTATTCAAAATGTAGACAACGACAAATGACGAGACGACGACCGATGCAGAGAATGAGAGAAGAAGCTCCTTTTTTTTTTTTGTTGTTCTTTTCTCCATCCAACAACACCTTTAATTAAAAAATAAATTATCTCTCTCGAAACCCGCGATGAAGACCGTGTTGACCCGAACCGGCGGTTTGATTCGGTAAATCCAAGCTTCGAACCTTCAATGTGGACCTGGTCTTCGCTGTGTAAGATATTTTTGTTCAGATGAATTGAAATGATACAAATTTAGCTAAAAGATAATAGCGAGCCAAAAAAATCAATAGTTGAAGTAGACAACTGAATCCTCTTATTCGGAAATTTGTTGATGAATTGGTTAACGGAAACATTTGAACAAAAGGTGTTCATCATCTAAAATTTTTTACAATGTGTGAAAATTTGAATAAACTATTCTCAAACTTAATCATCAGTTCATCACTCAATACACATTCACACCGAACACAAAGAGTAGGTTCTATTCTGTGGAGGAACGATTCAAACTTTTATTGGCTTGGAAGCATTGGAGGAATCAAGTGTGAGATTCTTGGATGTATGTTGAATGTCGATCTACGATGAGACGAATGAGATTATCTTCTACAATAGATTCAGGCTTATCGCAGTCACGTCTCACCACAACATTAACGCTACTTGAAACGACCACAACCTCCTCCTTACGCGTTGATAACTCATTGGCTACAACTGCGTGCACTTTGTATTTTTGTAGAGCCTTTGTAGCCTTCTCTATCAAAATCTTTGAGTCTGTCTCAAGCTGGATACAGAGAATTCCATATAAATTACCGAATTTTGGGAGATTTAATACAAGAGAGAATAAAGAGAGAGACCTTGAATGATATGCAGAAAGCCTTTGGAGCCCAATTTGATCTCAAGATTGAAAGCATTTTAGGGACTTGAGCTAGGCTTATGTCCAAAGGACCGGATCCTGATTGTATTTTGTGCTCTGTCTAGTTTCACCAAATATATAAAAAACCATTTTCAGACAGAAGAATTGTGTAGCCATTGGTCATAGGTACATGAAAGACTCTTACCATGCTCGTCCATGGCACATAAAAGTCAGATACAGCAGCAGCAAGATAAAACATTGAACATGGACCGACATCTTTCAATGTTGTTGCAATCAACCGCAACATCTGCTTGTAGCCAAAAAATAATAAACTAATTTCAGTTGCAGCTCTGTTAAAGAGAAGTTCTATCGGTTTCTTGGACAGTTAAGAGAACATTATGTGGCATCAAGACAAAACAACAAAGATATCTAAAGTAGATTGTGTAAGATTCAAGAACCTGGAGATATTCATAAATAGTTGAGAATGGGAGTTTTAGTAAGCGACCTTCTGCTACTGCCTGCAATGTTAATTTGCAAAAGTTATTACACATAAGACTCAAAACCAGAAACAAAACAAAGAAACAAACAAAAAAAAGGCATCAAGTTGATCAGCTTTTTGTAAAACGAAACACATACAGCTTGCTGGTCCATAACAGCCGTCTTTACAGCTTCAGAATGTGATGCCTGAACTGAAAAAGAAATACAAAAGATGAACAAAGGCTCATAAATTTGTTACCGTACCAAACTGAAACCCGCATTTTATATCCATAACTAAGCATTACATTTGAAGATATATATCTACAGATTAAGAAAGAGGTTGTAGTGAAAAACCTCGAATGTTATTCGCATCTGGAAACTCAAAACATTCAAGGAATGGATCATCCGGAAGAGACCGGCAATACGGTTGACAAGTTCCCCTAAAGATTCACATATAAAAACATATATAAAGAAGCATCATTTCACTTAATCTTTCAACTACACACAGTTTGGGAATTACAAAACCAAAATTCAAAAAATGTTACCTCCTATATAGAAATATCACAGCATATCCAGCCTTGACGAAATTCCTTAAATTAAACACCAAATTTTTTATTCAAGAATATTTTTTAAAGAGTTTTAAAAAGAGTAATTGAAAAGAAGAAAACTAAAACTTACTCAGTAGAGGCAGCACCTCTATTTCCTGAGCTGAAATTATCGATGTATCTTACACATCGTTGCTCTAATGGAACTGTAGTTCCACCTGAAGTCACACATACAATCCTCTTCCCTACTGAAAGATATATAAAATAAAACCTTTAAATCCTCGAGAATTCAAAATGTTGCATATATACATAGCTCCTGATCTCACCTTGCCGCGAAGAATTCAGCTCAATGAACCGATTAAGCTTCGGTACGATCTCCTCTTTGTTCTTAAGAGGTGGAGATGATTCGAAAAACGAACTGATTTCATCTTCCCCCAACCCAGAGATCGAACTCATTTCAATCCTCTACGCAAACAGAATTATCAGACAGCGGAATATCGAAGAAACAAATGTACGAAGGGAGGAAGAACAACATAAACCAATTGGATACCTTTTTCAGAAAAGGCTCAAACTTATGGTAATCAGATTCATATTGGGCCTCAGAAACGGCCCATTTTTTTATTACACGCGGGAATTTGCAATCTGGACATCTATTTCTGGTTAACTCTTATTTCCCCGCGCTCATTTTTTTTTTGTTTATAACCAGAATCGTCGGCCACTTGTATCATCTACGTAACGACAACCATTAGATGTCACAATGCACAAAATGTAATCAAATCCAAGACAACGAGAAAATGCACAAAATGTAATCAAATCCAAGACAACGAGAAAATGCCAATATTTTACTTTAGACTCTTCCATGAATCACACTTTGACAACAACATCAAATCTTCATAAACCCAATTAAGTCTTGGAGACTTCATTGCAAAAGTCAATTAAAAAAAATAAAACAGTTTTAAAAATATTCACTTGCAAAAGCCATTCAGTTTTTTTTTTATATCTTTTTAATTACAACCTCACAAAACAAAACAAAAAAAACCCACCAATTTTTAAACTCCTTAATCAACGTAATTAAACTCCTAATGGGCTACATATGCTTATTAAACTCTTGTCATTTTTATTACATTCTTTGACCGTACGGTCTTCAACTTCTTCCTCGTCGCTGCCGCAATGCTTGCAGACTACCTTGCACTTAACCACACTCCCATAGACGTAAAACCCGGGTTGAACCATAGCTCGAACCAGACTCTTAAACCGGTCTCCACCAGTTTCCTCCATGTATACCGGGTCAAACCGGTCATCTTTCTCCACGCGAAAGATTTGCAGCCCCGGGTTCACCGAATTAGCCAAGAGATGAACCAACCAAACACTCTTCGACGCACCAAAAAAAGCCTACAAAAAAACCGGTCCAATTTCAATTGGTATTGAAATAGACCAAAAAAATCTGTATAAACCATTTAATTAAACGCTTACCTGTAAAAGCGGTTCAGGCCAGGCTCGGTTCCAGCAAAGCATCGAAACGACGTCACTCATTTTCCGGTCACAGAAACGGCTAAACTCCTCGGAGAAATGCTTCGTTCCTCTGCTCAAAACCTCGTCCCACGTCAGCTCCATCAAGACATTGAACGAAGCGTAATTGGACTCGCAACGATCAATAGGGTTCAAAATCCGGGTCGACCCGTTTTTCTGAAACCCAGGAGCTTCGAAATCCTCAAAGAATGCTCTGCTCAGGATCGCTTCGAGGTAAAAGATCAGACTTTTAGGGTTTTTCGCAAAAGAGTTGATCTTTACATCAAAAGGTTGGAGGAGAAGAGAGAGTCTCTCGTAGACTTTCCCACCGACGGTTCGTAACTGTGAGGCGAGAGATCTGCTCAGAGCTCTGATCGAAGATCGAGATTCCGATACAGAAACAAGAAATTGCTGAATGATCCTGTCGTTGAATCCGTCTTTTCGAATAGGAACACTCTGTTTCTTGTTGCTGCACTCATCAAGGCCCGATTTGAGATTGTGACAGTAAATCTCGAGCTTATTGAGTTTCTTCTCGAGCTCTGCCATGGATGATTTCAACCTAGAAGCTTCTATAACCGCGTCTTCCTTTTTCTTCGTAGCTTGAATCAGTTTATGAGAAAGCTCTGCCACGGCTAACCGCCACTGCTCTTCTCTTGAAGCATCGGCGGCAGAGGAAGAGGAAGAGCGCGGAGGAAGTGGCGCCGCCATCGCCGAGGAAGGTCTGGGGCTTCTCCGTGTTAGAGATTGAAAGATTGATTTGATTATCAGATTGGGGCTAGAGATGAAGGAAGGGTTGTTGTGGCTTTCGAGAGGCACGACGGAGAATTTGTCACGGTGAGAGTGATGAGGTCGACACTTGTTGCAGGAAACGGCGCCACCGTCGTCTTCATCGTCGTCATGTCGTTTTCTATTTGTGGGTTTTCCGTTGTGGTGGAGAGGCGTTAGAGTGTGTTGGTAGTTATTGTTGCTGTTGTTACGGCGGTGGTGGTGGTGGTGGTTTGGTGTGGCGGAAGAACCACCGTCACTGCTTGGTGTTGCTCTGTTTTTGTATCTTTCTTCGTGGAGGTCGTCGTCTTCATCGCATTCTAGAATCTGAAAAAAAAAAAACAGAGAGAAAAATTGGAAATTACGCCAAATTTCAGATAAAAACAAAATCTTTGGGTTTAAACTTTAAAGAATTGTTCAAGGGACAAGATATGAGATTCTGATGGAATCACTGAGATCAAAGGAAGAAACTTTAGACGAAAAGGTAACGGAACTTGCTTCTTTTCCTTCATTTTCTCGAGAAAATTACTGTGGGTTTCAGGAAAACACGCAAGAACTAGATGATTCGAGCTAGCTATACCCTATCAATTCCACGATTTTCAAAGGAAGAAAAAAAAAAACTTTTTTTTTTGTCACATGGCGGCAAGACAACAAAATTGAGGTCTGTGTTCTTTGTCAATGGTTAACAAATTTCCTGCGTTTTTCCCGGGAAAAAAAGGAAGTAGGGATTTGAGTTTTTAACTTACAGGAGTGAAGTGAAGGGATTGGTGAAGAGATGGAATAGGAGATTTGGAAGGAGAAGAGGAAGACGACGGAGCCATTTTTCTTTTTCGTTTGCTCTATTTTTTTTTCCGGGTTGCTTTAATATCTTACTTTTATATATACAATACACACACTATATCATGATAATATAAATTATTATCAAGTCAATTAGTTTTTTTTTTTTTTTAAAGGGAGGTACTAGAATAATAGTAGAAAATGATGATTCTTTCTCTTTAGGTTTTGTGCCGGTAAAGCTTGGTCAAATATGAAATTTGTTTCCATCTTAGATCGAGCTAAAACCAAAATGAAGACTGTGCTCTAATAGACATGTTTTGTTGTCGTCGCTCGCTCTAACAGACATTTATCGTTTCATATACTCTACAAAAATATTGTTTCTTTGTGTATCCCAATTTATTGTTTCAAACAAAATCCCCTATTATTCAGCATTAGATTTTGAATAGATCACACATCGATCGGGCCAATTTCTTCTTCTACAAATATACGATCTACATTTTAAAACTCAAAAGTTTGGTTCTTAAACTATCAAAGATTGAAATCAGTCAAGTCTTTAGTGGAAAAGCAAAAATGGCTTGTAATTACATAAGAAAAGAAAAAATAGTGTGATAAATAATAGCTTCCAAAATATTATCAAGAAAACCGTCAAGACATTTTCATACCATTTGTTACATATCAGAATTGTGTTCATATACATTTAACTGGACACATAAAATGTATTTTGGTTTAGACTGAATTGGTTTTAAACGAAAATACATTTTAAAAGTAAGTAATATATTTGAAATATGAATGTTATCTTATAGAATAACTATTATCAAATGGAATAATTTTAATCGTTTTTGATCGTAAGTATAAAAAATAGTTAAATTTGGTATACACTGTAGTTTTGTAAATTATCATACAACATTTGTTTTTATACTGGCGCTTCTTTTTTTGTTCCACTCATTTTTTTCGGAAATATTTGTTGTACTTTGTATTGACAAAAAAAAAAATCTGCCTCTTTACATTTGTTATTCTAAGACAGTTTTATTTTTTTAGCCAATATTTTTCAATTTTGTAACTCAAATATACTCCCTCCGTTTCATAATGTAAGTCGTTTTAGAAGTTTTATTTCGTTTCAAAATATAAGACTTTCTCATATTTCTATGTAGTTTTTTACTTTATTGAATATTGTGTGACCAATAATGATTTACAGTTTTTCTTTTAATTGGTTGAATTGTTTTTTTCTATATATTAAGTAATATTTTTTAAAAGAAAAAGTAAATTCTTAATATGCGTGCTTGAAGCCAAAACGACTTATATTTTGAAACAGAGGGAGTAGTATTTACTTGTGCGTGTCTGTATTATTGTACAAATGAAGTGTAATGATTACAGTTTCGCTGGATATTAATTGGTTTTGTAAAAGAGATGTTTAAAGTTTCTCTGTTTTTGTTTTCTCATCATCTATGTATTGTCATGTAGTCAGCTTGTGATCACTACTTCTGAAACAAGCCAGAGCATTTTGCTCAAGTTACTAAAACGTAAAATTTAATATTTTATAACAATGTAAGTATGGACTTTTAATCCCTTAGTTTTATGATTTGTTGTAACCTACGGTTGTTTGGCAAATTTATAAACTACTCTTCTTCATTTTTTGTTCAACGTAAACTACTCTTCTTAAACAACAAAAATATAATCACTCTACAGTCTACACCAAAAAATAAGTTAGTTGATGGATAATTCTTCACCACAAGGGTTAAAATTTAAAGTTATAAATAAATAATGTGTTTTCTCATCGGGTACTTTGATTTGACTCCCATGTCTTTGTAAACATATACTTGGAATTATACAAAATAAAAACAAATATATACGTACACGTAGATGTATATTTATTGGTGTACAGACAATCACCGTCAGAAAAAAAGAAGAAGATGAGAGTTACAACTTACAAGCACTTTTTTCTTTTTCAATCTTTTCCTTCTTAAATATAAAGTGTACACAAAAATTGCTTTCAATAAATGCATATTGGGTTGCATACTTGCATATAGATATGATTTTTGCAAGTTTTGGTTTGTATTCTGATTCTGATACCATTCAAATCCTAAGCTTAGAGTGGAAACTGCCAAAAAAAGAAAACAATTCAAAAGCTTATATATAGTGGAAACTACAAAAACAATTCAATAATAAAAAATATTGCGGAATTTCCAATTTTGTTCTTAAAATGATATCAGGGAGCCCATGATATCACATACTTATGATTGTATTTGAAATGTGATTTTGTTAGGCTAGAGCTACGGTTGATGCGAGTTAAGGGAAAAAAAAAAACATTACATTTTTGATTGATTTAGAGAGTAAAAATGTTTGTGACAGTAAAAATTCATATCGTACTGACTATACCGCATATGCCATATTTACCGTGCAGTTTTACTAGTTTTTATTACCTCTTGTCATCCTTAGATGGTTGTTTTTATTATAACAATAAAGATATATGCAGTTCCATAATTCAATGGAGCTCGTGAATATATAGGATAACATAGACATCGAATTGCTTAAAATGAGCAATGGCATTGTTGTATTATTATTTGTTGCTTAGTAATAAATATCGAGTAGGGGGAATTGTCACATTAAATTTTGAGAAGAGCATCAAACGCAAATCCAGCTACCTCATTTATGATATTGGTTGACCCACATTACCAAACAAAACATCTTTTGGCCTATGACTTGTTAGATTGGTGTGCCTTATTTATTGGGTCTTTCTTCTCTTTCAGCTCCCAAACTTTAATTCTCATTCTATATATCATGTGACTGTGGTTTTGAAATTACTCTATAAGCATGAGAATTGAGAATAGAAGAGGAAAAAGCATTTTGATTCATGTACTTTTCAGCATTCTTAGGTGATATATATACACAATAGTGAAAAACTATAACTATAAATATTCGAGGAACATTTGTTTTTTTTTTTTAACCGAATAATTCGTGTCGACACAACCTAAATCAATTTCTAACAAGCCCTTAAACAACATTAATAAGAAGATAAAAATCAGTTTATGACACTGATAGACAAAGCATTAACATTAAATATGATATCCGCCTATCTCCTACTTAATTAAAGTTTCATTAAAATACAAGACGATTTTTAATTTTGCTATAAAGATTATTTCTAGTGTTCAACTTATAATTTATTTAGAATTAAGATACATAATTTTGGATACATATGTATTTCAAGTGTTGAGGAGTGTATTGAATTAAATATTTGGTGTGATTTGAGTTTTAATGAGTTTTTAGATGATTCGGTTAAATTTTGGTGAATTTGGAATTTTGTTATTAAATTATCTGAAATCTCATCTAAAACAATGAGATTTTGGTCTTTGTATTTTTAAGTAAGAAATCCCCTCAAATCTCACCAGAAACTTTTAAATAAAATCTTATTACTGTTTTCAATAACAGTGGATTTGATTATATATTTTAAAATCATTAATCCAATAACACATGATTTTATAAGATATTTGGAAATCCAAGTTTTAATAACACACGATTTGTCCATTTAACTCAGATCTTTCCAAATTTCCGATTGAATACATCCCCTTAGAAATGAAGTCGAATATATATACTAGTAGTAGTTTATTTTTTTCATTCTCTAAGTTTAGTTTTTTGAAGTTTAATTACGGAAAATGGCCAGCGAACACAAAATGAAATGAGAGAAAAAGCAAGGGGCATGTGATGGTAATAAATGAAACAATGAGAGGGTAAGATCGTCCAAAAACTCATAAATTTTTGAATGGGTTTTTGGTTTTGGGCTCTGAAAATTGGCTGACTTTGCGTGACATGTCTCTGTTCACCGGTTGGATCATGTGCACGTGACGCCTCCTCAACTCCTTTCTCATTAATTTCCCCCATTTTTCTTATTTTTTCATTTACTTTTTGCCAACATTTTGGCCTTTTATTTTTAATTTTTTTAAAAAACTGAGATAATAATGATGATCGCATAACTAGTCAGACCGCTCAGGATCCGGACACGGACAGCCCAACACCGCAGGGAACTTCGGTTCACGACAAACTTAAGCGTCATCTGTGTTTGTAGCCCATGTTGTATTTCCCTTAAGGTACATTTCACTTTTCAGGCCATCAAACAAAACAAAACAAAATTGTTCACCTTTGTGTATATTTGAATAATACCAAAAAACCATCCTTTTAACGCATGTATGAATTTGATGTTGTTTGGTTTAATTGATCAGGGTTTAGCCCTTAAGGTCCAACGAAAAAGCATTTTTAACCTTAAAAACTCACGAAACCAGGGAAATGAATGCACCATTACATTTTTCCGGACCGGACAATTTTTTTTTTTTTTTTTTTAATTTCTTCCTTCTACTTTTTCCCTTTGGCCAGGTTATGAGTAGTGAAAATAGGGAGAATCAGGGCATTTTGGCTAAGCTATTTTAAGCTATCAAACATTAGAAGTAGAGATGAAAGTAACATATAATATGAATAACATGGATAACATGTAGTCATTGCTACTGAGTTAAAAACTTTATGATTTCTAATAAATCTCGAATGATTTGATGGACTATTCCTACAAATTTGTAGTATTTGAATATCCCCATATTGTGAAAAAAAAAAACCTAAAACATAAAAGATATGTGACAGTCCACTTACTACAAATTAGTTTGGATTGAAACTTGTTTTTCTTGATTGTTGCAGGTGAAGCAGATGCGGAGGAGAAAAATATCCCCGTGTAAGCATACACTCAAGATTACTTTAGGTCCATTATCCTAAGCATTTATGTGTGGAACCCAATTACTTTTCTTGGAGGAAAAGTCAAGGAAATGATTACATTAAGAGTTTTAAAATTTTCCTCTGGCAAGTCATCGAGAGTACTAACTACTAAATGATGGGCTCAACAACTAAGCCCATCACTGTATTATACGACTGTTCATTTTCCCCAACATGGTTCGATTCAATCATAGAAGTTCTTTGGGACAAAGAGAGGCAAGCGATAACTTATAGCTGATAACTGATAAGAGACAAACAGAGATTGTAGTTTCGCTCAATATATGAGCTTTGTTATATCACAACGATCACATTTACAATAATTTTTTTTCAATTACAATGGCATTTATGGAATCTTATGTACAAGCAGAACTAACAAGATCCAATAAACACTTGTCACAATTGTATTTATCTCTTAGTTTCTAGATACTAAACACATGTTCTTCTCCTGATCTCTGATCAATGTGTGTGATCCATCTTCTCTTACTGTTTTCACTCTTCCCCGAGTTCTTAGCCGCCACATGAGCAATCTCAATACCTCCGGTGACCGGAAGAGTCACCGTTCTAACAACTTTCCGGTCTCTTAAAGCCCGTCTCAACCCGAAACCCGAAGAGTTTCTTGAATATCCGTTTCTACAAACCACAACCGCTCCTCTGCTTCCAAACGTAGCGTTTTTCAACGCAGCCGCTGCGAATTCCTTGTTACGCCAATCCACGACCAAGAAGTCGATTCCTTGTAGCGTCTCCATCGCCTTTTCGGGTTCTTCAGTGACTATAGTCTCTGGTAAGTTCAAGGGAGTTGAAGATTCTTGAAAGGCTTGGAGATAAGCAGATTCTGATCTCGAGTTTTGTACAATACATATGTGTTTAGCGTTTGCGTGTTGGCTCGCGACGTTTAAGCCAATACTTGAAGCTATTGCGTCTCCTTCTGACCATGTTTCCACGATCAGCTTCACGTTCCATCCAGCCGCCATCGCCGCTATTAGCTCCGCCGCGTCTGGCGTTTCAAGATTCTCGCACTGTACATAATTGAAAATAGATTATTACAAGACAAAATCACGAATGATTAACGAAATTTAAGATCTACGGATAAAATCGAATCTTTCTTCGTTTTAAATTGGAAATCACGGGTTCTTGTGAATGATATGATTCCGGCAAAGATTCATCGGAAAATAAATAAAACTTACGGATTTAACGGTGTCGATGTAAGCCTTTGATGCTGTTTCCGGAGACCAAACCAATTTCATTTTCTTCCTCTGCTTCTACTTTCTCACGTTTCTTGGGTTCTGCTTGTTGTTTGGGTTTTGCATAAAGGTTGCTTTTATAGAGGACTTGGAAAAGAAAAGTCTCGTTTCGTCTTTTTTATTGGGTAGACTTTTGGATATGGCCCATGTATTTTAGTTTTGTTTTCTGATTTAGCCCCAATACTATCAACTTTAATCAAATACCCCCATATTTAGCTGTTTATTTAGCCTCATAATCAGAGAATGCACCTGTAATGAATTTTAACTGAGATAATTAGAGTACTATTATCTTAAAATTTTCGGTGTTAAGGTTAGATTTAGAAATTGTGTAATATGTGGCACTGATAGAGAATATCTCTAAAGACTACTATGTTTTGTTAAAAAAAATTTCTCTGTTTTCTAAATATAGGGTAGTGTTTCTAGATCGTCGACGTTGACAGTATTCCAGGCGAATCCGACGTGTGTGGAGGTTTGGATTATAACAAGAGTTAAATAAATTAATTAGTCTAAAGAAGTTTATCAACTGTTTTTGTTAGAGTAGTTAAGTTTTGAAATTTTCAGTTGTCTAGAATAATAAATATACTAACCAGACCCAATTTAATTGACTTTTGTAGTTAGTTTAACGAAATAAACATGTTGTTGTTTTTAATAGTTTTTATGATTTATACAATTATTTGGAATTAGGTTCATTCATACCATCCACATCTTAATTCAAAGCCCAAAAAAAAAACTAATACCATTTTGTTTCCTAATAACATGCAATCTATGGAATCTAATAACCAACACAAACTACTATATGACATGTTCTAGTCATACAAAACCGGCTTTATTGTGTTGGTTTAAACAAACTTTCATCGGCTAAGAACTTGAAAAGGAGGATTAAGTTAACACTTAATAAACGTTGTTCCCTATAAATGATAAAGGTATCTATGCACTTGAATAATTATCAAATCCACTATGAATTATCTTTTCCTAGTTGGATATAATAGATAACCTCTCACTGATCGTTGATAAGAAGTGTTCGGCTACTTTTTGCATCTAGAGGGATAGTGGAGATTGTCAAACAAGTGATCACATTTCAAAGCAAACCTAAAGAAAGATAAAGCATAGAACTCAAACATGTGAAATTTATCCAAGTGGAAGGCGCCTTTTAAATCACATGATGTTATCATATGCTATATGCATTGATGGTGACCAATGCATTTAACCTATTGTCTTTGTACCCCATAAATCCAACTATGTGGGACAAATTAAAACTTTCTCTAATTCCTATGTCACTTTGAAAACGACTCTATAGGCTAAGGTTTAAAGAAATATTAGGTCATGTTTATTCTTTTTACCCCACTTTCTCAAACTTGATCATTTGTTTTTATGGTGGAAGCATTTTAAGCAATTTGATTTGCCATTCACTTAAATATTAAATTGCATGATTTTAATATTAAAACGCAAACCCACTCAAATGATATTCCTGTTAATATTTTATTAATTTATAACTTGCAAACATATGAAGGCTTTGTGGGCAAAGGCTTTGCTCATTTCAAGCATGTGTGACCTAAACTATAAACTTTCACTAATAAGTAATATAATTGGTGTAATTGGTTAGACGACATTACTTTAGTGTTGTTTGATCTAATTGAATAATATCCATTGCAATTACGAACAAACAAATCACACGTTGTATACATTATATATATGTACTATTGGCTATATAAATCGTAATTTTTTTCTTTTCAAAACTTGTCTTAAAATTTTTAACTGTCACAGGTTTATCGTTCTAATTAAAAAGAATAAATGAAGACGATGAGTGGTTTATGTTCAACTGATTTATGTAAATAGAGTTAGACAATAGACCATATCTTATTAGATTCGTGGGTGTATCAATATGACTTCAAGAGATAAATGGGCCAAGTTTGGTTGGGCCTTGAATATAACATCAGTAACGACGTCGTATCAACACCTCTCTCGTTAAAAAGTTACAAACGCCACACTCTCCGATCTCAATTTCGTTGTACAGAAAAAAAGCAAAGAGAGAACACCCGACCCGGAATCTGACCCGAAAACCCGGAAGAATCGAGAAATGGGGAAAGATGGTCTGAGCGACGATCAGGTCTCATCGATGAAGGAAGCCTTCATGCTCTTCGACACCGATGGCGACGGGAAAATCGCGCCGTCAGAGCTCGGGATCCTGATGCGATCCCTAGGGGGAAACCCAACACAAGCTCAGCTGAAATCCATAATCGCATCCGAGAACCTCTCGTCTCCGTTCGATTTCAACAGATTCCTCGATCTGATGGCGAAACACCTGAAGACGGAACCGTTCGATCGGCAGCTCCGGGACGCATTCAAAGTGCTCGATAAGGAAGGTACGGGGTTCGTGGCTGTGGCGGATCTGAGGCATATTCTGACCAGCATTGGGGAGAAGCTTGAGCCTAATGAGTTTGATGAGTGGATCAAGGAGGTTGATGTTGGATCCGATGGAAAGATCCGGTATGAGGATTTCATAGCGAGGATGGTCGCCAAGTGAGAGATCTAATCTTTTTAATAGCACTTTTGTTTTGAAATTTGAATTTGGAAAAAAAGAGATTATTTGTTTTTTTTTTTTTTTTTTACTTGTTTGTTTGATTTCAAGCGAATCCTAGGGTTTGTTTATCATTGTGGTTTGCTTACTAACTTTATTATCTTCTTCATGTTTGCTTTTTAATGGAAACTGATGTCTGTGTGATTCCTCTTTATCTTTCTTCTTATATTTAAGAATATTAAATCTCTCATATTTTATACTGAAATTTGTTGGATTGGATCAAAGGAATCGAATTGATTCCCAATGTGTTTACTTTTTAGCTCTTTAGTACCTGTCGAAATGTGTTTATTTTAGATGTCTAACACTGAATTCTTATAAGCTTTTTTGTTTGTTTGTTTATTTGTTTGTGAATGTTAATGACTTGGTTTCATGTAATGTACCCTTATAGTTCTTTAATGAGATACTATCTTTTTGTTTGATACCCTTATCGTGTGGCATGATCCTAGGACTGTGTTTTGTTGGTTTTTGAAATGGAAAGGAATCGAAATGATTTGGAGATATTGTGCTGCTCTTACGCTTTTGCTTGTTCCATATTGTTCGCATGATCATGTGCTGTCTCGGTTTTGCGATGGTATGTTGTTGTTAACTTGATAAGGTAAATGAACTTATAGCTTGTTATGGTAGTTCTTGACTCGGCTTTGATTCTTGTTATAGTATTCTGTCATCTAGATGGTAATGTGAAACCGAAACTTCGATCTGTCACAAAGTTTCAAATTATGATTTGATAGATGCATACTATAGCTGCGTATTCTTGTTATTTCTTACAAAATGAATTGTGTGAAAAAATCACAAATCTCTCGAAACAATATTTCCGTTGATGAAAACCACTTGTGTTGTGTAACTTGTAAATTATAAGTATTGCAGCGGTGAAAAGAAAAGAACATATAAGCACGCACTTGAATGAGAGAAAAACTCTGACTCTGGTAACATACAGTGTCCGGTTTAGACCGGTTTAAACAAGAACACGGGTCAATGAAATGATGATACGAGTTCTCTAATCCCGAAACCCGAATCATGGAGTCTACCAATTCGTGTGAGACGAATTGAAAATTTCGCATCGTCTAATTGCGACGTGGCATAGCCAGATCATCATTTCTCTTAGAAAAGCGAACTATATCATCTTTTTTTGTTTCTAGTAAGTAAGGCAAATGACAGCTGATGAAGTCCAGACCGACGACACCATCACCGTTTCCTAACTTGCTGTAATTAGCAAAACAATGTTATTTGGCATTTGGGCCATATAATAACAGGCCCAGAGCCCAAAGAGATGACGGCACGACGTGGAAGACATATAATAGGAGGTGCTGGAGGGGGACACTGGTAAGATCATGTCTGAGACTTTGAGCTCGAAGGAGAAGTGTTCGCATCAAGGAGATGGTTCTGTAATGGAAACTACATAGATTCGCCTTGCAGGTACTTCCATTTTTTTTGTTGGTACTTCCATTTTCACATATGGGTATTCAATAGCTTCGCGTTTTAGGCTTAATTTCGGATTCAATTTTAACATTCTTTAGGATCGAAATGTTCAAGCTTCATAGGATTTAGTGAAGAAAAGAGTGAAACTTTAATCATATTTAGTTTACCCTTTTTAATGATTCAAAATCAAAATCTCGTTCCTCTGTCTTATCTTTTCATTCATCGCTATTAAATCGTTACTTATGGTGAATTTTGCTCTGTGAATCTCTTTCTCTCTGTTTGTGCAGTGATGGGAGGTTGTTTCTCTGTCTCAGTGTCATGTGATTCATCAAGTTAAGGGGAATCATATTCTCATCAAAGATGGATTCGGGATTATGCCTCTGTATATGTGGGCGAAGTATGCAAAATCTCACCTTTCACACAGATCAATAATACATTTTGTTGAATAGATGCTGGATTTATAAGGTTTTGATGTTTGAAAGTGTAGAGATCCGCAAGATTCATGTAAGATTTTGCCTACTCCGCCCATACCATACATACACTTAATCCTGAGTCCATCTCTGATGGGTAACTACTGGAGTCCAAAACCTGAGAAAGCCTCATCTGAAGGGCTAAACTTGCGACTACTTACCTAATCTGAAGACTATTCATTAGATTTCACTTTTCTGAAATGTTTTTGGATTGCTTTGCTTGAATGCGTGTTTTTTTTGCAGAGGTATGTAAATCTTTTTGTTCCTAAGCCACCATACGATAGACTTCATTCGTCAGTTCTTGGTTGGGAAAGCAGATGCATAGTCATGACTGTCGTGTTCCAGAGCCGTTAGATCAGGTAGTCATTTCAAAGATCATGATGTTCAGATTCTGCGTCGACCTGAATTTCAAGGCAGTGCGAGCTGATCTACTACGTAAATTGCAGACAGCGGAAGAAGGAGGTCTACAAAGGCTTCATCAAATCAAGGTATGGCTTAAGAGAGTCAAGAGTATCGAATCCCAGTTCAATGATCTAAATAGTAGTAGAATGGTTGAACTTCAAAGGTTGTGTTTCTATGGTGCTTGCTCGAAAAACTTAAGATTGAGCTATCACTACGGAAAAAGGGTCTTCTTGGTGTTGAATATGGTTGAAGACTTAAAAAATCTAAAGGTGTTTTTGAAGAGGTGGCTCATCCAGCTATGAGAGCTGTGGGGGAGGGAAGGCCTCTACTTCCAATGATTGTTGATCAGGAAACAATTCTCGAAAAGTCATGGGAACCACCTCATGGATGATGGAACTAATATTATCGGTCTCTACGGCATTGGTGGACTAGGAAAAACAACTCTTCTCACTCAGATCAACTATAGGTTTTGTGACACCGATGATGGTGTTGAAATTGTCATTTGGGTTGTGGTGTGTCTGTGTCTGGTGATCTACAAATCCACAATAGGTTTTTTTTTTTAAATCTTGTTGTAAATGTTGGAGAAACACATATGAGTAAAACAACCTTCCTCAATCAAATTCATGTTCTTGGTTCTTCAAATTCACTTTGAGCTACCCACATGTGTTTCATGCCTTTGAGAAAATAATATTTGTTGCGTGGGTATATTGTATCGAATAAGTGAAACGTGTAGTATTAAGAAATGATATTTTGAGAAACCTTAAATTCGCATCTTTCCACTCATTCTTCTCTTTATATATGACATGCTCGTTTTGTTTTCTTCCATATGCATTCAAAAATCTTATCATTTCCTCCTTTTTAATATTTTGCTTAGCTTCTGGTTTTGGTCTGTGCAGCGATGGGAGGTTGTTTCTCTGTCTCGATGTCATGTGATCAAGTGGTAAATCAAGTCTCTCAATGGTTATGCCTCAAGGCGAGTTACATTCACAACCTCACCGAAAATCTAGAGTCTCTCGAGAAAGCCATCGTAGCGCTCAAGGCGAAGCGAGATGATGTGCAAAGAAGGGTAAATGGAGAAGAATTTACTGGGCATCGTCAAAGGCTTGCTCAAGTCCAGGTATGGCTTACGAATATCCTTCAAATCGAAAACCAAGTTAATGATCTTCTTAGTACTAGTAACCTTGAGCTTCAAAGGTTGTGTCTCTGTGGTTTTTGCTCCAAAGATTTTAAATTAAGCTATCGTTATGGGAAAAGAGTTATCATGATGTTGAGGGAAGTTGAGAGTCTTAGTTCTGAGGGAGAATTTGATGTGTTGACTGAGGCAACTCCTATAGCCGAGGTTGAAGAGTTGCCTGTTCAACCCACAATCGTTGGTCAGGAAACAATGCTCCAAAGGGTGTGGAACCGTTTAATGGACGATCAAGTCGGGATTGTCGGTCTGCATGGTATGGGTGGAGTAGGGAAAACCACCCTTCTCATGCAGATCAACAATAAGTTTTCTGAACTAGGTGGTGGATTTGATATAGTAATATGGGTTGTGGTGTCTAAAAATGCAACCATCTATAAGATTCAAGGGGCCATCGCGGAAAAACTAGGCCTTAAGGGGAAGGAGTGGGACGAGAAAAACGAGAAACAAAGGGCCCTTGACATCCACAACGTTCTTAGGAGGAAGAAGTTTGTGTTGTTGTTGGATGATATATGGGAGAAAGTGAATTTACCTGTGGTTGGAGTCCCGTATCCGAACAGAGAAAACGGGTGCAAGGTAGCATTCACCACTCGCTCTAGAGATGTGTGTGGGCGCATGGGGGTTGATGACCCAATTGAAGTCAGTTGTCTGGACACTGAAAAAGCTTGGGATTTGTTTAGAAAGAAAGTCGGGGAAAACACTTTGGGAAGCCACTCAGACATTCCCGAACTCGCAAGAAAAGTAGCTGTAAAATGTCGTGGTCTACCATTAGCACTCAATGTCATTGGCGAAACTATGGCGAGTAAAACCACAGTACAAGAGTGGCGTCGAGCACTTGACGTTTTGACTTCATCTGCCATAGAGTTTTCAGGAGTGAAAGACGAGGTTCTTCCCATTTTGAAGTATAGTTATGATAGCTTAAATGGGGAGCAGGTGAAATCATGTTTCCTCTACTTGTCTATGTTTTCTGAAGACTATATTTTGACTAAAGAGAAATTGATAGACTACTGGATAAGTGAAGGATTCATAGATGAAAGGGAAGGTAGAGAGAAGGCATTTAACCGAGGTTATGAGATAATTGGTACACTTCTCCGTGTATCTTTGTTGGTGGAGGAAGGAATGACTAAATCATTTGTGGTTATGCATGATGTAGTTCGTGATATGGCTCTATGGATATTTTCCGATTTTGAGGAAAAAGAAGAAAAGACTATCGTCCGAGCTGGTCTTGGGTTATGCGAGGTACCGAAAATGAAGAACTGGAAGAATGTGAAGAGGATGTCGTTGATTGGAAATGAGATTGAAAAGATATCTGAGAGCCTCGACTGTCCTCAACTCACAACTCTCCTCCTTGGGGAAAATCGTAAATTAACAACTATCTCAGGTAAATTCTTTCGATCTATGCCTAAGCTACTCGTTTTGGATTTATCATGGAATGTAAGTATTAGTGAATTGCCAGAGGAAATATCAGAGTTAGTTTCGTTGAGATATCTTGATTTGTCATTGACAAAGATAGAGCGACTACCTGTTGGTTTTCAAAAGTTGAAGATGTTAATACATCTGAATTTGGAGTGGACGAGCAAACTTGAGAGCATTAAAGGGATATCGAATTTGTCGAGTTTGAGGACGTTGAAACTACTAAAATCCAATGTGTGGCTAGATATGAGCCTGATGAAAGAGCTGCAACTCTTAAAGCACTTGGAATGCATAACCACAAATATCTCGTCAGGTTTGGTTGGGGAATTGTTACATCATCCCAGAGTGGGGAGCAGTATTCAAAATATTCATATGATGGAGGGTCCGGAAGAATCAGTACAAGTATCAGTTTTGCCAACTATGGATAATCTCTGTGTCATGGAGATAGACAACTGTCAAATGAGGGAGATAAAAGTAGAGAAGACACCATGGAACAAAAATCTAACAAGTCCATGCTTCTCAAACCTCTCTAATGTCTATATACACGGGTGTCATGGTTTAAAGGATTTGACGTGGCTGATGTTCGCTCCAAACCTTATTGATCTTAGCGTTCAGTATTTGGCTCGACTAGAGTATATAATAAGCAAAGAGAAAGCTGTGAGCTATTTGGAGAAGGAGACATGTAATATTCTTCCTTTCCAGAAACTAGAACGCCTAATTCTCCATTATTTGCCTGACTTGAAGAGCATCTACTGGGATGCTCTGCCTTTTCAACGTCTGACATCTCTTAAGATACAATTCAATTGTGGGAAGCTGAGAAAGCTTCCATTGGGTTCTAAAAGTGTATGCAAGGTTGAAGAACTTGTCATAGAATACTCGGAGAAAAAATGGATCGAAAATGTTGAATGGGAAGATGAAGCCACACAGAAACGTTTCTTACCCAACTTATTGTTCTATGGAAGCTAGGCTCTCCATGACCCAAAGCTGGTTTTCAAAATCTTCAGACAAGATATGTGTGTTTAACCTTTGTATTCTTCTGTTCTTCTCTTTCTCTTTTGTTCCACCACTTTGTATCATTAAGTATTCATTGGTTTGTATTTATACTATGGTCCTTCTATATTATGTCTCCCGCTGTTCCGTTTTTTTCTTCATTCTCTGTTCGAAATGCTCTACTAGCTTAGTAATTATTAGTCCTGATTGGTTACTTTTGACAATAGCTTCTTTTTCACTTCTGTTAGAATCTCAGAATTTTTTTGGTCCTTGTAGTTTATAGTTCAACTATACTTTGATCTCAGACTTGTTTTAAGAAGCATTATGCAATGCTGCTGGTGTGGTATTCTGAAACGATTTCTTCATAATTTCTCTCTGTTGTTGCATTATATATATTTTATTGTGTATTTTAGTGTGTGAAATGTTAGTGGATATTTATGTTACCGATTTAATAACTTTTATTTTTTGTCACAATTTTACAAAAATGTTACTATAATATGTGTCAATATTATTATTTATTAAAAAATTAAATTTAATGTGTTTTAATAACACATACTTCAATTTATTAATAAAAAAGGTTTCAGTAAGTTTATTTTGAAAAAATTGCTAAATCATGTTTTAATGGTAAACTCATCAGACAAAATTATAATTTCTATTACATAGTTTTATCACAATTCTCTACCTCTATAATACTACACTTGTTACTAGTGGAGACATTCTTTCACTTATTATTAATCTTAAAATTTTAGTGAACTGTGAACATTGCTATCTAGTGGACATACGTAATTTTTAGTGAGAATTTGTAAATTTTGATGAAAAACTAAAGATCTGAGATATAGAAAAACTCACTCACCAGTCACCATAATTGTGGTGTTTCAGTGCCATTAGATCAGGTAATCATTTCACCAATCAGTCAATCACCATAACAGATGTTTTTTTATCTTGGTTTTCTGACATGCCTGTGTGCATTTTTCAGGTTCTTGTGCTGCTTGGGAGTTTCCAAAGTGAAGTTGATATACGCAGGGACACTGATGGAGTTGCCAAGGAGGTTCAGGTAATTTGCAGTAGCTTGTATAGATAATCTGTGGATGTTTTGCAATATTCTATGGAAAAAAAAAAAAAAGAACCAAAAGTCAATAAAGTAGCAAGTCTTTGGAAATTTGTCGCATTTGAAATTTCTACAATATTATAATTATTGGAATCATATAAGATAATTTAAAAAATATCGTAATCATATGGATATTTCCAACTATGCATACAGTGACATCTTTAAACTCGATAATAGAACATCTGCTTTTTGCCTTAAATTTAAGGAGACAATGTGTGTGGTTGAAGATTAATTATAATTCCATATCTTCTCTTTTGAATTATTGTCACTCACTCAATTTGGCTTCTAGTTTTGCTCTCTGAATTTCTCTTTTCTCTCCGTCTTCACCAATGGGAGGTGTTGTTTCGGTCTCGTTGCCATGTGAGCAAGTTGTGAATCAAATCTCTCAAGGTTTATGCATCAGTGGGAGTTATATTTACAAACTTCCAGAGAATCTAGAGGCTTTAAAGAAAGATATGGAAACGCTCAAGGCAAAGCGAGATGATTTGCAAAGGAAGGTAGACAGAGAGGAGTTCTCAGGGCGTCGTCAAATGCTTTCTCAAGTCAAGGTATGGCTTACGAATGTCCTCACCATCGAGAAAAAATTCAATGATCTGCTTAGCACTAATAATGTTGAGCTTCAAAGGTTGTGTTTCTGTGGATTATGCTCTAAAAATGTGAAAAATAGCTATATTTATGGGAAAAGAGTTATTCTAATGAGGAAGGAGATTGAGATTCTCAGTTCACAAGGAGAATTTAATGTGCTGACTGAGGCCAATCCAATACCTGAGGTTGAAGAGATGCCTATTCAATCCACAATTGTTGGTCTTGAAACAATGCTTGAAAGGGTATGGAACCGTCTCATGGAAGATAAAGTGGGGATTGTGGGTCTGTATGGTATGGGTGGAGTAGGCAAAACCACCCTTCTCACACAGATCAACAATAAGTTTTCTAAAATAGGTGGTAGGTTTGATGTTGTGATATGGGTTGAAGTGTCCAAAAGTCCAGAGATTCATTGGATTCAAGGAAACATCGCCAAAAGACTAGACTTTTGGGGAGAGGAGTGGGACCAGAAAAATGAAAACCAAAGAGCCCTTGACATATTCAATGTCCTTAGGAGACGTACATTTGTGTTGTTGTTGGATGATATATGGGATAAAGTGAATTTGCAAGCGCTCGGAGTCCCGTATCCAAGCGAAGAAAACGGATGCAAATTAGTCTTTACCACTCGTTCTAAAGAAGTGTGTGGACGTATGGGAGTTGATGATTCGATGGAAGTCAGTTGTCTAAGACCTGATGAAGCCTGGGATTTGTTCCAAATGAAAGTTGGGGAAAACACATTGAAGGGCCATCCAGACATTCCTGAACTGGCAAGAAAAGTCGCTCGGAAATGTTGTGGCCTACCATTGGCACTTAATGTCATTGGTGAGACCATGGCATGCAAAAACACAGTACAAGAGTGGCATCGGGCAATTGAAGTTTTGACTTCATCTGCCTCAGATTTTTCAGGCGTGAAAGACAAGATTCTTCCGATTTTGAAGTTTAGCTATGATGGTTTAAATGGTGAGCATGTGAAATCATGTTTCCTATATTGCTCTCTGTTTCCTGAAGATTGTCGTATGGAAAAAGAGAGGTTGATAGAGTATTGGATATGTGAAGGATTCATAGATGAAAATGAAAGTAGAGAAAGAGCATTAAGACAAGGTTATGAGATCATTGGTATCCTTGTCCGTGCATGTTTGTTGTTGGAGGAAGCAATCAATAAAGAACAAGTGAAAATGCATGATGTGGTTAGGGAGATGGCTCTATGGATAGCATCTGATCTTGGGGAACATAAAGAAAGATTCATTGTGGAAGCCGGTGTTGGTTTACGTGAAGTACCGAAAGTCAAGAACTGGAGTTCTGTAAGAAGGATGTCATTGATGGAAAACGAGATTGAAATGATATCTGGCAGTCCTGAGTGCACGGAGCTTACAACTCTGTTCCTTCAGAAAAACAATTCATTGTCAGATATCTCGGATGAATTCTTCCGGTGTATCCCGATGCTAGTTGTTTTGGATCTATCAGGGAACTCAAGTCTACGGAAATTGCCAAAACAAATATCCGAGTTGGTCTCCTTGCGCTATCTCGACTTGTCATGGACATGCATGAAGCGGCTACCTGTTGGTTTACAAGAGTTGAAAAATCTCATACATTTAAGATTGGATTACATGAAGAGGCTTAAGAGTATTTCTGGGATATCAAATTTGTCGAGTTTGAGGAAACTGCAAATTCTACAGTCTAAAATGTCGCTGGACATGAGCTTAGTGGAGGAGTTGCAGCTCTTAGAACATTTAGAAGTTCTAAACGTAAGCATCAAGTCAAGTTTGGTTGTGGAGAAGTTGTTACATGCTCCCAGGTTAATGAAATGTCTTCAAATCGTAGTACTTAGAGGGCTTCAGGAAGAATCGTCCACAGTATTGACTCTGCCAGGTATGGATAATCTCCGTAAAGTCATCATAAGGAAGTGTGAAATGTGGGAGATAAAGATAGAGAGAACACCTTCATCATCATCATCAGGGTACACAAGTCCAACAACTCAATGCTTTCGAAACCTCTCCACTGTGCATATAAGTAGCTGCGATGCTCTAAAGGATTTGACGTGGTTGTTGTTTGCTCCTAACCTCACGAGTCTCGAGGTTCTGGACTCAGGACTCGTTGAAGAAATAATAAGCCAAGAGAGAGCTATGACTATGAGTGGTATCATTCCTTTCCAGAAACTAGAGTCTCTACGCCTACACAATCTAGCGATATTGAAGAACATCTATTGGCAACCTCTGCCATTTCCATGTCTAAAGACAGTCCACATAACAAAGTGTCCGGAGCTGAGAAAGCTTCCATTGGGTTCTGAAAGTGTCATGAGGGTTGAAGAACTTGTCATAAAATACAAAGAGGAAGAATGGTTTCAAAGTGTTGAATGGGACGATGAAGCCACTAGACTCCGTTTCTTACCTTTCTTTAAGTTCTTTGGACCCGAATGGCAAGTTATGTATGTGCGGTAGCGATTGTAAGTGTTGAAACATTGCAACAATTCAAATTTTATGAATGACAAAGTTTTATCCAGCTTTGCTAAATTTGATTTTGTTCCTCCGAACAAGCTCGCTGCCAAGGATAAGGTCCAAGACACTCTAAACCTGATGATTTTTTTTTGAATTTCTGCCTTTTTCGAACGCAAATTTAATGAAGACAACACTGTCATAAAAATGAGAATCTTAGTAAAAGTTATATCAGAATAGTTTGAAAATATGATTGCAATTTGTATGGAACACAAACTTATAATTGTCGCACATAATAAGAGAAAAAAATGAATTTGCCAAAAAACGGAAAATTTAATCTTTCAACTTGTCCGAGTTTATTTCATCTGTACGATCCCAGCGCTAATAAGCTTTTGAATCTTGTTCATAACCATTGGATTTTGCATGTGTTTCTGTGCTGCGCTCGGATTCTCTTGAAGATCGGTCAGTACCTATTTAAGAGAAGAGAGGTTTCAGATAGTTAAAGAGGCATATACTAATATGCAAACTCAATTCGATACCATAAAATATAGTCAGATCTATCTAGATATCTCACAACATTGGCAGTAATTAATTCGATTCAAACAAAAATTGCATCATAAAATCACAATTTGTGAGTTGTAAGACAAAGTTTGTTTCTTTACCTGTCTCATAACAGGATCTGTGAGGATGTTCTGTATTTCTGGGTCTTGCATCCCCTTTGCCTACCACAAAATAAAAGGAGAAATCCAAGTTTGCTTGCCGGGTTTTCTTATAATCAGAAAAGAAAGAAAAATACATGAGAATCATCAGAATGTAACCTGTCTCTCTTTCAATTCTTCAGGAGTAAGGTCACCGCGATTAGCCTTGTTGATTTGTTGTACACATCTGCAGCAAAGATTTGAACCACATTAGGTAAATTCATGCCAATAGATAAAGAGTTAATAATCTGTTTGTGTATGTGTGTGTATATTATACCTTCTAACACCGTCAAGAAGTTCCTGATTACTAGGATCATGCGTGAGACCCTCTTGGTATGTTTCCATTGCATTGTCATACTCCTTCAGGAAGAATTGGACTGCAGCTTTTCTGCTGTATCCTTTAGAGAAGGTTGGATCGAGCTCAATACACTTTTCTGCATCCTTTAGTCCTTCAGGCATTGCACCAAGCTTAGTGTAACACGCAGCTCGGTTACTATATGCCTAACGTGTGTGCAAAGAAAAACACAAAGTTACTCAAACAGCCAAAATAGAAAATCATTGTTCGAAAACCTTGAAAACATGTGAATGATGAAGTGGCCTTACTTTGGGGTCTTTTGGGTTCCTTTTGATAGCTTCAGTGTAGTGTTTTATTGCATCAGGATACTTCTGCTCCTTGAAGAACTCATTACCTGTATTAAAAGCACTGTATCAGCAGCAGAAAAAAATGCTAATTCGTTCTTGTTTTCATGGTTCTATAAGTATTCCTTTCTCACACAAACAATACTATTTGCAAAAGCAAACACCTTTTTCACGCTCTTCATCACCAATCTTAGGATCGAAATACTCCTTCTGCACCCACTCTTTCTTCGCTCTTTCCGCCTCGTTCAGTCTCTTCAATGTATAAGGATTACGGTGCTCTGTAAGAGCTTTCTGGAAAGCTTCAATTGCAGGTTCATAGTCTTTAGAGCATTTCGCCATCTTAGTCAAAGCAGTCCCTTTCCTAGTCAAAGCTCTAGCTACCATGGTGTAATCTGATCTAAGCTCCCTACCCCTTTCCACTGCCTTGTCACAATCCTCAATGCACTCATTGTACTGAATCAAACACATTGACATTTAAAACTAATCAAACCATGTAGCTACATACCAAGCAAAATCATCATTCTAGCATATCAGCAAAGAAAGCTAAAGAACAAGAGCACCACTATACAAAAAAATAATTATACCTTTCCCATTTCAAGATACACAGCAGCACGATTTGTGATATATGAGATGTCTTCATCATCAATCTCAATGGCTGTAGAGTAACGCTGAATAGCAGTTTCAAAGTCTTTCTTCTTATACGCAGCATTCCCAAGCTCTTTCTCCTTTTGTGCTTTCTGCTTCCTCTCTTTCTTCTCCTTCTCCTCTGTCATCTCCCGCTCCGGTTCAGGTTCCGGTTCTCGTTTCTTCTTCTCAACCTCAGGCTCTTTCCTAGAACTCTCAGCCATATCAAACTCAGGAACCTCCGCCTCATCTCTTGGAGGTGGCCTAAACTTAACATTCAATAAAACTCCAAGAGATTGCATCACTCTCTGATCTTTCAAATACAAATTGAGATTGCTAGGGTTCTTTTGAATCTCCTGCATCATACTAACAAAATCAGGCTGTTGCAAAAAGCATCTAGTCGAAGGATCAGCAGTAAGCTTCGCCCACATCTCCGGTCCTTGAAAAGCATCACCAAAAGGATTCGGCGTCGGCGCAGCGCGTGACCTAGAAGCAGAAGCCTGAGCATCAGCCAATCCAGATTTCAAAGCTTCGTTGCTCGGATCAATCTCCAATCCCTTATTATAAGCAGCGTAATGTCGAAAAACACAGATCAATTGAGATACAAAACACCTTTACTGAATATCAACTAGCAATTGTTCACAAGAAACAACTACCAGATTCACCTATTGCAAAGCTCAAGCAAAGCTTCAACAATGGCGATTCAAGAAGAGAGAACCCAGAACTTTACAATGAAAATGATATGAATGAATTTACAATCTATTCTCAGCTACTTTAACAACGTAACAAACTCTCTCACGCATAGCATCCACAACGTACACGTGTCTTTATTCCAGCCGCTCAATCTTCTCCTTTACTTCAAACCCTCTACTCCACACAGAATCTTCGAAACCTCTTCTACACCCAGAGTCTTCCACCTTTACTATATCAAATCCCTCCTGCTCAGAGAAGCTTGCCCACAAGGTTCAAAGGAAGGAAATCTGTTCTGTATATCAAAGAGTAACTCCCACGTTGCCTCCTCTACTGGTTCATTATACCACTTGATTAACACCATCGTCACAGCTCGATTTTGACGTTTAACCATCTTCCTTTCTAAGACCATTTCTGGTTCTTTAATCAATGCATCTGTCAAAACAGAAGGCATGAGAGTCGAAGTCTGGACATTACCTACCAAAACCTTCAGCTGAGACACATGGAATACTGGATGTACTTGCGATCCATCTGGCAGCTCCAATCTATATGCCACTGCGCCACATTTGTCCAGAACCTTATAAGGACCATAGTATCTTGGTGACAACTTCTGATTCGACCTTGAAACCACTGACTGCTGTCTATAAGGTTGCAACTTCACATACACATAATCGCCAATGTCAAAAGCCCGCTCAGTTCGATGTTGATCAGCCAGTTGTTTCATACGATGCTGAGCCCGAAGCAGATGAAATTTCAGCATGAGAATCATCTGTTCTCTGTCTTCTAAACACTTAGCCACCACAGCTACCTTAGATTCACCCGGAAAATATGGTAAATGCAAGGGAGGAGCTTGTCCGTAGACTGCCTCAAATGGTGTCAGCCGAGTAGAAGTATGAAAGTTGGTATTATACCAATACTCCGCTAGTGGTAGCCATTTACTCCATAAATGAGGTCGATCGCTGCACATACATCTTAAGTAAGTCTCCAAACACCGATTAACAACTTCAGTCTGACCGTCACTTTGAGGATGGTAAGCGCTCGAGAAGTTCAATGAAACCCCTTGCAGAGAAAATAACTCCTTCCAAAATGAACTTAAGAACACTGAATCTCTGTCACTTATTATAGACTGTGGGCATCCATGCTGTCTGAAAACTGTATCCAAGAATGCTTGAGCGACTGTAATAGCTGTATAAGGATGATTTAACGCCATAAAATGTGCTGCCTTACTCAGTCTGTCCACCACTACAAAGATCACTGTTTTCCCTTCAGATGGAGGTAAACCATCGATAAAATCCATAGATAAGTCACTCCAAATAGCTTCTGGAATTGGCAGAGGTTGTAACAATCCTGGTGATGCTGCTGTATCATACTTGCAAGTCTGGCAGACACTACACCCACGAATATAAGCTTGTATGTCCTTAGACATCCCTTTCCAATAGAACAAGCTCTTTACCCTCTGGCTAGTAACATCTCGTCCAGAATGACCTCCACTGCTCGAACAATGCAACCATTGGAGAATTGAATTCTTGATATCACTTACAGCTGGGACCACAATCTTGCTTTTCTTTCTTAAAATCTCTTGGTTCCATGAGTAAAATCTCTTTGCATCTGGTTTCTTCTTTAACTCTTCAATGATTCCCTTAATTTCCAAGTCACTGTCATAACTCCCTTGTATCTCTTTTAACAAATCACATTCCAACACCGACATTGCCATATGCAAAATCTCAGCTCCTTCTACTCTGGATAACGCATCTGCCGCTACATTATCTTTGCCTTGTCGATATTGGATTTCATAATCAAATTCCAATAACTTGGGTAACCATTCCTGTTGAATAGGAGTATTCAAGCGCTGCTCCAACAAGTATTTGAGGCTTCTTTGATCAGTCTTTATAATGAAATGCCCTGGAAGAAGATAATGTCGCCATTTCTGGACTGCAAAAACCACCGCCAATAATTCTTTTTCATAGATGGACAAATGGATCTGTTTCCCTTTCAAATGTCGACTAATATAAGCCAAGGGATGTCCATCCTGCATTAATACCGCACCAATACCCTGACCACAAGCATCAGTTTCTACTACAAAAGGCTTATCAAATAGAGGCAAGGCCAATACCGGTGCCTGACACAAAGCTAGTTTGAGGCTGTCAAAAGATTCTTGTGCTTCTTCATTCCAACAAAAAGAATCTTTCTTAGTCAAGATCGTCAAAGGTCTTGCTATAGATCCAAAATTACGAACAAACCTTCTGTAATAACCAGCTAAGCCTAAGAAACCTCTCAGCTGTTTCAAATTCTCAGGTTTAGGCCAATCACTTACCGCTTTAATCTTGCTCGGATCTGTGGAAATTCCTTTTGCTTCAATATAATGTCCCAAATACTCCACCTTCTCTGTTGCAAACTCACATTTGCTTCTCTTTGCAAAAAGGTTGTGCTCTCTCATCACTGCAAACACCTTCTGTAAGTGTCCCACATGAGCTTCCACCGACTCACTGTAAATCAGAATATCATCAAAAAATATCAATACAAACTGTCTTAGATACTCTCTAAACACCGAGTTCATCAGGCCTTGAAATGTTGCCGGTGCGTTTGTGAGCCCAAAAGGCATCACCACATATTCATAGTGGCCACTGTGAGTCTTAAAAGCTGTCTTATGAATATCTTCTGGTTCCATACGCACTTGATGATATCCAGCTCTTAGATCAATTTTGGAATAAATCTTTGACCCTCCCAACTCGTCCATCAGATCTTCTATCAATGGAATAGGGAACCTGTCCTTGATTGTCATACCATTCAAACTTCGGTAATCCACACATAAACGCCAAGAGCCATCTTTCTTCTTCACTAATACCACAGGAGATGCATAAGGACTTGAACTTGCTTGAATAGTCCCATTAACCAATAGCTCTTTCACTATTTTGTCAATCTCGTTTTTCTGGTAGAGCGCATACCTGTATGGTCGTTGATTCACCGGATTTGAACCTTCCATCAAGGGAATCTTATGATTGTGATTTTCCCTAAATGGTGGTAAAGCAGTTGGTTCTTCAAAAATATCAACATACTGCTCAATCAATTCTTGTATAACCAGAGCAACCCCTGAATCCTTGGAACCTTCCTCTACTGAATACAATTGGATTTCCTCTTCTGTTTCCACCGTGTGAACATATATCATAGACAACTGAGCCTGCTCCTCCTTTCTTTTGATCCAGTTCACTGTCTTCACTTCTCTGACTGAACCTTGTTTAATTCCTTGTAAGGCTATCCTCTGTTTCCCCAAAGTAAAACCCATCTCCAAGGTATCAAAATTCCATGTAATAGGACCTAAGGTTCTCAACCACTGTACTCCCAAAACCATATCACAGTTCCCTAGTGGAATAACCATAAAGTCAGCTTTGAATGTATAATGCTGAAAGCTCCATTGAAAATGTTCCACAATTCCACTCACTCTTAAGGTTCTGCCATCTGCTACTTCCACCTTTGTTAAACCAGCTAGCTTCGGTATGCAACCTAATTTCTCTGCCACTTTAACATCAATAAAGTTGTGAGTGGAACCAGAATCCATTAATAAGAATATCACCTTCTTTTTGTGAACTCCTTTAATTTTCATTGTCGTGTAATCTGCTACACCTTCCACAGCATTCACCGAAACTCTCGGCCTTATTTCACTTTCCTCTTCATCTTGAATAGCATCTTCAAATATTTCATCTTCATCACCCTCCACCTCCATAGAATACAATTGAGTCTTCTTATGTTTTAGGTAATGATCTGGAGTATACTTCTCATCACACTGATAACACAATCCTTTTGCTCTTCTTTCACTCATTTCCTCTTGAGACAGAAACTTCTTAGGTACCCAATTGTTCACTTTAGGGGCTATATTCTCCTTTTGAAACTCCATTTCCTTCTTATACTGATTAGATCCTCTCAGATTACCTGTATTACCACTCCTTCCCGCAGACCAATGAGAATTTGAATTATTCTTAGGATGAGCTTTTTCGTACAATCTCCCAAGCAGTAAGCAATGTCTCACCGATCTTGGTTGGAACATGCGAACATGCATCTGAGTATCCATCCGCAATCCTGCTAAATACGCACTCACCAAGTATTCCTCCGACAAGGTTACTCTTGTTTTAATCAACTCGAATCGTTCATGATATTCAACAATCCCATTAGTCTCTTGCAATTGCTTCAACTCAGCTATAGGATCATCTAATACATCCTCGAATCTTTCTTTCAATAGTACTTTATAAGCTTCCCAGTCCATAGTCAAAAGACCACCATACGATGACTGAACTAAGGATTGATGAAAGGTCGACGCATGACTATCAAAATGCAACGCAGCAACTTGAATTCTCATCTCATAAGGAGTACTATCAACAACGAAGAATTCCTCTGCTTTAAACAACCATTCTTTGTATCTATCACCATTAAAACGAGGGAAATCTACTTTACCCAAACGAGTTAGACCTGAATATGTAGATTGATTGTTCGTTCGACCATTTCTCACCGAATCTTGATTGTTGAATACAGGATCTGGTGTTCCTGAAGTCGTTGGTGAATTACGAGATTGATTCTGATTACCGATTCCAGTTGCAGGTTTCGGCACCATCAGCTTAATCGCTTCCATCAGATCGATGTTGCTTTGCGTCAATTTCTCCTCTAGTTCTTGAGTTTTCGCCAAAAACAAGGTTTCAAGCCTCTTCTCCAGTTTCGAGCTCACTGCATCTTCCAATTCGCGAATTGCTGTCTCCTTGAGTGACGCTATAGCTCTCGTTTCCGCCATTGTTGTGAATCCGAGGTTCGTCAAGCTCTGATACCTTTAATGTCGAAAAACACAGATCAATTGAGATACAAAACACCTTTACTGAATATCAACTAGCAATTGTTCACAAGAAACAACTACCAGATTCACCTATTGCAAAGCTCAAGCAAAGCTTCAACAATGGCGATTCAAGAAGAGAGAACCCAGAACTTTACAATGAAAATGATATGAATGAATTTACAATCTATTCTCAGCTACTTTAACAACGTAACAAACTCTCTCACGCATAGCATCCACAACGTACACGTGTCTTTATTCCAGCCGCTCAATCTTCTCCTTTACTTCAAACCCTCTACTCCACACAGAATCTTCGAAACCTCTTCTACACCCAGAGTCTTCCACCTTTACTATATCACAGCGACGGCTTCTTGGAACTGGTTCAAACCTAAGTGAGCAGCACCGAGACGGCTATATCCCTTAGGCCAATCAGGTTTGAGTTCAACAGTCTTCTCTGCATCGGAGAGAGCATCGGCGTAGTGATGAAGCGAGGCGTGAGCAGCGGAACGGTTAGAGAAGAGGACGTGATTGGTTGGAGCAAGATTGATAGCTTCGGTGAAGTGAAGTATAGCGGAGGTGAAGTCACCGGAAGAGAAAGCAGCGTTTCCTTTAGCTTTAGCTTCGTCCGCCATCGTTGAATCTGAGTCGCTGCAGCTTCTTGGGAGACTGCGAAAGAAACCTTTTTAACGAAGACTTTTTGTTTTCTTGGGGTTTTTGAGAAATAAGGGACTGTTTGGATGCGAGGTTAGTGGAGTTTGTTAGTGGGTGTTTATCCAGGTTATAATTATCCTCGTTGTGTTTAGTATAAGGCTACTAAAACGTCGTCGTTTTTGGTGTGGTCATGGAAACTCCGGTTATTAGTTCACCCAACGGTTTTTCTCCGGTTCGATTTTCTCTTGTATTTTCATTTCACTTATTTTTCAATTTCGTTTTCTGAGTTACAAAATTGGGTCTATTTGTGGAGTTACTCGAGTTTCATTCTACTACTATATATGAAGTTAGGAATAAGATACTAGTCCATGATTCTAAGAAATATAAAGCTCTTGAGCTAAGCAGCTTCTATTCATATGATCATGCAAGTGAGAATTGTTGCTTGATATTGAAATATTGCATCACACATTTCCTGTAACGAGTGTCATAGCATTTTCATAGTTATGATATACATTTCTTACTTGTGATATTAATTAGTCTTTTTTTTTTTTTGCTTAGGAATTTTCATAAATCAGGAGTAGACATGTTTTCTGTAATCTCTTGGATGAAGAAGACAAAAACTTGAGGTCAAATATCTTTAGCTAGCTAAGTATGTTCAGTGGAGTTTGTTTATTGCAAACTCAATGTGAAATACTTTGAGAGACTGATTCGTGGCAGCACTATATATAAAAGTTGGAAAAGTTTAGAAAAATATCAAATGGTCATAAGACTTGTAAGTAGTAAGTACATATGATTCTTTAACTGCTTTCTTTGTCTTCCTCGTATCATTCATGATCAATGCTCCTCGTTTCGGGTCCAAAACCATCGGAATAAATGCATATGATCTACAAAGAGAAAAGGAAAAGAAAACCAAAAATATATCCAAAAAACGAAAGAAAAAGCAAAAATAATGGAAATGGTGTATATGTAATTAAGCTTCTTCATCACTTTCCTGATGATTTTTTATTTTTATTTTTGGTCAAGTTCGACATGTAATGTACATTATGATATATGAAGAATCTCAGTGATGTATTTGTGAATCTTATTAAAAACTAACAAAATGTTCATTTTAATCAAATATATTTTAATATATTTTTCTCATCGATTCCAACTCTATCAGGAATACCAAAAGGAGACTCAAGGTTACAAAGTAGCACTGCAGGATAATGATACGCTAGTAAACAAAACAAAGCATGTGACATTCTACAAAGCCAAATTCTATATATAACTATTAAACCAGTGGTAGTCTGAGATATTAAGTCTTTCCAATTTGGTACTTCCGATGGGGTAGTGATTGTCTGATTGATGGGAAAGAAACATTCAAATGCTTTAACTAATCATCTCTATTACATTGTCCAATTTGTTGTAGTGGAGTTACAGAAATTAACATATAATGACAACTGCAAAATACAAAGTCAAGACTTGTTTCTTTTTAATACACTTAATTTAAACAAAAATAAATGTCGGTGTATATAGACACATCATGCTTAGATCTAGACACTTATTTTCATTATCTTTTACTGATCTCTTTATTTTAATATATGAGTCTCTTTTAATTTGTGTTCATTTCTTTATCTTATGATTACTACTATAATTCGTATTATTGTTTCGAACAAGACATATAAACCAAAATGCAATCATATCTCCCATTTCCATTTACATCTTACATCTTTAAAAGTATATATAAATGAAAATTTATAAATAAATGTAACTTGTAATTATTAGTCACACGCCTTGAGCGGGCCAACTCTGAAATCATGAGGGTCGGTGTGCATATTTGTTTTTTTTTTTTTGGCAAAATGGTTGACTTTTACAGTCATACATACTGAAACAGTCAACTCAGATATATGTATAATCCTTTTTTCTTAAAATATAATATTTATAATTATAAACAGGGCATATATATGCTTGCAGATGATTGCTCCAAAAATTGTTCCTAAAAATAAAATAAAAAAACAATTCGGTTCCAAACTTTTAAATTTCCGATATATCTACATGTCTTTGTACTGTTTATCTCTTGAACTGGGCAATGAGTCATTATTGTATTTAAGTTTGTTGAATTTTTATTCGTCGAATTAGAGATCATATATCAAGTCATTTTTCTTATTCAATGATTCACAACGCAGGAAATAATTAGTCGTTTGGTGCATGGTATAGTGATTAAAGCCATGCATTTAGATTATTCTTACGTATAATAATTAATGATAATTAGCTTACTACTTATTAGGATTTAAGAAAATTTAATTATTAGAATTTTGTGTGCGTTTGTTAATTACATATAGAATAATATTTGTGGGCCTAAAATTAGTTACTGGGGCAGAGTATAGTTCAATTGTTTAAATATAATTTTTCTATAAATTATTTAAAACTCTAATACCACGATGACAAAAATAATAATAATATTTATACCACAATAAATGATATTCAAAATGTCTACTTCTTTTTTCTTTTGTCAAATTTAGAATTTCTTGTTTACACATACTTTTAGCATAGCATATTAGTATCGACCCTCATAAGTCATAACAAAAGGAAAAAAACAAATCTAATAAATGTTCAGAATTGTTAGGAAAGTTTTGTTTACAACATTTTATGTCTAGCTTGCACATATTCATCATTTTAATTACATAGCAATTATTTCGGAAATTTGGACCACTAGTAACACAATAACACATAACAGAAAGAAAAAAGAAAAAAAAAAAAACTACAATTGATAAGTTGAAATGTCAGAATGGAATTATGTAATCCGGTGTAGTTTAGTTTTGACTGGCCATGAGGTCCTATGGATTGATCTTTTTTTTTTTTTTTTTTTCTTAGGATTCATATATATTTAAGGGTCCCTATATTTAATCTGACTTCAGTTATGTTGCCATTCAAGTCAGGCCGCATACATATAACAGAAACAGACGCGATGGGTGTAATGGATTTGGTTTAACCAGACTCAACTCTAACAAAAGTGGTCATACAATCGGACTTTAATTTTGATTCATCTGAAGTTTCGTTTAGTTTGTTTGTTTGTTTGTTTTTTTTTTTCTAAAACAAAAAAACGTTCGGCTCAGTCTAACCATGAAACTAGCTACAGGCTGTTGGCTAGCTGTACACCATCACTATTGCCTATTGGTAACTGTAAGATCAAACCAAACATGATGTAGGATGGTAGAATCTTCCACATGGAAGTGCTTTTCACATGTAACAAGTTTTTCTCATGGGACAAGAAACTGACAAAAGGAACAAACTTTCCCACGTGGTTTAATTGTTAGGGCTTTTCGTAATGATTAGGGTTATGAGACAAGTTGTGAAGAAATTTATCTTCTCATCAAATGGATTTGCAACACGATATCATGCGCAAATTTCCTCTAAAACCCTAAAACTAAAAAGCCTTGGACTTGGACCGTTCATTTAGCTTCAATTATGTAATAGTATACAAAGAGTTAAAATAATTTGTTAGGCCTTAATTACTTAATGTGTCGTGATGATCATTGTAGGTTATAAGATAATATATATATATATATATATATATATATATATACACGTAGCAGGATATTTTTAGAAGGTAACTGAATTTTTAGAATTTATAAGAAAATTTATGCCACCTTGGTCCATGCGTATAAGTTCTTAATACATAGTATAATTAGTAGTCTTGAAGGTTTTATACACTACTGAAAAAGTTTAACATGTTATAATTTCTACTGGAACAAAAAAAAAACAGAATTACTATATATATGGAGTTTCTTCCTCTAGAATCAGAAATTATAATAGTAATTTTATTATATTTATTCATAGTGGTAACTTGCAATTTCAGCAGGATCTATGTGAAATGTATTATATTGAACATTTTGAGGGTTAATTGTAACGTATAATTTTGGATTCTGTAGGAAAAGAAAATAGTATTTTATTCTTATTTTAATATTCCACAAATGGTAGGTGGTCGAATGAGAGCTCACCATTCACCAATCCAAACCAAAACTTGTATTAATGATTAGTATACTTAGATTTTTTTTTATATGTCATTTTTTTTGAAACTGTCATTTATGCATAAAAGAAATACAAGCATGTCATTTATGCCTTAATTCCGACCATTATGTTATAGTAATGAACTAGTGAATTCTATAGAAACACCTTTTTAATTAGTCTCTAAAATTTGCTTAAGAAATACAGACGACTCTGGTTGGTATTGTGGAATGGCAAGTATGCACAGATTTTCACTGTCTTTTTTTCAATACACAGTTATGTAAAATGAGAATCTTTATACAGAGTCATTCTAAAATGGATATTTATTTACTAACAAAAAAATTAATGCAGTACGTAATACAACAAAATATATAGTAATTGATATTTGATTTTATTTTATTGGTCAAAACATTAATATAGTAAAGATAAATTTGGAAATTTTATCAAACATTTGCATTGAAAACATAAAACGACAACTAATTTGAAACAAAAATTAACTCCTAAAACGACAACTAATTTGAAACGGGGAGTATTAAATAACAAAAATGTGGAATACCAATAATAATTTAGTTTCAGTATCAAATAGGTAATGGACAAGAGGCGAAGTGGGACCAAAATTGACACTTTTAGGATCACGGTCTTTACTTTTGCTTCACTTCTATGCTTCGTTTCAACAACACACAAAAGCAAACCAAAAAAAAAAAAACCAAAAAAAAAAATCCATATCCAGTTTCCTCTCTATTACTTTATTTTTGTAATTCTTTATTGCATTTTTATTAATATGTGATTTTTTAGACACCAAATCTTTGCCCCGAAGTCCCTAACATCAGCCGCATAACCATCCGATATTTGATGAACTTACCTAAACACAAACTATACCTATATTCTATATATAACTTACCTAATATGTAATTAAAAAATATTATCCTGTTAGTTGGTTAGTTAATTAGTTAAATGATTACACGATATTTTGGTATAACAGGGGTCGAACAATATTGATATAGTTGATTAGGGGAACCAGTTTTGTTCATTGTATTAAGGGACATTTGAATGTATAATTATAATTATTAACTACATACTCAACGTACGCTGGTAAAATACCAAAAACTAATTATGTGCGGAGGGTTCTTACTTAGTCGTTGAAACGTGGGAGACATTTGGACATCTGGTCTTCTCGACAATGGGATTTACAAACTATAGAGAATCAAGCTCAAATTAATAATATATTCATTCTCGGATAAATGTAAGAAAATTTTATAAGGAAAGTATGCAAGAAAAATATGTCCACATAATTTGATAACTCAGCCAAATGTTTCATAAGGAAATTTCCGCATTGGGGTTAGAAATTAAAGTATACCAATATGTACTGTCCAATTCAATGATAATACATATATATAGAAATTTTTAAAAATTGAAGCAAGTAATGATGGTTCAGTCACGAATTTTGAATTGTAAAGATTTTTATCCTTTTTAAAAAATAAAATGTAAAATTATATTCAAAATAAATTAAAAACTATTTTTACATCAAGTGCAGCATATATGAATTGTAAAGATTTTTCATGTGGTACAATTCCAGATAATGAATTTTATTCATTTATGGATTTTTTGTTTTGTTTTTAACTCCTTTACTAGTAGCTCTTTCTAAATTGCAGTAAATGTTTTAATTGGTTAAAATAAAAGTTTTGGATACTAGTCGACCAATTTATAGAAACTCGAAATAGATTATAATGTAATTACATAACAGTACATTATTAATTGGATCAAGTAAAACAAAATTAACAAAAACAGAAAATAAGGAGGGTTTAATAGAACGGGATAACGGGATGGGGCCCACGTGACCAACCGGCCTGCAACAGCAAATCGTGAGACTAATGATCGAAGGCTCGCCCACGCCGGACCAGCAGCCGCCACGTCAGCACATCATTCCGTTTTTTCCCTTGTGGGTCCCGCGTTACACTTACACCTGCTTAAATTCCGCGCTGTTTTTTTTTTTCTTCGTTCTTTCTTTTAAGAGCAAAACAATAATAAAAATATCTCCGAGGGATATAAAAGCACACATCCTTGTAAACTGTAAGTGTTATGTAATCCCCAACACAGAAATAAAATTCACTTTTCATTAGAAAAAATAAATAGAAATATATTACTCCATCCGTTTCATATTAGTTGTCGTTCTAGGTTATTTTACGTAGATTAAGAAAACAATTGATTTTTCTTTTTTACTCTTAATTAATGTTTATTTGATTTAATTTTATTGGTCAAACATTAAAACAAGAGGGACATAACTGGAAAATTCTACCAAACATCTGCATTAAAAACCTAAAACGACAACTAATTTGAAACGGAGGGAGTAGTAGTATACCATATGCAACGCGTTTTCTTTTCCCGGTACTGAGAAACTTTTTTTTTTTGGAAAATTGCATCAAGAGATTTAAGATCGTTTTATATTATGATAATTATTTGATATTCAGCAAACGTCTTGCTATATTTACAAGGTTTCATAGAACAATATTTAGATATTTAGAAACAATATCATTTGACCACATAGTGGATTATACTATTGCTACTGTATGTCGTGTCATAGTCTTATAAATCAAGTTATGTATATAATTTGCTTGCACATTTTTTATGAATATTTTCACACTTAATTTTTAACCAAGTGAATAACTCGTGGTCATCATGGCTAGAGATCGATTTTCGCTAGAGGAATTTTCTTTGATTACTTCAAAATTTTACATATCAACTATAAATTTTTAAGAGTACGTAGTTGGATTTAGGTGTAAAAATTATTATGTATTAACCACATAAGTGAATGGTTTTGGTGTTTATTGTCTTTAAACATAATTTTTACCAACAACATGAATCATACGGGTTTATATTTTGCTGGTGAGTAACGACGATAATAGGCTATACATGTCATGACAAACTTATTATCTTTGGATTGGAAAAGTAATCAACGGCCAAAACTTTGATTTAAAAGTTCAAGTTAAGACTTTGGATAAGATTTTATTAGTTTTTTTTGCTCAAACTAGTTAAGTAGTTTAAGATGAATCTTTTTCTCAGTCAATTGGACCAACAAGGAAGCGGTTATCTGTCTATGGTTACTTTTGAAGTTTCCAAAGGATGAAAATATCCTATATATATCATGTAAATAGAAAGTAATAATTACTTTCAAAAGATCTTATAAATTTATTGTGCAGGTTATTCTTCAAGAAGATACGTACACTTTCACAATAAATTTTGGCATGTCTCCACATTTCGTTTCACCGGAATGATTATGTGAATACAAGTACATACATGTAAATAAATATTTATTTATTTATTTATTATGTATTTTTTGGGAAAAAAAAAATAAAATCTGGTCATATCATTTTATGATGTTTTATATTTAAAAAACTGTGGTGCTAAATTTTAAGAGCGATATTGTCTAACTAAAGAATATATATAGTGTGATTAGAATAAGTAATTTCTGGTTCACGAAGAAAATCACATTTAATGAAAAAAATCCTATTAAATACTTTTTAAAAATTATCCCTAGGTCCTAAATTACCTAATCACATTTCAAGGATATATATTTCAATATTAACAGAAAAAAAATCCATGTGTGAAAAGTGTTAATTAATTCACATTATTGGTGGGGATACACTTTGTTTTGAATGAATTATTCGTACAGAATATATAACTTATAGCTAAATTATCTTCAAATTTTCTATATGAAACCTCTAGATAATACAACATGTTGTACAGTCTTTATAGCAGATAAGTGTTTTCTGAGGATAAATAGATCTCTCGACAAAGATTTTATCCCAAGCCTTCGATCAAACGAGCTAGCAATAATATCGTTGGGTTATCAAGGATATAAGACATTTTTTTAGGACATATATAAAAGAATCCGAAATTATAACCAAGAAAATAACCTTAATATTGATGATCAAGCATATCCATCAAGAGCTGGTGGGTGGTAATGGATGTTGCCACCTCTCTCTCTCTCTCTCTCTCAGCCCCTTTATCCTCCTTTCTCTTCTCCCCCGAAGCTTTTGCAACAAATAAAGTCACAGAGAGAGACTATGATTGATAAGGAAAGAGAGAAAGAAAGAAAAATATAATATAGATTATTAGGACACGACTGTCATCTTTTGTTTTTGTGTCTTGTATGCTCTCTCTTTCTTCTTCATCGATTGATCTTCTTTATATAACCCTACTCTCTTTCTCTTTTCCCATTCTTTCTATCATTCCCTCTCTCTCTTTCTCTTTCTCTCTCGGGATCCCATATCTCTTTCCAGTAACCTATTCCCGAGGAGCGAGCACTGTCAAATCTTGTCTACTCTTCCATCTCTCAGGGATTTTAATTTGTCTTTTTCTATCTCTAGTCTTGTGGTGAAGTGTTCAAACTTCTGACGTTAGCTATATATGCATATCAAGCACGAGAGAATTATAAAATAGCCGAAACATAAAGCTTTGTTAGAAGCTGTTAAAAAGGTTTCGGCTGGATCATCCTGTATCTAGAGTTTCTTCAGGTAAAACCCTAATTTTCTGTCAAATTTCTTTTTAATCTCTGATCGTCCTCTTCACAAATAAGGTTGGGTGCTTTAGGTAAAAGTTGTTGCTTTTGAATCTTCAATCATCGATCCTTGATCATAATCTTCATCAATCATCCTTCATCATCATCATCATCATCATCTATTCATCTATCATACTCAATGTTGCTGATGTTACAAGCAAAGCAAAATATCATCTAAACCTAAAATATCAATTTAATAAAGTAAAAAAAAAATTAAAAATCTAAACAAATAAGTAAATAGAGTTGTGGTTTTTTTTCACTGAGTTAATTAGAAGTTTTCATAAGATTAAACCAGTTTTCAATAATCGATCTTGTATATTAAATAAGAAATTCATGCATCTCACTAAATCAATTTAACTATCATCATATGATAACTGGAAACTGTTTGGCTAATTTCACTGATTTTAGTTATTGGCAAAATTCAGTTCTATACCATGACTTTAAAGAAATTAATTTAATTACCTCGACGCCAGATAAGTAAATGGTTATGGGAATGGTTCTTATATATAATTAGCTATATGTATATAACAAAATAATTTTCTTGTAAGAAATAAATATATGACGATTCTATCGATTTTCAGTCTCATACTAATTAAGCATATACGCATCGAAATGATAAACATTTATCTTATGTTCGTAATTTCATGATTTTGTTTTCAACTGGTTTGGTAATTTTCTTATAATTAAGCAGATCATTAGACGATCAAGAAGACTAAAAGATGAATTCATTTTCACACGTCCCTCCGGGTTTTAGATTTCACCCAACAGACGAAGAACTTGTAGACTACTACCTGAGGAAAAAAGTTGCATCGAAGAGAATAGAAATTGATTTCATTAAGGACATTGATCTTTACAAGATTGAGCCATGGGATCTTCAAGGTTTCCCCAATCCCATCATCTCTAAATATATATATATATATATATATATATATTATTCATTCCTTTGATCCAATTTCTTAAGAAAAGTTTTTTAAACATTTTTTTGTTTATAATTCTTTCGTGGAAATAGAGTTGTGCAAAATTGGGCATGAAGAGCAGAGTGATTGGTACTTCTTTAGCCATAAAGACAAGAAGTATCCCACAGGGACTCGAACCAATAGAGCAACAAAAGCAGGGTTTTGGAAAGCCACTGGAAGAGATAAGGCTATATATTTGAGGCATAGTCTTATTGGCATGAGGAAAACACTTGTTTTTTACAAGGGAAGAGCCCCAAATGGACAAAAATCTGATTGGATCATGCATGAATACCGCTTGGAAACTGATGAAAATGGAACTCCTCAGGTATTATATATATCAACCCTAAACCATAACTTCTCTTTACAAATTATTTGGATCTTATGTTAAACAATCTCATTCTATGATCTCATATACCATACAATCTTTGGTTGTAGGAAGAAGGATGGGTTGTGTGTAGGGTTTTCAAGAAGAGATTGGCTGCGGTTAGACGAATGGGAGATTATGACTCATCACCCTCACATTGGTACGATGATCAGCTTTCTTTTATGGCCTCCGAGCTCGAGACAAACGGTCAACGACGGATTCTCCCCAATCATCATCATCAGCAGCACCAGCACCAACAGCATATGCCATATGGCCTCAATGCATCTGCTTACGCTCTCAACAACCCTAACTTGCAATGCAAACAAGAGCTAGAGCTACACTACAACCACCTGGTACAACAAAATCATCTTCTTGATGAATCTCATTTATCATTCCTCCAACTTCCTCAGCTAGAAAGCCCTAAGATCCAACAAGATAACAGTAATTGCAACTCTATTCCTTACGGAACAAGCAACATCGATAATAACTCGAGCCATAATGCTAACTTGCAGCAGTCCAATCTCGCGCACGAGGAGCAATTGAATCAAGGGAATCAGAGTTTCAGCTCTCTATACATGAATAGTGGCAACGAGCAAGCGATGGACCAAGTCACGGACTGGAGAGTTCTCGATAAATTTGTTGCTTCTCAGCTGAGCAACGAGGAGGCCGCCACAGCTTCTGCTTCTCTACAGAACAATGCCAAGGACACAAGCAACGCGGAGTACCAAGTTGATGAAGAAAAAGATCCGAAAAGTGTTCCGGACATGGGAGAAGAATATACTGCTTCTACTTCTTCGAGTTGTCAGATTGATCTATGGAAGTGAGCAGAAAGAGAAGATTATATCATATAAATGCATATATACCTATATATATACGTACACACGAACATTGGTCAAGTGTAGATGATGATGATGGTACAGATTTATATTTGCTTTGATTGATTCTTACTACATTATTGAACTTATGTTATATGCATATATATACATTGCGTATCTATGCATGTATACTTGTACTCAATATCATTAACCATATATATATTAAACTCTAATCTAAATGTAACTCCAATATTTTTTAATAGACAAGTCTCTTCTTATTATTTTAGTTTTTACATAATCTTGTAGTTCAATTTATAATACACGTACAAGTAGTCAAGTACACACAAGAAAAGAAAGCTATTTATTTCAAATTTATTTGTCTCAGATTCTCATTGTACAATATCGACGTCTCAATTTAATTTGTTCAATTTTAATACAGTATTACAAATTTAAATTAAATTTCATATTCTGGACAACTATGTTTGACTTATATGTATTTATTAAATCTGAACAATAATAACATACAAACAATTTACAGAAGTCATAGGTTTGTATAAATAGCAAATTCAGAAAATTTATATAAACAAAAATTTGGACTTGCCACTTACCGGAGTTGTGTTCATGACAATAATAACTCCAAGGAAGCTTGAAGGGTATGTATAACCATAAATAGTGAAAAAGAAAGAAGGAGAAGAATGTGGCTTGAAGGAGATACAGAATTTTTAATGACATGTTGGCTCGACTCAAGATTATGTTATATAGAGACAAGCCGTGGAAAAAGAAAGAAGAACCTTTTCTAGTTTTTTTTTGTATTTGTTTTGGTTACTATAAAGAAGAAGCTAAAGCATATACTTTCTCATGAAGAATTTTGTAATTATTGTGTTTGATTCAGTGTCGGCACAAAAAGAAACCGTAGATTATAATTTACAGCTTAGATAACATTTTTAATAAAAAATTTACTGCGATTAACGAATGTATCAATAATTTTTGATTAATTATTAAAACATGAATTAACTTAGACGCTTAAATTATGTTAATTATGTGGATATATTGGTCCACTATTGGATTTGACTGATCATCAACAGCTGACAAATTCATCTGTTGAGAAGAGACACTAGATGCCCCCAGTGCAAAGCTTCAAACTCCGTGTGTTATATGTTGCATAGGTGATACAATTTTTGGAAGATGTTAAATCGTCTACGAAAATTGTAACGTAATAAATGAAATTTTTTGCATAGTAGTAATTTAAATTTTGCTAAGACTTCGGTTATAGTTGATATACACAATATATAGTTTTATAAATGCAATATAAACATTACTCATTGAAAGTTCACCCAATGGCCAAATCTGATAGGACCAAATTAGTTCTTTTAAATCAGTTCAACTTAAAAAAAAAAAAAAAAAAATCAGTTCAACTTGTACATTTGACTCTTAACGTATTTGCATACCAAAGATTTACGATAATCCAAGTATTTCATTTGCCGACTATTGAATTATTTCTGAGTTCTTTTTTCTAAAAAAAAAACTTAAGAAATTAGAAAATCTTCTGCATATAATTTGGTGCAAGGAACATCATGATTTTAGGCGTGCTTTTTGAGTTTGACAAACACGGTCCAGAGAAAGCTTGGATATAAAAAAAAGAAAGCTTGGATATAAATATAATCCAACTTTTTTTTACTACCGGCTTAGATAATAAACAACTTATTACCCATTCCAAAAGTTAAATTAGCAATTTCATCACCAATACTGTCGATACTGATCTCGTAGACATTAGGGAACAATGGAGCATAAAATGAGACAATAGCATGTGACGTATCATCATTAGTGTGTTTCTACTTTTTTCTATAAGCCACAAATCCCAATATTTTGAAGCACTAATGATTATTTAACTAACTTTGAAATAAATATTTATCCAATTAGTAGCAAAATCCTAATAGTACCATTATTATCCAATTGCTAAAATTTTAAATAATAGAGAAACTATTGCACTCCGCAATATTAACACAAATGGTAAAATACTCCATATTTTTTTTATTTTGAAAATTTACAAATACTAGAATTTGAAAAGTAAAATCACTGTCTTTTAGATTTTGGTCTTAGAGACAAAATTTGATCATTATCTATTTATCTCCGTTTTTAAGTGTTATCTTTTAGTTCCTTTTTTCTTTCAAATCATTTACAATCCAATACTCCTATAAACAACATACAACACATGAATAGTGTTACACAACATATAAAGATACATATGCAATGTTATATCTGCATAGTAATCACATTGTATGGTTTTGACAAAGAGAATTGAAACTACTTGGCGTCACAGAGACCAGTCTTTTCATCGCAGAATCCATCACGGCCGAGCAAACGTTGAGGCGGTGCACTGAGTAGTGGAGAAGAAGGCGAGCCATACGCATTTCTCCGGCTATTTCCGCAGCCAAGACTCTTCCTCGTGCTCACTCCGGTTAATGGGTTTGTACCGTTTGCATATTTACACAGAGCCTTCAACAAAAAAAAATGTAAAGCCAAATAAAAGGCTTTTGGTGCTTTTGTTATTGGAAAGTGCAATAGTGTGTTTACCTGCTTTTGAAGAAGATCAATCACAGCATCACTAAAATCAGCACCTTCGATCTTAGCACCACCGAGGTCACTTCGGGTTAGAACTGATCGGACCAGAACGGCGTTTGTTAAATTCGCCTCGTTTAGCACCTAATATCGCCAGAGCTTTAATCAAGATATAAATTATTCATATGCAAGTTATATATGCAAAGATACGGTGTGTGATGATAAGTACCATGCGGTCCATCAATGTATCGCTCAAATCAGCACCTGCCATTGAAATTCACAGCTTTCATCAATACAAATTTACAGGTTTCTAAAGCTAACACTTGAAGATATGAAAACTCAGGAGTTGAGTCTAATAGAGGTTGTCACTAAGAACAAAGTGAAGCTCTAGGAGAACGGTTTTAAAGAATTGAAGATAGAGCTCAGCAAAAGGTTGACCAAACAAAAACATTGCTTGTAAAGAAGAGAATGGCGTATCAAAGATGAAAGAACTAATGCAAATGGATCCAAGGATGCAACACATAGAGGAACTGTTACGGGATTCCAAATTTGTTCGTGGAAGCAAAGGAATTGAGATTCAAGGAAGTTTAGTGAAAGGAGACATGTGAAGAGTGGTAGCACAGTTGAGAGAGACTAACCTGAGAAGTTAGCTTTGTATGCAACTGCTTTCTCGAGATAGGCGCCATTGAAGGTTGAACCGCTGAAATCAGACTCTCTCATGTCAGCAGAAGTGAAGTTGGCTCTTCTGCAATAATCAGTAAGCCACTACACACAATTTAGAAGTAGAACAATAGTCCCTTTTTCTTTTCTTCTGATGGTTTATATGTATAGGGTTTGTTGATTCAAGACTTCATATAGTTGTAATTGAGCAAACTCAAAACTTTACTTCTTAAAGATCAAAACTTTGAAGTCAAATTTTTACCTGAAATTTTCGTTGGAGTGAACTGTTTTGCTGTAAAACAAAAACTGTTCATTTCAGCGAACTGAAAATTCTCTATAGATTCAGGGTGAATCTTCAAAATCTTAAGACAAGAACTCTCTATATGATACCTGAGATCAGCAGAACCGTACTGAGCAGCAGATCCTATCCCGAACTCACCACGTGTGTCGGCTTCGAACTTGTTAAGCTCTGCAAGGGCCGGTACACCGGAGCTCGACGCGATAACCGCCGCCGCCATTGCCGCGGATAAAATCCTTTTCCACTTGTTTGATTCTACCCTGGAACAACAACCTTCCCTTTTTGAAAAAAAACAATATTAATCCCTTTAAGTTTCTGAGAATACGAAATCGAGAAAACAAGAAAAATTTGAGATTCTGCGTTTGTACTTAGTATGAGTGGAAGTGGTTGAGTCTCACCTAGGATTGGATGAATCTCTGATTTCTTGGTTTGAACGGGAATTTAGCTGTAGACGCCTCAATGGGTATCTTGGTAAATGATACGAAGATCTTGAGACGTCAAGTGACTTCATAGGTAGAGGAGAGAGCGAAGAGAAAGCCATTGTTAAGCTCTGAACTTTACAGAGAGGACTCGAAATGTTACTTTCAACTTCGTAGAGAAGAGAAGAGATGATCTCGCACGTGTGAAGGATTTCGAACTTTATCTACTTTGCTTGGGCATGATGTGTACACGTATGCCATTTATGTTCCACCTGTTTTTAATTCTTGGTTTCTAGACTTCCAAGTCTTGCATACAAATTTCACTTGACTCTGTTCTGACTAGTGAAACAGAACACAAAAACAGAGGAACAAAAAAAATATCGGATCTTTCGTTTGGCTTTCAACAAAACTGTAAGTCATGTGCACTACACAAGGTCATTGAAACGAATCGAAATGGCAAAAAGACTACTTTAGAATGTGTAATACTCTTGGAGCGTTTCCGGATCAAAGTCAGGGTCTACACGTGCACCGTTCTTGATCTTCTCTTGAAGGTCTAAACTCTTGGGAAGTATAATCTCGGTTCCTAAACCTTGCGTAGAGAAATACCTCTCCAACAATATCTGTAACATATAAGATACTATAAGAACCATAGAAGTAACATTTTAGAAGAACTCAAGAGATTCGTGTGTTCTCATCGCCTTACCACAGCAGCGTATGCATCTGATTTGTTCTGTCTTTCACTCTTGCTGAGTCCCCTGGAACAAATAGAATGTTACTTAACATTAATTCACACAAGTATTCCAAATTTTCATGAAAGTTCAATACGTGACAAAGTATAATATAGACACCAAACCTGAAATACTAAAACAAGAACAGAGAGAGACTAACATTACAATCATTCGGTCTGAAGCTTCCGATGATGTCCCATGTTCATCAATTACATAAACTCTCCAACCTCTGAAAAGCCCAGGAATTTACCAAATTTTATCACATTTCAAACATATGTATAATAAATGTATCTGAGAGTGTGTGTGTGTGTGTGCGCTTCACCTCTCAGCGGCTTGAACAGCAAGCCGTCCGGCAACAGATCTGATTTTGTTCGACTGAATCGTTTCTTTCCCGTCAGAAGATTTCGGCAGTCCAATTATGAATTCATCAACCTCCTGCAAAATTCACAAAGTTAAAAACTCCGACTTTGTAACAAAAACAAATAAAAAAAAATCGAAATTTATACCTCTTCTTGGGCAATTTCTAAGAGCCTGGTCTCGAGCTTTTGTCCTCTCGACTTCAAAACCTGATACCCAAATCACATCAATTCAAATCAAATCGTAAACGCCTTGGAGATGGAGAAGATTTCCATAAGTTACCGTGAGAGGTCGAATGGTGTAGCCTTTACTAATAGCGATTCCAGTTCGAGATAACCCTAAATCTACGCCGAGACTGAACCCACCTCTCCAGTTCTGGTCTCTTTTCCGGCGAACGGCATTAGGTGGGATTTCATCAATTGACGTCGCTGCCCTCAGCGCTAGAGTATCATTACGGGATCTAATAGGAGATAAGCGAGGAACAACGATAGGGGTATTTACGTATTTTGGGGTTCTCAATGAAATTGCTACGGAAGAAAAATATTGAAGAGAAGACATTGCAATCGCACAAGGACCAACAGTACCATCCTCAACGCTTTAGACGATGAGCCCACCCCCCAAGGCTCTGTTCTCGAACCCGTCTTAACCGAAGGTTTTTTATTTATTTTCATGAAAAAAAAAAAAAAAAAAAAGCAATTATATTTCATTAACTCATCCATGTTATAGTGTAATGTTTCTCATTTTCTTTGTAAACGTTTATCTATTTTTTATATTTTTTTCAAGATTGTTTTAGGTTTCAAAATTTGAAGCATATATTCTTTAAAATTATCACTTCACCATTTTATCTTTTAAGTAGGTGTAAGTTAGAGATTGTTTAAACTAAAAAAAAAAGTACAAATATTAGTTTTCCTAATTTTGACTAACCAACGAATTTGGTTGTTTTCAGATCAATATATACAATATGTGTACTTGAGAGATAAATGAAGAACGTAAGGGGTATTTACGTGTTTTGGCTTACCTAAATTGAACTATTGCTATGGAAAACAAAAATCGAAGAGAACACATCGCAAAAGCATAAAACACAACTTTATTTCTCCAAAATTGTAAAATTTGAAATAATGATGTTCTCAGTGATAATAATAATGTTTCAATTAATCAAAAAAAAAATGATAATATTCCAATGCCCTTTTTTCCTTACATGTGATGAATAGAAAATATCAAACCCGAACCATATACTATTAAAGATACTTAAATGGCTAAATTGGAAAACATAAAAAATTATTTATTACAAATAAATCTACAAAGATAAAAAAATCAGGTGCGGGAGAGAGCACGGACAGCTTCCTCAGAGAAAGGATGAATAAAAGCACTGTTCATTTGCCAAACTCTAAACTTGGCCGTAACAGTCGCATCAATAGCGTTGTTGAACAAGAAGAGCTTCGTTGCTCCATAGATTGCAGTTGTCGGATATACTCTTGAGGTTATACATGTTCTTCCACCTTGTCCGAATGCTTCTACTATCGAATGATCCACCTATTTAAAAAGAAAAATAATATATATATATATATTCAATCCATGTTGTATTTGTATTAATGAAATCAATATATCAAAGTAGTATGACTGAGCAGTAAATTACCAAAATTCTCATGGTTAATTTCTCTCCTTTTAGGACCGGTACGACGCTACCGTATATTGGTTTTACGACATCGTTTGCAAAAGATGACCTGTCATAGAAAAATGTTGTTTTTCATAATCGAGTAATATGTTACGTATATGGTTAGAGTACTAATTTATAGTAGTTTTAAGAAATTAAGAAATGAATACCTTGAGGTGTCTGTGCAGAAGAAAGCTTTGAGTTTTGAATCTTTTCCCTTAGCCACATAGAAGTAAACAGGAGTTTGCTCGGATAAGCTCTTATCTGCGAGAACTGAGAATCCGAAAGGCCCTAGAGCACCACGGACGGAGGACCCTCCGTTTTTCTGGCAGCTAAATTCCTCAGCCTCAGCCACCACCGAAGCGTCTCCCAAGATTTTCTCGAGAGATTCTTTCTTGATCTCGAATTCTGCTTCAATGTCTAGCTGAGCTGCGGAACCCACATCGACCGGTACAACCGACCCAGGACCGAGTTCCATATCGAAGTTCTTGCTGCTTAGTCTAAGAGATTTGATTTCTTCCACTGGCCATTGAACCAAGTTCTTTCCTGTCTTTGTGTCGAGGACAACAGTTCTTGGGATACCCTGATCATTGTATCACCAAAATTTTAATCCCAACTTGCATTACAAGCAACCATAACAACTACTCTTAACTTTGATAGCACGTTAGGTTAAGTAACACAAAAAAATACCTGAAGAGAAGACCAACCCTTTTGTACATCAGCAGCCTCACTATCAGATTCACCAATCCAACCCCACAAGATTCTCCGACCCTTGTTCTGGTCGTAAAACGTCTTTGAAGCATAGAACTTTCCGTAATCATATCTTAAACTGGTACTCATACCAACATCGATAGTTGGATCATCCGGGATCCATGTCCCGTTCGAATCGAAATAGGTCCCTACGGCATAATGGTCGATCCTGGTATCGTCCATGCTAGCCTTCACAATGTGTTTCACATCTGGTCCGATGACCGATGTGTCGATCCCATTGGCTGCGGTCTTAGAAACCGGGTAAAAGTCAACACACTCCCACATTCCCGTGTTTGGAACTTGGTGCAACAACGTGTCGAGTTTCTCGTATGATTTAAAGTCGGTCGTGTCGTACACGAGTGAGATTCCGGTTCTATTGATCTTGGAACCAATAGTGATCCGCCATTTACCGGCTGATGTCTTCCACGCAGTCGTCGGGTCACGGAAGTCCTTAGGGAGAATACCCGGCGGAGGTACTAGAACCGGGTTGCCCGAATACTTGACCCATTTCAACAGAAGTGGGTCGTTGGGGTCCTCAGGGTAGGCAAGGTTTTGGACCTGAAAACATAATAATATTATTATCATTGATAAAATCATTAAACCTAATTTACATGTTCAATATCTAACTTACCAAAAATCTGGCTATATAAACTTATTAACTGTACTATTCGCCTATATAAATTTTTATTTAAGAAACCATTTATCAAAAATTCATCACATAACTTAGATAAATATCTCTGGATTTACTCATTTCTAAGGGCCTAATTAGTTTTTTATAGTTCAAACGTAATATTTTGGTAGTAAATTACAAAAAAAATTGTTAGATTTTAAATTATTTTGTTATACAGTACAGTTATAAATATACTGCTCCACGAAAAGAAATTAATATTGAATGTAAAAATAATTACCTGCACGGATTTGTCGGTAGAACCGGTGTAGAGCATGACGATAGAGCCATCGGGGAGGATTGTGGCTGAGCCGGTCCACACACCATTGGCGTCGTACCATTGATCAGCGACCATGGCTATGGGCAAATGAACCCAATGGATTAGGTCCGTAGACACGGCATGACCCCAAACAATGTCACCCCATACGGCTGCGTTTGGGTTATATTGGTAGAAGAAATGGTACCATCCCTTGTAGAACAACGGACCTGGACAAAAAGCGAAATATTTTATTTTATTGGGATCAAAATGAGAATAACTTTAAAATATTGGGGATTCTATTAGTATACGCGAAAGTAGTAGTGCCAAATCGAAATATAGCTTAATTCGTATACCCCACTGGCTTTATCCGAATAGGGACAAGATCCAAACTTTACATTCATAAGGATATATGTATATACACTAAAGATTACTTTTCTGTGGCAACCAATGATTTGTACAATCTTTTTAGCATGTGAAAATCTCACGTGGAATATAAACTGGCAAAATAAATAAACTAAATGATATTAATTTTGCAATTGGTTGTGAGGTAACTCTGTTCTGATTTTGTCTGTGAACTTTTTACTTTTCTAGTTGTAAATTAGTTCTTTTTTTTTTGTTTGACGTTAACTTTGGCTAGAACGTGTATCATGTGCTGTGTTGTTCTGTGATCTACTACTTCTTGTCGCTCCAATAATTTCTTATATCTTTTTCATTCGAAAAAAAAAAGAGAACATGAATATACTAGAATTAATGGGATCTAAGAGAAAATTCAAGTTAAAAATAAAAAAATTCCATTAAGGAAAGTGAAACTTACCATTAGGATCTGGAATACGAAACGCCCAAATTTGCCATTGAGCAACACCATATTGGATAAGGGGAAAAAAAAAAAAAAAAAAAAAAAAAACCAACCAAAATATTAGAACAAAATTAGAGACTGAATTTGAATATGATTTATTGATTTTAGACATAATCTCCCATATTATGGAAAAAAATATACATGAAAAGGAAGAATGAATATTCTTTGAATTTGTAATAAAAAGTGGCAATACTTTTTTTTTTTCTTCTTTTGGTGCTCAAATTAACAAATAACTTATTTTTTTTGGGCAAATAACTAAAAATCAATAAATTAGTTGAAAAAATATAATAAAAAAAATTAGCATACCGTTCATCCAATTCTGCTCAGGCTGGAAATGGAACGCCGTTCGTTGCCACGACAACATACTGTTGTTCCATTCGAAAGCTGGCGTATTCCGATCACCGGAGAGTTTCCACAACCTATCATTGCTTTTCTCCGACACGCCGGCAAGACGTGCACGTGACGTTGTCGCTGTTTCATCGATATCATGTTTGGATCTAGATCCGCCGTGTGTGGCGATGAGAGCGAGGTAAAAAGCGATAAACAAAAGCCCAAATGAGACAGCAAGGAGACCTTTAACGGGTCGTCTGCGGCTATAGGCTTCTGGATTCGGGTCGGATCTTGACCCGTCGGATAATTGTGTATATGGAGATAATGGGTCTTCTTCTCTGGCGGAGATTGGCAAGAGAGCATCCGAGCTCGCCATTTTTCTCGTTTTCGAGTTTTTTCTTGAGATTTGATGACAGGAGAAACGGCAGATGTGTTTATATATTTATAATCACGGAAAATGTAAAATTTAAAAAAATAAAAAATAATAAATGAATCACACCAGAAGGGAGAAAAGTTGGATTTATGTCTTCCTGCTTTGCTGGAAGAGATAGAGAGAACGGGATTGGGTTCAAATGTCAAAAGTAAATGAGTTTGGTCTAAATATTAAAACTGTAATTTTCTATTTGTTTAATGTCGTGTCTGCCGCCAAAAGAAACAAAATTAATGGCGTGTATAAATCATTGATAAAAAATCATTATTTAATTCTAAGTTTTCTGTAATTAAAAAAAAAAATTATTTTCAAAAAATTTCTTATCGTTTTTCTTTTTAAATGTAATTCTGTCTTTGATTTTTTACCGTCCTACTCAAGAGTCAAAACTAGACATGAGTGCTATTAAATTAATAAAATTTCTCAAAAATTAAAAAAAAAAGAAGTAAAAAAAAAAAGAAAAGCTTCGTAAGGAAAAAATCGTATTCGTCCTTATCTTTTAATTAGTCCTTTCCCTTGTATGAATGGGTTTGACAGTGATAAGAGTTTTACATTGAATTGTCCACGTAGTTTTGTACAAATCCGTAGATTAAAAAAAAAACGTACTCATATAAGTAGTCTTTATAATTTTTAGAACATTGACTTGGTAATATCATCAATTTATTTTTGACATGGTAGAATGTAGATCCAATTTTATTTTATTTCCTTTTTTGCATTGCATACGCTATTTTATAAATCACACGAAATAAAATTTACTTCCTTTTGTGTTTTTTTTTTTTTTTTTTTACTTTAGTTTAGTACTCCGTTAACCTCCATCATGACTCTCGTAGCTTGTTCGGTCTGTGAAGCATGGTAAATGCGCGTGTTGCGTTGGAAACTCGAGCATATATATATAGAGAGAGATCGAGTAATTTTATTAGTTAAAACTTAATCACTGATGTGGTTTCAATAATTAGGTTTGTTTTTTTTTAGTTCCCACGGTTATTTGTTTTTTTTTTTTTTTTTTTTTTTGATAAGGGCCCACGGTTATTTGTTGAACAGAAAACGTTTCATTGTTACATTACATGTGTATGAATTCCACAGAATAATTATATGTGTTTAATCTTAAGGTTGACAATCAAAGTATAATATTCAAAATATACACAGTTAACAGTTGAAATGTATTTTTTAAAGAAGAATTAAGTATCGTGCTTTTATAATCTTTTGTGGTCCGGTACAAATAATTGATAATACTTGTTGAGTGTATGAACCATCCATTTTACTATCCACGAATCAGGTCACTAAACACAGTCCTATCCTAGTGCTAATTACCGATTCAAATGTACTTCATTTGTATCAAAAAAAATTAATTTTCTGCACATTTCACACAGTTTAAAAAAATAAAAATATTTAGTAATAAATACATATATTAACTATTTTTCTATATCTATAAACCAATAGAAATTCAACAATTCAAAATTTTTTAATTAATATGACTTGAAGTTTACAATTTAATCACATTAAATGATAAAAATGTATTTTAGAGTTTTTAAAATTAATCTTTTAGAAACAAGAAAAAAACTCTACAAAATCAGTGAAAGAGAGGAAGTAAATTGTAAAGTAGTTAAAATGTGGAAAGTGGTTAAAAATGTGGGGCAGTGTTATTTAACTACAGTTAAGGCTTAAATTAGTTTCTGAACAGTTAATTGCTTGCCACAGGTTTTAATTATAAATTTATAATAATGACTATAATAATTGGTGTAACCAAATTTATTGATGCTCCCCAGGCAGATAAACGAATTTATCGTAATCGGTAAAAAACATTTCAAAACAGTCCGATCGAGTGAACCACACCCACCCTAACCAACATATTTTAACAAAAAAAAATGGCATGAGAAGATTTGCTGTGTTATTTTAATAATATAAACTTTAGAAATTTTAATAAACATATTATTAACGACGAAAAGAAAAAACTTTTCAACCATTTCGAGCAGAAATTTTAGTTTTATAAGTTTTATTAATATATTTTTTGGGTGCAACTATAAGTTTTTATTAATATTATTATCATATTATATACCCGAGTTTAAATGTTGTAGTGTGAATACGTGAGTTTGTATACAAATGTATTTTTATGATTTCCTTGAATTAACTAAAACTAAAATGAAGATATTAGTGATCCAGTTCCACTTTTACAAGAAACTAAAAATTCATATTTACCATTTCCAAAATTTTGACTTCCGTATAATATTGAAATTGCCAACTTAAATTGACTAATGTATACTATTGAATTAAGAATAATAAAACATTAAAAGACTCTAGAAACACGAAAACATGACCGTCCAACTACCAGGGTAAATATAAACTAAAACTCTTATTGCCTAAAACAACAAATAATTAAAAATAATTAATTAAAAGAAATCTCATGTGTTCCGGATCGATGTTAAGAACAAGACTCCAAGGTTTGAGATCTCAGATCTATAAAACATTTTTTTTATTCAGATCTATAAAACATTGGCTTGGGGATTTTTTTTTTTTTTTTTTTTTTTTAAACTCGGCCACAAAATGAAGTAATAAAACAATAATTGAAAACGTATGTAGTGTGTAGTAGTAGTATATCGGTTTGTAATAGTGCCGCTATCCTATTATAATCTAGATTTAAATTAAATTTGGAGTATGTGTTACTTGTACATACGGCAAATAAAATAACAGGTAGAAGTTATATTCAATAAATGTGCAGTTACATTTATTATTATATCCTTGATAAATCACGTATACCGTATACGGTATACGGAGTACATGATTATGATTGATTATTTTTAGAAGTTTTCATTCACAAACCATTTTCTTTTGTCTATTATCGCAATGTATTCACGCGACGATATAACTCGAAAGAAATTATTTTTAGTTTCATTGGGAAAACTAGTTAAACGATTAAATATACATTTAACCTTTAATTAGTTTGGTCAAGCTAGCACATGAAACATTTGTTTTTAAAATAATACATAGTCTCAATCACAATAGTGTGTCGGGAACCACCGTCCAATAATGGTGAGAAGAAATGAACCAACACCGATTTCTACCCAAAAAAAAAACAATTATTCTAACACGTGAAATGAAAACTCTTGGAGCCACATATCAATTGCATGTGGAGCTGAAGGATTTTATAGTAACTACTGCTAACTCGTAAGATCTGAAAATTAATTATTGTCATTTAACTCTTTTAATAGTCTTAACTCGTGTTGCATTCACGTTTCTAAAAAAAAAAAAAAAAAAAGGTTAACTGAGCATAAGTAACTATCAGTAAAACATACTAATGAACTAGTACTCCATATTTTACGAAGGTTTGTCAAAGTTGTACCATCTATTTCGTTAAAAAAAAAAAGAAGCTCAAAATAAAAAACGCAAAACAATTCAAAGCCATATGAAACCATTTTTCTTTTAAAACAAATCACCTTCAGGTTGGTTTTTTCGGTTAATGGATTCCACAACCTTTGAAATCAACAAATTGAAAAAGACAAGATCGTGTATAATTGTAGGATGTGGGAAAATTAGATCCACATGTGGAAGACCGATAGGGATAATTGGAGCTGACACCACGTGCTCGGTCTCCCTCTAGAAAATAGAATCTATGATTTTTTGCTAAACAATAATTCTACCTAAAAAATGACAATGATATTATAATAATTCGAGAAAATCTGAGGTCCTTGTAATTTTGTAAAATGTTTTTTTTTAAAAATAGTAATACTTATCCTTTGAAGGATATGCAATCAATCAGTCAATCACTCTTTTTCACGGAAATTATTCGAATTTGTAATGAAATATCGCATTGAAACCGAGCTATTTCATTGTAATTATCCGATTTATTATATATATATAATATATATAATTATCCGATTTTCTCATGAGATGAACCCACAACAATTTACAATCACACACGTCGTCAAAAGAAAAACACAATCACAGAAAAATGATTGAACTATATTTAATATTTTTTGTTACTAACTAAATTCAAATATTTAATTTGTAAAATTAAGAAGATAAATCACACGTTCACGTTTGTGTATAAATGATAAAATTATTGAATTTGACATCAAAGAAGGTTGATAGAGAAGTGACCATAGCGCAGATAGTGCATCTGACTGAGATTGGTAACGGGATTAATGTTCATCCTCTTCATTGTCTTCATGCTATCTATTTACAATTTGGTTCACATAAATTCCCACATTTTGTTTTGTTTTAGATTTAGACCACACAAAAAAAATTATTTATATATTTTTTTGCTTTTTATTTTAGAAATTTTCAAATAAACAGAGTTTAGATCCCACCGTCCAAATTTTTTGTTTAAGAGAATATTGATGTATTTTTCAGTTTATAGTTCAACCATTTCGGTTTGGTTTGGTTTGAATCCATTGTTTTACGGTTCGGTTTTGGTTCGTATAATTCGACCGGTACTATCAAGACTGGGTCAGAAAAGCTAAACAAGTCAATTACGGAAAAAGAAGACTCAGCAGTTTCACACAAAACAACATGACAACAGTTGGCTTTAGTCATCAACTACGGTCTCTTACCTTGCATGTAGCCCAAGTCTCAGACCAGAAACCATGACGAACAAGACACACGAAGAGGAAACGAGGGTTAAAAAGAAAAAGAAGTAACATGGAGTTTAGCTCTCTTATTGATTCAGATGCTTAGTGATGAAGAGAAAAGCTTCGTTTTAGACATTAGGAGGTGGCCAAATCTTCCCAAAGAGCTCTTCAACACGTTTCGCTTGGTTGGCATAGCCCTCAACACCAGCTGAGAGAAGCTCAACTGATGCAGGACCCATAGCTGAAGCCAAGCTTAGCTGGTCCCATTTGATCAGCTAAACCAGAACCAAACAAACAAGGTTAGACACCGGTTTAGTTACACCAGAAGCAAAATAGTGTTGGTTAGTTTCAGAACTTGCCTCTTTGTTAGTGAAGTTGTAATGTGTTGCGGTTTCAGGAGTAAGTTTCCGAACGAATGAGTATTTTTCATCGTCGGGAATGGCGGGTGAGTCTTTGAGAGATTGCAGTACCTTTAATGGAGCAATGACGTAATCAACCCTGAGAATAAGAATAACATTGAGAGTTAGGATAAATCTGTTGAAGGTCCAAGCTGCGATTTGTTCGGTTTGAGTTTACCCGAGAAGACTGAACAAGTCTTGTTTGTTTCGGACAGCAGCAGCCATTAGCTTGGACTTGTAACCATACTTGTGAATGTAGTTATATGATCTTTTGACCAATGCCAAACCAGGATCTTCCCCGTATTTAGTGGCAGCTTCAACCTCGGCATCTCCCGAATGATTACGCGCCCAATCCTAAAGGGTTTAAGGTATTAACTTTCACATATCATCAAAACTACGCAGCATCTATTTAAAAACAAAATGTTACCCTGAGGCGACCGACGAAAATCTGAATGACAGAAGCACCGGCTTGGGCGGCTGCTGCAGCTTGAGCAAAGCTGATGTTGAATGCAGAATCAGATTATGAAAAACAAGAATCAGATGCAACAAAATTTATAAACACAGAGCGTAGAAAGTTCTGTTTTATGGTACCTGTAAACGAAGGTCAAATGCGTTTGGATTCCCTCAGATTCCAGCAATCTTGCAGCTTCAATACCCTAATAGAGACATAGGCACAATACTTACCAAAACGAGAAACTGGTGAAAACGAAAGCTGTGTGAAGTATTTGTTGAAAGAAAATATCTTACTTGCCAAGTTGCAGGGATTTTGAATAGTAGCCGATCATGCGGGACATCGATTTCGTTGTATAGTCTCAACAGATCATGAACCTACACACATCATCACATCACATGTAAGAGATTAAAAGATACAAGAAACATATACTGTACTCTGGTTATATTATACTGTATATGATATAGAAAGTACCTTACGGATAATGGCGTTGGTGTCATAAGCAAGACGTGCATCCACTTCAGTTGAAACTCGACCAGGAACAAGTTTGACAAGATCCCCACCTACATTAACAATGGCCTGCACTTTTCTCATCAGTAACAGGTATGGTAAAATAGCTTTAAGCAGCAAAGACCAGGAAATGGAAAACCAGATAAGCGCTTAGAAGATCAACCTTATTGAAAAAGCAAGAGAGTCGAGATTCGGTGGTTTCAAGCCCTACACAAGAAGAATCCGCCAAAGCCATGTCCACAGCATTCTAATCATGATGTAAGAGTGTCAATCATGTAAGGCCAAACACATGACTTTTGTGATTTTAATGACTTGATTGCTTACCCGGAAAATCGTATCGGGTAGACCGCAGATGCCAAGGAGGAGAGCAGAGCTAACAGTAGCTGCAGTTGGCGGGAACCTGCAGTTCAGTTATATATAACAAAAGAATCAATTCAGAAGTTAGACCACAAAAAGTTATCATATATTTACAAAAGATGGAACTTCATAAAAAACTAAAGCTTAGAAGCATATTCGTCTATGTCGAACGAACTCAGGCCTTCTTGTGTGAACCTAATTTCGTTCTTGTATCCTCAATCGAGACAAAAACTCGGAACAATCTTAAGCTACACAGAATGTCCGACTCCAATATTTAACTAAAATGTCTTGAAATAGAGATATATATCTAACCTCTCAAAGTCATCGAAAACGACAGTATCAGGAACAATCTCGCTAAAAGCTGATACAGCATCTAGCTCATTGTTCTCACCTGGAAAACAAAATCTCATCAAACTATTCAATGATCATCCAATAACATTCCAAACAAGTATATAAAGTTCAGAGCTTTAAGAAACCAATATCATCCAAGAACAAAGTTATACAACAAAGACACAATATGTTACTTCACCTTTACAAATATTAATCAGCTATGAACTAAAGCAACCAGAGCCAATCCCCTCCAACTACGAAAGGTCCCAACTTTCAAAATAAAAATAGCAACTTCGTGTAGCATAGTGTTTCTTAACAAGTGATTTCAGACATTACAAGCTGACTACAAGAAAAAACCGAAATCAGATGAAAGCTCGAAATCGAAGTAAATCTATCAGAAACCCCATTACTATGTTAAATTTCAAGAAATCATTAATTGATGACAAACATGATCATCTAAAGGATAGTAATCAAATACCAGCTTCAAGAGATGAAGACGATGGTGAGGAAGAGGAACTAGCGGAAGCACAAATCCGAGGAATCGATCGCCGGAGACTGAAGTTAACAGCAGGAAGAGGAGCAACGGAGAAACCGGAGGCGAGCGTCTTCCATCGTCCCTTCTGTGCAGTTCAAAGATCGCAACTATGAGTCATATACCAAATACAGATAGAAGAAACAATGTCATTCGAGAGTAGTAAGTACTTGGATCGAAGCAGAGAGAGTTGCACAAGGCGGAGACTGCAAAGAGAGTGTCATTTCTTTTTTTTTTGGAGCTCAAGTTTTTTGATCTGAGAATGAACAAATCCAACCGTTGATATCTTCCGATTAAAGTGGGTCCCGCCTCTTTTTAATTTCTTCATTTCTAATTTATCCGAAAAATGTCTGAAGATAAGAAGTTAAGAACACTTAATTATTATTTTATTAGGATTAAGGAACTTGGGACTTTCATATTGAACTCAAGTTCTTCAGTTAATGAATAAAGTCAAGGAACAAAGGTGAGTGAATTTTATTACGATTAATTAGTTGTTACACAGAGAGGATATTTGTTATAAAAAAAAATGGAGAAATCTCAGAAAGTCGTTACTAGTATTAACAAAGGGGGAGTTACCACATTCGAAACAAGTAACAAAAAGATGACAGCTTTGTTATGTCGACGGTGTAATAAAGTCTGTTTTGCTTGCAAAAGATTTCCACAAAATCTTTGTACAAACCAGCAAATGCTGTGAAACCATGACAACAAAACTTTGTAGAAGAAAGTCAAAAGTCCATTTGTGTTGCATTATTTCCTCAGCCACCACATCAAATTTGAACATCATGCATTTTTTGGGTCATGGGGTTTTACTCAACACGGCCTACAGCAAGGGAAGAAACGATGTCGTGTAGCTTCATCCACCCATTCAACTCTTTCTATCCATTCTTTCTCCTTGTATTTTATCACAATTTCTTCAACTTTGACCACACTTCTGGAATCCAACGGAAGCTTTCTCAGCTTCGGACAATTGTTTAGTATGTCAAGACATCTCAGACGTTGAAAAGGCAGAGCATTCCAGTAGATGCTCTTCAGCTCAGACAATTGATACAAGCTCATGCATTCAAGTCTCTGGAAAGGAACAATCTCTTTCTCTAAACCATTGGCAGTTTTCTCTTTGCTTATTATATCTTCCAGTTGCTTACACCCCCAGATCTAGTGTTGGTTTTGAATCTCGTAGTTTCAGTATTCTCAAACTTGACAAATTTGTTATCCCTGAAATGCTCTCAAGTCTCCTCGTCCTTTCCAGATTCAGATGTACTAGCTTTTTCAACTCTTGTAAACCATGAGGTAGTCGCTCTATATTTGTCCCTGACAGATCAAGATATTGCAAGGATACCAACTCTGATATTTGTTCTGGAAGCTCACCAAGACGATGATTGTCAGATAGATCCAAAACAGCTAGACTAGGCATACACCGGAAGAATTCCATTGAGATATCTACCAATTTATGGTTATTCTGGAGGAACAGAGTTACAAGTTCATCGCATTCGGGGTTGCCAGATATCTTTTCAAAATAATTATTCGTTAGTGACATCCTTTTCACAGCTCTCCAATTCTTGCGTATAGGTACTTCATCTAAACCAACGCCGGCTTGCACAATATATTTTTCTTTATGCTTTCCAAGATCAGATGCTATCCACAATGCCATCTCACGAACCACATCATGCATACTCACATAAGGTTTTTTCTTTGCTCCCTCCAACAATAAAGATGCACGGACAAGAGTACTGAGTATATCATAACCTTGGTTGAATGCCTTTTCTCTACCTTTCTTTTCTTCTATGAATCCCTCACAAATCCAGTATTCAATTAACATCTCTTTTCCGATTTCAAAATCTTCGGGAAACAGAGAGCAATATAGGAAACACGACTTCACATGCTCCCCTTTGAAGCTATCAAAGCTATACTTTAAAACTGGAAGAATCTCATCTTCCATTCTAGAAAAATCTGTAGCTGATGAAGTCAAAACCTCAACTGCGTGATGCCATTCTTGTATTGTCCTCTTGCATGACATGGTCTCACCAATAACGTCCAGTGCCAGTGGTAGACCACGACATTTTTCTGAAACTTTGCGTGCAAGCTGAGGAATGTCTGGGTGGCTTCCTAATGTTTTTTCCCCGACTTTCTTTTTGAACAACTCCGTGGCATTTTCGGTGTCCAGACAACTTACTTCCATTGGGTCATCAACCCCCATGTGTCCACACACTTCCTTAGAACGAGTGGTGAATGCTACTTTGCATCCGTTTTCTCTGCTTGGATACGGGACTCCAATCACATTTAAGTTCACTTTCTCCCATATATCATCCAACAACAACACAAACTTCTTCCTCCTAAGAACGCTCTGGATGTCAAGGGCTCTCTGGAGTTTGTTTCTCTGGTCCCACTTCTTCCCCGCAAGGCCTAGTTTTTCCCCGATGCTTCTTTGAATCTTATGGATGGTTGCATTTTTAGACACCACAACCCATATTACGACATCAAACCCGCCACCTATTTTAGTAAACTTATTGTTGATCTGCACTAGAAGGGTGGTTTTGCCTACTCCACCCATTCCATACAGACCTACAATCCCGACTTGATCTTCCATTAGACGGTTCCATACCCTTTCCAGCATTGTTTCTTGACCAACGATTGTGGCTTGAATAGGTAACTCTTCAACCTCAGCTATAGGAGTTGCCTCAGTCACCACATCAAATTCTCCTTGAGAACTGAGAATCTCAACATCCCTCAACAACAGATATACCCTTTTCCCATAAAGATAGCTCATTTTCACATTGTTAGAGCAAAATCCACAGAGACACAACCTTTGAAACTCAACGTTATTAGTGCTAAGCAGATCACTGAATTGGTTTTCGATGGTTAGGATACTCGTAAACCATACCTGGACTTGAGCAAGCCTTTGACGATGGCAAGTAAACTCTTCTCTGTTTACCCTTCTTTGCACGTCATCTCGCTTCGCCTTGAGCACTCCCATAGCTTTCTGCAAAGCGTCTAGATTCTCAGAGAGGTTGTGAATATAACTCCCTCTAACACACAGCCACTGAGAGAACTGATTTACCACTTGATCACATGGCAACGAGACAGAGACACAACCTCCCATCTCTGCACAATGAAGCGGAAGAAACAGAGAGATAGAAATTAACAAATGTTTACTTTGGAAAACAAAAGCCTACGTTATCAAAGACTTGTCCATGTATATGTGTCAATGTGTAGAAAAAACGTAGACTTTGATTCAATCAAAAGATCTCACTGTATTGACTATTCCTAAAAGTATAGAGAATAACCATTTTTTCTACAGAAAGAAAAAAAAAAAAAAAAAAAAAACAGACACTCTGTAGAATTGCAATCATGTTGAGCTCAGATACGAGAGTTACTAACTCACAAGCAACATTTTCATTTCCTAGGAGAAAAAGATTTACTTGAAAAAAGACTAAAGAAGAGAACTCCAAAAAATTCTTCATAGAAACAATTCATCATACAAGTAATAAGCAATTTGATTTTGGATTTTGTGGAAGGAAAATATCAGATCAACAAAATGGGAGACAGAAAAGTGCTGCAGAAGATCAAATTAACCCAATTCAGTGAAAACTACAAAAAAAATATATATATATATATATATATATATATTTTGTTGATATTTTTAGCTGTTTACAAAGGAATTGCAAAAAAAGGTTGATTGGAGTCACCGAACCGAAATTTGATTCGGGTTTGGTCGCTCTCCAAACAAATTCGGTTTTCGGTTTGGTTGGTTAACCCAGTCTCCCCTGTATGCATTTGCTCTGTTATCGTAAACAAGTGTCAACACTCAACAGACATCTGTTTATTATAGAGCCTTGGTTACGCTCCTTTTTTTTTTTTTTTTTTTTTTTTGTAAAAAGGTTACGCTGGTTCACAGTCATCATAATGTCTTTTTCCCATAAACTCTTGCAAACAATATAATAAGATATTATTGTTCATAAAATTATCAATAATTCATAAACTTTAGATTTAGTGGGTCCAAAGTAACACAGCAAACAAGTCAATTCGTACTAACAAGTGCTAAGTGATGTCATGAATGATGAGTGCGCAATCATGCAATGGCAAATTTGTTGTTTTTTTCCTTCTGGGTAAAAGGTAGGACTTGATAAATGCTTCCCACATTATTATTACACATTTTCTAATATCATTCCAAATATTATTTTTTTACATTTAGGCTATTACTCTACCTTTTCACATTTTCGAAACATATCAACCACAAGATCACACACTTACAAATACAAAACATACCCACCAACGCATCATCCTTCACACATAACAAAGCCCCCAAGTCAATTTACCAAATTTAGGTTTTGAGCAACGGCAAAAGTTCCGGATAGCTTGACATAAATTTGACAAAATCATCATATGCTTCTGCGATGAGATGATCATCGTCCCAATTATCCCTATATGTAGCGGACTGTGCATAAATTCTCTTGAACCCAATGTAAAACATTTGTTCTCTCCATTTCTCTATGCGGGGATAGTCACATTGATCCGCTAGCCAATTGTCATATTCAAACTGCCACAATAATATCACCCCAAAAAAAAAAACTTTTAGTATCAATCATTTTTATCTAAGATAACATGTTGCGGAAAATAGTGTGGTAAGAAATGAGTGTACCTGTGAGTCATCAGGCATCAAATGTGTATATCTTTTGGGAATACCCGAGGCTTCAAGCTTATCATAGAATGCCTTAGTGTCTTCCATCATCTCTTCTTGCGATGGGAGAGTTACACGGCCAGACAAAACCGCTGCGACCCACTTGCTTTGAAGCTCAAACATCGGAAATGGAGTGATCTAAGACATCAAGTTAAACAAATCAATGAGATCATATATATGCAATAGCAACAAAGATAGTCACACAAAAAAAAAAGATTAGAAACGTTTATTAACCTGCCATGGTAAGCCGATGAATGAAAGGCCAGGGGCAAGAGCCGGAGGAAATACATGCTTATACAACGGTCCAACACGATTATCGTCGACGGTTACTTCACCTTTAGTGTCAAGAAACTGGAAGTAATACTTGTACCTAAAGAAAATTAACAAGATCGAAAAGGTCAATGATAACGTTTCCTAAAACATATTCATGTATCTATTGTGTGATATGTATTACAATGTTTGATCCCTATCATAGAATCCTGGAGTCAAAGTGTATCTTACCCGGTACAATGCATAATGGTATCTGCGTAAACCGTCTTTCCGTTTTGGAAAACCACCGAACCGTCTTCGTGGGCAGTTTCAATCTACAATGGACGTATCGAGGAATCATTCATTGGTCTTATGGACTAATTAAATCATCAAAAACAATTAGCATCATTCATTGGCCGGTTTAGTTAGTATACCGTTGGGTGAAGCCATAGATTGTCGTAACCGGGAAGCTTCTCGTAGGTCTCCGGTGAAGTCGATCTAGACGAGACATGGACTTCTTTCGCGACCTTTGCTATATCTCTGCTTATATCAACTCCACTCGCTGAGCTTCCGATCACTATCACAACCTGCAACACACAACAAAAATAAGGAAACGATCCAATTAAAATTAAAAGTGAGTAGAAACGTTGATATATATGAAATCACAAGATTCAATATATAGTGATGATATTTTTCTGCTAGTACCTGATCTTTGAATGGATCAGGAACACGGTAATTGTGGCTGTGAATTTGCTTGCCTGGCCATGAATCTATGCCTGCAAAACTCAAATTATTATTATTTTGACGAATTATTAAAATCCCTGCTTTTTATAATTAAATTGATCTTTTTAATCATACTTTAAGTGATATAATATTACTTCAAAATAATTTCTTTATGTAAAAAAATTTCCTTTTTCTTTTCCGTAAAAGTAACCAATTAGTATCTTCGATACCATTCTTAAATTGAATAAATAAATAACACAATTTAATTAGGACACGACACCAGTAAGGTTTGCTTACTTACCAGCTATACGAGCATGACGAGGCTCGGTATAGTGTCCGTTACAAACCATAACGGCGTCGTATATCTCATCAGCAACCCCATCGGAGCTTGTCGACTTAACCCTCCACTTCCCACTGTCCTCCTCTCCCGCCACCGGCTCCACCCTAATAACCTCCGTCTCGAACCTTACCATCTCCTCAATATCGAATTCCTTAGCAAAGTCTCGCAGGTAAGCAAGAACCTCACTGTGACCTGGATGCCTTCTCGGATCCCTTGATCCGTCGTGTGGTCGGGTCGCAAAAGGGAAGTCGGTGAAACCCATGCATTCTCGGGGTATGTTGGTGCGTAAGGATCTGTAGAGACTCGAGTGGACGACAGGTCTGGTCGGATCGAGGCTAAGCGGGTCTGGTTCAACTTGAGAGGTGTAAGCCCACACGCCTCCGATTTGGCTCCCGCGCTCTAAGACGACAACTGAGTGGCCTTCACGACGTAGCTCACGAGCAGCCACGAGTCCGGCTGCTCCGGCTCCGATTACTGCTACGTGACGAGAGGTGGTTGGATCAGGATAACTCGGTGCCATTAGGCTATGGTGGTGAAGAGTTGTGAACTAATTAAGATGAAGAGGTTGTAATGTTAACGATGAGAGAAAGATGTTTGGTGTGTTTCGATTATAACGATGTGCAATTTATACACGACGAAAAGTGTAACGCTTATGATGACGTGTCACTTCAGTGTAGACAATTCTAACATAATCACGTATACAATATTAAAATAGGTAGCATAGCTTCAGCCAGCCATGCTTCAATGTTTTTAAAAGAAAAATATCTATATTATTTGTAGAAATATATATATATATAGATAATATTGTACGTGATTAAAAAAATTCTCTAAAACTGATTATGATATTTGAAAGTTTCAAAAAGAAACATAAGTTATCATTGATTCTACAAGAATTTGTAACAAAACTGATTGTAAAAACAAAAAAGATTTGAGGAATTATAAAAAAGTTCAATTACATTTTTCTGGGGATTTAAGCGACGTAGTATATAAGCTCTAAATCATTTGATCAAGTAAAGGTGCTTCCACAATACATACTTGATTTTCAAAATTTAAGAATTAGTGATAAGCTTAAAAGATTCATTGTAACTAATTTTCCTTTATATGTATCTTTTCTAATTTTGAAAAAGAATTGGTTGCTTCTTTTGAAGTGCAGCCCAATGCATCTACCACCTAGCAGTGTCCAGGATCATGTGTACTATTCAACATGGCATACCAAAAACGAAACTTTTTCTATTATAATATGCGTATAGGATTATCTATATTATATTTAGAAATATATATATGGATATGCATCATAAAATATTCTTAGCACTATCCACATCAATAATAACCAATATCATTGCATGCACAAATAATAGTTTAAAAATATAGTAAGTATTAATAATTTGGTGTGAAAATATTGTTCTTGAGAGTAAAAAAATTTCCACTATCCGAATATATTTGTGAAATGAGTTTATTTAATATAGATGTAGATACTAAGCAAGTAAGCATCATAGATTAGTGAGCTCTCTTATACATAAAAGAAAAATTCCAGCTTTTGACAAAAAAAAGTCTGTTTAGATAAAAAGTAAGATTGAACTCAAAATAAGATGTTGAAAATGATATATACAGAAATTACTTTCACAGTTGGACTGAGTATATTATGAATTAGTATAAAAGCTACAAGGAGACGGCAAATATGAATCGACTACGTCATTGTTCTTTGAAAATGAAAGACGCCAAATATGAAAAATATCCATCAAGTTGCAAACAAATCCATTACCAAAAGAGTTAGAAAAAGTGGAAACGACGTCTTTATTTTGTCGTCCTTCATGGACACTTTCGTCTTTTGGACAAAACACTAACACAATCGATTACATCAAACTTCTTAAAGATTTCAGAAAGATTGATCTAACAGTTAGAATTTAGATCACAATAGAGATATATCATTGAATAATTGTACACAATACTACTTTTTCCTTTATCTAAAATTAAATGCTTTTTAACATATTTATTTTCACACACATTCAAAATTCTACACTACTACTTGATTTGCAGCAAATTTGATGTTTTAAAAAACTTGTACAAAGCAACGAATTTTTTTTTTTTAAGCAAGTCTAAAAATTGTCCCAAAATTAAATTATTAATTTTTCTTAACCAAGCCCAACACCAAAATGTTTTAATGACATTTTGATATAAGTTTAACATGCGCGTTTAGCGTGCGTTAATGTAGAAATTTTGCAGCCGATAATGTGGGAGGGAGTTGCAACTTGCAACGTTACTTTATAGTGTGAAGAGGACAATTTCTCCTTCAAATAGCATGTTTTGTACTCTTTTTTTTTTCATGTTTTGTACTTTAATTGGAAGAGGATGTGGATAATGGTCTTTGTTTTGTAGTAACCTTTTTGTTATTCATATTGATTCTGGTTTTCATTTCTTTCTCGGTTATGAATGTTATAAACTTGTTAGATCGTTCCAGAATTTACTGGTGAAAACATCATTTTAAGAGTTTTCAAGTAATAGATCTGCGACGGCTATAAGATACAAAAAAACATTTGCTGTCATGAAATACGACCATCGTTTTTTTAGTTTTTTTTTATTTTATTTTAGTCTAAAGAGTTTGATCTCAAATCTCTCGACAATCGTACGTGTTAATATAGGTTTATATTAATACTTATCTGTAACCTATCTACTAAACTATTAAAAAAGACCCAATTTTATAGGGTTTTCTAAACACTATAGAAGTTAAAATAAAAAAGAAATAATTTTATCATTGTATCCAAACACACTTTTCCATCTTTTCATTTTTCCTCTTCATCAATTATTTCCTTATTTAATATTGCAATATTAATGGTATGAATTATAATTCTCCTATCACATTTGTTAGATCTTATTTTCAAATTATTTTAAATTATTATATAACACATATAATTATTAAAATTTAATATATTTTTCTGCATATATTGTGATTAAAATTTTTAAAAACGGATATATATTACTCAATTAAAGAAGAAAAAAGTGTGTTTTTTTTTTTGTTCAACATCCCACATTGACTAAATTTCTGTGGCAATGGTTCATAGTCGTATTATAAAAGACCAAAATGATTTCAAATATGAATGAGCAAGAAACTTGACATATCATGTGTCAAAATTTTTAAAAATGTATTCGGTTTATCCAGTTTTTAGTTGAAATAATTTAAACATTGACTAAAATTTGTGGGCAATAGTTCAGTTCATTTTATGTAAAAAAAAAATCAAAATAATTTTAAATACGAGTGAAAAGGAACTTTTTTATGTAAAAAAAAATCAAAATGATTTTAAATACGAATGAAAAGAAACCTTGACTTATGAGACGTCCAAATTTCAAAAAATTTATTCGGTTTAATCTGATTCTTTAGTTGAGATAATTGACGTATATACGGGTCAATTTTTATATTTTATAAACGGAAAAATTCTATAAAAAAAACTTCAAAAGTGGCACATTTTTTTACATTAAACCTCCAAAGTGAAACTTTTTACAGTTTAAACCTTCAAAGTGGCGTTTTGTTTCGTTTTTCATTTAAAAAATGTTGGGGTTAACTTCTCTGTTACCAGAGTAAACTTTTCCAGGATCGGAAATATCGGTGGGAAACAAAACGCCACTTTAATTTGAAGATTTAAACTGGAAATTCTTTTATTTTGACGGTTTAAAGGTGAAATGTAATACCTTGAAGGTTTGATGTAGAAATGTGTGCTACTTTAAAAGTTTTTATGGAATTTCCATTTATAAATAATAAATAAACAAAAAAAAACAAAATTTTATTGAAACAATTGACCCGCAATGTGTACTACTTTAGAGGATTTTAATGAAATTTTTCCATTTATAAATAATAAATAAACAAAAAAAATTAAATTTTTTTATTAAAACAATTGACACGCGGTATACCGCGGGTATAAATCTAGTTTATCATTGAATTTGACGTCACTTGTTTAATTGAAGCAACAAAAATTGGCGTTAGACGATGTAAAGTCGATACCGACGTTAAATACTAAAACAAACTACACTTTAAAAGCCTTGTTTCTTGTTGTGGGCCATTACCAAAAACATAGTTTTAAAATAAGAAAAAAATTGTTGGTAGATATCATAATCTGTGAAACTTTTATTTCATATAAGTATTTTGTAAATAGTTCTCATAACACACATATTAAGAAACCTATTTTTTTTTACAAAATTATCATTTAATTTTTTATTCAAAATTCATTTAACCAATTAAAATTTAAAATTTGTATAAAAACTATCAAAACATCTAATAAAATTGAACAATAAAAAATGTCCAAAACATGTATTAATTTAGAAGAGAAGGAGTATATTGTATTTGTAAGTACGGTTAAAATACTAACCTATCGATGTTCCTCGAAAGTTGGATCTATTGTTTATCCCCGGAATCTCTGCTTCTCTAGTACAAAATGTTGGAGTCAGGAGTCCAAATTCCAAAGTAAGAGAGCGGAGGCGCAGTTTTTGCAAGCCGTCCTTTTATTATTATATTTTCTTAAATGTACCCTATATTTGTTTCTAATACAATTCCCTCCCCTAAGTTATAGAATTGGAACGCAAACACGACAATAATCATTCATATATAGTTCAGTTTTAACTTGGTGAAATCCTCGATTATTTATTATCCTCCTAATCATTAAAATTATCGGAGGAGAGCAGATTTTCTTGGATCTATATATATTATTTTTGTTCTCTCAAATGTGTGTTCACTGGGCAGTTCAATGGTGAGCCAATTGCACTTTGACGATCCAATCAAAATACTTTTGAGTGTTTGGAAAATATTGAAAAGCAGCCCTTTTTGACGAGACATCATGATCCCTCGTAAAGTCAAAAGACGAATTATTGAAGCCACTTAACTAAGTTACTACGGAAATTTAAAAAGAGACAAATGCTAGCATTATTGCTTGATAAATGCATGTCGTAGTGTTTCTTTCTACTTTCTAGTTTGTTTAAGATATTTTTGGAATTTTGGTGTGTCATGTGGCTTATATTGTGTATGGTTTGTCTATAAATAGAAGGATTTCAGCATTTTTTCTTTTAAAATGGATTTTCAGCAATTGTAAGACCTAAATTCAAATGATAAAATTTTACTATTACTTAATTCACTTTTATATACGTATTAATTTATTTAAAATTTGACGTCATATATATATACGATAAAACGTTTATCAACGAACACTTGGCTCTCGTTTGTCCTCAATTATTTGTGTATACTCGTATATTTTGTTATAATTAGCAATACGGAATTAGTTAATCGAGTTTTAAGTCTCAATATATATAATTTCTTTTTGTTAAGGGGTTTCGAAACAATATATATATTGAGTATACACAAAATTAATAAGTAGCTGATGATTACTTACCCAGGAGAAGAGTGTAATATGAAAATATTATTAGTCTTTTAGGCATCTTTAGGGAGTCTTTTGCTCACATTATATATGAATTAATGGAAATTCACCATGTTTTAGGTTTCGAGCACAAAGTAAAACATTTGGATGCAAAACAAGAGTTAAAATTATGCAAAACAAAAGGAAAAATTATGGAATCATTTAGCTTGCAAATGCAAGTTTGGTGATTATAAATGATTCCATAATTTTTGGTGCTGGTCAGTGTCAAGTCACAATATTGATAATTGAAAGAATGACAATTAAAATTACCTAGTTTTTTGTTTTCTTTACAATTTCTGAATCACTTACACCTAACCTTGCAACGCACGAATCCTCCTTAAAATTCCAGCGAACCGGTCGCTTACTTACTTCTATCACCAGTTTGTAGTTCTCTGTTGTCATTTAAACAAAACAAAGGACACAAATTAATGAAACAAAGACTAGTTACTAGTTAATTAAAGAGGAGGCAGAAGCGAAAATTGGGAGACATAATGTAATATCACCGGGGGACGTTGATGATGAACGTATCCTCCTAATTCCTAAAGCTCTTATAATTTTTTTTAGTATTTTACCAATCCAATGACTAGTTGATTGTACACATTTGACACGCGGTGAATCAAATTCTTATCTATGAAATTTAGAAGAAATAAATTCAAATATTTTTACTTCACGGCTAAGCTCTCGAACCGCCACGAGTCCGGCGGCTCCAAGTCCGATCACGGCCACGTGAGATGATTGAGCTAATCATAGTGTCAAGTCACAGTTTGGACTCTTAACTATCCTTAAAAATGGTGTCCATATTAAAATAGACCCTATATTATGGAATTTTTTTAAAATTCACCCTCTAATTATGTTTTATAAATAAAACGATGAACCTAAGAATCTCAACAAGGGAGATTCACCTTAGCCATAAATCAGAGAATTAAGATGTTTTAACCAGAATTTGTTTATCTTGTTGTTTGTTTTTTTATAACACAGATGAAAACTTGCGCGAAATTAAATTTTGATGAGTTTTAACAAGTTTAAAAAAAAAAAGAGAGAGAGATAGAGACAGGGCAGACGTGGGTGCAGACAGAAGAAAGAAAGGTGTCGTGCCATCAACTAAGTTTCTATATATAGACTGAAGAGACAAAATGGATTATTAACCAATCAAAAGTCCCGTTTTTGTAGAGAAGAAAGGATTTATATAAGAAGAAGGACAATAACAAAAAAAAAAGCAATCAAGAACACGAAGAAAGAGAAACTCAAGGTACGTTACTTGTCTCCCTTTTATTTTTCATCTCATTCTCTGCATTTTCAACGGTGTTGCTATATGTAAAAATACTTGTCTTTTGTTTCTTTTTGTTGTTGTGGTTTATTGATAACCATGTGAGTATTATTGATAATTTCTTCATCTGCTGTGATTCTTGTTTTCTTCCGGTTTTTTTATTTATTTATAATTCATTGAGAATGTTTTTAATTTGTGCAGGTGGAGGCAGAGAAAAGAAGATAGTAGAGAATGGTGAACATTAGAATACAAAAAGCTCCGGAATCTCCGAGGACGATGGAGGTTGGAGAGATAGACACAAGAGCACCGTTCCAATCGGTGAAAGCTGCGGTGAGCTTATTCGGTGAAGTTGCAGTCTCAAGGCAAAGAAGTACTCCAAGAAGGTCTCGCCTTTCCTCTGAGGTAATTATAATTATAATTCAAACAAACACACCAATCATAAATCATCAACAAAGCCTGATTAAAAACGGATTAATGTATCATGGTTGGTTTCGAACAGAGTTTGTAGGTTGTTAATTAAACTTTTTTTTTTATTTTCTTATGTTTCAGAGTGTTTTAGACAAAGAAACACAGTTAATGCTAGTCCACAAGGAATTTATCAAGATCAAGCAAAAGCTAGACAATGCTGAGAGCACTAAATCTCGTGCTCTTTCGGATCTCTCAAAGGCAAAGAAGACGATGGAGGATCTTAGCAACAAGCTTGAGACTGTCAACAAGTCTAAGCAAACCGCTATTGACACCAAAGAAACCGTGCAACAGCGCGAAGAACAGCTTGAGCATGATAAGTCCCATGGCTCTCCTCCTCACCACCACGAACTTGACGTTGCTAGAGAGCAATATCTCGCGACCACCGTTGAACTTGATGCTGCAAAGCAACAGCTCAACAAAATCAGACAGAGCTTTGATTCTGTTATGGAGTCCAAAGCCACGGCCTTAAACCAGGCTACAGAAGCTCAACGTGCACTCCAAGTTAACTCTGTTAAGGTTAACGAGCTTTCTAAAGAGATTTCGGATATGAAAGATGCGATTCATCAGCTCAAGCTAGCGGCTGCTCAGAATCTTCAGGAGCACGCCAATATTGTCAAGGAAAAAGACGATTTACGAGAGTGTTACAGAACTGCCGTTGAGGAGGCTGAGAAGAAACTTCTTGTCTTGAGGCAAGAATATGAGCCTGAGCTCTCAAGAACTCTTGAGGCCAAGCTGATAGAGACAACTTCAGAGATTGAGATTTTACGGGAAGAGATGAAGAAAGCTCATGAATCTGAGATGAACACGGTTAAAATCATTACAAATGAGCTTAACGAGGCTACCATGAGACTACAAGAGGCTGCTGATGACGAGAGCTCTCTCCGAAGCTTGGTGAATTCTCTAAGGATGGAACTAGAAGACTTGAGAAGAGAACGCGAAGAGCTGATGCAGAAAGAAGCAGAGAGATTAGAGACTGAGGAAACGAACAAGTTGGAAGCTCTTAAGGAAGAGAGCTTAAAACTAGAGCAAATGAAAGCAGAAGCTGTGGGAGCAAGAAACGAAGCTGAAATGATGAATATAAAGATAGAGAGCCTGAAGAAAGAAACAGAGGCTGCAATGATGGCTGCAGAGGAAGCTGAAAAGAGACTAGAGCTTGTTATAAGAGAAGTCGAAGAAGCGAAATCTGCTGAAGAGAAAGTCCGCGAAGAGATGAAGATGATATCTCAGAAGCAAGAGAGCAAGAAACATGATGATGAATCGTCTGGTTCGAAGATAAAAATAACGATACAAGAGTTTGAATCTTTGAAACGAGGAGCAGGGGAAACAGAGACTGCAATCGAAAAGAAGTTGGCAGCTATAGCAGCTGAGCTTGAAGAGATCAACACAAGAAAAGCCGAAGCAGATAATAAGTTAGGAGCGAGCCTGAAAGCGATAGAGGAGATGAAGCATGCAACGGAATTGGCTCAGAAGTCAGCAGAATCTGCAGAAGCTGCAAAGAGAGTGGTGGAAAGTGAGTTGAAGAGATGGCGTCAACAAGAAAATGTACAACATGCTTAGTTGCCTTAAATTTCTTCAGTATAAAACCTTGTTTTGTTACAACATTTTTCCAAGATTATTGACAATGAAAAATTGAACATAATAAACAATGAAACTTTTATGGCTTCTACACAAACAACAAACACAGACAGGTCAATTATATTTCCAAGGACCTAATTCATCATTTTCCTGGATTTCAACAACTTAGAAGGAAGAACATTAATCAGCTTTTTTCTCAAGAAATCATCATAAGCCTCAACAATGAGATGATCATCATCCCACTTATCGCGGAAAGTGTCTGATTGTGTGGCAAGTCTTCGATAGCCGCCTTCTACTTCCTCAGCTCTCCATTGTTCAAGCGGCAAGGCACCAATTTGTTCGGCTATCCAGTTGAGGTATTCAACTTGAGACCCACCAAGCTTATGTGCGTATCTCTTGGGAATCCCGTTTGCATCACGCTCTGCATAGAAGGCGATAACATCTTCCATCATTTTGTCTTCTGAAGGAAGTGAAACCCCACAGGACAAAACTGCAGCCACCCACTTGCTTTGGAGCTCAAACATGAAAAATTGAAGTGTCTGACTTCAGGTAAAAGAATCTGATTAGACCATGAAAAATCCCTCAAATAAGCTGAAAGAAAGTACTGTAGATTGAATGAGAGACTTAACCATCCATGGTAAACCAACGAAGGAAAGCCCTGGAGCAAGTGCGGGCGGAAACACATGTTTGTAAAGCGGTCCAACACAGTTATCCTCGACGGTAAGATAGCCATTGGTATCGAGAAACGGGAAGTGATATTTGTAACCGGTGCAATGTACAATGGTATCAGCTTGTACAACCTTACCGTTCTGGAAAACAATCGATCCATCTTCCCGCGCGCTTTCTATCTGCAAAAAAACATATATATCCAAAGGGAAACAGATTGAATCAGTGACCCTTCTAATAGGAACAAATTTCTCTCTTCTGATCTATCTTATCTTTCATTTTGATTCTTATTATGTACCATAGAGTGAAGCCATAGATTGTTGGACCCGGGAAGCTTTTCGTATGTCTCAGATGGATTCGATCTAGACGCGATATGAACTTCTTTCGCCACTCCCGTTATATCCCTACTGATATCGGATCCACTAGCAAAATTTCCTATCACTACCACCACCTTTCAAAGATTTCAAAACAGTAATGCATGATAAATGAATCTATATATTGTTATATAGATTTCAACATTCTGATAAGAACCATTTCTTTTCAAATACTAGAATTACTCATATTCAAAAATATGACTAACCATCCAATAATACACCCATCCCTTATAGAAAATATAAATTCGGATAAGATGAACAGAGTATAACTATTATATAATATAAGAACTATAGAAGAAGAAAAAAAGAAAAAGAAAAAAAAAAAAAAGACAATTGAAGTATTAGTAAAGGGTTCATAAATTCTGCAAGAACCTGGTCTATGAATGGATCAGGAACACGATAATTGTGGCTATGAACTTGATTCCCTGGCCATGAATCTATACCTAACAAATCCAAATCATGCAACCAATTTTTCAATCATGCAAACATAAATTACTCCAAAAATCATCTTTAAAAAAAAACCAAACTTTAGGATCGAATGAAGTACCAGGAACATGAGCAACTCGAGGCTCTGTATAATGTCCATTACAAACAACGACGGCATCAAAGATCTCATCACCGGAGATTCCATCTGAACTTCTGAACTGAATCCTCCATTTTGGATCTTCAAGCTCAACACAAACCACTTCAGTCTCGAATCGAACCATCTCCACGAGTTTGAATTCTCTCGCGAAGTCTTCAAGGTAAGCGAGGACTTCTCTGTGACTAGGATACCTTCTCGGGTCTCTAGGTTCGTCGTCTTCAGGTCGAGGCACGAAAGGGAAGTCTCTGTAACCCATACACTCTCGTGGGAGGTTTGTACGGAGAGAATCGTAGACGCTTGAGTGGACTATGGTTCGATTTGGATCGAGGCTAAGTGGGTCTGGCTCACTATCAGGTGTGTATACCCAGAGACCTCCGACTTTTGAGTTGCGTTCAAAGACGACGACTGAGTGATTTTCGCGGCGTAGCTCACGTGCAGCTACAAGTCCGGCTGCTCCGGCTCCGATCACTGCCACGTGGACTGAGTTGATTTTGCTCCGTGCGGGTGCCATTTTTTTCTTTGTTGTTTAGAAATTGTTTTTTACAGGATCCGTTTTCAATTCAGTTTAACCGATTCGGTCTAAAATCTAAACCAAATAGTACAATGTTTCCATAATGGACCCTGTATTACGTAATTTTTCCAAATTTCACCCCAAAATAATAACTATAGGCATTGAACCCACGTGTCTCCACAAGGCTCAAACACGTTAGTTACACAACAAGCCAAAGATGAGAAAAAGTTGAAAAGATGTTTGTTTTATGGTACCTAAAATTCTAGAGTCTAGCCTTTTAAACAGAAAAATAAGCGCCGGCCAAGGTAAGCTAGAGAACTTCTCTGGATAACTTCTTGGGCCTTGGACTTGTCTCGGGTCGGGTAATACGAAAGGGATATCCGAGAAACTTATATGTTAAAAACAAAATTTGTCGGCTAACCCGACGCTAATTAATGATTTAGTGGTTAACATTTGACAATTAATAGTATCAAAGAATAACACAACTTGATATGTTTATATAACAGACGGACAGACTACCTCTTTGTATAATGTAAAAAATAATATATATGACAATTTGACCTTAAAAAAATGAAGAGTTGAAATAGTAAAAGATGTCAGTTTAAACATTTTATGGTATTTTATCAAATTATTTGCAGAAAAAAAAATCACTATATATATATATATATATATATATATTGCCTCTATTTAAAATCGGGAATTCGGCCATATAAATCCCAAACTTTACAGAAATTGCCAAAACAGGCACAGACTTTGGTCTGGCCAAATAAGTACTAAACTTTAGTTGACTTTTAATATTTATTCAGTAACTCATCATTGACTTACCAAAAAAGCACACCGTTATCTTTTTAACAGAGAAATTAAACGTCATTAACGCGAATGTTAGTGTTTGGTGTTAAGTCATACGACGTCGTTTTGGACCTCTAATTCAAAAGAAAAAAAAGTCCCACACTGGACTCGAACTCGTTAGTATTATACAGGAGACTTGTGCCATATGAGCTAGTTAGAATTTCTTGCTAGTATATACATCGTAATGTCTTATATCTTTCAAAATATTTAATAACTTCGTTGAGATAATATAATTACACGAACCCTAATTTCTCAGAAGCCAAAATCGATTTGGGGCTTTTTTCCAAGAACCCTAAAAACTTCTGATTTCTCCTCTGTAGCAGCTTGTTGGATTAATTGATTTGGGGTTTTGTTCGATTGTTGGATAATGAATTCGGGAGATGAGAATTCGTATGTCAATACGATGGGGATTCGCGGGTTTCCAAAGAAATGTGAGTGTGGACGTAACAGTGTAATCAAAATATCGAAAACAAAGACAAATCCAGGAAGACCATTCTTCCGATGTCCTACTTATCGAGATGTAAGTTTTTACAAGATTTGGAGGTGTTGTTTTTGATTTTTTTTTTTTAAATAATTGTGTTTTGCCCGAAAATTAGAATGAATGATCACTTGGAGATTGCAATTGTTTGGAATGTTTCTATACAGGATCACTTGTTTAAATGGGTAGAGGATGCAGTCTATGAAGAGGTAGAAGATACATTGGTGAAGGTTGAGAGTATTGAGTCCGATAGTAGCAAATCAAAAGTGGAGATCGATTGCATCAAAAATGTGAACAATGAGCTGATGGAAGAAGTGAGAAAAGCCAAGATTGAACTGAAGAGGCTTAGCTTGATGATGAAGGTGGGTTTTGGGATTGTTTGTTTACTAATTGTGATATGTGTTGTGGTGATGATGATTGAAAAATCAAGTAGCTTGTATGTGACTAGCTTCTAATTGTGCTTGCATTGTAGTAGCTTTTATTTATGTTGAATGCTTGTATTTAAGTTAATGTTGAAAGCTTGTGTTTATGTTAATGTTGAACAAGATGTTTATGATAATGTTGAACAAGATGTTTGTGATTTCCCATTGTTCTTCCTATTATGTTTTTATGTTTATTATTTCAATGAAAGAAAGAAACAAAACACAAACCATTAAGTAGAGAATAACAATAAGATTATGTCTTATAAGTTGAAACAAACTGAAATGTGCTTATGACATCTACGATAGTGTACCAAAACAATATTCATGGACACAAAACAAACACATAACAATAATTAGGAAAACCAACGACGCCATCCGTGTGTTTGAGAAGCTTCGTTTTGTGAGACTTGGTCTTGTGAGGATTGAGCTTGTGAGGATTGAGCTTGTGAGGTTTGAGCTTGCCCTTGTGAGGATCCTGGAATTTCCCATGGTGGGACTTGTGTGCAGCACACTTTGCACCCATCTTTAAACTACTTGACCGAAAGAACTTGATGTTGTACCTGGTTTTCAATGTGTATCTGAGGCAAGCGTGTTTGAAGTCATCAGCATCAGAAAACGTCTTCCCCAATTGAAGCAGCTCCTCTGGATCAACGTCTTCTCTGTAAGCTTCTGAAGGTCGCATTTCCTCTTCATTCTCCTCGTCTGATGACATAGGATCCGGGATTTTATCTTCATCCCAGGCGTATTCATCCCCAATGTCTTCCTCAGCCTCACAATCATCATTCCTCGCATCCTCTCCGAAGAATATAGTTAAATCTCTACAAGTTTCTTCTTCAATTCCACCATGACCATCAACATCATCTGCGTCTTCGTCACATCCCTCTACTTGTGCATCTTTGTCATCTGCGTCTTCGTCACATCCCTCTACTTGTGCATCTTTGTCATCTGCATCAACTTGTGTGTCTTTGTCACATGATTGAGCTTGTGAGTCTTCGTCACCGTCACCTGAAACGCCGCCAACGTCGTCCTCCTCACTTGTTGGAGGGTCAAGCTCAACTAACTCAGTCGGAGGATCCATCTCATCTCGCTTACGCTTCTTTGATCCACCAGCTTTTCCAGGTTCCGTCTTCCTCTTCCTCTTACCACGCTTCATCGATCCACCAGCAGGTTTCTTCGACCCACTATCTGGCTTCTTCGATTCCGTAGCAGGTTTCTTCGACCCACTAGCTGGCTTCTTCGATTCCGTAGCAGATTTCTTCGATGGCGTAGCAGCTTTCTTCGATTCAGTAGTAGGCTTCTTCGATTCAGTAGCACTAGGGTTCTTCGATCCTCCACCAGCTTTTCCAGGATCCTTCGAGCTCTTCGAGCCTCCACCAGTTTTTACAAGATTCTTCGAGGTCTTCGAGGTCTTCGAGCCTCCTTTCTTCTTCGACTGAAGCAAACTCCAAGCAGGAGGAGTAATCTCAACTCCATTTCTGGTAAACCTTGTCTTAGCCATCGTAATCTCTCCAAATCGATTTGGGGTTTCTGTAAAATTAGGGTTAGTTTTTTTCTTTTGAATCGGATTAGAGTAATTATATTATCTCAACGAAGTTATTAAATATTTTGAAAGATATAAGACATTACGATGTATATACTAGCAAGAAATTCTAACTAGCTCATATGGCACAAGTCTCCTGTATAATACCCGCGAGTAACGAGTTCGAGTCCAGTGTGGGACTTTTTTTTCTTTTGAATTAGAGGTCCAAAACGACGTCGTATGACTTAACACCAAACACTAACATTCGCGTTAATGACGTTTACTTTCTCTGTTAAAAAGATAACGGTGTGCTTTTTTGGTAAGTCAATGATGAGTTACTGAATAAATATTAAAAGTCAACTAAAGTTTAGTACTTATTTGGCCAGGCCTAAAGTCTGTGCCTGTTTTGGCAATTTCTGTAAAGTTTGGGATTTATATGGCCGAATTCCCATTTAAAATCCATCAACAAGAAAAAAAAAGAAAAAAAATTGAATACTTTATAATTAAGGTCAATTCAAGTGGGGAGGATTACTAAGAAAAAGTACAACTTTTGTAAAACTTTGAGAAAATCCGAAAACCAAGACGGTAGTGTTTCGACATTTCTAAATGAAAGATTTTTCTTTTACCATCATTCTATATTTTACCCCCGTACGATTAAAATGATAGAATCGAGGACCCATCCAAATTCCTTAAACATTTATACTACAAAAATAAAAATAAATATTGTTATGGTACAGAAATATAAATAACTTAGGAAAGATATCAATAAATTTGGTGGGGGAATAGCAATAAAAGAATAATAGATGGAAACTGGGCTACAACAACACCATTGTTTGGTCCTCTTTCCTCAACCCACACAGATCTTACCAAAATCTCCACTACACGACCGCACCCTTCCAACATATATTAAGTAACTTAAAAAAAAAAAAAAAAAAATTCATTAATTCTCTCTCGCTTTTTTTAATTATCGGCAGTTGTCACTAAATGACTAAACAACCCCATTCGATCATAATTAGAAAAAAAAAAGGAAAAAAAAAGCATGGAATCCTAAACACACCTATAATCTTTCTCAATATTAATATTCACTTTTTTTTTCTTTTTCTTATAAAGTTAATATAAATTTCAGAAAAAGATAGCTGATGTTTGCACACTAACCACTTAGACCCTTTTCTCTCTCTCTCTCCCTCTGAGATTTGAGAGAGTCTCCTCTCATATCTCTCTCTCTCTCGCTCGCTCCTCATGATCCGTTTTTTTATTTTTATTTTCTAAATTTTTATGTGATAATTACGCATACACGTTATATGTGTGTATGTATATTTATCTATATTGATGGCGACAATAACCATTGGAATCTGACCATCGATCTCTTTTTTCTTGTTGAGATATTTTTATTTTCTTATTTTTCCTTCCTCCTGTTCTCTCGTCTCCCAGATCTGTTCGTCAATCTCACCATTGCAAAGCTTCAAGCTTTTTTTGTTTTCTCTCTGGGTAATTCTTTATTTTTAATAAAAACAATTAGATTCTTTGTTTTTTTTTACTAATAATAATATATATCTAAAGTTGAAGTACTATGTTTTATGTTCGTCATGAAGTTGATACTTTTCCATTTCCCCTTATAGCTCTTAACTGTTGAATTCGGATTTTGGAAAGAAAATATTCATTCATGCTTTTGTAATCTATGTAAATGTGAATTATGAATATATATTAGTATATATATATTAATGCTAAGCCTCTTTTTCTGGAAAAATCTCGTAAAGCGTTTATGGATCCTTTTTAAACCGTTACTTATTTGCATGCTCTGATAATTATCAGAAGCTTGAAGATTTATGTGTGTAGGTTATTAATAATATACAGTAGGTTTATTTTTCATCTAATGGCTCTAATATTACGAAGGTTTATAGAATTCTGATATTGATAATTCCTTTTTAAGATCACCGGTAATTTTGTCCAGTTATGAATACATTGCTGATGTTGTTTATACTTATGAGCTTCCATGGATGTTCTGTGTATGCTTTAGTAGCCAAATAACTTTGTTGATTAACTATATTCTTTGTGTTACACAATGTTCATGTTGATCCTTTTATACAAGTTTGATTAAAGGTATTGATCATCTCATTTTTTTGCCATTTGTGTTTGCGTTGTTGGCATTTGATAGGGACGGGACATAGAATTAAAAAGAGTTATAAAACAGAGACCAAGGAGCGATGTATTTCTTCGGTTTGTCCAAAGAAGAAGTGTTGTCACAGAAACATGTTGTATCATATAAAGAGACTTCTAAGCAGAATCCAATTAGTATGGTCACTCTATTTGGGAGACAGGTAAAGATTCTAGCTTTACTCAAATTCTAGTCTATTTCAAGTTTTGACCTTTTTTTTTTGATGTTTGTTGCTAAGAAAACTGTAGAATACATTGTTCATAAGATTATTCATTTCAGGTGTATCAAGTGAAAAGCGAGAGCTCAGAGTCCAATGATGGATATAGGAGAATAAACTCTCCTAAGCTGCTCAGGAAAGATATCGATCTTCGGCTTCCTGCAGATCACTACGCTTATACTAACTTTCATGAGACACTTGGTTCTGATCAATTTTATGGCTTTCGTGGTTCTCGAAATACCGTAGAGTTCGGATATCATTCGAGGCACGAAGCTAATAATAATGTGAAGGAAGCATCAGCTACAAATTGGAGTGGCAAGAGAAACCCAAAAATTGTTATTGATCTTGAAGAACCTCCTCCTCCTCCTCCTACATGGTTCTTACATAAAGAGACAAGAGAGCATGTTGCAGCTTATGTTACTGTGAGAAATCCTGAAACGAAACCGTCGTTCTTGTCTGATCGGATTAGCTCAAACATTCTGAAGGTGGTGGATCAATCTCTCGTTGAGGATGGTTGTGATGAAACAACTAATAAGGAACCAAGTTTACTGGATCTTAATAGCACCCCTGTTGATGAGTCGGTTTCCGAGCCTCATTACTGTTTCTTACAAGATCTGAACTGTCCGTATATCGAAGAGACAGAAACGAGCTGCGAGAAAAGCGGAGTAGATGATGGACCTACGCCGCTTTGCTCTCCTAAGTGCCAAAATGTCCATGAAAAGGACGGTACAGCATCTCCAGCTTCGTATACTTCTTGCTGCACCACTGAGAACACCGAGTCAAGAAGAAGTTCTTCTCCTCGAGCACTGGAGCCTTCTTGCCGTACGCGGCTTGAGTTTCCCATCACAGAAGTCTTACCAGAGAATGGTTGCTGCAACGAGGAGGAAGAATCGTCTGAAATGATTCAAATGGCAGCTGAATCATTAGTCCACATATCAGTGATTTCATGTCAAAATCAAGACTTGGAATCAAAGCCTGTGTCGAGAAGCAACAGCTCATCTCAAGATCAAGACTTTCCAGATGAACCTAGGATGGGTAAAGCGAAGCCGGGATGTTCTTGCGATTCATATGAGCTACACACATTAGGAATAAGCGAAACCAACACCGAAGAAGACATGTGTGTGTCATCAATGGCTCAAGATGAGCTTAATAACATCACAAAAGATAACAACAAAGAGATTGGACTCAAGCTGAGAAGAGGGAGGAGAATGAAGAACTTCCAGAAGGAGATACTCCCGAGCTTAACTTCGCTCTCTAGACACGAGATACGCGAAGACATTAACATCTTGGAAGCAGTTTTGAGGTCAAGAGAGTACAAGAAGATGCAGGGGAAGACGAAAGATGTCAAATTCAGAGCGAACCCGAGAAACAAACGTTCAACGCCGCAGAGGTGCGTTAGTAAAAGAAGGCGAAAAACGGAATGAAATCGACACCTTCCGCGGTTTCGGACTCTTTTCATACAAATTGCTTCATTGTGTAATCTTTTTTAACAGTCTATGTTTTTTCGATTTATTTGTTTTTAACTTATGACATTGATTATGGTTAAGAGGGAAAAGCTAGTTTTGAGACTTGGAACATATAGTTTTGTAAACCAGCATTAGCATGAAATGGTAATTTATGGGCCTAATGGGTCAGACCCATTTACATTTTCCAAATGACTAACAGATCGTTGGAAATTAACTGCAATCTCTACCTCCATGTGATTTAGTCCCGGTTAAAATTTTCCCAAGTCCAACTTTTCTACCCAAGGCCATAATACTCAACAATAGATTATATAAGTTTCTATAGATTAATATGTCCGGCCCAATTTTACAGGCTAAGCCGTCCAATGAGTTAGAAACCCAATTAATTTATTTATTTTTTCTTATCACAACAATTGCTTGTGATAAAAGTTCTCATTATACAAAGATTATATAAAAAAAATGTGAAAATTAAACTTAATTAGTTTCATAAATAGTTGCATTAGAAAGAAAAAATCATTGCATTATCAGGTTGGAAACCTTAGAAAATTTGAGCGAGGCTATAAGTGAGGAATATACTTTCAGAAATCTCAAAATTTGTATAAGAAAAATGTTGGGTTTGTAAAACTAATTATATCAAATATTGTTTTTCTTACGAAATCAATTATATCAAACATTTTATATGTGCATGCAAACATAATGTCATGAACCTACTTGAATTTTTTTTTTGTTATATTATAACTACGATTTATCCCCGTCAATTAACTCTTGTAAAATGCAGCATTTGTTTTTTACACAAGAAGATTTAAAATGCATCATTTCTTTTTTTTTTTTTTTAATGTGGACATCCATTTACCAAATTGTTTTTTATATCATTTTACATGTCGGAATACATAGTTTTGTTTCTATGTAAATACATAATTTATCAAATATAGTAGTGTTGATAAAAAAAATATATATATATCAAATATAGTTGTATTTTCCGTCGTATAAACATGTGATCTATTATCTTAAAAGTTTTATTGTCAAATATTATATCAACTTAGCAAAAATAGAAAGTAAATATATTTTAAATATATATTCTCTAAATTAGCGCGTTAAAACTGACCCAGATTTTTTACTGTTCGCCGAATCCTCAACGTCACCACCGACCCTTTGGAGCTAAAGAGGTGTGGTCGCATAACACTTTGATTAGCAGACAAAAATAAAGGACAACCCAATGAAAAGATCATCTGCTCAAAAAGAAAAAGTTAATTCTCTCCCTTTCTTTCATGTCTGTTCTAACTTTTAAGTCAAAGAAAGACACATTAACCTAAACCAGTACTGTTCTTTAGACCAAATTAAAAGTTCATGATTACTCGTCTGTCATTGGGCCATGTAGTTTCCATATCCAAAAAGTCGCATTTCATCATTATTGCTCTTCGCCAATCATTATCCAGTTAATCATACTCATATGTTCTTAAGATATTTTAATTTTGCTCTTTAAGATGGTCGCAAAAATAATTTATGATATTAAATTACTATTTTGTATTCTGAAACTTAGATAAGAATTGGGAGACAACAGTTAGACAAAGAAACGTGCACAGAACATTCCGTACTATATTTAATCGTAAGCATATTAGAGAACGTGCAAAACAAAATTAAACTCCCTAGCTAGATTTAGCTCATCTTCTATATAGTTTCGGAACAAATGCATGAGTGGTTTATCTTTTTCCGGACATCAAGCCAATATACGCAGTTCATTTCATCAATCATAGCGGAGATTTATTTGTCTAGTTTCTCTCAAGAATAAACTGATAGAAACAAAAAAAAAAAAAAAAAATAGAGAGAAAGAGAGAGAGGTAAGATCTAAATATTGAATGGAATTAAAGCAAAAAAAATAAAAAATTATTGAATGGAAATGTTTGTTCTTAAAGGATTTTCTAGAAATTATATTTTTAAAAAAATTTCTGAACATCTTGGAAAAAAAAAATTATAACAATTTTTATAAAATCAAAAATGGATTTCAATATAAAACGTTTTCAATATAATGGATTTCTAATTATTTAAACCAAACATCTTAATTAAAACTATCGCCACTCGATGTTCTAATCCAAAATTAATATAACACCAGCTAGGTCATATTATTTTATTTTTTTTGGATAAAATAGGTGCTATGTTGCCTATTAAATAAATTGAAATTTACATGTTGATGAAATTCTCATTATAAATATTTAGTCGATCTCTTAGCATAACATATTGTGACCGGATGGGACACCAATTATTCTTTATCTAGTGATCTACATTATAATTTAAAAGTATCAAGTGTAAGATAAAGGGATCACATTAAATCATATTGCTCATTGTCATATATGTTTAATAATTATATACTACTGTATTGGACTTAATCATGCAGTTCCCGTCTGCCCAAAACAAAACAAACAAAAATCATTTCACCAATATAATAGTCATCGAGAGAACAGTCGCGCGATCCAGTATTTTCTCAGAACTGGGGGTCCTTGATTAAAGACAACTTGATATTATAAGTTTTCTGACATATGGGAAAGAAAATTAAAAACAACAAGACGTTAATTGCGTCAGATCTTAGGAAATTTTACAATTTCTGCTTTTATACAGAACCTGATGGGAAAACTTTTAACTTTTATCCCTTATCGGTCGGTCCATTATTTTTGTCGACTCGGAAACAAGAGGTAACTGAGAAAATCATCATAAAAATATACCACAAAATTCAAAATCAAATTCAAACATATCAACATAGACATGCATGCACAGTTTCCATCATCATCATGATCATTAATTAATGACCACCCATGGGAATCTCCGGCTCATCATCCAACTCAATCCCGCAATCCTTTAGTCTTTGTTCCTTGTAAACGTACCACTTGGAGAAAACGAGGAAAATGAGGAAGTTCAAAGCCACAATTATGGCAACAAGCCAATAGAAATTGTAAAGACGACCCTTGTTGAGATTATCCGCAATCCAAGGATGAACTGTCCCGGTGAATTTCTCGACCACGGTCACGAGAACCGAGCTGAAGAAAAACCCTAATGCCAATGTGCTCAACAATAGACCCGTGCTCATCCCTTTCATACCTTTAGGGCACTCTCTCAAGAAGAAATCTAACTGTCCCGTGTACATCAACGCCTCGCCGATACCGACAATAAGATACTGTGGGATGAGTAGATAAAACCCTAGAGGAAGTGTTTTGACTGTTGGACCGTGGGCATTTGCGGTTCTAAGACGTTTGATCTCTACCAAAGCAGCCACGGCCATTGCCATGGATCCGAGTAAAAGTCCCAAACCGATCCGTTGAAGCGGTCTCAGACCATGGGGGTAGTTGAATAACTTTTTGCACAGGCGAACGCCAACGCGATCGTAGACGGCGGTGGTTAGGAGGAGGCCGCCCACGTAGAAGGCTGCCATCGTAGCCGGAGGGATCTCGAAGCTCCCGATATGACGGTCCATCGTCTCGGATTGTGCGACTGATAGTGTTGTCAACTGAGCGTGGACGGTCCAGAAGAGGATGCATGTTGCCCAAATTGGTAACATCCGCACGATTTGTTTCACTTCCTCAACATCGGTTAGTGTTGAAAGTGTCCATTTGTTGAATTCGTTAGTGGCCACTGCCGCTTCTTGGTCCTTTATTGCGGCCTTGTCCAATGAACTGTGTCATGAAAAAATGATACAAGGAATAATTAGAATATTACTGTAAATTTTGTAAAATGTAAGATAAATGATTTTTTTTTTTTTTGGATTATAGATAAGCTTAGAATTGTTACTAAAGATATTTTGTGTTTCTTAAAAGGAATTGGCTTGTTCTGAAATAGATACATATGTTCCTATATATTAATAATACATCCTCTTTTTGGAATATAGCCTATGCTTTCGAATCAACATGATGTGGAGATAGTTACGTGGAATCTTTTCAAGATGATATATATACCCTTCACACATGGAATGGAAAGAAGTATACATATGCACATACATAATACATTTTAAATAGTGTATTAAAAGCAAAATATATATTTTAAAAATAGAGAAAAAGGTAAAAAGTTTGTTTGCCCGTAGTTTTCAATCACGGAAGACAAATTTCATGAAGCAAAGGGCACGCACAGCACGTGAATTGCACGTGATGCTAGGGTTATGCCTAAGTTTGGGTCTGGCCCGGTGAAGGTGTAAAGTAGTGGAGGTGTTACGACTTACGACTTACGACTTAAGACACGAAGCTAGTTTAACAAAAAAAAAAAAAAAAAAAAAAAAGACACGAAGCGTGATCGTTTTCGCTACAAGACAAAACAACTGTCTCCCTAACTAGAGATGCTAAACAGATTTTTAATACCGACAAAAAAAAAACAGAGTTTTTCATAAATTTTCTGGAGTGAAAAATAATATGATTCCTTTGGATTCTTCTGTTTCTGTTAGGCAAGCATAGGGATTGATGGATAAAAGATACTCTACTTAAGACTGGCAAAAAAAAAATACTGTACTTGAGAGAGGGGGGGGGAACTCACGAGTCAGGTGAATATTTATATATGTGTGATGTATTGTTTTAAGGCTAATAATAATAGTATGATAATAATGATAAAATAAAACAAATTGATATATTTAATTTGCCACAACTTGTGGATAAAGCTACTCTTTGTGTAAAAACCAAATAATCGGCCAGAGGGTGTGATATTTTCTATGATTATATAATTTATAGGTAAAAAGTAAAGTTGGAGAATATTACCCTACTTGCATATACTTATTCATTTTTTTTATCAGAATTTAATTAAGACCTTTAATTAATCTCTATGAGAAACTTCTTTCTTTTCCTACCCTATTATACATAAACTGAACTTGACGTGTTATCTAACGAAAATATAAATATGTATGTTTCTTTTGTACATGTAATATATTATTCAAAGACAATAACTAAAAGTGACTAATTAGGGACTTCATATGTGTTTGTAAATGACACATGAAAAAATATATGAAAAATATATGCAATATAAATGACTAATTAGGGACTTCCTACGAAAAAATCTAAAAGTGTTTGTAATTAGCTGTAAATTTTGTATCCTGGACCAGTTTCGCTGTATGGACGAGTTAACATTACGACAATAATTATTTTTCCCTATAATAAAAGACAGAGAAAAATTTGCAAGCCCTTTATTTGGATTCTATTGCCAAGCAGGCAAATAATGGAAATATTTGTGGTCCCACTTTAATTAAAGGACACGAGCTTTTCGAGTTATTTCTCACCCACACAACCCCACTTTTTAATTTCGCATTTTTCAAGGGTTATTTATTTATAATTATCACATTCAAATAACTTGCACGTCAATTATTTGAAATTAACCCTTTAATAAATTTTAAAAATCAAATTTAATATAAGAGTATTGTAAATTTGAGGAATCGTACGTGGGATTTGTTTCTTTTAGTCGTATGTTAACACTTTATAGGAAAATAAATGATGAGTTATATATTAGACAAAAGAAATCGTACCGGAATTGATTGGTGTGTGGCAGCTTTTGTTTACTCTTCATTGAACCTTCCGCCGCAATAATATCGTCCACGTCGTAGAGGTACGACGGATCCGACGGTAGCTCGAGCCGCCTGTTCCTCCACGCTGCCACAATAACCGCAGCAACCTGCGTCATCGGGCTACCGACCAACTTCTTGAAACGGTAGCGATTTGTGCCGGCCAAGAAAACGCTGAGCGCAAGCACGATCGCAAACGCGCAAATGCCATAGCCCCATTTGCGTCCAACATCGTCTTGTATGTAGACAAGGACCGTCACGGCTAAAAGAGATCCAACGTTGATACAAAAGAAGAAACGGTTGAAGAAATATGTCATTTGTGACCGTTCTTTCGGTTCGGTCTCATCGAATTGGTCGGAACCTAAACCGGAGACGCTTGCCTTCACGCCTCCGGTTCCTAGGGCGGTGAGGTATAAGGCTAAGTATAAGACCATCAATTGTATTCCACTTGCTTGTTCGCAATGAGACGATGTCGTCGGGTTGCATCTTGGTGGTCTAAGTCCCGGTATGATCGTTGATAGAGTTAAGATCGAAACACCCTAATAATAATCATAGGCAGAACATGAATATTAAACTTTCGGAAAAAAATATAGGAAATATAAAGACTTGGGTCGTTTACTATTTCGATTTCTTTATTAGACTAGTCAATTTCTTCATTTTTGGCTATTAATATTAGTTTTGGTAAGAAGAAGGGAACTTTTAGGGTCCTTACCGTGGCTTGGATTGCAGCGAATATAGCAATCGTTAGGTACCTAAATGAAACAAAATTAATGAACTTAAATTAAAAATGAAAAAACAAATTGAATGGTTTTAAATTATATAATTATATAAATAAATATTTAGATATACACACCTGCCGAGAAAGGTATCAGCGATGAAGCCACCTAGGAGACAGAGCATGAAAGACGTTCCAAGGAAGTTGGTAACGGTGTTAGCCGCCGTTGCATTGCCTAAATGCATAGTTCCCGTCAAATATGTCACCAGATTAACGCCGATACCTAACGTTGTCAGCCTCTCCACGGCCTCAATACCTTCACACAATTGTTTTTGATTTAAAAAAAAGTTAGATATATCATGAAAAAATGGAAACTGAAAACAAAATCCACCAAAGAAAAAAAAAACAAATCCAAATCCATCTTGAAGAAACGTATAAGCTTAGTAAATGGACATAAAAAGTTTCATTTTTGGTCTTCTACATATATATATATATATATTGTTAGTAAGTAGAGTTTCCTCTAGAACATTAATCATATGTGATAATACTTACAGAGAATCATGGCGGCGCTGGCCCAGCCGCCGGTTTTAGAGCGATCGGCGGGGCGACCTTGGAAGTCCCAAGCATCTAGAAGAATTTGAGATTTAGTTTCAGGAAGAGACATATCTTGAAGATGGGTTAAAGATCCTTTTGCAGTTTTTTTTTGGGGTGGGGGATTTGTTCTTATGGGGGACAGAGTGGTTTGGTAAATTACAAGGAAATAGAAAAGGCTGTTTTGTTTGAGTGCTTTTGGTTTCTTTTGTGGTATTAAATGTGTTCATCTTTGGAGTCCTGATGCATCTATTTATACTGGGAAACTTGCCGAGTTAAAAAAGTTCTAATTTTATATTTTTATGATAAAAATAAAAAATGAAGAAAAAAGTGACACATGTGTGACTCTGATGAGTGTTATTTGATTGGGGACTATTATATAAAATATATATATATACATATGTAGAAAGAGAAATAGAGAGAGAGAGAGAAAGGCTCGAGCTAAATCTTATCACTTCCTCTACCTTTGGAACTGTGGGTTTGAACTTTTAAGTTAAAGTCATTGGTCACTTTGTCAGTGACTCAATGGCATCAAGCGCATCAATTTTACCCTGTCGTAAGATATTATCATGTTTACATTTTACATATTTTTTATATTTCTTGAAAATATGGGAGCATAAATAGTTTTCTTAAGCTGTGTTCAATAATTATTTTATTTTGCATAGAATATAATTTTTATTTAAACGTCTGATCTATATATGGAAAATAATTTTCAAATTTTTTTTTATTGGCATCAAACGCATTTTCATCATTGTTGATTTGCATTGTTGTCGAAGCATCTCTTTCTTTTTCATCCTTTTGTTTTTCGTAGGCTAAATATCAAAATCTTATTGTAGACCCATTCTGTTGTTAAAATGTAGTACATATAGAGCCAAAATTTATTTTCTAGATATGATATTTATTGTTTTCTTATTTTGGTAATTATAATAATATTATCTCATCTTACCAATAACAGATTAAACACATAAATTGGTGGTAGAGTTTACAAGTGATTATCGTATATTCAGAGCCCAATTTCTTGCTTTCCAGTTCTAGTAATGAATATTTACTTTCGTATTGTATTTGTCAGCTTCTACAAAGCGTCATTATAATGAACCTTTTTTACGCCAAAAAACTACTCCTAAATTGAAAGTCGTGTGCACGTTTTTCATGTAAATATACTGTTATAAACTTATAATCAAAAGATCAACAATGTCCATATTTCAAAATATAGTTTTTATCGAATTGCATTTGAAGAATCTATTACATTTTATGAAATTTATCAAAATATATATAGAAGTCAATAAAGTTAATTTTAGTGTTTTTTTTATGGTCAACAATTTAGGTATTTGTTACAAAATTGAAACTGAAGATTTGTAGATTTGGTATGATTACATTAATATACCAACTTTCTCCTTTTGAGTTAATGGGAAAGTCTAGCTAGAGATTTAATGGCTCAAAATGTGTGCTTCTTAGACGCCACTAAAATGAGTCATGTTGCAATATGATTATCATCTACTTTTTATTTATTTAACATTATAGTGAAATAAAATAATTTAAATTTTCTTATGTTAGTCACATGACTTTCATGAACTATAAATTTTATATAATTAGGAGCCTTGTAATTTCAATGGTCCTGTTTATTTCTTGAGCAAATAAGAGCACAAAGAAAAAGAAAAAAACGAACAACGACTATTTTCATTATTTAGAAGTTAGAACCAACAAAATAAAATAAAATGATCAAGCCATCCAAACATTGATGTTGAACCCAACAAAAAAAAAAAACATTGGTAAGAGTAAGTAAGTTGATAAGTCTCAAATTAAGTCAATCTAAAATATCCAATGAAAAGGTCAATTATCGAAGAAATTGTATGCTAGGAAAATACTAAAATATACCTTTAAAAATTTTAAATCATTTTTTAAAAGCAAGTAAAAATTGTATCCCATAATTAAGTTAATTTCGAAATTCACAAAATTTATTATAACCTCTGTCATGATCCATCCATCTCTTTCGGAAATAATTGATATGCAGATCGATAAAATTTCAAACCAGCCATAAATAAACACGTTTTTCGTTGATAGTTTAAAGCCTGACAATAATAACCCTGGCTATCGATTATTTGTGCACATCCAAAGATTGCGGAAGAGCGAGCAAAGGTGACGATGAGTCCCATCCAAAAAGAAGAGGAGAACGAGTGGTGAACCCAAATGTATTATCTTCTATTGAATTAAATTAATAAATACATCATCTGGAAGAAAAAAAAGAAAGAAAAAAATAATAATTGTAAGATAAAGATAATCAAAAATAAATTCGAAAATGGAAAATAAAGATGGAAATGGATGGATCAAAATTTTCGGGCGGAGCTGGCTTTCCTTATTGCCTTATAGGTATATCTCAGGGCCCAGCTTTCTTGGCACGTGACAACTGTAGGGACCACTAGAGATTCTTTTCCAGCGTTGACTTGGTCATTTCAAGAGGATGAATCTATGTATTGATCATATTACTTTTGCTTAATTAATTTTACTTGTCATGATAACTGATAAAACCAAATTTCATCTATGTAATGCATTTTATTTAATCAAATAATAAAATTTATATATTAAAATTTCATAACAGACGTACAACTCCGTATACAGAAGTAGTATGCATATTTTTTTTTTTTTTCTGATTTTCAAAATTTTTAAACCAAACAGAATGTAATAAATAACTAATTTCAAATTCCTTTAACCAAAAAAAAAAAAAAAAACTAATTTTTCTGCTTCTAATCTTTAGACTAACCATCAGAGAATAAAGTATTTACGGTAAGCGTTAAATCCTTTAGTATACTATTATTTTCTAGAGAAAAATGGTGACAGTGCAGGTAAACCGATGTCATTAGAATTGAAAAAAAAAAACTTACAAACTAGTTTGAATTTAGATAAGACAATACATTAATTAATAAAAATACATGAATGCCAACAGATTTATTTTTTCTATTGATGAAATAAGTTATTCCAATCCTAACAGCAAAATTTTGTATAACGATGATCTGATGTGGTTCACATGATCTTATTAGCAAGTAAACGTCTGTCGTCTGTGCACTAAGATTAGAATTTGCAACCTTCAGGTAAAATCAACCACGCTACTTGTTAACTTGATAGATAAAATTAAATAATGTTGTAGGGTCTAATGTGTACATTGACAAACTTAATTATCAAAACGCAAAAAAAAAAAAAAAAAAAACATTGACGAACTTAATGATTTACTACTAACTATATGATATTTATATTCCGGCAGGTGACGAAGGAAGAAAAAAAATACAGACTCGGGTTTTTTTTAAAGATTGATTGAATCATGGAGAAGAGGAGTATCGGATTAAATTATTGGGTATGGAATCCTTCGGAGTATCCCAAAGGGCACGGTTGACTAAACATTGGAATGACAACTTGTTCAATAATACAATGTTAAATGATATTGTAATTATTATATATTTTTGAACCTGTATTCTTGTTATAAATAAAGAAGGATTATGTTAGAATTATCGGTTACGGCGTCCTGATTTCGTCACTAATTAGGAAATTATTAACAATGTGTTTAGGAGATAGTACAATATATGGCTCGCTTGGATGGTAATGAAGACGTCCACTTGTCTTAAAACGGTGAAACAAATTATTAAACTTTTATATGTTTGACGTCAAATTTGATTTTCGTTTAAATTAATCTCACTCCCTCGTATGCATCATATCTAGTAGATAAATGATTAAAAAAAAATCATTTTCCAAAAATCCAACTCTAGAAGACGAGAATACGAATTAACCAAATATTAAGAACATGTTATTTGAGTTAAAAATAACAGTAACTAAAATAGAAACAAAACAATAGGATTTGAAGTTTGAACCAACAACCTCCCCGCTAAATCATTGTAGACACTTGCATATATATACAACAAACGAAATTCATATTAATTCAAGGGGTAGTTGTGAAAGTGATTTTAACCAGCTTGTAACTTGTAAGGGTAACATGAGATTCATTTCACATTTCGAATATTTTTTTAAGCTTAAAACGGTGCAAAAACTTTGGTTTTAAAACTTACATGTCTTTAGTTCGATTTTTCAGAATCTTTAAAGTAGTTTACAAAATATTTAGATATCCAGAAATATATATTAAACCGAATTTCATACCTATTCCCAGTCAATTTCGAGGATCTACAAATACATAAATATTTATTATACTGAAAGCATTGATCATAATATATGTGCTATATGTCTTTGCAAACCACAAGTAAATTGACATATGTTTGATATTAAGAAGATAGTATTGTCAGGCTATATCAGCTACGAACTCTAATTAAACAATAATATAAAAACGATACCCGTCTGGTTAAATTAACCGCAGTTGGGTTATTAAATAACTTGGGGGTGTCTCTAGCTAGTCGGACTTAAAGCGAAGAAAATAAATCACTATTAACGAGATGACCGATGGGCGGCACAAGCTCTCTAATAACAAAAACAAAAGTCAAATCTTAAATAGCGAAACAATTGGCAACAAATAAAAAAATAAATAAAAAATAGCGAACGAAATGAAATTATTGTTTTGACTTACGGGAAAAAGACCATAAATATTATCACGCATTATAATGAGGATATGCAATTCATGTTTAGATAAATATGAGAACTAGATGTATGAATATGTTAGCAGATAGAGAGTAAACTAATTATAGATATAATTGTTGAAGCAAGAGTTCATGAAAGATCTTGAACCGTTATAAAAAAATAAAAAATTGAAAGTTGTTGAACTGAAATTAGAACTAGATATACCAAAATTCAAATAAGGAAGCAATATATTGTTATTGCTGTAAGAAAACTTATGTTTATGTATACGTGTATTTGTTAGTGTAGACTAGATTTTATAACATATATTAGTATAAGACAAAGAATTTACGAATAGATAATGCGAAGAGGAGAAACGAAAATGAAATATCCCTATACTGTATGTATGTATGTGTATATATATCTATACCTTACATCACTGCATAATAAAAATGAATTTGTTAAAACTTTAAAGTATGTCGTGATCTTTGGAAACGAACCAAACATCTATATATGGTCTTTTTGATGTTCTCAAAAGACATATTTTCATAAGAATCATAACACCTAATTTTAATTAAGCTAGCAAAGACAACTTAGTTGGAGCCGTTTGTATAAACGTTAACAAGGTCCTAAAAACAAAAACATAAATTGGTCCTTTGTTTTTGGGAAGTTAAATTACGATCAATTAATAGACATATGCAAGATTTCTGATATTTAGCCAACCAAAAAAAAAGATTTCCGATATTTAAACAACAGTATAGTTTAAAGGTATATAATTTGATTCAGATTTTAGCGACTAAAATATTAAATGACATTTTAACTGTGATAATTTGTTGGAAGTTTTGATTTTTGAATAAGCTTAAGAACATGTTTCTCCTTCAAACCAAGCTTAAGAACATGTAAGGCTTATGATTATATATATATTAATGTCGACATGGTCACAATAAAGGATATAATACCACTCCGAATGGTTGACTTACTATTAAATAATAATATTTTTTGCTTTTTTCTTCTCATTATCTATGATGAAGCTGATGCAATTATTCTGCTCGCCAAATGTGATTCCGAGTCTCCTAATTTAGTATAAGGTTTAGTAATGCCGGCCTATTTTTATTAGTTATTTGTTGATATCTTATATAATAAAATAAAGTTTTTTTTCTGAGAAGCTCTGAGACGCTGACACATGTCACTTACAACCCATTTTCTAACTCTTTCTGAGACGCTGACACGTGTCACTTACAATCCATTTTCTAACTCTTCCTGAGACGCTGACACGTGTCAAATACAACATCTTTTCTAACTTTTCTTAATTTCTTATTTTTTTTAACTCAACCCAAAAAACCAAATTTAAAATTCTTATCTTCTTAAATATTTTTTATCTTATACTAACTAAAACCAAAAAATAAATAAATATTAGAATATTTATATATATTTTGATATATTTTTGATAATATTTTAATTTTTCATAAAAGACATGATTCTTTTGGTTTTGATATTTTTTCGTAAAAGACATGATTTTTTGTAATGTATAATTTTTTGCTGAATTTATCTAATACATAATAAAAATCATTTATCAAATAACTGAAAATGGCTTAAAATGCAACTATATAACAAGAGTGGCTTGATAAGTGCAATTGGTAACCCTAAGTGTCTCTAATGCTCAACTCCAAATACAAAAAAAAAAAAGCTTTATTAACTCCAACTATAAATTTTAATTCTAAATATCTTTCAAATATTTGGAAAAGACATGTGAAGTTTTTTTCTGGTATTATTAACGTCCATTGGTGACAATGCATAATTATTCTCGGCAGAATTTGTAAGTACATACTCATATTTTTTTCTGTTGTTATTAACGTCCATTGGTGACAATGCGTAATTATTCTCGACAGAATGATCAAATCCATAAATACCTACTCATGGTATCCTTAATTGGTGTATCTCTATTTGTTCTATCTTTATTTATTTTTTGAGTAGGCAAGGAAGACAAAGAAGAAGGACAATATGTTGATGAAGTTAAGGACACATAGTGAAATTCTAATATTTTTATTACTAGATTATTTAGAAGACAATATTATTTTTTATATAAAAAAGATTAATTTTTTTTTCTTAATCTCTTACTTTCTTGATAAAATATTTTTAGTTTATTTTTTTCATACTAAACTCATAAAAACAATTGAAGAAATATTAAATAAGTATATTTTTATACTACCTACGCAATTAAAATACACTATTAGGTTGACTCAAACATATGTAATATTATTTGAAAATATGTAATGATAGAGGTATTATCATTGGCATCACTGTTTGATGTTAGTATATTAGCTACCCAATTTATATATAATTATTAGGTGCTTCTTATTGGATATTGATATTAATTGAAGCACAATATATGAATTGTATATTGATATATTATTTTGAGATATTTGGATATTGTTATGTGTAGGTCTGTGTTTATTCAAAAGCAGGACGAGACGACTCATGATCCGACGATCCTTTTCAAATTGCAAAAAGAAGGCTGAGAAGAGGAGGTTGAAGGCTCTAGAAAATGGACAATTTCGGGTCATGAAAATAGAATTTAGCTCTCTTTCGAATAACCTGAAGGTAAAAGATAACAAATATACACCACTTTCTCCATTAATATCATTAATCTTTTCTCTAGATTCTTTTTTTTTTAATCATGTGACTGTTACTTTATTGTTACAGAAAAATGGAACAGCTCACTTGATTCACACATCTATGAGGAGACATAATTATTATTATTGTACGAGTCATTTTTTTTTTAAGTTGGTTTTCTTGAAACAAGTATTTAGTTTTTGAGAATATAGAAATCGCTTACTATAAATAACTAAACTGTGTAATATAAAATATTTAAAATAATCAATTTAAATTAAAAGTAACTAAACATATTTCAATATATATTTAGTTATAAAATATTACATATCTCATTATAGTAATTTCAAACCCATGCAATGCATGGGACATACCCTAGTATTATATATAATAAGGAAGATAAAGCTAAGTTATTCCAGCTGTAAAACGTTAACTGTATGCCCCAATCCTTTATTACTGTCTTCTAATTTTTTTATTTTTAGTATTTCGTTAATATCGTCGTTCGTATAAACGTATATATATATATATATTAATCTGAAATATTGATAAAACCAAAAGTAAAACCATAAAACTATTATCATTGTTTGAAAACAACATATATTATATAGCTATGTCTGATTTCAGATGCAACGCTGACAGTACTTCAAATCACTACTCTTTATGTTATAGTCAAAAGTGTTATTATTATTTTTATCTTCATTTTCGAAAATAAGAGTATTAGAAAAAGGTGTCATATATTTCCAATTATATTATTTAATTTATAGGCGGGCTAGATGTTTTATTCAAGGGTGGCTTATAAAAAGGTAAGCAAATAACACCTTAACTGGTATAGAAGATTCTCTCTATTAATGTCCAGATATCACCAGGCATGAGAAGCAACTTATTATGTGGCCAACGCATTCTGTCAAAAGAGATACTTAGAACTTTTTATTATTTTAATTTTAAGAGGTTGGATTTTTTTTTTTTTTTTTTTTTTGGTAGAAGGTTGGATCCTACCCTTCTTAAAACTTTACTATCGCCTATGTTGTGAATATGCATTGCTTATTGTCTCTCCTCTACTTTCAAGGAGTTTCCAGTAGAACACATTCTTTTAAGAAATTGGAACTCATGATTAGCATCAAGAATTACGTATTGAAAAAAAGATGATATTTAATAAACGGAAATTTTTAATATATAAGCCTAACAATATATTGTTTAATTGTCAAATAATATTAATGTAATGTGTGTAAAGAAAACATATTTTTTGGTAAAGAACGGATTACTAACTTTTTTTCTCTTTTTTTAACCCAAAAAATACATCATAATATTGAGATTTATATGTTTTTACTCAAAAAGTATGCGTTGGAACCTATAGCCCAGGTGAAAAAAAGGAGACATAACCGATAACCTATAGGCTATAGCTGGATTTCATGTGGACTAGCTTGCAATGAAGTTTGCACGTCTTGGATACTTCAAAAATATCAATCTTGCATAAAATTTTGCTAGAAACATATTACAAGATGACGTAAAGAAAATACACTACAAGATTTGATCGATCGTATTGTCTCGTCTTGCTTCTAGTTTAAAATTTAAATATATATACAAACACACACACACCTGTATGCCTATATACATAAAAACTAAAAACAAAAGAAAAACACCACTGACAAATTACTAACGGATTTTATTCTTTTGGTTTACCTTGCAATGGAATTGAATGACATACATTAGTGAAAAAAGCACATTATGACTGTCCATTGGAAATCAATTATTTGTGTTTGGGACAGATTTCAGTTTACTGGTTAACAGAATATTAATCATCGGATCATTCACATGACCTCTCCTAATTCCAAAATTAGTCGGATTTTATAATCCGCTGAACCAAAAATCAGTCGGATTTTATAATCCGCTGACCCAAAAATCAGTTAAAAAGTAAAAGTTTCTGTAACCTGACTCGAAATTCATGGTATCTGCTAAATGGGATCACCCAAATTACAAAAAAAAAATTATATATATATTAATAATTTTTTTTTTAGGATCTTTTGAAAAGTTTTAGGTTTTCCGAATTTTAGTAAAGAAAATAAAATTTTACATTTGATCAATATATATATACTGATTATCAGATAAATTCTCGGTTTTGGATGGAGACTTCTCGTTCCATCGACATGCATTCTATATATGTAATCTCCAAGATGAACATCCACAACACTTGTTTTTCATTTGTCCTCCGATGGATTAACACAATATAATGAATTAATCATGAAACTCGTATATCAAGTTTTTATCTAAGTCAATTTGAAAAGACCAGAACTCCATATTACATTCATCTCCCCTCTCTTGTGCACAAGGAAACACTCCATCAATGGTTTCATAATTTCATGGACATTACGATCTAACTATTTTCGTTCGCTTTTTTTTTTAAAAAAGGTTAATTTACAATTTTTTATGCTATCAAAAGGAATGGTTTGTGCATGAGATACCATATTGATCAAACTGAAAACTACGTACACCACCGGAGCTTTTCACTTCACAGGAACATCACTCCACTACCAAACCAACTTACTGAAGTTCATTTGAATGGTAGCAGTAATTAACACAAGTGGCGTATGTGTAGTTAATATGTTCAATGAATTTATACATTAAATTTTTAAAATACTGTGACAAAACTATTGAATTGTGGGAAAATGTATATCTAATTAACTATTTAACCAATATATATATATATATATATATAGTTAATTAAAAAGCTAACAAAAATTATACATAACTATATATGTATAGTTAATTAGTTATATATGGAGACCGAAACATTTAATTAATAGTATAAATATATGGATCATTATACGTATTTGTATATACGAATTTTTATTAAAGAAAATTTTAATAATCATTAACTGTTGAACTTATCAGATCCGAGATTTACACTGTAATTAATAATAAGTTCTTAATCCGAGAAAATAATATACTAAGAACATAATTCAAACTTTAAACACTCAACAACTGTTCTCATTCATTTAATAGCGTTGAAATAAATCAAAACTATGAGTCAAAATTTTCATAGAAATTCCAAGTTTCCGCGTCGCGCATCTCTCCATTTGCGCTTCGAAGAGTTAACCAAGAGACACTAGCTAGTAGCTCTCATTACATCGACACTTTCAACGTTATAACATTAATTAACAAGTTTCTACAACTACATATATATATATATATATATAATGCCGTTGAAATATCAGATTTTTCGCTTCACAATGACGCTCAAGAAAATAAATGTCGTCAATGAAACATGAACTTGATAAATAAATATACTATTATTTTAGAAAATACATGTTGGAATTCATATTTAGTATTTTCAATTGCAGTGTCTTAATCTTTTACGTAGAGAACTTCAATTCGATCGAGTTTTCGCATCTTAGATTTTACGTGCAGTTTCTCTTAACGTTTTATTTTAAATTGTTTTATAAAAGATGACCAAGCACCCTAACTAATGGGCCACAAGAATCTAGTCGTAACAGGGATTTATAATGGGCTCAATATTTATCCGATGGGCCAAATCTATCTAATTCTTACAGTGATCCAGTTTGAATCTTAAATCCGATGCGGTATTCGGAGCGGAATCCCGACTACTACCAAAACCTGAGACCAGACGGTTGATAAAACTAAATCATCAATTTCGAAGGAGATCAAATTAAAAACACAATAAAAGTAACTCAAATATCCACTAACCGACTACTTTTTTTTTTTTGACAATCTTGATTAATATTCTTGACACTATAAATTGATAAGTAACTGATATAATATTCGACCATATTATAACTTAATAACATATACACTTATAAATGATACAATTTAAAATCATACATGAGTCATTTAAACTGTATCATTTTTGGGTTTAAACTTATAAATACTGTTCGATTGAACCAAAAAAATATTGTTCCGATATATTTTGGTGATTCAGATATTTTTAAATTCAGGATAGGGTGGATCAACCATAAATGAGCAAACGAACCTACATATTGATCGACATACAAATATAGAACAGTAGTTAGATGTCTTACCGAGAGAATACTCCTAAATTCATGAAAACTGAATATTGTGATTGTCTTGAGAATTAGGAAATAGAAAAATGGAAAAAAATGGTTTATTGTAAATTTGGTTGGAATAGTTAATAATTTTATATGACTGATACATATCACTATCAATTTCAGCTTAAAAGGGTGAATCTAAATATAAATATAAATATATATAGTTACATAAACATTTGTTTTGATGTAAATATAAATTTGGTTGGAATAGTTAAAAGGGCAATTCTCAAAAATAGCACAAAATGAAGTTTTTAAAACATTTTTAGCACACATTTTTATTTAAGACAAAAATAGCATTTTTATTAGAGGGTAATCATAATTTCACATTTTTAAGGTTTAGAATTTAGGGTTTAGGGTTTTCTAAACCCTAAACCCTAAACTCTAAACCCTAAATTGTACCGCTTACCCCCTAAAAACTATACCCTAAATTCTAATATAGTTAACCCAAGCCAAAAAAATTAAATTATGAACTTCATAAAATGCTATTTTTGTCTTAAATAAAAATGTGTCATATTTGTGGAATAAAAACTTATTTTGGTGCTATTTGAGGGAATTTCTCTAGTTAAAATGTTTTGTCATATTAATGTTTTATTACATTAATATGAGAAAAACGATCTATCCACAAACAAAACAAAACCCACTTGTAATACACCGAAACTAACGAGTTTTCTATATAATCGGAAGATTTTAAACCGGAATTTAGACTACTTTCAGTGTCTTTGAAAATTGAATATTCTTGTCATTTGATTTGTTGATTTTAAGATTCAGTTTGCAGTTGAATTATTCTGCCCAGAGGATTGTTATGCCCACTAATTTGTGTTTCTGAACCTACGCAATTTAATTCTGTTTGACCAAAAATATATATATTTCGTTGTTTAGATCAAATGAAATGGGCCTCGATCCACTTAGTTTATGATCCATCAGGCACATAATGTTAGGCCGATATACAATTTTAAGTTTTTTTTTTTTTTTTTACTATTCCCTTTCTGTTGTTAGCTAGTCTCTCTAGTCTCTAGACTTGAATTTATATGAATATAAAAATTTTAATTCAAGATTTTTTTTAACCGAAAATTTATGAGGCATCGGTCTATAATCTTTGTTTTGACGCGGGATCAGAAACAAATTAGTAATTTCTCAGCTGCCGACTTTTTCTATTATTTAAAGAATATTATAATTATAATAGAAAAAGGGGTAAAAATCCAGCCATGCACGTACGTACAATTTACTTAAATGATCTTTTACTTCTTTAGGTGGTGTGTCATACGCAGATGGGTCCGTGTCACGGGTTCCCATTTTCTATTCTCATACCAAGTTGCAATAATTTTAAAGCTTCAACATCTTTAAATATAATCAATAGAAAAAGTATGTCTTGTCCTGCTTTGTAGATATAATACTTTGAAATCTAAACATTTTTTTTTTTTTTGGTCAACACTTTGAAATAAAATACTTAAATTTACAAATACCATACCAGCCGTCCCAAGAATGTAAGCAAATCGGAATGGTTCAGTATCTTTACCGGATCATTAACTTTCGCTCTTTTCATATTTGCAGTTTTCCAATTCAATATTTAGTTTATCGGATGATTATATTATTAAAACGTAATATTCTCTTATTCGTCTATTCTAAATCGGAATCCAAATTATTTGGGAACCTAGTTATTTGTACGGTATTTCACATGTGGACGTTTTCTACTTCCATATATTTTTGTTTGAACTATTGAAACCCACTATAATCATTGGAGAACTTGTGAAAAAATCTGAATGTCTTTTTTTTATATATTTAAGACATCTTCGTTGACAAATCATACTAGAAAAAAGTAAAATACTGATACAAACCTACATGGCGAATCCCATTTGCTATTTACCTTATCCGATCAATTTCTTGTCAAAATTTAACTGGTTTTAGTCGTAAATCCAAACTATCTGCGAACTACCTAGTTGCGCCCTTAACACATATGATCTTAAATCAACCAAAGTAGCAAACAAGAAACTCTCAATTAGAGATGAGTAAAACAAGAGAATACATTCGGGGTTGAGTTAGACGAGGACTGAGCAAACAAACAGAAGCAAATAAAACAGACACAAACAAATAAAACTACTTGATCAGTCCCTCCTTATACTACTCATCAGGCGCAAATGAAATCCGAGGGAAGCTTTTTGCCGCAAGTATTGATGAGCAAACTCAAGGAAATGGGAATGTCGATGTTAATCCCCAGAATGTTAGCTTTAATGGCGGTGCAAAGACAAACGGCAGCTTCAAGATCAACGAGCCCTTGAAGAACTGAGCAGCAAGGCGTATCAGGTGGGTTTCCGATGACAGTTCCGACCGCACCGTCCAGTATTTTGGCGCAAACTCCGAGTTTCAGGGCGTCTCTTGGGCAGCTATGCTTTGTAGGATTACCGATAGGGTTAGGGTTTGGGAATGGCTTAGTTGGCAAGCAAGTGTTGCAGCCACTAACATATGCAAAAAGCATGAGATTAATAGATAAGAAGATGGCTGCAGTTAAAGATCTGTGGGATTCCATTGATCTCTAATTTGCAAAACCCTAAATAATGTTGGTGAACAATGTGGTTGAGCTAAGGATGTGATTAGCTTTGGGTCTATGTGTGACCGACGGTTAGGGCTTATATAGGAACAAGTGTGAGGGCTCCGAAGTGAACCACAAGACTCGCATGTATCAAGAAAAATAGTGTGGAGGTGGTATTGTTAATTACCAAGTTGATGCTTCTTATAAGATTATTTATTATAGATGCCTTTTTCAGTTTATTAAATAGGAGATGATAATAGAATCAATCTTAGTCACAGTATCTATATGACTATATATATATATATATATACATGAATGTATTAGGATATTAGCATATACAGTATATATATATGAGCTATTTTCCGTTATTATTAGACAATGATGAACATAACTGTAATTTGTTTGTGTTTTCGCATCTAAATTGAAACTTTAGACACCCTCGATTTTAAATAAATAATACGGCTAAATCAATTTTTTTTAGCTTCAACAGGAAACTAAAACATTTTTTTCTGCGAAAATTGTTGTAACGCCTCAATTTTCTTTTTGGTTCAACAACGCCTCAGTTTCATGTTGCATCTGTCTGTAGGAACCATATGTATGTGCAGGATATATTTTATTACACACGAAATGCTTTTTCCCCTCACTAAATGATTTCCTATTTAATCAACGAATTATATCCTAAAAACTTTTTCAATACTCAGTTTTATACGTACAAAAGTGTGGTCTAGTATGTAAAGAATCTGATAACTTATTGATGAAAAGAATAACCGAAATTTTTGGTTATACAAATATATATAAAACGATAATTTTACAGATCCATTACCAGAATAAACATACTTTAGTATCATTCGTTTGTTGTCGAGTGGATCACTGGACGAACCAATGGGCGGTTTAGAATTCTTATGCAATCCCGTGAAGTGAACAATAATAGGATTTTTTTTTATTAATAATAAATAATTTGTTTTCTTATGTACAATAATTAAAATCATGTGTGGGGTAGAAGGCCAAGTTGCAATTGTTAAATAGTATAGTTTCTAACTTGGATTTGCTGTTAAGCCAGCAAAAAAAATTGTTTGTTTTGGTAAATTGATGTTCCAAGAAGGATGTAAAAACGTTCTCATCTTAAGTTTTTTTTTTTTTTTTTTAACCCTTTAAAAAGGAAAAAACTTTGTAACTCATAAGCTAAAAATTATATATATATATATATATATATATATAAACACTTTAGATGAGAACGTTTTTCACATCCTTCTTGGAACATCAATTTCTTTTGCTGTATGGTAGCTACAGCCTACATGCGCACTCACGAGCAAGTGGACTTGTCTTGACTAATGGCTACTTTCTGAGTTCCAAAATTTTCAGCTTAAACCTTTTTTTTTCCAGCTTGAACCTTATAAAACGCTTATATTGGATGCTGCAAAAAGGACGTTTATTTGGGATAGAATTATGTTTCAATATTTTTTGCAATGAGCATTAAAGTCTACACACATATGGGTATCCTCAAACCTAAAAGATTAACTTTTTTTTTATATATAAAATGTACCTTGTAGATTATGCAGACATATAGTATGCCCTCCAATTCCAGGAGTTATATATAATATATTAAAAGTTTCAAAATAAACTAAAAATATCATATAATTTTTGCTTTTGAGTTACTTAATTAGCTTAACCAATGAGAATTCAAGTTTTGTTTATGAGCTTAATCAGAGCCGTGCCTAGAGTAATAGAGACCTAAGGCAAATAAAAAAAACAATTATATATTTTTATACAGTAAAATATGTGTTATAGCAAAAAAATTTATATATATATTTAGTATTTTTTTTTGTTTCATTTTATTAGATGTTTGAACTTCTTTTTGTTCCATTTTATTAGAGGTTTTGCAAGTTTTTATGCAAAACTTAAATTTTGATTGGTTAAATAGATTTAAAGTTTATATAATGTTTTTGTAAAGAAAAATAATTTTTTTAATATGCGCGTTTTAGTCAAAACATCTATTAAAATGGAACGGAGGGAGTAAAAAATACTAATTTTTAATCAATGAAAATAAATTTTGTATTATTTTCTCGAGCTATAAAAAATAATTTTCTATTGTTTTTGTAATTTATGTTTAGTGAACACTATTTTAATCAATAGAAATATAAAAATTTAAAATAAATTTATAATATATTAGAAAAATTTAACACTAATATTTTAATATATGAAATAAAATTTAAAATCAAGAAAAAATAACATTATAATATAAAATTTATCAATATAATAAATAATAAATTATTAATTTTGGGGCCCTAAAATTCACTTAATATTTGGGGGCCTAAGGCGAATGCCTTTTTCATCCTCACATAGGCACGCCTCTGAGCTTAATTAGTGCACCACCTAATCCTATACTATTTCTCACTAACCACTTAGATAACCAATGAGATAGTAACTCTAGGTAGGGATTAGTGAAGGTAATTAAGACTATGTTAATATCTTCATGTTTTAGGAAAACCTTTTGATTACCTTATTGCATTGATTTGATTGCTATTTCATAATCTACGGTTGATTGGTTTTCTAGAGTACCTAAGATTCTTTAACATTTGCAAGTTACGTCCTTTTAGTACTCATTAATTAGTTACTTGTACTTTACTTGATTTCCTTTTTTATTTGCTTCTCTGGTTTAATTTCATTTGCGTTTTGGTTGTTTAGTTCCGTTACTTGTTAACGCTTTGTTATAAATCCCAAAATAAGCTCAATCTTCTTGTCTTAAATTAGTTCAACTTTCGCATTTCTAATGTGTAACAATTTGGTCATTTTCAAACCCTTATCAAAAAAAAAAAAAAAAAAAAAAGGTTTTAGAATTAGGTACGTAAATACGATCGTCTACACTTCATCGTGCACTTACGGAAAAGTAAATGGGTAAAACCTTTGATCACATCAATGACAAGACAATCTTTTATCAACATCTCTTTTAATAGATATATCAAATTTTAGCCAATATGTAATTCTGATTAGTAAACTTTTTTTTTTAATTATAGAATTTGATATCAAGTAATATATATATAATCATACTACATATATACAAAATTCGAATCACTCCACGACAGCTAGCTAATGTAGATGAATATGTCTTTGGTATATGTGTGTGCAGTGAGGCTCCTCGCTGTACTCTCATGATCGATCTTTCTTTTTTTTCTTTTTTTGGTAACCTCATGATCGATCTTGTCTTGTTTTACATTTGTTTTGATGGCAGAAGAGAACCAGCATTGTGTCATCTATCTAGCATGCACATGGTTTCTATGGCAACCATGCATTATAAATTTTAAATATATATTCGCAGATAGCGACTATGAATGTGTTTTAACGTAATTTGATCATTGACTTGTTTTATTACACAATCACGTAACCCGGTTTAATAAGATTTGAGGATGCGCATTACACGTCTGTCAGCATTTTTTGAGGATGTTTTTGTTACAATGTACGATTATTTCTTATTAGATTCTGAAAGTTAAAATTTTCATAAAATCGTACGTACTTTAGTAGATTGCAGAATTATGCTTTACGTTTTCATATTATTCTCTACCTTTTCATGTTGTGATAAAATAATTTAAATAAATTAATATAATGATGAACTCCACGGAAAATCATAAAAGGAAATAGTGATAAGGAACTGAATTAATATTTCTTGGATGTATTTGTTTAATTTAAGGTAAATGGTTTTCTTTTATATGTGGAAGGCATAGCTGGTTTTTAGAAATGTGGCTAATATGCACCGAGTAGAAAAATCAATCTAATACATTACATTAAGCAAAAATACATAGTGGCAGATCAATTATATAATAATGAAATAATTTGATTAGCTATAATGAGAATAGTTTTCGAATTTCTTTCTGAAAAATGCATGATAAATGTGATTCTAACATAAACTTTAACCAAAAAAAAATGTGATTCTAACATAAAGGATCATCTAGAAATGAAAAATTCTGTATCTTTTAACCAAAAAAATAAAATAAAATCAAATTTAACTACGCTTCAAGCTTCTTTTTAAATATAAAATTATATTCAACAACAGATCAGTTTAACAAAAAATTGCATCGTTTTTAGAAATAGTAACTAAAAAGGAGAATTGAATTGAAATTAGAAACAAACAGAAGAGTAAAAGAGGAAATGCTTCAGAGAAGACGACGATCATCAAACCACCTGACTAGGACAATACCGAACTTGTAATCTCATAAGGATCGAATTGAGCTGATCCTGTTACGAAGTGATTTGTCATTGTTTCAATGTTTTATTCTAGCTTCAGTTTGATACTTATTTATATCAAGTTTCGCGTCGATTACGTAAAACGCCAACATATTTATCAAAAAAACTTGAAGAAAATAACAAATTAATTCATCAAAAAATTCAGATTGTAGACATAAAGAAAAACAAAAATTTCACTTCACGGTTATAACACTCTTTTTATCTTATATACTTAAAATTAAATGGTCCGCCTACATTTCAATCATTAAATTCTTTTTATAGTTATATATGATCAATAAAAATATGATAATTGTAATCAATCATTCATATTTTTATTATTAAAAAACTCTCATAATATCTTATAGATGCTCTTGGGTCTTCCTTGAAACCACTATAAAACCTTCCTCAATCCCCTTCATTTTCTCCACACCCAATTCACCCACAACATAGCTTGTGAACAGTATCTTCTAAACAAAAAGATGGCTTCAAGAACCACAAGCTCCATAGCCCTTCTTTTGGCTCTCAATCTCCTCTTTCTCACAACAATATCCGCCTGCGGTAGCTGCGATCCGTGCGGTGGAGGTTGCCCCTCCCCCAAGCCAAAGCCAAAGCCAAAGCCAACTCCTAAACCTAATCCAACGGGTAAGTGCCCTATAGACACCCTCAAGCTCGGTGTCTGCGCCAATGTTCTCAACGGCCTCCTCGACCTGACCCTTGGCAAGCCACCGGTCGAGCCATGCTGCAGCCTCATCCAAGGACTCGCTGATGTTGAAGCAGCCGTTTGCCTCTGCACGGCCCTGAAGGCTAACGTTCTTGGAATCAACTTGAACCTCCCAATTTCTCTGAGTCTGCTCCTCAATGTTTGCAGCAAACAAGTTCCTTCTGGCTTTCAATGCTAATAAACTATATTGATATATAATTTAAACACACTTATGTGTATATTTATCTTCTTGTTTTGGAGAGACAAGGGATTTTATATACTCTTATTATTGTGTCTTTATACATCTTTAATTTGTGGTTTCTTCTAGTCGTCTTTGTTATGGTGTCCATTGGAGTCTAATTATTTGTCTGTCTGTGTGATCCTTAAGATTCTTGAAGTTCACAGTTTCATTATTTTATCTTCTGTTACTCTTATTGGGGGCTATTGCTGTATTGGTTTGTATTACGATTCTATATATGGATTAATAAAGCATTTAATTTTTATGTTTTTTTTAGTTGATCCAAAAAAAATTACGTTTTTTCTTTGACAAAATAATTTTTATGTCATGCATTCATATTACGGCCGGTTTTGTTTTATGGGTTTGTATCTTTAACAAAAATCAAATATTTTGGTTCATTTTTGTGTACAAGCACTACAGGAAAATATTCATTTTAAGAGAAGTCTCAAATTTATTTATGGTTTATATATACGTTTTTTTGTTAAAGTTGTTTATATATACGTTATCATTGAATTTTGACTATTTTATCGTAAACTGTTAGCAAAAACTAATACTAGTATATGATACAATATTTTTTAACCAGTTGTATTTTAGAACTACAAAAATATTCAGTGTAGAATTAGTTTCTGAAAATTTTGGTAATAACATATAATGAAATAATTATCGAACATAAAAAAATGTGATATACCCATTTAATATAAAAAATAGAAAACTGTCAGCCAAAAGCATTAGAATGCCAAAAAGAGTATGGGTTGCCAACTGTAAAACACTAAAAAGTGGTAAATCATGAAATTCTAAAATTTAAAATCTGAAAAATCCACATCAAAGATAAGAATATACTTATATATACACATAATGAGATATTAAGTTGTCGAATACATCATGTCGGATCATTTGATATAAGTTTATTTTTAGTGCACGGAGCTTTCAGAAAAACAAAAAAAACATATGAATAAAAATATTACAAGAAAACTGAAAAAAGTTGATTGACCTTTTCAAGATAACTTAGAATATAAATGTGGGTAGGATCATAATCGAGTGAGCTAGAGGAATGTACGGGATAGAGGCAATATATTTTGGGTAAACCAAAATGGAAATATATAGAATATTTTTATTGATCTCAGGTTTTGAGATTTATATAACGATGTCTTAACTAGAGATTGTAATTTATTCACACAATTAATTAAAAGAAACTATAGAAAAAAAATTCGCCTCAATTCTTTTCTTCTCAATTTAAAATTTTAAGTATTGATTTTACCTAAGATCTAAAAAATACATATTTCTATTAAAAATATGCTACAGACATAATAAAAGATGTGTACTCTATATTTTTTAGTATAATTGATAAATAGATAGGAAAATCAAGGTTATCAATTTTTGGGGTATATATACCACAAAATTCTGCATTTCATAATAAATCAGTTCAAGTTACTGGAAAATTAAATTTATACAAAAAAAACTTGCTAGTTATTTTGGGCTACGGGTACAAGGAAACATCATCGAAGACACTCTGTCTCGAACTGAGGTCGGGCCTGACGTCTCGATCAGTCTTTAAAATGTTGCGTCCTTATTACCATTGTCTTCATGCAAAGGCATTAATTGCAAAAAAAATATAATACGAAAATACATTTACTTATGTATAGTTTAAATATATATAGTTACAAACTTACCCACACGACTTCTCCCAAAAGAAAATAACTTACCAATACATATTATATAGATACCCAAACATTAAATATACAAACAAATGTATTTTGACGTGTGTAGAGGAAATATACTCTACAAATGTACACATTGTTGACAAATGTTATGTAATTCTTGAGTTAATCGTGCATAGTAGACAGTAGTTTTCAGCATGCATGCAGATGATGATAAATTGTGAAGAAAATAAAGCTAGTGATAGATTGTTTTTATTTATTTATAAAATTTCTTATTTTGTATTGATACGGATATTTTTTGGTGAATTATTTCAACGAATCTTATCTTGATAACAGTTTAAGATAGTGATCGATTGTCAGATGAAAATAAGGCTACAAATTTTTTTGATAAATATGACAAACTATATCGTATAATACGCCAAGGAATATATACCTCGTCTTTAATCGTGTACAGTATTTTGCAGCTAAAACGCTATGACTTTAAATAATGAAAAAATATATTCAAGATTGCCCATATGTACTTGATCCTATATAAGATGTAAGTGATTTAACAGTAACAAACGATTCTTTCCCGTGAATGAAGAATCTAGTGAAGGAGATATTTAAGAGTAAGTTGTGAGTTATAAGATCTCTTTTGGTCGTCGTCACATGGGACTAGGAAGGAAGGAATGGAGAACAAACGAAAAGGAGAGTTTTTGTTTTGTTTCGTCTTTTTGGGAGAGTAGTCACCATTGCTTTCAAAAAAGTTGAAAGATTCCAGACCACGTATGGTCTCAAACCACATGCATTTAGAAGGAGAAACTTCATAACAAATATATTATATATATCATATAAAACTATATTATTATTCCAGAATAACAACTAACTATTCGATATTTTTGAAGGTACGTATGACATTATCCAACACTAGATATACCGCACATTTTGTTCATATATAATTTTTATTTCATAGTTCTTATAACACATCAATTTTAATCCAGATTTGATAAGTAAATTTATATAATTATATGTGTTTTTTATATCCTAGTACATTTTAATCTTATAATTATTCGTCATATTTTTTTCATATAACTGGGAGATTCATTTTTTTCCATGTGTAGCTACGTATTTAATATTTCATTGGCTTCTTTATTTATTTTTAAAATAATCATTTTTACCACATTTTCTTTACAATAGTTTGTTACGAAAAGATGGAACAGACATTTTTTCAAAATGAAGGGGAATCTCCATGAAAAATTTAGTTTAAATATTGTTTTCTGATTTATAGCAAAAATAACATTGAGATTTTTTTTTTTTCAATTTAGATTGAGATTTTTTTTTGTTTTCCTTTATCAAAAAAAAACCTTGAGATTTTTTTTTCCTTTTGTTTGAATGTTAAATTTATTAATAAAAGTAAGAGATAGGTACATGAGGTGTAGTGGGAAAGATTAAGAATATAGAGCTATAAGACAACAAAGCATCACTTCCTATTTGAGCATTAGACACGAAGCAAACTCAAATCGACAGAGCAACACAGTCGTAGGAAACAACCACAGAGAGATAACTTCTTCTTTAATGAGCTTGGGGAATGCTGTTGTATTTAATGTTCTTCTCTTTTGAGATAGTTTTTAGTTCAGTTATTTTTTAGTTCAGTTGTTTACTTAAGTTCAATTTTTAATAATTATGGGAACACAAAACTCTTTTGCAGTGATCAAAGAAAATGAATAAACTCAGCGTCATTCAAGTTATGCTTTATTGTATATTTTAAAATGTAAATTATTGTATAGTTTAAAATGTAAATTAGTTGTCATTTTTGTTTTTGTTTTTCTGGGTCCACATAAGAACAATTCATTGGAGGATTCACTATTAATTTGAGAATTTCAAAGTTCAAGAGATTTCTTTATTTGGAAATTGGTTTTCAGTAAATGAATGATGAATTAGAATATGTACTCAAAAAAAAAAAAATGTTGATGCGTCATTTCAAGAGGTATTGATGTGTATCTTTTTTTTTTTTTTTTTTTTTTTTTTTTTTGTGTGTGCAATAGGCATTGATGTGTATATAAGGAGAGAAAGCTGAAAAAAAACTAGAGCAACTGGCCTGGCTTGTGATTTGAACGACTATAAAACCATTTTTTGTTAATCGGGAGGGTTAACGAATGTTAATTGGTTAATCAGGATCATTCTCTAGATTAATTTGGACCCTCAGTAACTAATTAACTAATAAGAATATTGATTTAAAACAAAAGAGCTTAATTACGCATTGTAACTTTGTGTCATAATCGTTTCCTGTCTCGGTGTATTGCGTGTCATTTCAAAGTTGGATGGTCCCGAAGGAGCAACTATGGATGCATCTTGAGCCCGTGAACTCTCTTTGTTTTCTTCTTAATTAGTTCAATTAAATTCACCTATATTATATAATGCGTATATCGAATTAATAAACAGTAGAAGCAAACTCCACGTTTCAATTTTGAATCATGACCTTTAAGTATCATGGACTAAAATCCAAGAAAAAAGAGAACTTGTGGATGTTGCAGCAATTTTTCGCAATGTACATTTTCAGTAAAATTTTGCAACGATTCCTGATTTGGGTCATTGAATATTGACTTTTGAAATGACAGATTTAACGGTTTAAGATCATACTAACATTAATGGAGATCATGTATATTTACCTAGCTAATCGCAACCATTTTTGTAACTTATTTGCAACAAAGTTATTTATTTATAATAAATGTACTTTATAGTTTTATAATAAATGTCTCACAAAGAGATTAGATATATAGTATATTAATTTCGCTAAAATCTATCACATATTCACATTCGTCGTAACTGTGACGAAATCCCATGAATATATCAAGGTGGGCTTTGGCTCACAAAACATTGTTCCTAGTGGTCTCGTAGACCAACTAAAGTAGGCCCAAATACACAGACCCAACACCACTTTTGTCTATTTGAGATCTACATAACGCATTAATGCATCAATGTATTTAGAGTTTTACTGGTTCTAGTGCAACCTTCAGTAAAATATGGCGCTTTAAAACGCTTCAAATAGAAGATAAATTATCTCAACGTTTGTAGACTTTGTAGTGGCGAATGACTGCATTAAAAATCATCACATGAAAATGTGATATAGCCACGAACCAAAAAAAAAAAAAAAAAAAATCTTAGTGCAGTCCGTAAGACCGTAACTATATAAAATTGTAAATACAAATTGTTTTGTTTTCACTCGTTTTACCTTCAAATGTCGTTTACTACATTTGGAAGGAACGTAACCAACGTCGCCGTGGTCAGGTTCCAACATATTCTACATCGATAAAAAGGGACAAACTCTATTCATCCGTGCCTTGGGAGATCATGCTTATAATCACTAATTTGCATAACTAGATTCCCCCATGGCCCGAGATTACATCATTCACATCCTTGAATTTGTTCACTCCTCTTGACGAAATGATTGAAAAAGAGGCATTAAATTTCATTGATTTATTCCAAAATTGCTATATATGCATGTAAACGCAAACGCATAAGGTTGTAAAATCTCGGTTTAAAGATCTGTTCTTTGTAGCAACGACCAAGCATATAAACAATGTAGCAACCTTTTGAAAGACCCAAACATCTGATTTCATCATAACAAACCCAAGATACGATAGAAAATACATTAAATTTTGATAAAATAAAATAAATAGAAAACGATATGAGACCAAAAAAAGGTCATATAGCTTCTTCCCTTCCTCTTTACTACTCAGCCTTCTCAACGGAGACATCCACTGCAGCCACATCTTCCTCCGGTTTGTCCTCCACCGCCTCAGTCTTCTTCTCCTCTTCCACAACCGCGGGAGTTTCCGTCACCTCATCCTTCTCCTCCTCCACAACAGCGGGAGTCTCCGTCACCTCTGTCTTCTCTTCTTCCTCCTCTGTTTCTTCATCTTTCTTCTCTGCCTCTTCCACAACCACTTCTTTGCTCGTTTCCACGACCGGGGCTTCTGATTCTTGTTCTGTCTCAGCGGCGGCTTCTTCCGGCTGTTGTGTCACCTCCGACTCCACCACTGGCTCCTCCACTGTCTTTGTTGGTACCTCAACGTTCTCTTCTGCTACTGGAGTCACTTGTTGAACCTATACATGATATATGTGTAATCAGTTAATCAGTAACCTGATCGTTTGTATAAATAATTCGATCATTAATCAAAATCTAGATAAGGTTAACAAAGAAGTTAATAAATTATAGGTATATATTAATAAGTTGACAAACAAAATATAAGGACAATACCTCGACGGTGGCCATTTCGAAGTTAGAAAAAAAAAATTAAAGAGGAAAAATATATGTATGTAGAAGATAAGAGTATGTGATGCTTTGGTGAGTGAAGAGATGTGATGAGAGGAGGTGTATTTATATTTTATAGTAGAAGCAAATGATTACAATAATGTTTTTTTTTTCTCATAAAATATATATTTAAATGTCATTAAAGGAATCATGATGATGAATATTACACATGAAAGCATCCTTTTCTTTATATATATAAAATAAAATATATAGTACCATTTTACACCTCATGCCACATAGATATAGAACATCATCACTTACCCATTACTTCGTCAAATTGTACTTTTAAATAAACAAATTGAATTGTTTTATTGATTTTCAACTAAAAATTTGAATTATCTATTATAATATAAATATAATTATGTAAATGCAATAGAAGTTTGTGTTTTCTTTCTTCTGTGATATGAGTGAACGTTACAACAAACCTTTCATATTCATGTTATTAACGATGAACTCTTATTAAACTGAACGTTACAACTTCTCGAGTGAACGTTGAACTCTTGCAGAAATTCCATCAGTTTAAGTGTTAAACTTGCATCAATGCCTGCGGAAGCATCTTTATTATATTGATCAGCCAAATGATCAATGTTCTTTTGACTAAGTGGACTTTTGAATTCTACAATATACAGAGTTTTTTTTTTTTTTTTTTGTAGATTATGTTAAGAGGTTTTAAATTCAGTCGCTTCTCGGTGTCGTGGATTAAATTGTCCACTAAAATTTAGTAACGTTCGACTATGACTTGTAATTTAGTTAGGTTGTTGACGGAATTTTTTTTTTTTTTTTTTGGTAAGGTTGTTGACGGAATTTTTGTTGATAATTATGATCACTTAAAAATCGATATTTAAGAATTTATAATTAATGTAAAGTTATCTAACAAAATAAATCAAATGTATATAATTCTTTTGATTTTATAATTTTAAAAAGATACTGGCCTAGGAAATTATCTATGAAAATAAGAGACAAAATGATCTATAAAAAATAGAGAAAATGAGCATTTGTAACTTACCAAATGCCCTTTTTATGCATTCTTTATTTGTAAAACTTGATTATATAATTCACCAAAAAAAAAAAAAAAAAAAAACTTGATTATATACTATATATTTTAGGCTCACTCAAATGTTTTTATCAAATGTTGCATACTATATTTGAGGTGTAATCGAAGAAAACGGTTAAAATTCCTTTTAATTTTAAATATTAGACTGTCGATGGACGTACAAATAAGATAAATTCGTTTTTAAAATTCAGAAACTTTTTGACAGAGTCCGAAATCTTAATATTGGTGAACTGATATTTTGGGGAATAAGAACCCTTGAACATATTTAGAGGTAACCTCTTTACATGTCACGAAAGAAACAGGTTTAAGTAACATGATGAAGCTGTGTATAATGATTGTCTTTTCACCATTTTGACCATGTTTCACAATTTCAGATTGATTATTGTCCACAAAGAGATTACAATGTTTACTATTGGAAAGATTTTAAAATCAAAGTATTTTCTATGAAATAAAAATATTTGACTAACGAATTTAAGATTCTTTGTCTTTTAATCAGAATAATTAGCGTATTTAATTTTAACGGTCCTTTTTTCTGTACCATATATGACTAATGATGACGTGGCTACAAGTTAAAGCGGGCCCATATGAGTGTCAGCCAGGTAGGACTCCTCGTGAATGTGGGACCTACGATACCCATTTCGGCTTCTAATTTTATATTATCCTTAAATGGCTTGTTTGACCCAAGAATGTAAACAAAATACAATTGAACTACGTATTCGCATACTAATACGACTGAACTACGAAATCTAAAGTGTTCATGACATACCTTGTAAGCATTTATATAGAGAGCAAAATGTGGTTAAGATTTGTTTTTTTTTTTAAAACTGTGATTAAGATTGTTTTCATTTCCGAGACACATGCCACAGGCCGCGTACTCACGATCTGTAAAGAATGGCCCAGCAGAAAAGCTGGTAAAAAGGGTTGGACGGCTAAGATGACCCCATCCAGCGGGTCCCATTTAATTATAATTTTGTTTGTCTGAAAATGAAATAAAATACCAATAATTCCGCATAAGGGATATCAGATGATGTTACAGAATCGGAAATTTTAGGTATAGGAAAAAAAAAAAAAGAGAGAGATAAGTTAGGAATAAGTCAACACCGAATAAAAAATCGAACGGTTAAAGAAATCAACAGCACAATCCTGAACTCTTAACACATTCATCACTCTATTTCGAAGTTCCAGAAATTTTAGTTTGGTCACAGATAAACAAATTGCACCGTTATGAGTCGTGAAGCCGTTCGGTCCAAATCCGTTATCTATAATCGTTAGGAAGCTTAAGAAAGGTTTATTAGAAAAATGTACATTGCAACAAAGACTATATATGGATATTAAGAATATAACGGAAACACATATATATGTACTAGGGAATGTCTCATGCATTGCATGGGTTTGAAATTACTATAATGAAATATGTAATATTTTATAACTAAATATATATTGAAATATGTTTAGTTACTTTTAATTTAAATTGATTGTTTTAAATATTTTATATTATACAGTTTAGTTATTTATAGTAAGCAATTTCTATATTCTCAAAAACTAAATACTTGTTTCAAGGAAACCAACTTGAAAAAAGAATGACTCGTACAATAATAATAATTATGTTTCCTCATAGATGTGTGAATCAAGTGAGCTGTTCCATTTTTCTGTAACAATAAAGTAACAGTCACATGATTAAAAAAAAAATTAGAGAAAAGATTAATGATATTAATGGAGAAAGTGGTGTATATTTATTATCTTTTACTTTCAGGTTATTCGACAGAGAGCTAAATTCTGTTTGCATGACCCGAAATTGTCCATTTTCTAAAGCTTTCAACCTCCTCTTCTCAGCCTTCTTTTTGCAATTTGAAAAGGATCGTCGGATCATGAGTCGTTTCGTCCTGCTTTTGAATAAACAGAGACCTACACATAACAATATCCAAATATCTCAAAATAATATATCAATATACAATTCATATATTGTGCTTCAATTAATATCAATATCCAATAAGAAGCAGCTAATGATAATATATAAATTGGGTAGCTAATATACTAACATCAAACAGTGATACCAATGATAATAGCTCTATCATTACATATTTTCAAATAATGTTACATATGTTTGAGTCAACCTAATGGTGGGTTTTAATTGCGTAGGTAGTATAAAAATATACTTATTTAATATTTCTTCAATTTTTTTTATGAGTTTAGTATGAAAAAGAAATAAACTAAAAATATTTTATCGAGAAAGTAAGAGATTAAGAAAAAAAAAATTAATCTTTTTTATATAAGAAATAATATTGTCTTCTAAATAATCTAGTAATAAAAATATTAGAATTTCACTATGTGTCCTTAACTTCATCAACATATTGTCCTTCTTCTTTGTCTTCCTTGCCTACTCAAAAAAATAAATAAAGATAGGATAACATGAGTAGGTATTTATGGATTTGATCATTCTGTCCAGAATAATTACGCATTGTCACCAATGGATGTTAATAACAACAGGAAAAAAATATTTAGAAGATAGGAATTTTAAATTTGGTTTTTTGGGTTGAGTTAGAAAAAATAAGAAATTAAGAAAAGTTAGAAAAGAGGTAGTATTTGACACGTGTCAGCGCCTCAGGAAGAGTTAGAAAATGGGTTGTAAGTGACACGTGTCAGCGTCTCAGAGCTTATCAGAAAAAAACCTTACTTTATTATATAAGAAAGATAGAACAAATAGAGATACACCAATTAAAGATAACATGAGTAGGTATTTATGGATTTGATCATTCTGTCCAGAATAATTACGCATTGTCACCAATGGATGTTAATAACAACAGAAAAAAAATATTTAGAAGATAGGAATTTTAAATTTGGTTTTTTGGGTTGAGTTAGAAAAAAATAAGAAATTAAGAAAAGTTAGAAAAGAGGTAGTATTTGACACGTGTCAGCGCCTCAGGAAGAGTTAGAAAATGGGTTGTAAGTGACACGTGTCAGCGTCTCAGAGCTTCTCAGAAAAAAACCTTAAAAGAGGTAGTATTTGACACGTGTCAGCGCCTCAGGAAGAGTTAGAAAATGGGTTGTAAGTGACACGTGTCAGCGTCTCAGAGCTTCTCAGAAAAAACCTTACTTTATTATATAAGATAATATTGTCTTCTAAATAATCTAGTAATAAAAATATTAGAATTTCACTATGTGTCCTTAACTTCATCAACATATTGTCCTTCTTCTTTGTCTTCCTTGCCTACTCAAAAAAATAAATAAAGATAGAACAAATAGAGATACACCAATTAAGGATAACATGAGTAGGTATTTATGGATTTGATCATTCTGTCCAGAATAATTACGCATTGTCACCAATGGACGTTAATAACAACAGAAAAAAAATATTTAGAAGATAGGAATTTTAAATTTAATTTTCTGGGTTGAGTTAGAAAAAATAAGAAATTAAGAAAAGTTAGAAAAGAGGTTGTATTTGACACGTGTCAGCGCCTCAGGAAGAGTTAGAAAATGGGTTGTAAGTGACACGTGTCAGTCTCTCAGAGCTTCTCATAAAAAAACCTTACTTTATTGTATAAGATATCTCAAAATAATATATCAATATACAATTCATATATTGTGTTTCAATTAATATCAATATCCAATAAGAAGCAGCTAATGATAATAAATAAATTGGGTAGCTAATATACTAACATCAAACAGTGATACCAATGATAATAGCTCTATCATTACATATTTTTAAATAATGTTACATATGTTTGAGTCAACCTAATGGTGGGTTTTAATTGCGTAGGTAGTATAAAAATATACTTATTTAATATTTCTTCAATTTTTTTTATGAGTTTAGTATGAAAAAGAAATAAACTAAAAATATTTTATCGAGAAAGTAAGAGATTAAGAAAAAAAAAATTAATCTTCTTATATAAGAAATAATATTGTCTTCTAAATAATCTAGTAATAAAAATATTAGAATTTCACTATGTGTCCTTAACTTCATCAACATATTGTCTTTCTTCTTTGTCTTCCTTGCCTACTCAAAAAAATAAATAAAGATAGAACAAATAGAGATACACCAATTAAGGATAACATGAGTAGGTATTTATGGATTTGATCATTCTGTCCAGAATAATTACGCATTGTCACCAATGGACGTTAATAACAACAGAAAAAAAATATTTAGAAGATAGGAATTTTAAATTTGGTTTTTTGGGTTGAGTTAGAAAAAATAAGAAATTAAGAAAAGTTAGAAAAGAGGTAGTATTTGACACGTGTCAGCGCCTCAGGAAGAGTTAGAAAATGAGTTGTAAGTGACACGTGTCAGCGTCTCAGAGCTTCTCAGAAAAAAACCTTACTTTATTATATAAGATCCCTTCTCCATTATAGTTAATGAATTTTTTTTCGACGCATCTTTATGATGTGTAGATCTAGAAAAAAGTTGTAAATAATTCACTTTTGGTGTCCCAATTATGATAAACGTCCCATATCTTGAACATGTGTAACGCTAAAGACGGACAAATGGAAGGATATATGTCTCTAGTCTAGTATCCACTATATATTTTCTCTACGTTTGGTTCTACGCCGTTGATTTAAAAACAGGATTTTTTTTTTTTTTTTTTTTTTTTTTTTTTTTTTTTTTTTTTAAAAACAGGATTTAAATCTGATGGTAGATGCTTCATATTGTAATATTTTCCTGACTTTGCTTTGGCCAGAACAATTTCGGTTTGCTATATATTCCAGACCATATCCAAAATAATTTTAAGAATGGTTTTGATTCGGATATGAAAATCATTAAAAAAAAAATGAAACCAAAAATAATTCTGGTTTGGCAATCAGTTTGAAATCTGATCGAGCCGGGCCACAAAACCTCAAAGCTGGGTCGGGTTTGGTCCCTAACTGAATAGTCCAATCATTTTCTCTTTATTTATTAAGACCAAAAGTATAGAAAATAATTTTTTTTTTTTTTATTTTTTTTTTAAAATGGGCCTTCGTCGCATAGTCTTTCTAGACCAAAAACCAATATTGTAAATAAATATTCTCTCCATCATCGTGTCTCGAATCTGGGACATGCATTCGTCCTAGACTCCTAGTTATATGTGGACTCGAAACCGGAAACACTTAGCATATTTCTAAGATTTTCTAAACATATGATATATTGATCTTTCTCACGTACATGTTTTCATGTTTATAGCAATTAGCACACAAAAAAGTTTATTAACAAATAAAAAATAAAAATTTGTTTTTAACCGGTTGAGCAGCTACTAACATATTGATAATTTCACTGTATTTTTTGTCTTTTGTCTTTTTTTTTTTTTTTTGACATCACTGTATTTTTGTCTACATAAGACCAACCTCAAGACGTGATTACGTATATTAATTCGGATGTACGTGCATGCATGTATATATGGTTGATTATATAATTTATTTTTAGGAAAAAAGAAAAAGATATTCCTGTGAACGGGGAAGACTGTCTTAATTAAGGATCTCCCCATGACCTTTTCTTCGGACTCCATATTTAAACATTCCTCAAACAAAAACACCAAATCTTTCTCTCTCACATTAATTCTTCTTGTTACTTTCTTCTCATTCTTTTGACAAAATAACAAACCCTTTAATTTAACTCTCTTTGTTGTTCCATTTTGTTTGTTTGTTTTCTCCCTGTTTTGAAGAGTTTTTTTTTTGCTGTCTTCTCGTTAAACTCGGTTGCACAACCACCTCCAGAAAATCATATCGAATCAAATCCAACGGTGGAGATAGTTTAGAATCTAAATTAAATTAGAGAACGAATAGAGATCAAGAAAACAAAAGATGGTTTTGAAAGATGAGGAGCATAAAGCTGAAGAGTCTTCAGAAGAGCCAAAGGAACACGCGCTAAGCAGGAAGAACAGCCATAGCTCTTTGTCTCCGACAGAAGATGATGAAGAAGACGAAGACAGAAAACTTGAACTTGGTCCCATGATCGCTCTTAAAGAACAGCTCGAGAAAGATAAGGTTTTGATCTCTCTTGTTGCCATTGCATATATTATACTCCCTCCGTTTCAAATTAGTTGTCGTTTAAGATTGTTTCACACATATTAAGAAAACATTTAAATTTTCTATTTTAACCCTAATTAATGTTTATTTGGTTTTATTTAATTGGTCAAACATTAAATCAATAGGGATAAAATTGGATTTTTTACCAAATATTTGCATTGGAAACACAAAACGACAAGTATTATGAAACGAATTTTAACGACAATTATTATGAAACGGAGGGAGTAATAATTTGTTCTAGTTTTACTTAAAATCGGCTAATTAAGTACTGTTAGAGAACCTTATTCTAGTGTGCAGACGAATTACAAAAGGCATTATCTTAGTATTGTATTTACTTAATTCACAAATTTAGTAAAAATTACAAGGACAACTTGTTCAAATTTTGGTTCTCTTGTATACGCTCTACGATTCATCAAATTCACCAAAATTACAACACAACTCAATTTCAATTCTGGCTATATATCTTAGTCCAAAATGTTATATCTTTGTCCTGTATAATAATAGAATTTGTTTATTTCATATCTTCACGACAATCTAATCAACTGTCTACAATTAAAAATTTGTTTAGGATGATGAAAGCTTGAGGAGATGGAAGGAGCAACTTCTAGGCCGCGTGGATCTTGAGGAGGTCGGAGGTAAACCCAAAATTCAATACCCAGTTTTATCATGTCTTATCTTTGATCTTTTTAGGTACGCTAAGAGCAGCTCCAACGCTGGTTCTTAACAGAGTTTCTTAAAAAATAATAATAATAAAAAAAGAAAAAAATATGAGAGAAGGTGAAAAAGTTAAGAAACGGTCCTTAAATAAGAAGTTTTAGAAACGACTCTTAACCATTTAAGATACCATCTCTACATGTGTATTATTTTTATTGGTTATTTCTTTTTAAAAATTAAAATAATAATATATTAATTTTAAGAAACTCAAATGAGTTTCTAAACGGTTGAGGGTGCTCTAACGAAAAAAATATCGTTTAGTTGTAGAATGAATCAAAGTGAGATAAGACCAACTAACCATATAAAAGATATTTTATATTCGTGAAAAATACAAGAAAATGTGTCACTTTAATTAGATAAATAAGAGTAATTTGTTTTTGCTCGAATTCACTAGCCTAAAATTCAATGGTGTTACTTTAATGTATATATAAATACAGAGACTCCGGATCCGGTGGTAAAGATAACGAACTTAACACTTAGGTCACCTGGTAGAGAAGACATGGTATTAACAGTCCCGGAAAACGGAAAACTGGCTGCAAAAGGACCATGGTTTACTCTCAAAGAAGGCTCTAAGTACACTCTCATATTTACTTTTCGTGTCACCAACAACATTGTGTCCGGCCTCCGATACACCAACACGGTTTGGAAGACCGGAATCAAAGGTATTTCTGTCTTTTTTTTACATTCATTTTCCACACTTAAGACACATTTTGTTAGAAGCCTTTGTCTTATAAAAAAATAATATTTGTGGAGAGCAGTATATAGTAGAAAGGAGATGCTAGGAACGTTTAGCCCACAGGCGGAACCGTATAACCATGTCATGTTTGAAGAAACGGCGCCGTCTGGTATGCTTGTTAGAGGCTCATATTCCGTTAAATCTAAGGTACTAATTAAACTTTTTTTTTTTTATAATTATTATGTATAATCTATCAAAACTCTGAAGTCAAGTTTATATAAAGATCAAAATCTAGGGCAAAAAAGAATTAACCTGCTTTATTTTTATAATTTTAGTCAAACGTAAATACCATTTCAGACTCCGTATTAAATTCTAATCATACTTGACCAAAAATGAAATAAAAATTATAACAATATCTGCATAACTTTACTTCGTTTTGTCTGTTACTTTAGTTGGCAAATAAAACAGTTTTGAATACATTGAAGACTTATCGCATTTTTGTTCACTTAATAATGAAATCAAAAACGTTGAGGAGTTTAAAAAAAAAACATATTTTTGCTAGTAAAATTTGTTGAATTGCCGTGTTTCAAAAGGGAATATTTATCATTATTTGGACTATTTCATTGCACTATTTAAGTCAATTACATATTGTCTTGTAATTATTTTTCAGTTCGTCGATGACGATAATAAGTGCTACTTGGAGAATAACTACACCTTCGACATTCGCAAGAATTGGCTGTGATCCATCGCATAAGTTACTGGAAGAAGAGAAAAATATATATTATTCATTATTGTTTCATTTTTTTCAACTTATTATTTGCTCTTTAATTTAAACTCTTCTGTAAGTTAAATTTGTTCATATAGTTGTATGCCTAATTTTGTTTGGATAAATCTTCACCTTATTTTATATTTGACAGTCTGTTTGTTTTACTATAAGTTACTCTTCTCGGATTATATTTTATTTTGTAAACTAGCTAGTTATATAGATTTATAGAGTTCTAAATCTTTGTTTCATCATTATAATTTTTTCCTTTTCAGGTTCCAACTTCCAAATACTTATTTTTAAAACTAGATTACGAATCTATGGTAAATTTTGGTTTGGTTATTACTTTGAATTTTTCTAAATGAACAGATTTTTTTATTTTATTTTTTTGATGAAATAAAAAGATTGAAGAGCGCATTTAAGGAAATTGTACACTTCAAGAAAAATGAATGCCTCACTTAAATGCATCTTGGTGGACTGCACTAGATAGTAACCTAATCAACAGAAATATTATCGTATATCATGACTAAATCTTTATCTTTATATAAAATAAAGCCAATAACATTCTCAAAGAGACAAATTTCAACTCGATCACACAAACCAAAACCAACACTAAAGTTCAAGATGAAGAAGAACTACAAGTTTCACAGCCTCTTGTATTCTCTCATCTTCCTCATAATCGTCTTATCGATTTCGAGAACTGCCGCCGTGGGCTCTGGTGGTGTCTGCCGACATCCGCCGTCACAAAACAGCTGCAAGACATGCCTGGCGGAGCAAATGAAATACAGCTGTCCTAAGTGCGTGCCGGTGCTCCGATGCATGGCTCGTTGCCTTTGGGGAGGTGTGGCTCAAAGGAAATGTACCACCACGTGCGGCTGCGACACCGTGGCCAAGCCTTCGCTGCTCGAGTGTAAACGCTGCGTTTCTAGGTGTAAGTGTAGTTGTGCGGCTTAGAAACAAACAATCAACTTAATGCTCTCTTAGTGTCTTTTATGTTGAAATAATAATGTGTTAATAAATGTTGAATCCTTTTTTGTTTTGTTAATTATGTTGGATCCTTTTTTGGTTTGTTAATTATGTTGGATCTTTCTCTTTTAACCTTATGTTTTATATGTTGAATCCTACATTGCTACATATAGTTCATATTATCATTATCATATTATATATAATCACATATCATATATTTTTCTAATACAATATTTTGGCTTAACGAGTGTTACCAACTCGATTTTTATGTCAGTTTACATGCACACTCATAATAAACTATTATTGTACGGTCGATTCGTATATGATCCTCCGAGTCTCTGACTATAGAAAAACTGCGTGGCGTTTTCATGGATACAAGACGGCGCGTATTCCGTTTACAGTCTTAAACGGAACATAGACGGATTAAAAAAAAAAAAAAAAAAAAAAAAGATTATACATCGTACGCCGCGAAGCAGCGGATTTATTTTACCGCCGTCATTCTCTGAGAAATCTCTGGAAACATCTGAAACCCAAATACTGAGCACAGAATCTCTCCATTTCCTCACCGCCTTTCTCTCTACACATCTCTTCCTCCACTGCTTCTTCCCAGTACAAAGGCCACGCGCCGCCTTGTCCAGCGTCGACCCCGAGATCGTTGTAGGACCACCATTGAATTTCGTCTTTAGTCTCTGAGATTGAGTCGAGTATTTCCTGCATCCCTACGATCTGACGACTCACCTTTCTCCGAGCTTCTCTGATCGTCGGATCTAAACCAGGGACGGAGTCAAGTTTCAGAAGCAGAGACATCAGAGTCTCGTTCATCCTCAGCCGTTCTTTCTCATCGCTTCTAATGGCGTCCACCGTTTCTTGCCGTTGGATCATACTCTGCACCCGATTCGCTTCCCGATAGACGGATGAGATTGTCTTGTATAGGCTTCGGATCCTGTAAGAACGGTAGGCAGACTGGATCCTTGCTGCGGCGGAGTCGTTACTCTGGACGGTAGCTTTCGCCGCCGGAGCTGGGATTTCAATCGGGATTTCTCTGGTTGTTGTAGGGGCAATATGGTCATTGTAGAAAGTGTGGATAACGGTGGTGGATGTTGTCGACGATGAGAATTTCCTTGAACTTTTCATTTTTTTTTGTTTTCTTTCTTTTTTGGGATATGGGTGAGAATTTTTCTGACGGTGGTCGTTATTGACTCAAGTCATATATAACTCGTAAATGTTAAAAATAAATAAATATAACTCGATGGTAATTTCTAAAGACCAATTATTGAAAGTTTTTGTGTATTAGCGAATAGCGACCGACCGTTAACTAAAGGCCATTCCCACTCGATGATAATCGCTTTCATATACTAGAAAAAGTTATTAAATTCCGTTGTCTTCTTTATAAAAGAAAAGAAAGATTCAATAACATATTACACCAATATCGAGAATACATTATTATTAATCGGATGGGGTTATTTACTTAAAAACATATTTAAACCCCTAGTGCGTAACCGTGATCATGGAGATCTTTCTTTTCACCATTTTTCCTGTAAATCATCATTTTTTGTCTTAAGAATTCAGGGTTATAAGGAAACCTTTTTTTAATCAATGTGATAAAGGTATATTACCGGCGAGAGCTCATCAAGGCAGTGAAGGAACAATTCTCCCTGTGCATGTTCCAAACCCGACATTGTAACCATCTCCCTACACCGGTTTAATCATAACAACCGTAGTTTGGTTACTAAGCGTAAAACCGAAATAGCATATAACAAATTCATAATCATTTGGAATTGCTGGGAAAATAAACGACAAACTAAGCAGAAACTGTATTAATTAGCTGATACAAGACACTTACCTTGCATACTCCTGAGAAGGTCACTTGGTCTCCGTCTTGGAGAAACGTCTGAGTTGTTCCGTTAAGTGATAGAGGTTTCTGTCCATTCCAAGTTAACTCAAGTAGGCACCCATATGAATCTGGCTCCTGTATTTAGAATCAACATACAAAGGTCTTTCGCGTTAGTTTTTAGCCATCATATGATAAAAGTAGAGAGAACCGGTTAGAAAAGAGTTTACAGGTCCGCTTATGGTTCCGGTTCCAAGTAGATCACCAGGCCTCAAGTTGCAACCATTAACAGTATGGTGTGCTAGCTGCTGCGTTATGGTCCAATATCTGTCACAGATAAGTTTACAAGAGTTGGAACCAAGCTGATAAATTATATGGAGGAATTGGGTTAGATAATTTAAAAAGCAACTTACAAGTTTTGGAAGTTGCTCTTTGTTATTACAGAAGAATCATCTTTGCCAGAAGGTTTAAGTTGAACCTAAGAGGAGAAAACATGATGCTTATTTAGATTCAATCCACCATAACTTGTAGTAGATAGCGAAAAAACTTGTGTAAGATTGATTGCTACCTCCAAAGAGATGTCATAATTTACAGATTCTTTCTCAGCCAGATATGTCAATGGAGGTGGATCCTACAACAATCTTAAGTTAGTGAATCGATGATTATGTGACACAAACAGAATATGACACCTAACTACCAACCTGCTTGGGAGCTTGACAACCAAAAGGCTCAAGCGCATCTAATGTAACAATCCAAGGGGATACCGTAGTCCCTACAACACAACAAAACAACATTCAGTGAAGTTCTTTGCCCAAATACTCTAACTAGCTAACTAGAGGAAATGAAATCAAAGTTTTGAAGCCAAATATCAAGCAATTCTAATTTCTCACCAAAACTCTTCCCTAGGAAAGGCCCAAGAGGCACATACTCCCATGCCTGAATATCCCTAGCTGTAACAACAAATATTTCATAAAACTCGTTACTCACGGCGAGGTTAAAGATGACTATTAAAAATAATAGTTAAGTGAGTACCACTCCAGTCATTCATCAGTACAAGACCAAATATATGATCGGCTGCATTATTCACGTCAATAGGCTTTCCCAATTCATTCCCTGGACCAACCACAGCAGCCTGAATATCACATGACAAAAGAGAGCTTAAAGTTAATTGTAGAGTTGGCGGTATGCTTAACTAACACCAAATAGCATCAACCGAACCGTTCTATAACAAATACACATAACTGTGGCATAGGATGCTTACCATTTCAAGCTCAAAATCAAGTTTCTGCGTAGGTCCAAAATATGGTGCAGAGTTTCCTTGGGGATGGCCCTGACCTCTGGAAGAAAGCAAACAAGCAAAGATGAAACTGGAATTAGCATTTCATAATTAATTTTTTACATGATATCTTACTATCCTCCAAAGTTGGTTTCAACGTAAGAATATCTTATAAATCCTCTGGATAAATTAGGAACAACTATTTTTCTTGCCAAAACATAAACCTTGCATGATGCATGACTTCAAATATGACATGTCAATTCTTAACAACCATTCTCATTATAGTAACAAAAAGAACAGATAATAAAAATCAATTTCCTAACCTTGGTCGAACAATGTCTGTCCCAGATATGACAATAGATGATGCTCGTCCATGATATGCAATAGGAAGACGAAACCTGAAGTCATGTAAAGACTCAGCCCTTCGACTTGACCAGTTCATGAAGAAACTCTTAGCTCAAAAGTAACATAAATGTACCAATTTGGGTTTATCGCATTCTCAGGTCCACGAAACATAAGCCCGCAGTTCTTTGCGTGATGCATAGATGCAAAGAAGTCTGTATAGTCCCCAATCACCATAGGAACAATCATTTCCACTTTACTCTGCAGATCCGCACCAAACAACAACGAATATTAGTAAAATATCTTCAAACAATCTCTCTCGCCTGTTTCAAGAACAATATTTTCATTACTAACCATCTCATAGAATGACTTCTTCCTCAAAACATCATTATCTCGCAAGATAGGTTCATTAGCTGCATCAAAACCAAACCAAAACCTTGAAGCCAAATAACAAAAACCCCTCAGAATCTAAATGAAACAATAGGATCAAACCAAGCATACATGACAAGATTCTTTGAAGCGTAGCACGCGCTTCCTTCCACGCAGGCCGTCCCATGGCCAAGAACTTATTCAAATTAGGCTGTAAACAGAGCACACAAACTAAACATTGTAACAGCAAAACAAATACACCAGAAATTAAATAATCCAGAATTAGTCTTGTCACTAAGCGTAAGCAATAAACTATACCATCAGATCATAAAGCAACAAAAAAAAAAAAAAAATACTACATCACACACAACAATCATAGTTGCAAAATTTCAAAACCGTGACCACAAATCTCAAACTACACAGCTAGAACAATTGCTAAAGCTAAACGGGATTTGATTTATTCAGTAAATTATCAATAACGCGAATAATTAATCGGTGACGCAATCTAGAGCTACTAAACCAGCTTAATCATGAAGCAAACTTGAGAAAATGATCAGATTCAAATTCCTTATTTGAAATCATCTACAACAATGTTCCTAGTAATAATCCGAGTTAACAGGAATCGAAAAACGAACCTGAAGGAAGCAATCGGAGTCCTTAAGGATCGGACCATCGAAAAGCCCAGCTTCGGAGACTGCGGAGAGGTCAAGGACCAAATCGCCGATAGCGACGGCAGGACGTGGAGAGGAGTTCGATTCCGGCTTGAAGACACCATAAGGGAGGTTCTGGATAGGGAAGTGTGAGTCTGGGCCAACATCGATGAATGACTTCAGCAACGCCATGGAACGATAAAGAGACTTGAAACGGTGACGTATGATTCTCCGGCGAAGTTTCTTAAGCTAATCCACAAATTTCCAGTAGAGAAAGAGAGAAAGAGGACAGTTATTTCGAAAGTGGTAGGTATAGATTTTTTTGAGCTGCCGTTCTTGGGATGATGACTGAAGTTGACGTCATTATTCACAAAATTACAGTTTCCAATTAAATAATTCAATTTAAATTTGAGATGGGGATTTTTTTGTGTGAAATGATTGTATATATGTTAATATAATTATTATTTATACAGAACATTTTAATAAGAAGAAATAAACTGAAACTATATACTCCATTACTGCTAATGCAGCTCTGTGTTAGGATAAAAAAAAGAACAAAATATCCAAAAGGAAAAAAAATATGGAAAGAAAAATAACTCGAATGTCTTTCTTTTTGTTACAAAACACACAAATTAAAGTCTCGCAGCCAAAAGAATATAATTGTGAGTAGTCGTTAATGCATTTTTTTTTATTTCTCAATGGTTTTGAAACTAGTAGTAAGACGGAGAAGGAGGAGGAGATGCATCATACGAGACACTTGGAACCGGTGGAAGAGACGTGTCCGAGTACGAAGGAGGAGACGGTGGTGGTGATGACGTGTATGAATATTCAGGAGTTGGTTCGTAACTTGGAGATGCTTGTGGAGGATGGCCTTCTTTACATCCCTTTGGTGGCGGTGGAGACTGGCTTGGTGAATAGTAGTACTCAGTCGGTGGTGGAGGACTTGGTGTTTCAGATGGATAGTAAACCGGTGATGGTGGTGGAGGACTTGGTGTTTCAGATGGATAGTAAACCGGTGATGGTGGTGGAGGACTTGGTGTTTCAGATGGATAGTAAACCGGTGATGGTGGTGGAGGACTTGGTGTTTCCGACGGATAGTATACCGGTGATGGTGGTGGAGGACTTGGTGTTTCCGACGGATAGTAAACCGGTGATGGTGGTGGAGGACTTGGTGTTTCCGACGGATAGTAAACCGGTGATGGTGGTGGAGGACTTGGTGTTTCCGACGGGTAGTAAACTGGTGATGGTGGCGGTGGACTCTTTGTTACTGGTGGATAGTATACCGGTGATGGTGGTGGAGTCACAGGTGCGTAGTATACAACAGGTGGCGGTGGTGGAGGGCTTTGTGTTACTGGTGGGTAGTATACCGGTGATGGTGGTGGAGGGCTTTGTGTCACAGGTGCGTAGTATACAACAGGCGGTGGTGGAGATGATTCAGGACACGGTGGTGGCGGAGGTGGAGATGAGTATACGTAAGGCGGAGGTGGAGATGAGTATACGTAAGGCGGTGGTGGAGATGAGTATACGTAAGGTGGAGGTGGAGGTGGAGATGAGTATACGTAAGGCGGTGGAGGAGATGGTGATGGTGGTGGTGGTGGAGGGTAAGCTCTAACGCTAGGTGACATCTTGGAGTAAGGAGGTGGTGGTGGAGAGTATGCTCTGACGGAAGGTGACATCTTGGAGGACGGTGGTGGTGGCGGAGGGTATGCTCTGGAGGTAGGCGACATCTTGGATGACGGTGGTGGTGGTGATGAGTACACGTAAATCGGTGGAGGAAGTGTCCGGACTTCGGGGGCCATCTTGAACGTCGGTGGTGGTGGAGAGAAAATGTTGTTACATCCAAACTTACTACAATCAACAGGACGAGCAAGCAAAGATAAGCACTGTTTAGCCGATTTTTGACGAGTCAAACCTGCGAGACAGTTCATGGAGCCGTTCAACACGGAATCGGCTAACGAACTAGCTGCGCATAGAGGAGGACGACCGGTGAAGAAGTTGGAAGAGAAAGTGAAGTTGTCAAGTTTAGAAAGCTGGCAGATACTTGGAGGAATGACTCCTGTGAAGCCATTGTTAGCCACGTGAAGCTCTTCTAAGCTCTTCATGTTGCCAATGCTAGATGGTAACGAACCACGTAGACTGTTTAGACTAATGTCGAACACCGTTACTTTCTTGAGGTTTCCGATCTGAGGAGGTAAACAACCGGTTAAGTTATCGTTGGAGAGGATAAGCTCGTTGAGTGTCTTCCCCATTTGACCGATACTTCCCGGAATGCATCCTCCAAGATTGTTGTCTGCAAGAACCAAAGCGGAAACTGGGGAATTCCCCATGTTCTCGGGAATCCCAAACCTAAACCGGTTGTGGTTCAAGAATATAGCGTCAAGCTTTCTGTCGAAGAGCTTTGATGGGATCTTGCCTTCGAACTCGTTGTAGCGGAGATCCAAGAACTTAAGGGAAGGCAAAGAGAGGACAACCTTAGGGAACTTACCGACGAATCGGTTGTTGCTAAGGTCAAGCTCGTATAGTAGCTTCATGCGATTGAACGTGAGAGGGACTTCACCACAGAAACGGTTTGAGTTGAGATGGAAGAGAGCGAGATCAGAAAGGAGACCAAGCTCGGAAGCCAAGTAACCAGCCATGTCGGCGTGGTTAAGGTCAATGCCCGCAACGACTCGTGTCTTCTTGTAGGAAGGAGAAAGAGAAGGAGCACAGTAGATTCCATTGTAGGAACAAACATCTGAGCCATTCCAATTAGCTGTGAAGTTGAAAGGGTCAGAGAAGATTGCTTGTTTCCATGATTGGAGAGCAATGTAGGCTTGACGTAGCTTCGGGTTCTCGAACTTGAGACTCGGGTCTACTTTGATGTGATGGCCCAAGCCGCTTTCATCGTTTTCATGTGCTTTGATCTGTAAGAAACAAACGGAGGAGAGCACCAAGAAGAGGAAGAAATAGAGACGAAGAGGTGGGAGCAACATTTTTTATGGGTCAAGAAACCCAATTTTACTAATTGTGACATCTAATAGCTCTATGTGCTCCATCTTTATAAAACAGTTTAGAAACTCCAAAGTCGTATCTCTTTCTCTTTCTCCAATTTGCCTTTTTTTTCTTTTTTTTTTAAACTTAATTTGTCAATTTGTAACATGTTTACACGTTGTGGAAAACGTAAGAAGAAGGAAAACAAAAGAGCTGACCTTTACGCGGATATGAAACCATCGTCACTGATTTTCTCAAACATGGATGCACGTTCCTATAGATTTTCTTATTATGTTGAAGAATAAAAACAATCAGCCGTCAACGTTTAATGATGTATAAAATATAGTGTAAAAAAATATGATTAACACTCAGAATGACATTATTGCACGATATATGGAATAGAAGGAAGCGGTCAACGAAAGACAAACCTGCACGCACGACCAAATGAGAACAAAACTTGGACCCATGTCTCTCACAAAACGTGTATATCTATCATCATCATTCTTTAGATCTTCCAACGAACATACCAAGTTCAAAATCCTATGATTAAGAGTTGTTCATCAGTTGGTAAGTTTTTCAAATGTGAGCAAACAAGTATACACTCAACATCGATATCTTCTGTTTTTTCTTTCTCTTTTTTTGTAGAATAATCTGATTATCGTGTTCCTAAACTCTCTGTTTTTATTTTATTTTAAATGTTCTGAAAGCTACGTAGATCTCTATCATATGAAGAAGAAATCATAGAGAGACACTCAGAAATAAGTGACTCCCTGGTACAAGAACAAGATGTTGGTAAAGAGTTCAGCTGTCTCTGACAAAACATCAAACATGGAGGATATCAAGATAGAATCAGAATTAAGTAATGAATTCAACAAAGTTTATAGGAAATTAAAAGATATATGATTCGACATAAAATGAGGTGTCACGTTAAGGTTAGAACTTCCATGGCTAAATATATACCTCAATTTTAAGCAATGTGTTGGTAAGCAAAGCTCATGTTCAAGTAGTTGCCTGCTCTGGAGATTGATCCAAGGCGATACATTGTCCCCTATAACAGAACAAGCAATGTCCAACGACAGCAAAAAAAACAACTCCAATTCTAAAGCATGTGGAATTGAAGGAGTATCTCAAATACTATCTAGAGATAATTCTAAGGGTTGAAACAACAAAGCAAACTACCAATTTCGCAGAAACTCTTATTTTCTCTGAATCTCCATAACTATAACGTTTCATAAACTCAAGCGATCTTCTTTTTTTTGGTTTTAACTCACTCTCAACCAATCTTGATCAAGGTACAGATGAAGCCAACGAAAATGATGATTAAATGGTTGAAGAACAGGGACTAAGTTGAAGAATCAATAGAGCAAGAAATTGGTTTTCAAACGCAAAGTCCATATCCTCTACTCAGTTTTTCTACTGTATCATATCAAACACTTGTTGTGATGGATTTAAAAAAAAAAAAAAAAAAAAACACTTGTTGCCATATCACTTTGATGAAAGTTTGATTTGATGTGTTGACCGGTGAAGAACGACTCCAAGAGTGTGATGCATGACCAACAACTACAAGACATGGTTTTTAGCCTTCAAACCGATCTGTCGATTTTGTTTCATGAAGTTTCTGGTGGTATTGGTATACTCCCAAGTAAAAAAATTCAGACTTCAGAAGACACTGTTTAGCTTCTTTTGGTCACACAACTCGGATCAACAAAAGTGTACATTTCCAATATTGTAATTTCAATTATTTCACCTTGCGGTGTGCGATCAAAGTCAGAACTTGAGAATTCGTAACTAAGTATCACCATGCGATTTTCAGTTAATCAGGATCAACATAGATGTTAGAGTTATAAAAAGGATCTGGTTGGATAATTTATTAAGTGACGTAGTTTGCTTTGTGGCATTAAACTCAGAACTAATCACCCCAAATTCCAAACAAAATTATTGACCACTCAAACACATATTGCTAGGGACGCGAAGCAAGCAAGATTATAAACAAGCTGGCCGGTGCAGTTCTCTCCGTAGTTTTGCAGGTTTCGGATTCTATCGGGCTTTTAAAGATTGGCCCTAATTATATTTAGTAATATAGGCCCACAAAAATCGTTTTCTTTCAAAACCGAAAACGTGGTGAAATTGTTTTGAATTATTAGTATATTTGATAAATAGTTTGAGATCTTTTACGGGAAAAAAAAAAGATCAGAACCAAAAACTAGTACCATCGTATAATATCACGTGTTATGGATAAGTTTCAATCAGGATCAAGCATTACCGATGGCAATTTAATATATTCACTGACCAACTTAAAAATAGGAACAACAAATGAACAAAGGGAAACCTTAGAATTCATTGAATGTAGACAAATTTTCAGATTCATTGAACTTAGACGTGTTTTGGGTTTACTCTACTTCTGGTTTCCGCGTCAGATGAAACCCACTGAAGCGAAATAAAAAAAAAGGTCAAAAACGAAAGAAAAGATCTAACCACAATTTGCCACGTTGCAATCACGATTTTACTTGCTTCGTGTACGTGTGTCCACGCGCTACTGTGTAGCCGTGAGCTGTTTTTTTTACTCCATGTCAGCATTTGGTAGTGGATAGAATTTTGTCACGGAGGCTGGTAAAAAAAAAATCGGCGTCTGTTTAATTAAATGTTTTTTAAAGTTAATGAGATAGGAAAAGAGTATATATCTGAATTTTAAAATGTAAATTAAATTTAGTCAAAAAAAGAGAAGAAATCTTTTATTTTGCTGAAAAGTGAAACTTTAAGTACAGTACGACACATGCATCTCGTTTCCCTAAATTGGATCAATTCACTATGCTATTTATCGACTAATTATCATTAATGTGTATTTTTTTTTTTTTTTGAAATCTCGTTTCAAAGCGAATGTATATGGACGCTATAATGGTGCCAATTAAGAATCTAAAAATTAACAACCCAAAAAACTGTAATTAATTTAACGGGATTTAGAGTTTCTAGGTTACACAAAACGCCGTTAATCCCTTTTTCACCATTATTTCACCATCCTGTTGTCATTTTTTTTTACCATAGTGTCGTTTACTCCGTCGAAAAGTCAAACTAAACATAATATTCTATATAGTATATGTATATGCCAGAGTTCGCCGAGAAGAAGAGAAGACAGGGAAAAACGCATAAAATGGTAGAGATTCAAGGAAGATTTAACAGAACAGCAGCAGCTTTTGACGTGGCGGCGGCGCGAGCACGTCCTCCTCCGTGCGATAGCAGCAGCGGAAGCGATCACTCTCCAGAGGAAACAGCAGATCTTTGGGATCTGGTCGAATCTTTTATTGACAGAGAAGTGGAAGTTCTACCTGATGAGGAGGTTCCTGAGGAAGAAAACGATGATAAATCGGACGAGGATTACGAAGATGTGAAGGATAGGTTACGGGAGATTCTTGAAAATCACGGAGGAGAAGAGCGACGAAGAATAATGGATGAAACGGTCAATTATGCTAGTCGTTTCGTGGTAGAGAAACGCCACTTTATGGCTCATCTACGTAGCAAAGGTTTTGATGCAGGTAATAGCAATATGCGCTATATTACTCTTAAGTTTATAGAAAATTACATTTGAGATTGAGGGATTTTAAACTTTGTTCTATACAATTTAAAATGTGTAGCTCAACTTCATTCTGAGAGATAATTTTCTGTATCGACTCTTCTAAATTAACCTTAAGCCTTTTCCTTTTTTAAACCGAGGAGTTTAGGTCGTTTGATTTTTTTTTTTTTTTTTTTTTTTTTTATTGTTAGATTATGATATGCAAACAAAATTAAGCTTTACAAAAGTTTGGTTTTAATATGCGATTAAGAAATAAGTTTGATCTTGAGATTGGATATTACTTATTTTGTCTAAGAGGATATATATATAACACATGTGAGATTTGGATTGATTGGTCATTTGATTCTTATATAGAGTTCTTGGCTAGTGTAAGAATTATTTCCCATACACATTATAGCATGACGTGACATGTAAATTAATCACATGAGGATAGAGGTATTAATACTCTAGTATCTAAAATTGAGCGAGAGTTTTTTTTTTTTTTTTCTGATAGTTAAATTGAGTGAGATGTTGATGAAATATGTTGATGCGTATCTATTAAAAAAAACCATTATGAGATTGTTTTAAGAACAACTAATACTAGGTTGGAGATATGTACATGATGGGATTTAAATGTGCAAATATACTGACACGAAAATATGAATCTATGTATAGGTCTCTGCAAGTCCCGGTGGGAGAAATTTGGTAAGAACACGGCCGGGAAGTACGAATACGTAGACGTTACGGCAGGAAATAAGAACCGTTTTATAGTCGAGACAAATCTTGCGGGGGAGTTCGAGATTGCTCGGCCGACGACAAGATACCTCTCACTCTTAGCCCAACTGCCACGTGTCTTTGTGGGAACACCTGAGGAGCTGAAACAGCTTGTGAGGATCATGTGCTTTGAGATGAGAAGGTCGATGAAGCAAGCGAAGATTCACGTGCCGCCGTGGAGGAGGAACGGTTATATGCAAGCTAAGTGGTTCGGTCATTATAAACGAACCTCTAACGAAGTGGTGAGTAGGGTTAAGAACTGTAACTGTGGACCACGAGTTGGGTTTGAGGAATCAGTTAAAACGATGATGTTTAATGGTTTTAAGGAGGATGAGAAGAAGAAGAGGAGTGGTTTAAAGGTTGGCCAGCTTACAGTGGCTTTCGCGGGCAGTGGGATGGGGTTTTAATAGCTACATAACGAAGTATAGGGCTCGTAAGTCGATAATCTAGAGTTATATATTACCTTGGAAATGTAGATAAGTTTTGGGGTTTAGAGAAGCAGCTATAAAGTTTTCGTTTGGCTAGCATTTTGTTTAGGCAACATTTTTTAATGGGGCTTGTTTCACTTTCGGCCCGATGTATTATTGGCCCGGCTCTATCACATTCCCGTAATCACGATCACATATCAAGACTACTTCCGATTATTTGTCTTTCTTACAAGTCGATCTAGTGACTCTACGTCCGATTTGTGAGTGAAAAAAAACTAAAATATTAAAGGCTTAATTAGTATAGTCACTTATAGTATGAGATTCCGGATTGTAGGAGTAAAACAAAAGAAGCATTATTAGTTGTTAACTGTATTAATATATCACGAGTGGTGACCAACATACATTCATCAATATCTCACTCAATGTGTCTTCAGTGTTTCCATTTAACAAATTATTGGAATGTGCTGCGTTTCTTATTCATAAAAGTTAATTGGACGATGAAAAGATTAATGAGAATTTGCAACTTTTTCTTCCAACTTTTTTTTAATAAAAGCTAATTGAATGATGAAAAAGCTAAACTTCTTACCAATCACACCGTAAATAACACTGTTGCAAGCTGCAATTTTCATAATATTTTACATTTTTACTACAGTGCACTAAATAACTGTAGTGACGGGCGCAAACACCAGCTATACAGTAACACTCGAACTTTAGAAAACTCTGCATTTATGTGAATGCCGATTATATATCGGATAATAAGCCGAAGATATACTAAACCACTTTAACAATTGTTAGACGATAGTGTAACTAGTAGCAAATACTTGTTTCTGTTTACCAATTATTAAGCGTTCTATAAGCTTGAGAAAAACAGATTTCGTGAAACTAAAGTAAACATCTAATATCAAAAGCTTACATCCAAAGCCGAAGTGTTGTGTTTAAGCTAATTTCACATATTATAATCAATGTTTTAAAATTTGATAAACGGATGTTTGGACATGACTTAATGTCTAGCCAATCGGAAATCTATCGGATATTTTATTTTGTGTGATATTTTTATACTTAACTAATACAAAGTAAAGAATATTAATATTAAAAATTATATTTTAGTATACTGACTTATTTATTTTGTATACTAGTAAATTTTAAAATATATTGATCAGAATTCAGAAGTCTAACTAAACCGATTAAATTGACGTCTAAATCCATTTTTGACTAATTTTCTAACCGATATGATAAAAATCAAAATGGTCGAATAATTTAAGCCTAAACCAAGTTTTGCCAATTAAACAAAACGTTTAGGCGGTGGATATTTAGAACGGAGACAATACCGAAACAAACAAAACCTAATAAACCCTTTCGGTATTTAATTAAAGTCACAATAACATCTTCTTCGACAAGCCTTTCTCTCTCTCTCTCACATTATCTCATCATCTCTCTTCCATAGAAAAGCTATGAAGAAGCTCTACAGAAAAGGAACCGTTCATCCGTCGCCGCAGCTAAAATCCGATTACGTTCTCCGTCTCCTTCCCGTCGCCATCATCTCACTAGCGGCGGTTCTCTCGCCAGAAGACCGTGAAGTTCTGGCATATCTCATATCAACCGCTTCTTACTCCGGCGACCGAAACCCTACTTCTCGTCTGAATAAGAACAAAGCCCACAAAAAAACTCATTTCGACAATCACTCTCCTCTCTTCCACTGCGACTGTTTCAGCTGCTACACAAGTTACTGGGTCAGATGGGACTTATCACCAAGTCGTCAGCTCATTCATGAAATCATCGACGCTTTCGAAGATAGCTTGGAGAAGAAGAATAAGAAGAAGAAGGTAACTGGCAAGAAAGATCGGAGAAAACGTTCAGGCAAATCTTCAGTTCTAGCTAGTTCTAGCTTTGGTCTGGATGATTCGGAGATTCCGAGTCGACTCGGTGAGTCAATAGCGGATTCGTGTCTTTGTTCGAGTTCGAGCGAGTTGGTTGATGGTGGTGGTTGCAATAGTAGTTTGGAACCAACGGAGGAGTATTGTGCCGGTGACGGTGGTGAAGAAGCGGAGGAGGAGGAGGAGGTTGAGGTTGAGGAGAATGGAACGGTGAGGAGATTTGTGAGTTTCATTGGTGAGAAAGTTTTTGGGGTTTGGGGATAAGAAAATTTTGCTTAGAAAATTACAAGAAATAAAAATCTAGAAATGTTTTTTTTTTTTTTTTTTATAGTTGTTTATTCAGTTGGATGAATTCTGTAGGCCAAAATGTTAGATTACCCGCAAGTTTTCATGTGTAAACATTAAATATGTTTATAATGCGACAAAAATATCATTGTAATACTGTATAACATCTCGATTATACGTAAGTAGTTTAATAGACAGTTATAAATGCACGTATTTAATACTGTACCTTTAAATGCAGTGTATATACAATTACCGTCAAGAATAAAGTATAAATTATTGAGCACTAGACAAAGTAGAATTGTTTCTTCCTAGATACTGGCTACACATATGTAAATCGTCTTTTAGTAGGATGCTTTGATTAGAATATTGATTAATATAATAAGGTATATAGTAAGTATTATTTCGAGTCCAAAGATAACTTTTGTGCTGCCCACCACCAAAAACATTTTTATGCTTCCTATGAATTGTTTTGTTGTTGTCACATTATTTGTCTGTACATTTTTGCCCTTTGAGGGTCACTCAAGTCTGATCTCTTTCATCAAAGCGTAAAGCGTAAAGTCTAAATTCTAAACTTCCATTCCTCGGAATACAGATGCTCAATTGAAATGGAGAGAATATAAAAGAATGATCATTACAGAACTTTTTTTGTAGACGTGAAAATCGAATTGGGTTTAGCCTTTTCACTTCTCCGTTCTTATCAGATCGTATATTTCTTTTACTATATAGTCCTACTGATATCCTTTTAATTCGGACTACTAGTCTACTACATATGTTTTTGTCAAGTTCTTATAAAAAATGGACTATACCAGAAATAATTATTGTCTTGGAGCTTTGAATAAAAATACCAATCATACGTCCATTTTCTTCAAACTACAAATATACGATGAACGGTCTCATCTGTAAGGTTTTTGAGAGAGTGTTTTCTTTTCTCTTTTGTACACACACACAAAATAACGCGCATAACAAAATTTGAGACAAAAATACAATTTGGAAGTTGATTGGATCGGCATCTCATTTTCCAATATATATATATATTTTCAGTTGCTTATTACTAAATATCCGGTTTTTATTCTATATTTTAGTTAAACATCTATTTGTTTAGGTAATCATGGTTCTAATTTGGTAATCTTTTTAAAAATTATTTTTTTTTCTTCTAATTCTGTTGTAATTCATCTGTTGGAAATCCTTGATATGGTGTTTTTTTAGTTATTCGGGATTTCTTGCAACTTGTAGAATAATACTGGACCCCATTGCGGCATTACCTACCTTATCTTCTACGTACATTTTTTTTTTCTTTGTTTGGTTTTGTCGAATCCAATTCTAAACTGTAGTAAAAATAAAAACCAAAATTTCAACAATGCGAGACTTTTAAACCGTCTAATAACGGTGCTGCTGGATCGGTAGGATATTATCTCATATACACAGATTATAAGGTATGTATTTTATTAAATTTACCTTCAACGAAAAACCCAAAATGCAAAAGCTTAAACTATATCTAAAGTATTCAAAAGTGATCTGATCATCACTCTTGTCTCTTGGGTAATGGTTTGTAACCACGATAAAATAAATAATTCAATTTTTTTAAAGACAAAACGAGGGAACTAAACCCTAGAAATGCGGATTTTTCAGCATCGGGTTTGACAAAAAAAATGTAAAAAGAAAAAGGAGACAGAATGGCTCTGGTCTCGGTGTAACACTTTTCTCACATTTCTCAAAGATAAGTTTTTTTGTTTGAACTAAACAAACTATAGGTTTATTATATGTGTAACTGAATCTAATAATTTTGAAACTAACAAAGTCTTCTAGTTACTTGTTTACTCCATATTTTAAAATGAAAAAAAGAAATTGGAGTCAATACTCTACAGTACACAATCCCTAACTGTAATGACTAACAGTGACCCAATGCACATCTATATAACTGTTATGAGTCAGTACTCACAATTCCGGATAACTTTTATAATCAACTTTTTAACAATTTAGCATGCTAATACATTATTCAAGAATTATTGATGTTTCTTTTTGCCTTTTCATTAAAATATATAATGTCAGAGGAAAATTGTCATCAGTGATCAGTCATATTGATGTGTTTTTTAATTGTTAATAAAATACTGTATATAATGTCAGAGGGAAAGATATGTCACGACTGAGGCGTGTTTCAGAGGTTTTATCCCAGTAGATTTTGTAGTAAAAGTCAACGCAACGGCTTCGACTCGTTATGTGTGATGATGCACTATCATCTTCATCTTTAGCCTTGTAATCGTTTTACTTAACACGTTATTATGATTTTCCATTTAGATTTTTTCGAAAAAGTGAAAACCTAATAAGAATAACCCATTCAAGCTAAGTACTATCAACAAATAAAATAATGAGTATATAGAAACTGGAGTATATATGAGATCCTCTTTCACGGCTTCACTAGTCACTACTCAACGTTTTAATATTTCATTTTCATCAACAAAAACAAAAAGATTGCAACAAATTTTACTTATGCTTTTTTTTTTAGAAGCAATCGTTAGCGTATACAAAAAAACGCGATACATAGAATAAATAAACAAATCGACGATGACAAATCTGATTTGAAAGGGCCTTTCATATTTCAAGAAACCCAACTAACTAAGTCATGTATAACTTTTACAGACCTGGTAAACATCCAAGGCCCATCAAGATACACATTATTATTTGTTTTTTTTTTTTGCCGGCACACATAATTATCGTTTTTAAAATTAGTTATTCTAAATTATCGCTTTAATTATTTTTATTTTACAAAAACTTTACTCATTATTATTGTTACATATTACAAATTTTCTAAACGAAAATCCAAATCAAATGGGCTTTTGAAAACGTGAATGCGTCAGTCACCAGAATATTTTCCACATGGATAATTAATTATCCAATCGGATCAAAGTGAAGAAATAATCAAATTGATATTCGTCATTCGCATTTTTTCCAAAAATCATAATTTTTTTAAAAAAAAAGAAGATGTGGACGAGCAACAATCAGATGCGTTAACCAAAAAAATAGAACGACTGAAACGATATCTCGGCCAAATCGCTATCCCTCGCCGGTTCAATAAGGACTTAGAGACACCGTTACTCTCTCTCGCCCGATTTGAAGAACCCCGAGGTTTTATCATTAGTCAAAACCAGACAATTTAAATTCGAAAATCAGAATTTAGAAAGGCATAAAAAAAAAAAAAAAAAAAACCGAAGATTCATTGATTAATAGAGATCGGCGGAAAAAAACTAATGTAGGTATGATAAAGAGATTTGTTTTACTCTCAGGGAGGTATTTATAGTATGATGAATTGATGATACAGACTGATGCCCTAGTTTTATAATTGTGGGCCTTTGCTCGGCCCAGTTAGGTTAACCTTCTACCCAGTTCGGAAGGTTTGACTCATCAAAACTGTGTCCCCTGAATCCAACGGTTGAGACGAAATCTGACGTTGTTGAGTGTCTAGCTAGGGTTTCTAGTTTCTTCGACAATTTCCTCATCTTTTACCACTTTCAGTTTTGTAGTAATAAATCATATCTGACTCTTGTCTTTGATTGAGTTTCCTCCATTTTCGATTTCACTTTCGTTTACCATCTCTATATCTCGAATTTGGGTTTTCGATTTTGCGTCAAAGTTGAGATTTTGGCTTTGTTTTGAATCGGGAATTGGGGAGATTTGAAATGGGGAAATCCGGAGGGAGGAAGAAGAAGAGCGGTGGCGGTGGCGGTGGTGGCAATGGTGGTTCAAACCAGGCTGAGAACACAGGCTCGTCGAAGCCAATTGTTAACGGTGGAGTTGATTTCGATGCTTCGATATTTCTGAAACGAGCTCACGAGCTGAAGGAAGAAGGGAACAAGAAGTTTCAAGGCAAAGACTTTGTTGGAGCTCTTGAGCAATACTCTAATGGGCTTAAGCTAATCCCAAAGAACCATCCAGACAGAGCTGTGTTTCATAGCAATCGTGCAGCTTGTTTGATGCAGATGAAGCCAGTTGACTACGACAACGTGATTGCTGAATGTACAATGGCTCTAAAGGTTCAACCTGGTTTTACTAGAGCACTTCTTAGAAGAGCTCGAGCCCTTGAAGCTGTAGGGAAGTATGAATTAGCTGTGCAAGATGTGAATGTGTTATTAGGAGCTGACCCGAATCACAAGGATGCTACTGAGATGTCTCGCCGGTTAATGATGGCTGGTTCAGGTCCTCAGAGTCGACCTTCACCAGCTGCTCTTGGTGCTTCGGCTGCTCTTGGTGGTCCTGTTAATGGGCTTGGTCCTTGTTTGCCTTCTCGACCAGTTCACAAAAAGGTAGCATCTTCTTCTCCTTCACCTGTTGGGTCTCTTGCCTCTAGTAATAACACTAGTAAGGTTATTGAACGGCAGCAGATGAATACAGTAACAGAGAATGGTTCCCAGAGCAAGACTCAGATGCCCAAAATTGTGTTGAAACCATTGATTGATTCTTCGAAAGGTTCTACTATGAAGGCAGAGTCTGTGGCAGTTGTGACTCAAGAGAAGAGAACTCGGTGGAGGCCATTGAAGTTTGTGTATGACCATGATATACGGTTGGGTCAGATGCCTGTGAATTGTGGGTTTAAGGTATTGAGAGAAATCGTGAGGACTCGGTTTCCGTCTTCGAAGTCGGTGTTGATTAAGTATAAGGATAATGATGGAGATTTGGTAACTGTAACCTCCACTGCTGAGCTAAGATTGGCAGAATCTGTTGCTGATGCTCTTTTGACAAAAGAACCTGAATCTGATAAATCTGATTCTGTTGGTATGTTGAGATTGCATGTTGTTGATGTCAGTCCTGAGCAGGAGCCTCCTTTGCCTGAGGAAGAAGAAGAGGAGGAAGTGGAAGAGAAGGTTGTTGAAGAAGAAGTCATATCACCTCCAACTGAATCAGTATCTGAAACAGAGATCAGCAATGAGAAGTCAGATAAGGAGAAAGCAGGATCTTCTGAAGATCCTGAGATGAAGGAATTGGAGATGGATGATTGGTTATTTGATTTTGCTCAGCTTTTCAGGTCTAATGTGGGAATTGACCCTGATGCTCATGTCGACTTACATGAGCTAGGGATGGAGCTTTGCTCTGAGGCGCTAGAAGAAACTGTAACTAGCGAAGATGCTCAGCCGCTTTTCGAGAAAGCTGCTGCGAAATTCCAAGAAGTGGCTGCTTTGGCCTTCTTCAACTGGGGTAATGTGCACATGTGCGCTGCTAGGAAGCGGATTCCGTTGGAAGAGTCAGCTGAAAAGGAAAAGGTAGCGGGACAGCTTCAGACTGCATATGAATGGGTGAAGGAGAGATACACTTTGGCTAAGGATAAATATGAGCACGCCTTATCAATCAAACCCGATTTTTACGAGGGTTTACTTGCTTTAGGGCAGCAGCAGTTTGAGATGGCAAAGCTTCATTGGTCTTTCGCCTTGGCTCAGAAGCTGGATTTATCAGGTTGGGATTCAAAAGAGACGCTAGGGCTCTTTGATAGTGCTGAAGAGAAGATGAAAGCTGCAACAGAGATGTGGGAGAAGCTTGAAGAAGAGAGGATGAATGATCTGAAAAACCCGAATCCGAACAAGAAAGATGAAGTTTCTAAGAGAAGAAAGAAACAAGGAGATGGAGAAAACGGGGAGGCTTCAGAAGCTGTTACAGCTGCAGAAGCAGCAGAGCAAGCGATTGCCATGAGATCACAGATCCATCTGTTTTGGGGAAACATGCTCTTCGAAAGATCACAAGTCGAATGCAAAATCGGTGTAGATGGTTGGAAGACAAATCTTGACTCGGCAGTTGAAAGATTCAAACTTGCTGGTGCTTCTGAAACTGATATATCCACAGTTGTCAAGAACCACTGCTCCAATGAAGCAGCTGCAGAAGGAGATGAGAAGAAGGTAACTGAATCGTGAAACCGCTATCAAATGAAAACCTAATCGACCTCAGGAGCTAAACCAAACGATTCTAGCATCATGATCAATGGCTGCAGATTGGAATTAGCTAAACGTGGAAGGTATGTTTCTGGCCCTTGCGCTCATGGGATAAGCTGGAACCTTTTGATGATTTCACTTGAATTGGTGTTTTCTAATTTAAGTTATAAACATGTGATTGTTATTTTTATTTTTTTTGGTGTGGCTTTTTGGAACTTATCTAATGATCAAAGTTTCTGTTCTTTATAATATTGCCAAGGAATTTGATTTTATAAATGATATAGTAATCACCCTTCTCTCTTCAAAAATTAAATTGAAAAACAAACATAACAAAGAAAAATCTGAGCAGTTGACTTGGGGGAAACGAGGACAGAACAAACTACTTGTGTAAGAGATGAGAACAAAACAACAAGAAGCTGCTTCCAAAACCCGAATCAGATTGATGCTATATCAAGGCATAATAGTCTTCGAGCTTTAACCTTGACCATATCAATTAGTCATCTTATAGTTATTCATTTAAAAATTCATGTTATAAACTCATAGTCATCTTATAGATATTAATCATGAAAATAACGACTATTGGTTATAGCAATATCTTCAAGATTATATTTTAGTTAGTAGCCCACACAATTATTGCATTAATACTCCCACACTTAACACACCATATTCATCAGTGATCACAACTAATCACTTAGCTCTTAAATATACTAACATTGACCCCAATCCTTAAACCCTTTTTTACTTATTGACATCACCCACACATATTCAAACCCATTTAATTTTGTTATCTTCTTATGTTTTTCGCTTTCTTAGAAAATTTCATATCCATTTAGAATGTCTCGACAATGGCCCCCGGATTCAACTCCGCAGTTGCTGCAACAACATTCTTCATCGCCTCAAACCGTGGCTCCTTGGGCTGAAACTTGAGTCCGGCATAGAGCTTCATGTAGTCTTCAAACACAAAGCTCGGGTATTTCAAATCTTTATCCACCAGCGATGGTGCAGGAGATATTTCAGCATCACTTCCAGGGTTATAGAACGACGCAATAGACATCCTGTTACCTTCTTTTTGAGTCATCACACGGTGCATTACGCTCTTGTACTTACCATTTGTTATTACCTACACACATTTCGACAAAACAAAAAAAGAAGAAGATAAGGTTGTTGGTTATAACGTCTAAATACTTTCCCAAGTTCGATAATGATATAGTACCTCAAGTTGGTCACCAAGATTGATAACAATAGAATGCTTGAGAGGAGGAACATCAACCCAAACACCATCTTTAAGAAGCTGAAGACCACTGACCTTATCGTCTTGAAATAGTAATATGAGGCCTCCTGCATCTGTGTGAGCCCTAAGCCCTTTGATCAGCTCTGGTTTAGGACACGGTGGATAGTTACTAACCTTTGTTCCAAAAGTTGGACCCTTTGTCCCTTGAAACACTTTCTTCAAGTACCCTTTCTCTAACCCAAGATTTTCACACAACAAATCCAATAGCTCTTCCGCTAGCTTCTCCAGCTTCTTCCCAAACTCCTTCATCGCCGCTCTGTTAATAGACATGGTAAGCAAATCAATGGTTTTTTTCTATAAGATTGTGAGATGTTCATTTAAGGATGAGTTGTTTTTTATTTTTTTTGGTGTGTACCGGTACTCATTTGACATGTTAGAGATGTCGTAGAGATTAGAGTGAGGGAGATGATGGAGGAAGAAAGTGCTTTCCCAATCAACATCTTCGACTTCGGTCTTAAGAGTATCTAAACCTCTGGAACGAAGCATTTCTTTGAACTTTTGTTCCATATGTTTCTTGTAGTGTTCCTTTGTCATCCTCTCAATCTTGTCCATTAGATCATATGGTAGTCCATGGTTCAGCAGCTGGAAATTACATAACAGAATTATTCATGTATCATATTCCTAAAAGATTTATGGGAAAATGTTTTGGTATAGTTTTCATAAAAATAATACATTTCAGACACCAAAGGAGCTCCAACAAAGAGAAAATATATATAATCTCAATAAATCACTATATTTGTTAACAAAAGAACGAGAGAAGATAGACAAGAACCTCAAAGAAGCCCCAGTTTTGACAAGCATCGTCGATCAAAGCCATGGTTTGGTCTCTCTCTTCACCATTGAGCTTAGCCAAGTCTATAACTGGAAACTTAATGTTCTTCTCCATCTCTCTTTTTAACTCTGAGTAAAATTTATTACTTCGTGTTTTTGATCCTTTATGATGATGCTAAATGTGTGAGTTCAGGGATTGAGAGAGGGTCGCTTTTTATAGGCGCAAATAATAAAACAAATATCTTATTTTTGAAAATAAGAAATACGTAAAAAAAAAAAAAAGAAAAAAAAAGAAGAAGAAATACGTAAAAGGGTAGATAAGCATCATAGTTCAAACATTTACATAATTGTGTCATTCTGACAAAGTTGCTAAAATATTAAATTTGTTTTTCTTATTCCAAAAGAAAAAGAGGGGGTGTGTGTGGAAGTTGTATATGAGTATGAGCAACATAATTGGTGGGACCCTACTCTCGTCCTTTAGACTTTAGAGATGGGAAAAAAATGGTGTTTTCAGTTTGGATCTCTAATTGTGCAATTCTATTGTTTTTTTCTCCTGCTTTTTACATGAATAATGGTTTTATAAGGTTTTGTACAAGCAAGATTAAGACTCGAAAACTTTTTATCTGGTGCTTTGTGGAGTCATTTATATGCAAAAGAAGGGCTGAGGATGATGTGTAATACCATCTCGAAAAAACAATAAATTGATTTGACAAAGCAAAAAAACAATAAATTGATTTAATTATCTAGTTATTAAATAATCATTTATTTGGATCACTATAATAGGGAATGAGTAAGTCATTGGTAATATGCGTACAAATAAATACAAAATACACTATATTATTTTTATAACTTATTATTACTAAAAAAGTTGTAATTATTACTTAACAAATTAATTAGCGTATTTTTCAGAATAGTAAGTCGACGGTACAAATTACATGCTGAGCAAAATTTTGAATATTTTATGTGGTAGATAACATATCCAAAAAATATCATATCTATATCTTATATATAAAGATTAAAGGATCATATCTTATTATTGAACTATAATAGTTACTCTCATCATGGATATTTTAATAAGATATATGAACTCAAAACGACTATTTTCATTAGCAATATTTTGCATCTTCGAGTTGCATGCATTATAAATCGATCGATTGGTTTTTCGTTATTAATATTATGGCTGTTAGTAAGTAGATCTAATATTATATAGAACAACTAAAAACAGGTTTTTATCTATGATAAAAAAAAAAAGGATTTTGAGTTATAGTACTACTAATAATAAACTTAATTAGTAAATTGATTACCAATTGTAACCTAAATTTTTATTATTTTGGTCCTTTTGAATTATAAATAAGCTTGGTTAATTTTGGGAAGAAAGTAGATAAACTTGAACAATCTTCTGCCAAATTAACTTGATCATTTTTTTTGTCAAACTTGATCATTAATGAGGTTGCTTCTTCGATAATATCGGTTGGCCTTCGCCACCTAATTTCAATAAGTTAGCTTTGGATTCCTCCATAATAGGGAGAACAAAAAAAAATCCCTCCATATCTTTAACAAATCAATTATAAAAACTCTAATCTGTATTTGGTAAGAAAAGTATACAATATATATATATATATATATATGTATGTATAACTTATTTAGTTATAGAATATTCCCAACTCACTAAGAAGTTAAAACTTAAAACATAAAAAATAAGTTTGAAGTGATAGCACTTTCTCTTTGTGTAATTAAAAATAGTACAAAATGTTATTAATTAACTCCAACTTGATAAGTGACAAAAAATAAATCAATCTTTATCTTTCTCGTATCTTCTAAAATACATTGACAACAAAACAAATCAGTAGAAAGACTTCGGTCGGTGCTACCTACTTTTCCTTTGGTGATCTTAACCCCCATGCGACTGTGTTATTTATTTTATCAATTTTAAAAAGTAGTTTCCTCAAGTTTTACATACTAAAACTTGATAATCTGTTATATCCATGGAATTCATGGACCATCAACTTAAAAAAAAAAAAAAAGTTTTTGTATATGGAGATATATATATTTTTTTGTTAAAGAGCTTTCAAAGAGATATATGATGTTGACCCGTGAAAAATAATAAGAAGTTAAAACTGCGAACAATAACAGTTGGCTTCATGTGAGTCTTCTTCTTTGCATATCTTGATTAATTATTTGGTGAATGTAATAACTTATGGGTTTAACTTTCACATTTTTTCTTTCTTTCTTGAATTAGAGTATTACCAATGCTTTTTCTCACACTAATTTCATTATAATCAAATACATTGTATATGGCTGCCTTGTTTGTGTATCTACGCAGGTGTGCGTCGTCGTAACGTGATGCATGTACGCGTTATATTATCAGCCGTGCTAGTCTTATAGATATCAAAAATGAAAACGTAGAAATTTTGGTAAATCATTTGTCCTCAGAAAATTTATAAACCAAATGTTGATGAAAAGTAAAAAACTGAAATGAGTTTAATAATTATAAAGATTAAATCCGGTTTTTTTTTTGTAAAAAGGTTTTTCAAATCAAATTACATCCTGTTTTGATTGATTAGAAATTAATGTGTTTATATGTGATAAAGTTGTGATATATGTATACATTTGAAGGTTAGCAAAATTAACAAAGTGTTGTTGTTGCTTGTTAGATTAAAAAATAAAATAAAAGTGGAACACTATAATAATCGATTGTCCTCAAAGATATGTATTTACGTCGGTCGGCGTTGCAATATTAAAAACAACAGGGGACGTCGCTAATGACATTCTGTTCCAACTACTGTTTGTATATTGATAGTAATAAATGTAGTTTAATTCACTTTTCCTTGATAGTTGTGTAAATAAGAACAAGTCAAGTTGACTTTTGAATTAGGAAATTCTGAGGAAAAAAAAAGGTTCAGTCGTGTCTTGTTAGGACGAAGAGAAGTGTGTGTATATATATTCATGTAAAGTAACAACGCAGTTACGAAGACGAAGAGATCATCAATCAAAGATGAGTGTTAAAGCAGAGAAGTTGTCTTCTGATTACCGGAGCATTAGAGAGACCGCCTGCAATGCCACGGCCGGAGCCGCTGCGGGTGAGTTACGTTCGATTATATTTCAATCTGTTTATTTTAGCTGATTAAATATTATCTATTAATTGTTGGAATTTTAGGAGTAATTGCGGGGACTTTCGTGTGCCCATTGGATGTGATTAAAGTAAGGTTACAGGTTCATGGTCTCCCCATAACTCCAATATCGGGACGTCAAAGAGGTACCGAACTGTAGAGTTATATTTTAGCGTGGATTCTTTTGTTTTCTGTTTGGTTTGTTTAGTTTTATGGTAAATTATATTGTTATCGAATTTGGACCAAATTTTATCTGTTTGGATAAATTTTTGTTTCCTTCAATGTGTTTCTTGGGTTAGGTTTTTTACTTATTAGGTAAATATTGTGAAATTTCATGGAATTCTAATTAGATTTCATGTTTGATGATACTATGTGAAATTTTACTGATTTTTTTTTTTGAAAAAACATTTGACAGCTAATTAATGAAGTGTTATGTTAAAAGCAAACAAATATCTCGGAAATTAATTTTGAGGTTATATATATATATATATATATATATATCTAAAATTTGTGATTTCATAAAATTGTGGTATATTCTTTTAGTTTTAAAACTTGGGAATAACAGAAATGTACAATAAAAAATAACTCATGAGATTTAATTACCTTATTTTCTTAAACTCAAGTACATAATTTGGTTTTTGTTTTTCCCTTTCAACTAGATAATCTGTGTTATCCGTTTTCAGTTTTTCTTGCTAAAGAATCTGTTTAATCCTCTTTTTTTTTCTTTTCTTTTTTTGGCTAAAGAACATGTTCATATTTTGGAAAAATAAGGTACCGTGATTATTAGAAGCCTACAAAATATAGTGAAGAATGAAGGTGTTAAGGGAATGTTTAGAGGGCTTTCACCAACCATCATTGCTCTCCTTCCCAATTGGGCTGTTAGTATAATTGTATTTGCAATCTCATCTGCCTTAATTAAATGTCTTTCCGATCGTAATCTACATTATATTGTCACCATGCACAGGTCTATTTCTCAGTTTATGGGAAGCTAAAAGATGTGCTTCAGTCGAATGGTCGGTTCTCTTTATTTACAATCTCTATAACTTAAAGAATGTATCCAATTTCTTATTAGCATAACTTAGATAACGTAGTTTAATTAGTTATAGCCTACCATATATCTTTTGGAAATTTCAAACTGTGATCATATTCTCATTATAGATGGTAAGCTTAGTATTGGGGCAAACGTGATAGCTTCTGCAATTGCTGGAGCCTCCACTACTATTGCAACTAATCCACTTTGGGTTGTCCATACAAGATTAGTAGTAAGTTTTGCTCCTTTGGTTCTGTATCTTTATGCGTTGCTTTGTTTTATTACATATATCATGGATTTTATTTTGTTAACTTTTTACTAGACGCAAGGAATGAGGCCAAACGTGGTACCTTACAAAACCGTAATATCTGCATTTACCAGAATTTATTATGAAGAAGGATTACGAGGATTGTACAGGTAAGTATTTATTTCGAATGAAATTGAAAACTCAGTACAATTTGAAGTACTTTTTGATCAATAAAAATGTCATACGACTATTAATAAATTGGTACGACTTATGTTAAAACTTTTGTTGTATTACAATGTGGTTTTGATTCAACAGTGGCCTTGTGCCTTCTTTGATGGGCGTAAGCCATGTGGCGATCCAGTTTCCAGTATATGAAATGATCAAGCAATACATGGCAGACAAGGGTGAATAAAAACTTGACTTTTTCCACTTGAATTGATTAAAGATTATAAATATATATAATTGCCTGATCATAGACTCATAGCTACTTTGTACAACTTCTCAGGTAATAAATCAGTGGAGACGTTGAGCCCTGGAAATACTGCTGTTGCCTCTTCAATATCGAAAATAATTGCCTCTGTGATGACTTATCCTCACGAGGTCTCTTTCTCTTCTTCTGCTACCACTACATTTACTCTTACAGACTTAGTTAGTCTTAGGTAATTAACTCTTCATATGAATCATAACTATCGATTTGGTTTGTGTAATATTAATCAAGGTAATAAGGTCAAAGCTTCAAGAACAAAGACAAGTGAAAAACGTTGAGGGACAATATTCAGGAGTCATGGACTGCATCAAGAGAGTATATAAGAATGAAGGGGTCCCCGGATTCTACCGTGGCTGTGCCACTAATCTACTGAGAACAACTCCTCAAGGAGTTATTACATTTACAAGCTATGAGATGATACATAGATATCTCCGTAATATAGCATTGCCAGAGAAAACACACATTTAGTCATTAAAAAGACAAATATTTGTGTTACAGAGAATCACAATTACTCAAATTTAATAACACAAAACATTTCATTTTTCACAATCAGACATTTTTGCATGAGTTGTCTCCTTAAGGCTAAAAACGTTCGGCCCATGTAATATTATTGGGCCTTTAAATTACAAAATATCTGAGAGCGGGCCGATACTCGATATCTCTAAAATACCCTTTGCCTTGTAGGATGAGTCAATTATCCATTGACTAACTTGCCCTTTGAGTCAGACTATAAATATTCACACCAACCCCAATGCGGAGTCCTCGAAGTGAACTCTCCATTGACGCCTAATAATATAACTTGTAGGAGGGAAGGAAATTAGGTTCGAACGAAGCAACAGAGTTAGGTGAAAAGCAAAAAATATAGCAATGGCCCCTGCTCTTGCCGTTAATAGAGATCTCTTCGTCGGATCTCCGGATAATGCTCCGGCCAAAGGACGTGCTTCGTTTTACAGTGAAGTTCAGTCAAGCCGTATTAACAATGCTCTTCCTTTGCCTTCAGTACTCAGAGGTCCTTTCAAAATCGTCGATGGTCCTGCTAGTTCCGCCGCCGGGAATCCAGGTGAGGCGCTAATGGATTGAGTTTTTTTTGGTTTTTTTTTTTCCGTCTGATCTGATGATTCTCGATTTGTGTGTATCGCTTCCTTGATCTAGATCTTGTTAGTTTGGTGAGAATATTGAAGAACTGAATGATTCATGAAACTAAAACTAATTTGCTTAAGTATGTAACCGTGACTCTCTAGGAGTCTGTGCATACACTTTACAGATCTGTGGTTTATAGACTTATACAAGAGTTCCGGAGGATTTAGTATTCCTTTATATGATTTGCAGAGGAGATAGCAAAGTTGTTTCCTGGTCTATATGGTCAGCCATCTGTAGCAGTGGTTCCAGATCAGAATGCAGCTTCATCGGGACAGAAATTGAAGATCGGTGTTGTTTTGTCTGGAGGTCAGGCACCTGGTGGCCACAATGTCATCTCTGGACTGTTTGGTAAGGGTTTCATTTTTATGTCAAATGATGCTTTTTCGCTGATTTCTAGCTGACATTGGCACGCTTGATTTTTTATTTTTGTTTCCGTGTTAGATTACCTGCAAGAGCGTGCCAAAGGAAGTACATTTTACGGGTTTAAGGGTGGTCCAGCTGGTATCATGAAATGCAAGTATGTTGAGTTGAATGCAGAATATATTCTGCCTTACAGAAACCAGGTACTTGGGGCTAGTTTATGGATATTTCCCGTTAGCTATGTGATCCACGTCTAGTGGAGCATTAGTCCTTAGTGTGCTTGTCTTTTTGTGTCGATGTAGTTATAATTCTCTTTCAAACTCAACAGGGTGGTTTCGACATGATTTGCAGTGGAAGAGACAAGATTGAGACACCTGAGCAGGTTTAATATTTTTTTTGTAGTTTATAGAGATTATTACTGCTTCCATATTTTTTTTGTAGTTTACCTATTTCTTGCAATGGGTAACTGTAAGTGACTCACATGTCGAAATGGATGGTGATTCTCTTTCAGTTTAAACAAGCTGAAGAAACAGCAAAGAAGCTAGATTTGGATGGATTGGTAGTTATTGGTGGAGATGACTCCAACACCAATGCTTGCCTCCTTGCTGAAAACTTCAGGTAAACCTGGCTGTCGAATCTTATTATATTTTTAGTTGAAACTTATTTATCTTAGGCTAAAAGTTGTTGTTCTTGAATATCCATGTGAACAGAGTCTTTAATGATTTGCTTATTTTGTACTCCTCTAATTAGGAGCAAGAACTTGAAAACAAGAGTCATTGGGTGCCCCAAGACTATTGATGGTGATTTGAAATGCAAAGAGGTTCCTACTAGTTTTGGGTTTGATACAGCTTGCAAGGTGAGCTTCTGTTTTGATCTATCTTCTCTGGACTTTCTAACATTGCTTTCCCTACACTAAATGTTACATTGTTACATTCTATTCCTCGTCAAGAATCTAATTGTTTGTTCCCCCAGAAGCTTATGTTGAAAGAAGCCTATTAAAACATTCTATTGCTTTGCAGATTTACTCTGAAATGATTGGAAATGTCATGATTGATGCAAGGTCAACTGGAAAGTACTATCACTGTAAGTAATTGGGTAAACATAAATTCTTGTTGTTGCATCATTTCTGTTGTGCCCTAGTTGTTTACTGATCGCCGCAATGTTGTATCTCATTTTCATTACAGTTGTACGACTTATGGGTCGTGCTGCTTCCCACATTACGCTTGAGTGTGCTTTACAAACTCACCCAAACATAACAATTATTGGAGAAGAGGTACATTTTTGTTTGACTTCAAATTACCCCAAAAATATTTGAATCTTATAGATGATTGAATTAGACTGCATATCCGATTCATTTTGGTGACACTGTTCCATTGATGCAAATAATCTAGTTCAGTATGGGGTTATTGGTTCAGAGAGACCTCACACATGCCTCAGTAGATCAGCTTTGATCTGGAAATATCCTTTTGCAGGTTTCTGCCCAGAAGCAGACTTTGAAGAATGTGACAGACTACATGGTGGATGTTATCTGCAAACGTGCTGAACTTGGTTACAACTACGGTGTCATACTGATTCCAGAAGGTCTGATCGACTTTATTCCCGAGGTGCGTTGTCGCATCACAAAATAGAATTTACCATATTCAAGCTGATTAATATTACTGTTCTTAACTGATGGTAACACTATATTTTTTTACTTCTCAGGTCCAAGAGCTGATCGCAGAACTGAATGAAATTTTGGCAAATGAGGTTGTCGATGAAAATGGACTGTGGAAAAAGAAGCTCACTGAGCAATCTGTGAAGCTGTTTGATCTTCTGCCAGAAGCCATTCAGGAACAGCTGATGCTCGAGAGAGACCCACATGGAAATGTCCAGGTAATTGATCATGGTCCTGTTGCCTCATACTAAATTTCCACCAAGATGCAATTAGCTTAATCTCTCATGGATTATTTAATTTAATACTGTTCATTGTCTTGATAGGTGGCCAAGATTGAGACTGAGAAGATGCTTATTCAAATGGTTGAAACTGAATTGGAGAAAAGAAAGCAAGTTGGTGCATACAAGGGACAGTTCATGGGACAATCTCATTTCTTCGGGTACTTTTTCATTTTATTCTTTCAGTGAATCAAATCCCTATATACGGCTGTATAATACATTGCTTATTTACTCGGTCTGAAGAAAACAAACTCGATTAATTGTTTTTACAATGTGTATACAGGTATGAAGGGAGATGCGGTTTGCCTACAAATTTTGATGCCACATACTGTTATGCACTCGGTTATGGCGCTGGAGTACTCCTCAACAGTGGGAAAACTGGACTGATTTCTTCGGTTTGTACTCCATATTCAACTCAATTCAGTTTTCCCTCTGTTGATCAAAATAGCCTTTGGTAAACTAGTTTGTGCTTAGAATGAGATGTGTAAACTTATTGGCGCAGGTCGGGAACTTGGCTGCTCCTGTGGAAGAATGGACAGTAGGTGGGACTGCTCTCACAGCCTTGATGGATGTTGAAAGGAGACACGGTATGAAAATTTGTCAATAAAGGTTTACTGACTCATTTTTTGAAATCTTGATATTAAAACATCCGAGTTGATTCCTTACTTGCAGGTAAGTTCAAGCCTGTGATCAAGAAAGCAATGGTGGAACTTGAAGGTGACCCTTTGATTCCGTAGTTTTCGATGCGGCGGATAAATACTCAAATGGTCTCTTACTGAGTTAGTGTGTTTTTTGGGAATCTGCAGGTGCACCGTTTAAGAAATTCGCATCGCTGCGTGAGGAATGGGCATTGAAGAACCGATACATCAGCCCAGGTTCGTTGCAACTTTTTTTTTTTTTTTTTTAAACAAAAAAACATCTCATGTTTCGGATTCTTATTGTTCACTTTGTGGAAACGTTATCGACTTGCAGGTCCAATCCAATTCACGGGACCTGGTTCAGACGCTCTTAGCCACACTCTACTTCTCGAACTTGGAGCTCAATAATCTCTCGATTAACCACCATGCCCTAGCTTTTCCGCTTTTCTTGGTATTTCACATTCTGTCTTGTTTTTATCTTTGAATGTTGAACCATACGTCTACGTACCAATTCGGTTGTGTTTATTTCTCTCTTGTTCTTCTTCAACTTTATATGATCATTATGGACGACACTATAAAAGATAAATTTAAATATGAAAGTTCTAAAGTCGGAATGATTATAAGAAATTTAATACAAAGCTCTCTCTGGTTATATTCGGAAAATCTTCACCAACTGGAATCACATTAAAATAGATGTGATTTAGTATCACAGAGAGGAGAGAGATACTAAACTAAAGGATGAAACAATTGCCATAAATAAGAGCGCGAAACCTTCGCCGAATTTAACGAAGATAGTGACAGACAGAGATTGTCTGAATTTTACTGACTCTGTTATGTTTTTTTTTTGGGTTCGAAACTTCGAACATCATTAACGTTTAACCTTAGTTTAGTTTTATAAAATTTAAATTATGTAAATTATATTTTCTCCCTATAGTTTATCTATTAACAGAAACAACCTTTTGATTTTTATATAAAATGTTTGATTTCTTAACTACACCTTCTTGATTATATGTCACCTTCCAACATTCCAACCAATTAATGAACGAGTCAATAAACCGAAAACAAATAGTGCAAATATCGACAAAAATAGCCTACTACTGCATGCAACTTTAAAACTTATTTCACCATCTAAGTTAGGATCTATAAACAGTTTTACAATACATATAAAGTTAAGTGTTATTTCGCTTTCAAAATAGCAAATATAATATAGAATACTCCTTTCTGTGTCTGAATCGACGAAAGGAGAGAGAGATTCGCGCTCTTATTTATGGCAATTGTTTCATCCTTTAGTTTAGTATCTCTCTCTCCTTTCGTCGATTCAGACACAGAGAGGAGAGAGAGAGACCGAGACCGAGGACTTTTGTTTGATCAATGGGACAAGAGAGAGCTGACGAAGAGAAACCAGAATCACGTGATCTTGGGGTCTACGGAGGTCTACCGCCTCCTCTGGGCCCGATCCGGTTCTCAGGATTTGCCGGAGACACGAATCCGAAACAAACGATAAAGCGAGGGAAGAGGAAGAGAATGCGAGGATGGCAAGAGAGAAGCACGGCTAGAACAGCCATCGGCGTAATCTTGATTTTAGGTTTCTTCTTCCTCCTGAATTGGTCCATGCTCTGTCGCCTTCACGAAGGTCGTGCCTGGCTTCGAAGAGGACTCTCTAAGAATCTTAACGCGAAACGTTTTTCAGCACAGGTCCATATATGATTTAACATGTTTCCCTTTTTTTACTTACTTTTCTTGTGTTAAACGCATCTTTACATGCAAAGATAAATACATTGTGTGAATCAGAATGAAGAGCGTAAAAAGTTTGAAAAATCAAAGAGGAAATATAATGAAACATATGGTAGAATGTTGAGTTTGGCTGCTCATGCTTTGGCTGAGGTAATATATATTCTTCAAAATCCTTACGTTCACCGTAACATTGATTTGTTACTTCTATTTCTACTTATAATTATGGTGTTTCGATTGGAGCAGAACAAACTTGAGCCACAAGACTTATGGCAGGAGCCTAAAAAGCAAGCTTTGGCTTGGAAGCCTTGCGCTCATCAACGTTCTTGGACTCCTGACAGTTTGTCTCTTTTTTTCTCAAATTTGATTAAAACCTTTGTTCCCTCTATGGAGTTTTATATTTTGTTGATTTTTAGATGGCAACAATGGATATATTATGGTAACTGCAAATGGAGGGATTAATCAACAAAGAGTTGCTGTAAGTTGCCTTATCTTTCAATTCAATTTATCTTGAAAATTTTCTCTATTGATAAGTATATAGCCAACCATTGGACTTTATTTTACAGGTATGTAACATCGTTGTAGTAGCTCGTTTACTCAATGCGACACTCGTCATTCCGAAATTCATGTTAAGTGATGTTTGGACAGATGCAAGGTAACTATTGTAAGCTCCCGCTTCTCTCTCTTTTCCCCTCTAGTCATTTTCGAGTCACATAACTTTACATTGGTAACAATGTCTTGAACTTTGATACTTCATATATAGTCAGTTCGGAGATATCTATCAAGAGGAGCATTTTATCGAGTATTTATCACCCGATATTCGGATAGTAAAGAAACTACCAAATAATCTTCAATCTTTGGACCTTGAAGCAATCGGCAGCGTCGTGAGTTTTAAACATTCTCCCCCTCAAATCTTGATGCGGAGAGTCTCAATCTTTCTTCTCTTTTTGTTCATGTTTTGTCACTTTTATCTCTTAAGGTGACAGATATGGATGTGATGAAAGAAGCCAAATTAGACTTCTACATAAATCACATTCTCCCTATACTACTCAAGAACAGAGTTATCCATTTCATTGGATTCGGAAACCGCTTAGCCTTTGATCCGGTACCGTTTGAATTACAGGTAGATATTTCTTCACTCCTCTGCATTTTTCTATCTCTGATTATATCTTCTTTGATCTAAACATTTTTCTGGAAGTAGAGGCTTCGGTGCAGATGTAACTTTCATGCGCTAAACTTCGTCCCACGAATACAAGAAACTGCGGCGTTGATCGTGAAGAGATTACGCGGCAGCGGATCTTATCTTGCACCACTTGATCTGCATCTCCTCGGTTCAAAATCATCGTCCTTAATCTTGGACAATGAAACTGATCCTCCAGGGCAGAAGAAGGCAGCTTCTTCAAAGTATCTTGCTCTGCATCTACGGTTTGAAATCGACATGGTGGCTCATTCTCTTTGTTACTTCGGAGGAGGCGAAACAGAACAGAAAGAATTGGATACTTACCGCCAAAAACACTTTCCATCTCTTTCAACTTTATTTAAAACAAAAAAGTTTGTTCCTTTTACTTGACACTCAAGCTTCCTCTTCCTTGTTTTCGAATCCTAAACCTAAATTGCTCTGTTTCGTTTTTTTTTCTTTTCAGATTCCCATCTCCTGATACTTTAAGGACGGAAGGACTTTGTCCGTTAACACCCGAAGAAGCCGTGCTAATGCTCGCGGCTCTAGGCTTCAACCGCGAAACCCGAGTTTTCGTAGCTGGTGCAAATATATATGGAGGATCAAAAAGGTTAGCCGTGTTAACGAGCTTATACCCAAACCTAGTAACCAAAGAGAAGTTACTAACGCAATCTGAGCTAAAACCTTTCAAGAACTTTTCATCTCAGGTAAAAACAAAAACAAAAACAAAAACGTTTCAGATTTCGCTTAATCTAGTCCATTAAGACCTTATCAATATTTATGGAACATTTTGAAAAGGTTCTTGTTTTGTGTGTTTTGGTTTTGGTGAATATGTAGCTAGCGGCTTTAGATTTCATAGCTTGTGCAGCGGCAGATGCTTTTGCGATGACGGATTCAGGGAGTCAGTTATCTTCTCTTGTATCGGGCTATCGGATATATTACGGAGGTGGGAAAATGCCGACGATAAGACCGAACAAAAGGAGACTATCAGACATATTGTTGAAGAACAATACGATAGAGTGGAACATGTTTGAGCAGAGAGTGAGAAAAGCTATTAGACAGACAAAACATGTATTCGCTAGACCTACTGGACGCAGCGTTTTTCGTTACCCAAGATGTAAAGAATGTATGTGTCATCATCAATAAAAACACACAACAAATTTTATGATTTTATTCTTTTTTTTTTTTTTTGCCTTCCGGTTTTGCTTCGGTTTACATATTGAGATTTCACAAAGATATTTTTTTTACCCTAGATAAATTTCCAAATCAAACAGGAAAAAAAATCCTCTAAACCATGCCCATTAAAACGAAGCCCTTATCTAGCCTCCTATATATATATATATATATAATGCGGAGGCCAACGTAGCGTTGGTAGTTTGATTGATGGAGTCGCTAACGGAGGTGGCTGCAGTAGCGGTCGTTTGGGACGTTAATAAGTGTTCGGTTCCCGTTGGCTTTGATGCTGGTCGGGTGGGTCCGTGTATTAAACGGTATTTGAGAGAATTAGGATACTCTGGTTCTATCACCATCAGAGCCGCTGGAGAATACTATCAGAGGTCCCTGCTAAGACCCTTGAAGCTGTCTTTTCCTTTGAAGATTTCATCACACATGTCTCTTGTAAAGAACATGAACGGAAGGTAATTAAGCATCCTAGCCTTGTTTTGCCATTTTTTTTGAGTCAAGCAAAATTTGACCTCTTGTTTGTTATCTTTTTGTGCATTTGGTTTTCAAGCAGATTCCCTTCTGGTTTCCTCCCAAGGGGTTTATATCCAACGGAGTAGGTTGTAGCCAACGTTGACTCTCCAGCTCCCCCCCCCCTTGAGAGAATGCTACTACTATGGTGACTGAATAAGCAACCATAAGGCCTTTTTTTTATTATCTGAAACCTCTGTGGTTTTTTTTTTTTTTTTTTTTTTTTTTTACCCTAGATAAATTTCCAAATCAAACAAGAAAAAAAATCCTCTAAAATTCAGAATCTCATCTCATCATACACCCAAACAGAACCAGATAAAAAAAAACAAAACAGACAAAATAAAGCGTGTCTGGAGTCATGGTAACTCGGATTAGCGAGAAGGAGATGATTAGAAGAAGAAGCAGGTTGATTAGGGAGAAGGAGATGAATAAAAGAACCAGCTTCAATGTTGTAATGTTTTGTGGTTTGGTCATCAGCAAGTGTAGATGAGCTTTTGTTTCATCGGAGGAATGCCTTGTTTCTCTTTAACTCTTTCTTTGATCTTTTTAATCGTGTCCATTGGATCTATCTCCATCTCTATTTCCTTTCCTGCTACAATCTTCACTTTGATCTTCATTCTCTCCCTCAGCTTTTCGATCTCTTTCGCTCTGATTCACCCTTGTCTTTATGTGTAGTCTGATTCACCCTTGTCTTGATTGTGTGTGTATCTGTTATATATATCTACCGATATGGAATACAACCACCGATGAGAGGTTTGAAGTTTCCTTTTTTGGGAAGGAAGTACTGTCTATTAGAGATAAGTCCAATGCATAGTTCGATAAGAATTAGGACTTATGGACTTATCTCTACTAGTGTCATTTAAAGTTTTAAGCTTTGAATAATTTGTTTTTTTAGAGATATGAATTTTCAAAATAAATCCACAGTTTAAACATATTTTAGTAGATTTGATAAGATCGCATAAGCTCGAGTACACTTTGGTACTTTCCGTTCATATGCCCTCTTGTTGCCAAACGCTGTCGTTTAGCGTTCCCGCTTTCCCCCGATTTCAAAAGATTAACGTTTCTTGTGATTTTTTATATTTTACTTGATCATGCAGTCACGCTCGAGCTTCGGCGCGTGTCATGCAAGTACAATTAGAAGCCACGTGGAACGTACGCGAAGTTCATTGTTGCCGCCCCACGTGGCACCTGCCGCAGCTAGCTGATTTCGGGGATTTAATATAATAATATAATAATAATAATGGTTACAAAAGCATTTTTTTTAGGGCAATTCTCAAAAATAGCACAAAATAAAGTTTTTGTGACATTTTTAGCTCATATTTTCATTTAAGACACAATTAGCATTTTTATTAGAAGGTCTCATATTTTTAAGGTTTAGGATTTAGGATTTAGGGTTTTCTAAACCCTAAACCCTAAGCCCTAAACCCTAAATTATACCTTTTACCCCCTAAAAACTATACCCTAAATTCTAATATAGTCAACCCAAACAAAAAAAAATAAATTATGAACTTCATAAAATGCTATTTTTGTACTAAATAAAAATGTGAGCTATTTGTATAACAAAAACTTGTTTTGGTGCCATTTGAGCGAATTTCTCTTTCTTTTATTCATAGCTTTTCATTAATTTTGATTGTAACATTTTTGATAGCTGATTACGTAATATATGGTGCATATATTAACATTAATATTATAACTAGAACATTGAAAACCTTTTTTTTTTTTTGATAGGTTCATCATCTTTAATTAATTTTTTAACTTTAATACTTAGTATATTTTAATCTACAAATAGTATTTGTATTTCTGCATAATACTCATGACACATTCATCTTGTTGTTTTTTACATATTGTTTAAAGATTCAACCGTAAGCTATCACCTAGTTTTAAAATACATTTCTTTAAACAATACTAATATGTAAAAGAAACAAGATGAATGTGTGTGTCCATTTGTATTGTGTAGTAACCGTTTAAGTGAACTTGAAGCTTTACAGCAAAAAAAAAAAAAAAAAGGAAAAAAAAAAAAGGAGTGAATTGAAAGCGAAACTAAATTTGTCAACAATACTGATATAATAAGTATTACTACTAGAAAGTAATCTGATTGCAACTTTAAAGAAAGAGCCAGAGACTATACACGGATCAACGTCATCTTATATTCACCACCCAATGCTTTAAAAAAAAAAAAAAAAAAAACCTTTTCTTCTTCCTCTTTATTCCTCGTCCGTGTTCTTTCAGCGTTTTCCACAGCAAAATAACAAAAAAAAACGGTACAAGTACAACGTCTCTATTTTTCTCTTCCTTTATTTTTTTTTAATTCATGTGCAAATCAAATACTAAGACCGATCTCTCTCTGTTTTCTGAAGAGCTGGAGAATAATATTCAAGCTTCTGTCAAGGAGTGACTATCCAAAGAATCTCTTTAGGTTTGTCTTATATTTCTTTTTCATTTCAATTTCTATTTTCCTTATATACTTTTGTGTTCAATATTTTCCCTATATTTGAGTAAATCTCATAGTTAGATTGCTTCTACAGAAATCATAGTAAAAGGGGTCTTTCGTTGTCAAAAAGAGAAGTTATGTCACTGTTATATTACTGCAAAATATAATCTGGGTTTTGGGTCTCTTAGAGATTCTGATCAATTAATTAGTTTGATGCAAATCAGTTCTTAAATGCACTAGTTTCTCTATCAAGATTTTATTTGTTCAATCCTTATAAATATTTTATCTTTCTTTATCACTGAGTAAATAAGAAGAATATGAAAATGAGAGGAACACGAGAAATTATTAAGGACTTACATTTAAATGTAGAGATAATATTTTATCTTGTTGGAATACTGTGAAAATCTTTTCTTACCAATTCTACTTTAGCAATTTCCTATTTTTTTGACTGATTTTCTAAATTTCCAAATAGAAGAAGAAAATAAAAAAAGTATAACTAATTCTTCCTCTTTTAAATATACCACACGCCATTTGAATGAATTAGGGCTGAATGAATTATTTTGTAGGTGAAGAAGCGTTTAATTTCAAAGGTTTTGAATAAATTTTTGCAGGTAAAGAAGCATTTGATATCAAAGGAGATATATAGATTTTGATAGATTAGTAAAAGAGTTAAGAAAAGATGGCAACACTAGGAGACATTGGAGTAGCAGCAACAATCAACATAATCACTGCCATCATCTTCCTTTTGGCATTTGCAATCTTGAGGATTCAACCTTTCAACGATAGGGTATATTTCCCTAAATGGTATCTTAAAGGTATTAGAAGCAGCCCCTTGCATTCAGGTGCTCTTGTGAGCAAGTTTGTCAATGTTAACTTAGGCTCCTACCTACGGTTCTTGAACTGGATGCCCGCGGCTCTAAAGATGCCCGAGCCCGAGCTTATTGACCATGCGGGATTGGATTCTGCTGTCTACTTGAGGATTTACTTGATTGGGTACTAATGTTTTGTAAATTGCTTGTGAAAAGATTGTTGCTTTTGCATAGTTTCATCTTGAAAAACTTAATTTTTTTTTTCTCTGTTTTTCTTTCAGGCTTAAGATCTTTGTACCAATCGCGTTACTTGCGTGGTCTATTCTTGTACCTGTGAATTGGACAAGCGATGGACTGCAACTAGCAAAGCTTCGTAATGTAACATCTAGTGATATTGATAAGTTATCAATCTCAAATATAAGAGGTGGATCAGACAGGTTTGCAAATTATCCAAAAGAATCTCATATTGATTATTTCTTCTCTCTTTGTCTTTAAATTTTGTAGCTTTTACATGTTTTGAAGGTTTTGGGCTCACCTTGTGATGGCTTACGCTTTTACATTCTGGACTTGCTATGTTCTAATGAAAGAGTATGAGAAAGTAGCTTCTATGCGTTTGTCATTTCTCCAAAACGAGCATCGCCGCCCTGATCAGTTCACGGTAAAGCCTTTTTATATGATCAGTTTTGCTTTCAGGTGTAATAACCCTGGACCGACCCAGTTTGCTTTCATAGGTTTTGGTTAGGAACGTACCAGCGGATCCAGACGAGTCCATTAGTGAGTGTGTGGAACATTTCTTCCTAGTTAACCATCCGGACCATTATCTTACACATCAGGTTATAGCTCATTCATTGTTCAGAACGAATCAGTCTTCTTTCCCGGGTTTTGATTAAACCCTTGAACTTGATTTATCCAGGTTGTGTACAACGCAAACGACTTGGCAGCGTTAGTAGAGAAGAAGAAGAGCACACAGAACTGGCTTGACTATTACCAATTGAGGTATACAAGAAACCAAGAACGAAGGCCAATGATAAAGGTAGCTAAGGGGTCTTAGACACAAACTTAAATAAGCTTGACTTGTCTCTAATCTGTTTTTTGTTGTCTTCTTTGGGAAACTAGATGGGTTTTCTCGGGCTATGGGGGAAGAAAGTTGACGCAATTGATCATTATATAGCGGAAATCGAGAAACTAAATGGACAAGTAAGTATTTATATGTCTTCTCCTTTCTTGCTACAATGGTTTCTCCAATTGGAAATAATCAAATCTGGTTTATCTTTTTGGTTTCTTAGATATTAGAGGAAAGGAAGAAAGTAAAGAAAGATGACACGAGTGTAATGCCAGCAGCTTTTGTCTCGTTTAAAACACGGTGGGGTGCTGCGGTTTGTGCACAGACTCAACAGTCGTGCAATCCAACCGAATGGTTAACTGAATGGGCTCCCGAGGCACGAGAAGTGTTTTGGTCAAATCTTGCAATACCTTATGTCTCTTTAACAGTAAGGAGACTTATAATGCACGTCGCATTCTTCTTCCTCACCTTCTTCTTCATGATTCCAATAGCCTTTGTTCAATCCCTAGCAAGTATCGAAGGCATTGAGAAATCAGCTCCTTTCCTCAAATCCATTGTTGAGAAGTAGTGTTTCTCCCTTTCTCTTCATTTTCTTGCCTACTTAGATGAACTAAAATGTTGAATTTTCTATGCTTTGTAGGGATCTTATTAAATCAGTTATCCAAGGTTTTCTTCCCGGTATCGTGTTAAAGCTCTTTATAATATTTCTGCCAACTATTTTGATGGTAATGTCGAAGTTCGAAGGGTTTGTATCGTTATCAGCATTAGAGAGAAGAGCGGCTTTTCGATATTATATTTTCAACCTCGTAAATGTCTTCCTCGGAAGCATAATCGCCGGCTCTGCATTTGAACAACTTGATTCTTTTCTGAAACAATCCGCAAAGCAGTAGGTTCCCTTTTATCTTTCTTTGTCGCTCTCTTGGGACAACAATTATTGCTCGTCGCATTTATGTATCGTTTGCGCTTGTCACTTGTTAGGATTCCTCAGACGATTGGAGTAGCGATACCGATAAAAGCAACGTTCTTTATCACATATATAATGGTGGACGGTTGGGCGGGTATTGCAGGGGAGATTCTGAGGCTGAAACCTCTAATATTTTTCCATATAAAAAACTTCTTCTTGGTGAAAACTGAGAAAGATAGAGAAGAAGCAATGAACCCGGGACAGATCAATTTTCATGCGACAGAACCTCGGATTCAACTCTACTTCCTCCTTGGTCTTGTCTACGCCCCTGTAACTCCAGTTCTACTCCCTTTCATTATAATCTTCTTCGCATTAGCCTACCTCGTGTTTCGTCATCAGGTGAAAAACAAACCCTGTTTCTTCTTTTAACATCTTCAAGATTCTTTTCTACGTTCAAGATTTCCCAAATTTTGGTTGAACCGAGTTTTAACTTTGGTTCTTGCTCTGTTTGCTGTCAAGAGAGCTATCACACAAATACTTGTCTACTTGTTGAAGTTTAATGTTTTGCTGATTTTGACCTTTTTGCAGATCATAAATGTGTACAATCAGGAATATGAAAGTGGAGCTGCGTTCTGGCCAGATGTTCATGGACGTATAGTATCGGCATTGATCATCTCGCAGATTCTTCTGATGGGATTAATGAGCACTAAACGAGCCGCTCAGTCCACGCCTTTCCTCATTGCCTTACCGGTCGTCACATTTTTCTTTCACCGGTTCTGCAAAGGCCGGTATGAACCGGCATTTCTCCGTCACCCCTTGCAGGTTAGTAGTCACATTTTTTTTACTCAAACCAAGGCTTTGTCACTGGTTAAGTAACTCTATAAGGTCCGGTTTTCAGGAAGCTATGATCAAAGATACATTGGAACGAGCTAGAGAACCCAACTTTAATCTCAAAGCTTATATTCAGGAAGCGTATATTCATCCGGTTTTCAAAGACGACTATGAAGATCGGTTTGATGAAATATCCGGTTATGGCCTCGAAGATTCTGATGAAGAATGTGTTATTGTCCCGACCAAACGTCAGTCCCGGAGGACTACGCCGGCGGTTAGCCATGCTAGCCGCGGTTCTTCGCCTTCACCATTAAAGCGATAACCAGAACCATTAACCGAGTTGGTTTATATACGGTATAGAAAGAAACGGAATCAACCAGGTTGGGAAATCTTTGTTTTTATTGTCAGATTTTGTTTGTATATTATGAGATTTTTTTTTGGTTTTAACTTTTGAGTTGTTTTTCAATATGTAAGGAAAATAGTTTCTGAAATCCCATAAAATTAAATATTTTTGACAACTGTCGAGGAAAAAGATCAATTCTAGTGAATTGTAAGGAAGATTATTCTTATTGGCCAACCAAAGAAAACCCAAAATTCTATCAATAAAGAATAGTAGTATAGTACCGATACTAGTTTCTATTTTTAGTAGATTAACTCCCAATCTATGCATTGTTCTTTAGTCGTTAAAGGCCTAAAGATAATCTAAAACAGCAAAAACACTACAGTAGTGCAGATATTTTTAGAAAGGTAAAGTTTCTTAAAATCTTTCTGACCAACATAAGAAATAAATACTCGTAAATGTAGAATTGGTGAGTATTTTTTTTTTTTTTTTTTTTTTGTTATCATCAAAATTAGATACTTTGTATATACCACACATATTAAGAAAAAGATATTTCCTTTCTGCTGAGTGCTGACAGAAGAAGAAACGTTTCTTCATTTTCAATTATACTAAGATATCTGTTGTTGACCCAAACAAAAAAGAAAAGAATAACATATTGGCTCTGATTGGTAAACAATGCATAATTGCTTAATTGCATAATTGTAGAATAAAAATTGCAGATTGAAAAGCTGTAGAATAAAAATTTGCATATTCAAAATTTTGTGTGATTGGATATCATGCATAATGAAATAAACCACTAAATGCATGCTTATTTGCATAATAACTTTTTACTTGTATTTTTTTAGACAAAAAACAAATTTTGCGTTTTTGCCTAATTGTCTATTATTAGGCAATTTTTTGTGATTGGTAAAATACTTGCATAATTGCATTAGAAAACGCAATTAGACGATTATGCATGTTACCAATCAGAGCCATTGTTTAATTTCAATTATATTAAATATATCTGTATATTTTTAACCAAAAAAAAAAGATATCTGCATATTATTTAGAGAAGTAGAAATTCAAAGATTTTTAACATCTAAATTGGTAGTATAATAATAATTTTGTGATATCATCATGATAAAGCAAAAATCTACATTTTCAACGTGTCAAATCAGTATTTATGTGCGTAGGATTTTTATTTTATCCATATTGTGTATCTCAAGGAGTGGGTAAAAAAACGTGACTGTCACGCGCGGACAGAATTGGTATACCGTACGTTAGAATCGGAAAGTCTTAAACAACATTGACCACACAGAAAAAGAAAAAAAAAAAAAAAGTAACGCTTCGGTTGATGTGTCCCCGAGTGGCGAGTGCGAATAGGTGCTTCGGTTCTTAAAAATCGCCACGCGCTGTTAAGTAATCGCGTGTGGTCCACTCTCATCTAATGTACGATAAGAGTCAGAAGAAGCCCCTCTCTTTTAAAACGTTTTATTGACCTCTGGTAAAAAGAAATTGTACTTTGTTCTTTTCGTTTCTTTTTTTTTATCTAAAAGATAATTTTGCCCAGATAATCTCTATCTTCTATTTGTTTGTTTCACTGAATCAGGATATTTAGGCGCGTTTTGTTTAAATCATCTAAATTCTGAAGCTGATTCTTTGGTTCTCCAGGAAGATATATATCGTCTGAGTTGTTTTAGAGCTTATCATAAAAAGGTGATTTCTCATTTATTCTTGCCTTGAAACAAATATTTTATGTTTCGGATTCTTTGGTTATTTATAATCCCTCTATTTGGTTTTGTTTCTGTGATATTTTAGGGTTTTTTTTAAAACTGTATATTTAGTAAATGATTCAGTAATTGATATCGTAATGTGTGAAACCATAACCGTTTTGATATTATTAAAGATTTCAAAAAACGAGAATTGTGTGTGTGTTTTAATTTGATTATCTGAGGCTTTTTGGTTATATTGGCAGGTGAAATTGAGATCATGGAGGGTGTAGTTGATGCTAATGGAGTTAATCTCAATCATAATGGTGTAAAGGAGGGTTCACTGGAATCTTGTTGGCCGGAGAAGAAGAAGATAACGGTTGAGGCAACAAGTCTTAGCAGTGGTTCATCAGATATTGAAGAAGAAGAGAGCAGTGTGGGATCTCCGAAGCGAGTGTCTAATAAAAAACGGAAACGGTCTAAAGCTGATGCAGTTTATATAGCTAAATCTCCAAGAAAGAATACAACTTTAAAGAAACGAAGTGGTGATGATGATGAGAGGAAATATGAAGTAAAAAAGAAGAAGCAGAGGAGCTCTGTGAAAAAGAGAGTTAAAAAAGAAGAAGTTGTTGTTGTTGATGAAAAGAAACGGGAACAAGAACTCCAATTAGTTCCTTTCATCAAGCCAACATCTCGTCGCAGGAGCAAGAATTCGAATACTGTTGATATTTGGTTTGGTAGCGCTTCGTGTTCGCGTTCTGAGTCTGAACTTTCGGATTCTCATTTGATAAACGAGAATTTTAATGACTGTAGAAACATGACAAGGTCTTTAAAGGTGACATTTTGTTCTTACACAATGAGATAACATTATGTGAAGAAAAATGTATTCTCGATTTTTGTCTGACATCATGATCGTTTTTTTTTTCTTTCTTCCCTACACAGGCAGATTTGGGAGAGCTTGCGATTTGCCATCAATGCTCTAAAGGGGAAAGAAGATATCTTTTCATTTGCACCTTTTGTGAAGAGAAGTTGTATTGTCTTCCATGCATAAAGAAATGGTTCGTTTGTGTCCTAAACATTTTTTCTTCGTTCTGTAGGTTTCAATATCGTTAATACAGTTTTGTGGTTTGTCACAGGTATCCCCATTTGTCCAAGGATGATGTCTTGGAAAAATGTCCCTTTTGCCGCAGTACTTGCAATTGCTCTACATGTTTGCATTCGAGTGGATTAATCGAGGTATGATTGTATTCTTAACAAAAGATGATTGATTTGTTTTTTCTTATACTTCAAGAGTCGCAAGATCGATTTTTGTTTTGGTGTGAATGGAGATGTATCTGTTTGTCTTACAGACATCGAAGAGAAAGCTCCCTAACTACGAAAGATTTCATCATCTTCACTACTTGATAATGTCGATGCTTCCTTTCTTGAAAAACTTATGTAAAGCGCAAGATCAAGAAGTTGAAACCGAGGCAAAGGTTCAAGGTATATATCAATCTTCTTCTAGTAAGACAAGATTTGTCTCTTGCTACAATGATATGACATAATTGATTTGTTCTATACAGGAGTAGTGACTTCTCAAATTGATGTATCCGAGACTCTATGCTCAAGTGAAGAGCGCGTCTTCTGGTAAGTTTCATCCTTTTCCTTTTTTGTTTGAAGAGTTATATGACATTGCATCTATTATATATATTACTCAAATATCATTTTTGATGTGTAGCAACTACTGTGCAACCTCAATCGTTGACTTGCATCGAAGCTGTCCAAAGTGCAAATATGAACTTTGTCTGAACTGTTGCCAAGAGATCCGTGAAGGATGGCTTTCAGAACGCCCGGAAATGAAGTTACAATTCGTGAATAGAGGGAGCCAATATGTACATGGTGAAGATGCAGAACCGAGCTCTTCTTCTGTTGCTGAGGATGAAACTAAAAAGCCATCCATTAAGTGGAATGCTGATGAAAACGGAAGCATAAAGTGTGCGCCAAAAGAGCTAGGCGGTTGCGGTGATTGTCTTTTGGAGCTTAAGCGGATCCTACCGTTTACTTGGATGTCAGATTTGGAGCAAAAGGCAGAGAGATTCTTAGCATCTTGTAGTATCAATCCAACAATGTCATTCTGCAGATGTTCTTCTGACATGGAGATGAGGAAATCAGCTGCAAGGGATGGATCAAATGACAATTACCTCTACTCTCCTGATTCTTTTGATGTCTTGAAGCAAGAAGAGCTTTTGCATTTCCAAGAGCATTGGTCCAGAGGTGAACCAGTGATTGTTCGAAACGCTCTTAACAACACAGCTGGTTTGAGCTGGGAGCCAAAAGTTATGTGGCGAGCGTTGTGTGAGAATGCTGATTCTGAAACTAGCTCTAAAATGTCTGAAGTCAAAGCTATCGACTGTTTAGCCAACTGTGAGGTAAAAACTCTTTCTCTTTTTCTTTTGTTATAGTTTTTCTTAAGGTGTCAAAAAGGTTCTAATGTTCATTTTGTTTGTGATGATTTTAGGTGGAGATCGAGACACGACATTTCTTTGAAGGATACAGCAAAGGAAGAAGATATATAAACTTCTGGCCTGAGATGCTGAAGTTGAAAGACTGGCCTCCTTCAGACAAGTTTGAAAACCTTTTACCACGTCACTGCGATGAGTTTATTTCCGCATTACCATACCAAGAATACAGCGATCCAAGATCCGGAATCCTCAACATTGCTACAAAACTTCCTGAAGGACTTCTTAAACCAGATCTTGGTCCGAAGACGTACATTGCGTATGGGAATTCAGACGAGCTCGGTAGAGGGGATTCAGTCACTAAACTGCACTGTGACATGTCAGATGCTGTAAGTTTCACAATTGTTACACAGTACTGTCAAATAAAAACGTTTATAAAGTAAAAAAACGGTTGTTTGTTTTGTTATGTAGGTTAATATTCTGATGCATACGGCTGATGTCACACTAAATGAGGTGCAAATGTCTGCAGTCAAAGCTCTGAAAGAGAAACACAGGAATCAGAATGAGAAAGAGCTTCAGGAGGAACAAAATGGTTTAAAGGGAGATGAGATTTTGAGTGATGATGAAAATAGAGTTTATGATGAAACAGACGGCGCGCTTTGGGACATATTTAGAAGAGAAGATGTTCCTAAGCTTGAAGAGTATCTAAGAAAGCATTGCAAAGAATTCAGGCATACATTTTGCTCTCCTGTTACAAAGGTAGTCAATAATCTGCGAAACGTTTTCTATTTCCGAGCCTTCGAGGTTATTGTACTGACAGCTGTCGTTTTTTGATAGGTGTATCATCCGATACATGACCAGTCGTGTTTCTTAACTGTGGAGCATAAAAGAAAACTTAAGGCGGAATATGGTATGGTTGGTGGTTACTTATAACTGTCGCTTACAGACATTTGGATTCATATGTTGTTCGTTTTGAATTGAAGGGATTGAGCCATGGACATTTGTGCAAAAGCTAGGAGAAGCAGTGTTTATTCCCGCGGGTTGTCCTCATCAAGTTCGGAATCTCAAGGTTGTTATTTGAATGATGTTTTTGATTTATTAGCTAACTTATCTTATTGTTTTATATAACGGATCTTAATGTGGAACAGTCGTGCACAAAGGTAGCTGTTGATTTTGTATCTCCAGAGAACATTCATGAGTGTCTCCGTTTGACTGAAGAGTTTCGACAACTCCCTAAGAACCATAAAGCCAGAGAAGACAAACTTGAGGTGATTCTTTTTCTCTTTTACACCATTCTGAATCGTAGCCAAACTCAACTGCAAAGTTACAAAGCTTAGTTAGTACAACATTTTAGGTATTAACAGCAATATTTGGCATGTGAATCAGATAAAAAAGATGGTAATCTACGCCGTGGAACAAGCTCTAAAAGAAGTGGAGACATTATTAAGCTGCTAAAAGCTAGCTTTACTTTTGTTGTGACATATAATTATTCCCAAACCTTAGCAAGTAACAGCATAATTTGTTTGTAGAAATGTAAATCCATGTCGATTGTAGCAAGGCTTTATGCTGTGATGAAAAGAGACTTGTTTCTCTTTAAAAATGATTCCTTTTTTTTGGGTGGGAATTTGATGTAACCTTTTTGGATTAGAGGCCCTTCTTTTTTGGCAAGTGAAAATTTACTAATTAATATTCTTTATATTTGCATTATGGAAGATTTCGATATTTGAATATCATAACATGTGTAGGAGCCGTAAATGTATCTTTCAGTTTAAAAATTAAATCAATAATATTTGTCTTAAATAAAATTGTTAGTCCAATTTTAAACTTGGTAAGGAAACCATGTGAAGGTTCATATGGATTCAAAATAAAAGCAAATAAATTTTGTATGAACTAATATATTAGATTATAAGATGTATTTAATTTAATTAACATTCTTAGTCAAAAATTGTAAATATCATACCATTTCAGACATATATTTGTAGTTGAATTTCAATTTCGGAAAACAATGTAATAATAACAATTTAAATTATCGTTTTTGCTGTCGCCCGTCTGAAAGGACGTGGGTCCCATCCAAAACTACGTGGCATACGGCGTCGTTTACAAGTTTATACGTCTGTCTACCATCATCATCTACCTTGTTCTTCTCTCTCAACTCCAAAATATTTCATTGCCAATTCTACAGTTTCCGTTTCTCCTGAAATATTGACTTCAAAAACCCTAAAAAGAAGACAGTTGTGGGGAGACCTCGAATGTTGATCATTCGACGGTGAGGTGATCCGCAATGACGAGGAAATCACAGCCTCAGCCTCCATTGTCACGTCGCGGCGTCGTGTGGCTTGGATGGAAGCTCGTTATCGCTGTCTCCGCCGCGCTTTGCATTCTTGCTCTCCTCAGGATCCAATTGCAATACCATTCCGTCACGACATTGCTGCCTCCGCTCTCCGTCGCGAGATCTCAATTACCGCTCCGTGAATACTCCGGCGACCGTCCGAAGCTCGCCTTCCTTTTCTTAGCTCGCCGTGATCTCCCTCTTGATTTTCTATGGGACAGATTCTTCAAGGTCGAACTCGAAACTCGTGTTGTTTACTTTGGCTGTTTTTTTTTCTTCTAAATTTGGACTGATTCAGGTGATTTTTGCAGGGTGTTGATCATTCGAATTTCTCAATTTATATACATTCAGTACCTGGTTTCGTGTTCAATGAGAGCACTACACAATCACAATATTTCTACAATCGCCAATTAAACAATAGCATCAAGGTGAGTGTTGCTGCGAATTGAATGTTTCTATAATTTTTGGCTCTGAAAGTGACACTTATGGTTATTATAGGTAGTATGGGGAGAATCCAGTATGATTGCAGCAGAAAGATTGTTGCTTGCATCTGCTTTAGAGGATCACTCCAATCAAAGATTTGTTCTTCTCTCTGACAGGTGCCGCTTCTTTGCATACCTTATTCTTCTTCATTGTCAAGGTTTTAGCATGTCCTTGCTTTGTTACTTCCATTACAATGATCTCTTTACTCAATTTAGCATATGATCAGGTGTCAACTTCTCTTGATTTTAGCTATGAACTTGTCAGAGTTGTGCAGTACAAGACAGGCATATATACACTCATATGTGTGATTTTTCTTCACTATGCTTCTACTTTTCTGTTTTGCAGATGTGCTCCGTTATATGACTTTGGGTATATATACAGATATATTATTTCTTCACCGAGGAGTTTTGTGGATAGGTACAAACTTCAAGTCTGAATTTTTGAGTCCTTCATACTCCAAGAGACTTGTGTAGATTTTGATAGTTATATGTTTTGTTGCTCTCTTTTTGCAGTTTTCTTCATACTAAAGAGACACGGTACAGTGTGCAAATGTCTCCTGTCATACCTGAAGAGAAATGGCGTAAAGGAGCCCAGGTATCTTCATTGCCATTTTTTAACCCTGAGATTCTTTTGGAAATTTAAGCATTAGGGTGAGAGAGAGGGACAAGGGCTTCCTTTGCAATTCATGAATTTTTTTAATCTCATCTTAGTTTTATCTATTGCAGTGGATATCTTTGATCAGAAGCCATGCACAGGTCATTGTAAATGATAATATCGTATTCCCAGTTTTTAACAAGTTTTGCAAGGTAAAGATCAAGCTTTATGTGAACTCACGAGTAACTTTTGTCGTTCATATGTCAATCTTGATTCTTTTGTTCCTGAATAGACAAGAGATTATTTGTTGATTCATCTTTCAATTTGCAGAGATGTCCACCTTTAGGTACCAAGGAGGCATGGCTGTTTCTTGTAAGTGCTACTTCAAAGTTGGCATTTTTCATTTAATAGCAGCCTGAAATAATCTCAATTGTGTCTCTCCATTGATTTGCCTCTTTAAAAACCTTTTACATTTGATATGAACTCAGAAACAGAACCGGCGCAACTGCATCCCCGATGAACACTATGTGCAAACGTTGCTTACGGTAACTCTATCTGACAAAAAAATCTCTCCCATTTTTGTTTATTTTCTCCATCTAAAAAGTTGCAAACTGATATTTTCAGATGCAAGGACTAGAGAGTGAAATGGAACGAAGAACGGTGACATACACTGTATGGAACGTTTCGAGTACAAAATATGAAGCCAACTCTTGGCATCCCGTCACTTTCACAGTTGAAAACTCTGGCCCTGAGGATATTAAACAAATAAAGGTACATATATACATTTTTTGATGGTGATTAGCATCACTACCAAATGGATCTATGTGTAATCAATCTCTTAATTCTTTTTATTTTTTGGTTCTTGGAACAGAAAATAGACCATGTCAATTACGAGTCTGAATCTCGAACAGAATGGTGTAAGGCAGATTCAAAACCTGTTCCGTGCTTTCTCTTTGCAAGGAAGTTCACCAAAGAAGCTGCTATGCGTATGGTGAGCCAAAGACTAATAGGACCATCAACAAACATAACTTTATAAGTTTTTAGTTTACAAACTGAAAAGGTAACATATCAACAGAGAGTATACATAGAGTAGGGAATAACATTGATACATTACAGATATCACTTATGAGTTTAGTTCATTGGCTATATATATATGACGCTTAGTACAACAAACTAAGATCCTTTATGAAGTCTCTTACTTTGGAATTTTGTTTGGGTGTTGAACTTTTCTATTTACATGCCTGAAGATTAGTATACATTGTTATCCATGAAAGTATGCTATTTACTTTTCTTTCATGTGTTTATATCCATGAAAATGTAGAATTTAGTCTCTACACGCAAGAACAGAGCAAGATACAAAGTAAATTACATGAAAATAAAAAGAATAAAACGGGACTACACATTATTTCACGATTAAAACAGAAGTTTTAATTAATCCTCTGAAACTCGTTTTGATGTTTAAAGCTAGAAATTCTAACTTAGAATCAATCTCGACTTTGGCAGCAGTTTACTTCAATTTTTCTTTGGATACTCTCTTGCCCCGAAAATCGTTGATCCTATTCTCACATTTGTGCTTCCCAGTTCGATCTGTAAATTCCAAAGAAAAAAAGAGAGAAACTCTTATATTTTTGAACAAAGCTCAGAAATGTTTACTTGAATCAACAGTGTCTTACAGCTAACTCAAAGTCACCAGACATCCCCATGGATAGCTCACATTGCTCCTCTGGTATTCCAAGCTCCTTACACACTTCACTTCTGCATTTCGCAAGCATCTACAGATATAATAAGATTCATAAGAGAACTCCTTTTAGTGTCCCATAATACTTACCAAAACCAATTCAGGTTTAGTTCATATCATATAACCTTGAAATTCTCTGGGGTTGAAGTGTAATCTGCCATCCCTATTGTCATCAACCCAGAAAACTCGAGATTCGTGCAAGCTTCTTTAACGTGTTTCGCCAGTCCTACGCATCCTGAGGGTTCCACGCCGAATTTAGCTGCAAGTATCAGTGAGATCATCATGTAAGAGATAGCTCGAAGAAACGAAAAAAATGGGAAAACATTTGAGATAGATGTGAAGAAGAAGTTATTCTTACACTCTTCGCCACTGGTATTCACTTGGACTAAGACCTTCAAGGGCTTTCTTCCGATGTTCCCAACCACACGATCAAGCATATTTGCAATCTATTATCAACCAAATGTAAGTAGAGAAAAACCAGTATAATTTTCACAAGCATATTCCTCAAAGTTACTATGGTTTCATCTTGTCAAACTCTTCAATGCATCTCTACTTGTCATCACATCCACGAACCAACAACATTTCCCTCCAATATTTACAAAAAGTTCAACAAATATTTTGACCTCAGTCTATAGATTCAACTACCCGCAAAGTTGTAACCCAAAGATCCTGACTTTTTTTTGTTAACGAATGCTACAACACTAACAAACCAATACACTCTTCCCCTCGGATATAATACACATAGAGAATATTTACCTTCTCATCGTCAACACTTTCAACCATCACAAGGTTGGGCACTCCAGCTGATCAAGCAAGCAAACAAAATGTATCACACTCAACACAGACTAAAGAGAGTGAGAGCCAAAGTGCCTCATTTAGTAACAAAGTAAAGATAAAAAGAGTTTGAAATGGCAAAATCAATTACTTAGCAAAGGCTTCACTTTGTTGCTCTGCAAATTCCCAATGAAATGCCACTCTATATCTTCTGGAAGCTGCAATTTCAAAATTCAAGTTCAGACTCTTTCAATCTAAAAGTACCAAAAAAAGTTTAAATTTTTTTGCCAAGGATTCGTAGAAATAGAGAGAACCTGAGGTGCCTTCTCAATGATTTCTTGTACATAGTTCTCTCCAAAAGACCGATGACCAGCGTCATAGACTTGACGAATCAGAGAAACTGGTTTCGTCTTGCTCACCGCTACGACCCGTATCTGATCCGATACACGACCCGCTTTCTCCGCCGCCTGATTTACCCGCTGAAACACCGATCTCAAAGCCGCCACGCCGTCAATCGCCGCCACCGACATAGCTGATTCTGACACGTGTTCGATTTGGGACTTCTCTTCGTTTTGAAGATCGTTATTCATCGAATGATTAATCAATCACTGATCGCTTCTGGTCACAGCTTTGACGGAAAGCGAGAGGACGGAGACGCACCTGAGACCGCACATGAGCTATACGCTGCGTTTCAATGCAGCTTCATAGAAACTTGCGTGCCGTTTATAAGACATCTGTGCTGTTTGTTATGTTGCGAAGAGCAAAGTGAGGCGTTTCAATTTCTTTGTTTTTTTAAGGTAAAGGAGAACAAACATCACACATGTTCTATACTTCAGTTTCTATTTAATTGATATTTTATAAATAATCAAAATCGAAAATATTTTGGATTTGGTAGATTTGATAAATATATAATTTAAAAGAAATTTTCCGTTGCCAGGTTCGAAGTTCGGGCTTCGAACCCATAATTTCTCGAATTTAAAAATATTTTTCCGCTGTCGGGCTTCGAACTCGGAATTTCTTGAAAGAAATTTAACCAATGTTACAATGGATACTTTTGTTAAATATATATAGATTTTTTATACATAATCACAGATTTGGTAGATTTGACAAATATATAATTTAAAAATATTTTCCCGTTGCCGAGCTTCAAACTCTGAATTCTTCAAAATAAATTTAACTATTTTAAAATATTTTTCTGCTGCCAAAACCGAGAATTCCTCGAAAGAAATTTAACCAGTGTGCTACAACTACAATTGATTTGTTTGTTAAAATTATATATATATATATATATATATATATTGAAGGTTTATTACATACTAAGAATTTATTACAGGTATTTAGGTTTAAATACTAAAATTGTTAGTAGAAAATTACAAAACTTTCAAATATGATGACACCTACTGGGCGACAATTTAAAAAAAAACAATGGTACATATAGAAACAATTTGTGATTTAAGAAAAATAGAAACATGTGTTGTTGTTTTTAATAGAAAAGTATGTGTTTTTAACGAGTTATCTACCGAAGACCAAGATTCAACCCATATACTCGAGTGCTCTTTTAACGGCTATGAAGAGAAATTCAAATTCATGTTCGGTGTTCATATATCCAAATTATCATTAAGTGTTCTGTGTTTACAATTTAAGTATGAACTTATGTGAAAATGTATGTATATGTATTTAGCTATATTGATATACCTACTGTGAATTAGTACTAATTTTTTTAAGATATAAAATTAAGATTCCAGTTGGCCACATTCACATATATTAATATTATAATTATGTTGTAGTGTATAATTCGAACTCGAAATTTCACTTAAAATTTGTGTCTATTGTGCTACAGCAAAACTATTAATCGATAATGACTAAAAATAAAGTTTGAGTTTTCGGATAGAATAAACTATTTGAACAAGTTTAACCATTGGGAAAGTCAAACTAGTACTCGAGTGCTCTTGCAAAGGCCTTTCGTTAAGTTTTGTCAAGTTATGAAAAAATGAGTCATGTTTCGTGTATCACAGCTGTTGAGATATTTAAAATAGATATTGCAATTATATAGCAACGAAAGTAATTGGTATCTGAGAAAATGAAAGGATGAGTTGAAAATGAATTGAACAAACATGTTGGATGCTTTTCAGTTTTCACTTACCACTAAATTCAACCACATTACTTCTTTCGTATCAGGTCGGTGAAGAAATACAAATTCTAATTTATAAATTTCTTGGATTTTCATTTTATATATATAAATTGTTTTAGTCCTTTCACCACTTGAAGCATTTTTAACAGGTTCTCGGATATATCTGTGTAAGGGTCCCTATCTTTAATGCTTTTGTGATCCGATCTACATTTAAAAAGCAACTGAAACTGACTTGCAACAATAGCACTGTAAATTGCAGAAAGCATGTTATAATTGCAAGGGGTTTTTATTTTGTTGATTAGTATAATTATAGTTAGATAGAATTATCTGTAATAGTTCTTTTTTTTATTTAGAAACGTCATCAGCTTTATCACTAATTATGTAAGCAGTTAGTTTACTGCATGCCGCTATGGAAAATAAAGAAAGAATGTGTACTGCATGCCGCTATGGAAAATAAAGAAAGAATGTGTACAACGAAAACTCTTTTTGAAATTCTTAAAAAAAAAAAAAAAAAAAAAAAACTATTTTTTCATGCCGAACTTCGTATCCAAAATTTCAATAAATATCTAACTAGTATGCTACAACGAAAATTCCTGCCGAATTTTTTTTGAGTAATTCTTAGCAGTTTAAATACGCAGATATATTATTCATCGAATTTAAGTTGTCAAGAGTCAACGCCTACTCGAGTGGTCTTGTAACAGATTTTAGTAATGTTTGAACAGAGATTCATGTTCCGTGTACTTATCGCGCAGATGAAATCATAATAGTCGTGTTCTAATGACAAATAATTAATTAATTATTGGTTGTCAATGAACATTACTAAACAAATCCGTTGAGCTTTTTAAAATGAACAGAAGATTGGTGGTTCGGAAATGATAAAATTCACTAAAAAGACGCGATCGAGACGTTACAAGTTGGAACAACTTTTATCTAACAATATTTTATTTCTTTATTTTTTCGCTAGATAACAAACTCCGATATCTCATGGTTTGCAAAATATCTAGATATCTCATGCTTGCAAAATATCTAGATACATTTATCGGAAAAAAAAAAAACTACTTTTTCTTTATTTTGTCTCCAAGATATTGTTGATACTAAATCACACAGTAACATATGTATTTCGAGATATATATACTTGTATTTCATGTATTCCGCTTTTGTTCTGCCTAATTTATAAATTATTTGAATTTTTTCTACGCGAGCCTAACTCGTTTACGCTTCAAATATGTAAACCCTTCGAATTTGACCACTCCACTAAAAGAGTCTTCAAAAGTCAAATATTTTTCTTAGTCGACCTAATTTTTGTAAAAATTCTTCGTTGAAATATGGATCATTCTCTCGTATATAAGTACCACTCACGACCTTCGTTACTCTTCACCTACAAATATTACAAACACACACAAACACTTTCTGATACTAAACACTTTGTTTGCAGTTTCTCTCCTTTGATCTCTTATAAGAAGACAAAACAAGAAGAATGAATACGTTCAAGATATCCCATTTCGCTGTGGTGCTCATGATGGTCTTAGCCATTGCTATAACACTTAGTGAACCACTAAGAGTTGAAGCGAATCACCGTTACAAATATGGTCGAGGGATAGTCGCTACATCGGGGGAAAAAGGTAGGAACCGTATAAGTGCGGCAATGACATGTAACAAAAGCTCCAAAGTGTGTCGTCTTAAAGGCAGTGCAGGTCGTGATTGTTGTCGTAAGAAGTGCGTGGACCTTAGAACCGACAAGTTGAATTGCGGAATATGTGGAAAACGCTGTCGATACTCGGAGATTTGTTGCAATGGATATTGTGTAAACCCAATGTTTGATAAGAGACATTGTGGAGGTTGCTTTAAGAAGTGCAACAAAGGGAGATCGTGTGCTTATGGGATGTGCAGCTATGCTTAAAGAAACAATGCTGTATAGAGTTTACTGGGGTAAAAAATGTTTCATTTGTTGGTTCAAATTGATTTACATTCATATACTACAGTTCGAAATCAAAATATTATATTTATATAGCTAGCTTTAAATAAGGGTCGTCGAATTGTTATTAAAAAGATAGAAAGGTCTTGTAAAAGATTGTAATCATTATTCTATTGTTTAATTTATATGCCCACGTGTCATATAGCAATCCATTGTAGTAATATTGAATAAAGTTTCAATTTCTTGTGTATTTTTATTACCAGTACAGCAATTATTCATGTCAATAGACTTTTTGACAACATTTTAATAGATTTACGAAAAGGAATATAATGAATATTTAAGCTTAACAATGGGGAAATGCTTGTTCTTAAAAAAAAAAAAGTTTGAAGCTGAACCTCAATGATTTACGAAATTTACAAAAAAATGATCTTGGAATTAGAAAATGTACGGATTAGACCCAAGTTGGCTCTCATGCATAGAAGAAAATTAAGTGATGATAATGCCATTTGCCGTCCCAAATACTATTCTATATAGATTTCTTAAATATTATTACTCGTTTTGAGTCGTATTCCAAATAAAATCGCATTATATTTAACAAGTTGAAGTATTTACCGATAAATTAAATCTGATAATTGGCACCATGTTGTATGCGTCGGCCGATACAATGCATGTCAAAATGCAGTGTTTTGTGTACCAAACTCGCTAACCATAGACTTGTGACTATCTTTATTAAAAAAAGGAGACTGGTGATCACTAAGTTTTCTCAAAACCTAAATGTATTCTTATTTATACACTGATTATATATATAGATCCAAAAGCTTGTTAGATTATTAAACAAATTCAAAACATAAGTTCCAAAGTCAAACCAATTCCCATCGTCATCTCAAGATCGTGCAACCACGTCCACGTCTATCTATAACTTCAAGAGCATCGATCAAAGAAGTATTTCTATAGACTATAATTCTATAACAATTTAAATTCATATGATGATATAAGTTTCATTTCATTCGTCAGCGCCATCCGTGTGTCCCACCTTCTCATCTTTCACACATATATACATAAATCATATACTTAAAAGCAACGTAATTTTGTATTGATAAGTCAAATAGATATATATGTATATTCTCTAGCTCAGATCATCAATGACATGTATATATATGTGCACATACACATAGTTCTATTGAACCCTCACATCTTCAAGCAAATGGCTTCTCTCTTGTTAACAGTTTCACTTCTCTTCGCAGCTTTTTCTTCTCGTCTTGTAGAAGCTGCTTATAGTGATGGTTACACTTACACCATTCCCAAACCATTACTAAATCCAATCGATTCTTGCTGGCGTAGAGATCCTAACTGGGCGTCTAACCGTCGTGCCCTAGCCGATTGTGCGGTAGGGTTCGGTAAATCAGCGGTGGGAGGCAAATACGGATCGATCTATGTGGTTACAAACCCATCAGACGATCCTGAAAACCCTCGACCTGGAACCCTAAGGCACGCTGTGATCCAATCTAAACCACTATGGATCACATTCGCACGTGACATGGTCATAGTGTTGCAAAATGAGCTCATCATGAACAGCTACAAGACGATCGATGGAAGAGGAGCAAAAGTGGAAATTGCCTATGGACCATGCATAACGATCCAACATGTGAGCCATGTCATTATACATGGGATAAGTATCCATGATTGTAAACCGGGTAAGTCAGGTCGGGTAAGGAGCAGCCCGAGCCATGTTGGTAGCCGGAAAGGATCGGACGGTGACGCAATAGCCGTGTTTGATTCATCACATATTTGGATCGATCATTGTTACTTTTCTCGGTGTCAAGATGGTTTGATCGATGTGCTTCATGCTTCTACGGCCGTCACTATTTCTAATAATTACTTCACGCAGCATGACAAAGTAAGTTTATATATACTATACTATATAATATTGAAACTACTACTTTAAAATATCAAATGTCTTGAATTTTGATATGTGTTATTATGAAGGTGATGTTACTCGGACATAACGACGATAATGTGGAAGATAAAAACATGAGAATCACAATTGCATTCAACCATTTTGGACCGGGTCTCATTGAGAGAATGCCAAGGTGAATAATATATATAATATACATTTTGTTAATCAATTTAAGATTAGAAAATGCTGACGTAGACATGGGGTGATGACATGGCAGAGTGAGGAGAGGGTATGCTCATGTAGCAAACAATAGGTACGAGAAATGGCAAATGTATGCGATCGGAGGAAGTGCTGATCCAACTATCTTTAGTGAAGGCAACTACTTCGTTGCTCCTGATGACTCTTCTAAAAAACAGGTATCTTCATTTTAAATCATTTATAAAATTTTAATAAACATTTATTGCTAAAACATAAAACGCATGGACTAGTGAATTTACTCTCAATTGATATTAAATTACAACAGCATATGAATCTTAATTATGTAAATATAGGTGACGAAGAGAATAGAAAGTGGATATGAATGGAGGGGTTGGAAGTGGAGAACGTCTAAAGACGTTTTCAAGAACGGAGCTTACTTCGTGCCGTCTGGCTACGGAACCGTCACGCCGTTGTACGGAAGAGCAGAGTGGTTTCCGGTATCCCACGGCTCTCTCGTCCCTTCTCTAACTTCCTCTGCCGGTCCTCTCCGTTGCTACTCCGGCAGGATTTGTTAACTAATTACTCACTAATATGTGACTATATATATATATATATTATTTTCATGAATGTAATGTTTTGTTTTGTCAGTTTATTTTTTATTTTTGTTTTCTTTGGAACAACGAAGCGGAATTTCTGTATCCGAGGTGTGTTTTTGTGAATTCTTCGGTGCCCGGGACGGAATTCAAGTTGTCTTGGAGCATTTATATATTTTTTCAAGATTTGTTTTAGTAAGATCATTTGTATAATTATAAAATATTTGAAGTTGACCATATAATGAAGAGTATATCGTACTTTTGACAACTTTGCCTTCGCATATACCAGCCTGATGATAGAGCATATATTTTTACATTTAGTCTGGTCTGAATAAAGGATTTAATCGAATTACATTCGGTTCAAATATAATTTTAAACCGAGTGATGGTTCTTCTAAAATATCGAAAATGATACATCCACATGTTTACAAAAGTTTTTTTTTTTTTTTTTTTTTAATGGTCAATACATAGAAAAAGATTTACTAATTAACCCGACCAAAAAAGCTACTATAGGAAAATCGTAAACAAATATACAAAATCTTTTGTCGATCCCAACCTTGTAGTATACACAAAATTAAAGATCAAAAGAAAAAGAAAAAGAAAAAGAAAAAAGACAAAAAAGAGAACGAAACAGAGGAAAGGAAGAGTGTGACCATGCTTTTGCCTTTAAAAAAAAAAAAATTCTCATAGAAGCTTTTAGAAAATTCTGTTCTCATTGCTTTGAACTCCACAAGTGACCGGAGCTTTGGCTCTCACTTTCCTGATGTACCAATACACTCCACCCGCAACGCCAATCGCTCCGGCCGCTGAAACCGCTGACACCGTACCTGATAGCGTTAAGTTTGCTCGGTTCAAATCAGGTCACAAACTGACAAGTACTGTTTATATATAAGACGACCAAATATATCATATAGTAATAATACTAATCTTGCTTAATTACCTGCAATGGCTCCAACTCGTTTATGCTTTACCAGGTTAGGATCTGCAAAAATATTGAAATGATTGAATATATGTAATTGTACTGTATAATTCAAAATCATACATTACTAAAGCAATTCTAGTATAGATTGACACAACTTGGGTTTGAAATTGAATTTCTAATAGTAGATACATATTTTCGAATATCATTATATATAATATGAGATTAATTGTACTTAGCAAGACAAAATATGAAGAAGAGTTTAAAGAGAAAAATATTACGAAGATAAACATTTCACCTTTACAATAAGTAGTGACGTTGCCTTGTTTACAAAGGCACAAGAAGTTCTGCGTGCTCGTATCAAATCCACAAACTCCACCACCTTTAGTTGTTTCTTGACAAAGAAGGCATTTCATAGTCACCGGAAATTCGAAATCAACCCTAATCCCATACTCCGGAAACTGATCATACGGTGCGTTCTCCACACCCGTACTCCTCCAATACACGCTTGTATACGTCGCACAGTTCTGTAGCATCAGCCTAAGAGACTGAGTCGCTTTCGGGTAATACGAGCAACAAGAAACCCTAGACCCTAAAGCCGATCCGCATTCAGGCAAATGCCTGCATAGATAGCTCGAGCTATCGCAGGACGAGTCACATCTATCTGGAAACCTCTCGCAGAAGAGCGGTTTAGGCTCGACGATCACTTTCTCGGCGTTGCAGTTGAAGAACAAGTAGTCGTTTTGAGGGGAGACAGTGAAGTGTGTGCTTGAATCGATGCTGAAAGATCTAGTCGGTCGAAAATTGTCTCGATCTTGACAGTTCCACATGAATGGATCGGAGACAAGAAGGTGAGGATCAGAGTAGCTTATGGATTTCACAGGGTATCTACCAGATGGTGTTCTAAGTTCGAGCTTTGTATTGTTGTCGGAGCAAATGAGCATGTGTCTGTAATAAGGGCTACCACAACCGTCGTCGACGGAAAAAGGATAATTTATAGGAATGTTGCCGCAAGAAGATCTGCAGAGATTTGATTGGGATGATGTTGTTGATGATTGAAGAAGGATGGCCATGAGAAGGAAGAAGAAGATAAAGTAAGAGTGAAGTGGAGACATTGTTTCAAATTAGGAGTTTTGATTTGATTAATGGGGAAGTCTTAGTTATGAGATTATAATTTGGTGGTGTGAAGTGTTGAGTAAGCATAGAATGTCTTGTTAAGGAGTTAAAGAATAAATCTTGTCATGTGCATATTTTAGGTTTCTGTGTTAAAATAAAAATAAAAATTCAGTTTTAGTATAAAGTATGACGGAAAAAAAGGTAAAAAGTCAAGCACCACCCCAAAGAACCTAAACCGGCTCAGTCCGATTATGTTTCGTCTAATTTGGTTTTAGATTTTGTGAATTGTAAAACTAAAGTGAATAAAAAGCCAGAACTGTGGATTTCGTTGTGGGTTGTAAATTGCATTTGACTATTTTCAGATTCTTTGAGATATATTTATTATTATTTCATTAAAATTTCGTTGAGAGAGGTTGAGAAATAAACTTGGGAAGTCTTGAATAGTAAGATTCTATAAAATGAGGTTTGATGAAAAAAAAAAAAAAAAAAAAAAACTTGGGAAGATTTGGTAAGCGAAGATATTTATCTATTTTATCATACAATTTAAAAAAAACAAAAAAGAAGATAATTATCTGTTTAATCTTTTTCTATTTTTCTTTTTTAATTTTAAGATTTTACTAAATTTCGACATGTCAAGATTCTGTTGGAAATATTATACAGGATTTTTGTGGAAATATATAGCTGAATTTTTAAAGAGCTTGATAACACCCGTATTAGTAGTGATCAAACCTGTGATCGACTATTTCCGAGATGGCAGATCGTACCAAGAAGGTAATTTATTTTAGTACTAATTTTGTTGATCCTAATTACTAATTGATCGTAAACTCGTATAACTCTTTTGAATTTTGTTGTAATTTTTTCAGTTGGCTGATTTAAAGAAATTGACATTGAAGAATCAAAAGCTTATCGAAGAAACGTTCACACTAACCCGGAAGAATCAAATTTCACTTGAGATTAACGCCGAGTTACAAGTACGATAATCAATATTACGCGCAAATAAATATTCCGACTTTTCGTGATCTTATGTAACCTATCTGACTTTTCAGTTGGCGAAATTACAAGCGGAGAATCATAAGCTTAGTGAACAAGTGCTAACATTAACGAAGAAGAATAACATTTTACTTGAGATGCAATCCGAATTATATAAAAAGGTAATACAACTTGTGTGTGTGTGTTTTAGTCGGACATTAGTGATTTTTATTTTATTTTATTTTTCTAAAATATTATTAGGCAATAGAGGCTAAGAAGTTTAAAGAGTCTATCCGCGAGACGGAAGTCAGTCAAGAAAGATTCAGAAAGTGAAATCGGAAGAAGTTCATTCCTTATAAATCGGAGAAAGTAATAGCGATGAATATTATAGTATATGAATACGTGATTAAACATGTTTTTTTTTTTTTTTTTGTAAATTAATGAGCTGAAATACTTGCGAGATAGGGGGATAGAATATAGATAGATCGAGTGATTTTGGCTAATGGGTGTGGTAAAATTGTTTAATACATGTTTTGGGATCTTGCTAGTATCCAAATATATTAATCTAAAAATTATATTAAATGAAAATAGATTCTTTATCCTTATGTGTAAACCATAGATATATGTTATCGACGTTGTTGAGCCACTAGTTTGTGAGTACCAGTGGGATCAATCTCGCAACTGAATGCGTAATGATGATTTTGAAGATTGATGACATCGTTAGTATTGGTAGTGTCTCTCGAAACAGGTCCGACAATACTTCTTTTGCTCTATAGTTTTGTTTCTTTTTTCTTTCCATGTTTTATGTTTGCGGATTTGGAATAACAATACTTACATGATAAGTTTAATTTTTTTTATTTTTTTTTCCGGCAAGTTAAATTGATTTTCAGGAAAAGGAGAAAAACTCTCTTTTTCTAAGGTTTATTACGTAGAAAAAGTAAGGTGAGTAATAATAATACAAAAAAAGAAAACAAACTAATAATAATACAAAAAAAGAAAACAAACTAATTTAGATTGAAATTTGGGCTTCCAATAGGCCCAATAGAAACATAAAATCGATAATCGTCATCATCATCAATGTGCGATGAAACATTTATTTATGGGCTTATCATAGCAAGGTGGTGAACCCTTCAAACCAACACGGTTCAATTTAATTCATCTAAAAAATCAACGGCTCAGAATTGAGAAGAGCACGTAATCCACTCTATGTTCGTAAGCACTTGATCTTTCGCTAAATTTAAAACTCGATACGTTAGCCCTTCCTATCCATTCGTCAACGACGAAAATCCTATCGGTTCATTGTAGAGATCAAACGGCTGATATCGAAAGATTAGTCTACACGAAATATCTCTCTTTTTCTTTTGAAGGGATTATACAACAGTGGGCCCCGCTGTAATTGTCATTTAATTGACAGCTCTGTTAATTTAGCATAATCCCTCGTCACAGTCATCTTTCTTCCATAAATGTAACCCATTTCTTATCGTTTTCTTCTTCAATCCTCATTTTCCCTGAGAATCTGGTGCTTAGCTTCGGTGAGCTCTCTCATGAAACCCCTCGATTTTTCAATATGTTTTCGTCGTTTTCTTTCTAATTTTAGTCTATTGTCCTTAATACTCTCGGATTTTTTTTTGAGCAGTTAGGTAAGGGGTTTTGTTACCAAATTCATGTGAATCTGAGTATAGTATAATGTTTGTATGATCTGATTAGTAGATTCGCGTTAGATTTTTTTGTTTTGTTTCCGTGATTCGTATCTCGTTCGTGCTAATTTTGGTTTCACTAGTCGTCGTGTTTCCATCGATAAGAAGAATTTTGCTCGGGGGTTTGCGTTAGTTAGTTTTGATTATGTAATCGTAACTGTTTTGAGAATTTTATCGATCATAGTCAGTGATCGATCATTACGATCTATAAGTGTCTTATAAATCATTATGTTGCATTTGAGTCTTGTTTCCTTAATCTAACTCTTATTTGGGATTTAGATTTCTTGGGAGCGGATGTTTCATTCAGGGTTTATTTGATTTCTCTGATTTCTATATCATTTGCAAAGTCAGAGATTTTTTTACTTAATTTATTTCTTCGACGCTAGTGCAGACCAAGTAAACTAACAATTGTTCTATTTATTGCGTGTAGCTTTGTCCATGGTCTATTTTTAGTCACTTAGGCGTTTAACATTTTTCATTTTTTTTTTGTTTTTATTTTATATGAACAGTTGTCTTATATATTATTAGTTGACTTGTCTGTTTTTTTTTTTTTGTTGGTCCTCTGATTTTACGCTTGATGGTTGCCTGATTCTAATTTTTTTTGGTTTTATGTTTTTGGTCCTTGGTGTCAATGAATAGGTAAAAATGGAAATACATTCTAGAACGGTTGCTGTTTCACTCTTTGTGTCATTCCTGCTGTTTTCTGCTGCCTTTGCTGAGCGCAATGACGGGACCTTCAGAGTTGGCCTGAAGAAACTCAAGTTGGATCCCAAAAACCGGGTTGCAGCACGTGTTGGTTCTAAGCAAGAAAATCTCCTGAGAGCTTCTGGTCTTGGAGATTCTGGAGATGCTGACATTGTCACGCTGAAGAATTATTTAGATGCTCAGTACTACGGTGAGATCGCTATTGGTACTCCACCTCAGAAGTTCACTGTGGTTTTTGACACCGGAAGCTCTAACCTCTGGGTGCCATCATCAAAATGCTATTTCTCAGTAAGCAACATCTGGTCTATTTGTTAGCTGTGGTTTGAGATACTTTTGAGAAGAAAACTAAATGAGCTCTGTCCCTTGTGTAGATTGCATGTCTCCTTCATCCCAAATACAAGTCCTCGCGTTCAAGCACATATCAGAAGAATGGTTTGTTCTCTTTCTTTTTTAAAACGTGCATCCTATTTTAGTTATACCTTTTTTTTTTTTGTATTTTTTGGGATGTGCTTCATTGATCTCTGCTTGCTTAGCATTTGGATTTTCCTGTTTGTAGATACTTTACAGTTCACTTTAGCCTCTAAAATTCACTTAAATGTGCAGAGAATCTTTGTCACCATTTTATAAGATGCAACACCACTGCTGATGTGAGCTGTGAAATTATAACTATCGCTTGTCTTTGATGCAGGAAAATCTGCTGCCATTCATTACGGCACTGGCGCAATTGCTGGCTTTTTTAGTAATGATGCTGTCACAGTTGGCGATATAGTTGTCAAGGATCAGGTAAAATATCTATCCTACCCTACTCAACACTCTTAACCATACATTGGTGCTACATCATTGATCTTCCTTCTTATCATTGTGTATCTTATCAGGAGTTTATTGAGGCAACCAAGGAGCCTGGTATAACATTTGTTCTAGCTAAATTTGATGGTATCCTTGGTCTTGGATTCCAAGAGATCTCTGTTGGAAAGGCCACACCTGTTTGGTATGCCTGCACTTTCTTCTCTTGATTGGGTTGAGTTTGCTACATTCCTGCAGTGTAATCTCATGCCATGATGTCTTTTTTTCTTTTGTACAGGTACAACATGCTTAAGCAAGGTCTTATCAAGGAGCCGGTGTTTTCATTTTGGCTTAACCGTAACGCAGAGGATGAAGAAGGTGGTGAAATTGTGTTTGGAGGTGTTGATCCAAATCATTACAAGGGAGAACATACATATGTCCCTGTGACACAAAAGGGTTACTGGCAGGTTTGTTATACATCACTTTGTATGTCTGAGTTTCTCATGAATGTTTTTCGGTGATAATCTAACTCAAAATCTATGTATATGTTTGTAATAGTTTGACATGGGTGATGTTCTCATTGGTGGTGCACCCACTGGTACGTGTTAACATTGATATGGCTCCTTTTTTAATAATATATATAGCTGTTCCTTACAATTTCTAAAAGGTTTTGCAATTTATGTTTGATGGTGACGCCTGTTTCTAAACTTTGAGTTACTATTATTCAGGGTTCTGCGAAAGTGGCTGTTCTGCGATAGCAGACTCTGGAACATCTTTGCTTGCGGGTCCAACAGTAAGAAAGAATCCAGGGAGATTTAGCTTATAAAATTATGGTTTGTTAAGAATAGTATTTGTAGACTCTGTCAAGCGGGTCAACCCGCGACCCGCCCCGCAGCGGGTTCTGGTATTTTTTCGACCCGCATCAACCCGCAACCCGCAACTCGCCAAACAAAAAACTTTTACCCGCATCCGCCCCGCTTAAATTTGCGGGTACCCGCGGGTAACCCGCAAATAATTAAATAAAAATAAAAAATTAATTTTTAAATTTTTTTTAGTAAAATTAATATTTATTAATAATTTTTTGTATTAAAAAACATAAATTCCTAAATTAAAAATTAAATAAAATAATAATTTGGATAAAATATATATTTTTATAATATTTTTAATTTTTTCTACTAAAATAAATTAAATAATAATTATTAATTAATTAATTTTTTTTTTTTTATGAAATGCGGGTACCCGCAAACCTGCTCTAGAAAATTTGATGACCCGCACCCGCCCCGCTAGAAACTATTTCGACCCGCACCCGCGACCCGCAATTTGAAAAAAAAAAAAATTCGACCCGCACCGGGTCTAACGGGGCGGGGCCCGCGGGTTTCTGATTAAATTGACAGGCCTAATTGTAGTAATACTCCTATTTTTGTGTAGACTATAATCACCATGATAAACCATGCTATTGGAGCAGCTGGAGTTGTTAGCCAGCAGTGCAAGACTGTCGTGGATCAATACGGGCAGATGATTTTGGATTTACTTTTGTCTGAAGTAAGTATGCTTAATATTGGACTAGCTACTAAAATCTGTGAAAAATGAAATGTTTCTGACTGATTTTCCCCTTCCCTGTTGCAGGCCCAACCGAAGAAAATCTGCTCGCAGATTGGTCTGTGCACTTTCAATGGTAACCGTGGTGTCAGGTAAAGTTTCAATGGTTTCATTAATGTTATATAGACGTTATAACATGTTGACATTGCAATTAAAGTCCCAAGATTTTCATCTTGGAATGATTTTTATTTTTTTCTCTGATCTGTTCTTATTTAATATGATTCTTTATCTTTCATTGTTTAGTATGGGCATTGCGTCGGTGGTGGACAAGGAAAACGCCAAATTGTCTAATGGTGTTGGAGATGCTGCGTGTTCTGCATGTGAGATGGCAGTTGTGTGGATACAGAGCCAGTTGAGGCAGAACATGACTCAAGATGCCATATTGAACTACGTCAACGAGGTAAAACAATAAGTGTCTGTTACAACAATATTGGTCAAATAGAGTTGAATCATTCTTGTCCTGATCCAGCATGTTGGTATTTTGTTGTTTAACAGCTATGTGAGCGCCTTCCCAGCCCAATGGGAGAGTCTGCAGTGGACTGTGCACAACTCTCAACAATGCCCACTGTTTCACTCACCATTGGAGGCAAAGTCTTTGATCTTGCTCCAGAGGAGGTATGATTTAGAACAGGCTTGATATATTTTGTAGTGAATATTATCGTATCTGCTAATCTTGGTGCTGTTATTATGGTGTGAGCAGTATGTTCTGAAGGTTGGTGAGGGAGCTGTGGCACAGTGCCTCAGTGGATTCATTGCACTTGACGTTGCTCCACCTCGTGGACCTCTCTGGTAAACCCTTGGTTCTATGGTGCAGCACAATTTCTTCTTTCATTCTTTCTTTATTTCTAACGGTGGTAAAAATGTGACAGGATCTTGGGAGATGTGTTCATGGGCAAATACCACACTGTGTTTGACTTTGGTAAAGAGAGGGTTGGGTTTGCAGAAGCAGTGTAAACACGGTTGGGGTTGGTTTCGTGAATGGTTTTAGTGTGAACAATCTGTGTGTTCAAGTGTTGTTTGTCCGTTTTCTGGAGTTAAAAAGACTTTTGAGTCGTAGACTCGTAGTAGCAATGGTGGCGCAGCTCCTTTTATCTCTAATGCTTTCTGAACGAAAAAAAAATGGCCATTGTAGTTTTGAAGGCATTGGCTTTGTAAATACCTTCTAAGTAAGTTCGATGGTGAAAACTTTAATAAAAGTCTGCCTCCCTTTTGTTTAATGCTCTCTGACATTGTCTTACGTCTCGAATGAATGATTTGGCAACTTTCTGCAAAAACTAGAAAATACAAGGTTACAGCATAAATTTTGGAGAATGATCAAAATCTTTTTTATATTTGATTTTTAACCACAAAATTCCAACGTCCAAAAACACTAAAGGCACAGTGATAAATTGTGAATGCCTCTTATGAAGTTATGAGTAAGAAGATGAATCTTAACTTCTGCAACTTGTCCTGTTTCCAGGTTAAACAGGCATCTGGACTTTTAGAACTAAACCTTAATCCTCGAGAAACCTTAATTCGTAGGCGAATTCCCCAAACCCAATACGAAGCTTGCTTTCTGCATTAATATCAGAATCGAGAGAAGTAGTGACTTTGTGAATGAGAAATTGTAGTGACAACTTTGCAGGAGTGTATGTGTGTATAGAAGGAAATATGAACCGATTTGAATAGTTTTTTTGTTTTGGTCGCAAAATGGACCAGTTACAACGAGTTACAGTTTCCTAGGGTAGAATCGATCATTTCTACTTTAGCTAACACCCACACAAGAAGCAAACCTATCTTTGTTTTGTATTCCCTCATCTTTACCCCATCAGGCCATCACCTTCCATGTTAACAAGATGCCATAACACCAAACCCCACACTCCCGATAACAAACTCCAAACAAATCTATTCAAACGGCATATCACAAAGAAGTTAAAGATGTTGGAGAAGAGTCTCAAGTATTCTTTTTGATGCTCGACCTCGAAATTTTTGAATCCACAGTATGCAATTGGTTTCGAAGATCCTGGTTTTCCTCAAGCAACCGGTTGAACTCAATAAGGAACCCTTCAGATTGCTTTTGTAGAGCTACCCCACTGGTTTTTTCGGTATGAATTTCTTTAGCTTTTGCCACAAGCTCAGAGGCCAGCTGCTCTTGCCTTTCCTGAAGCGAGATTATTTCTTCTTTCAAGTTTTTAACTTCATCTAAAGCTCTGGCCTTTCCACCTTCCAATCCTGCTCCTTCCTTCTTTATAACTTCCATTGTCTTCCTTCTTATGCGTAGTTCTCTCATGTAATGATGCAGCCTGTCTATCATTAGCCCAAGGAAAAGAAAACCACCTGAAAAGACACACATAACTAAACTTTACCAAAGCTGAAGAGAAGCTTCAAAAGGCACAAAAGAAACCAAACTAAAACTGGAAAAACCGATTTCAAATAGCAAAACTGAAGTAAGTTGAATCATAGGAAGAAAACAAGCTAAACGTTCACACTAGAAAGAAAAGGTTTACTTAAGCAGAAGCCTCAAACTGAAACTTAAAACGCTAATGGAGCTATATGGATCTTTCCACAGCTAAATTGATTGAAGTAAGTTGAATCAAAGCTGTGATAAATCGAAAATTCAAGAGCTAAACCATCACACTAGAGCTACTCCAACTACAGCTATGAACCTATGTTAGACACAGGAGTAAGATCCACTGATCCAGCACCAGTGATCACAAACATTTCAAGAGATTGCAACCTCCACAACATAGTTTCTAAAACAATCTATGGATCTCCAATTCTGTATTAGAAACAGTAGTAATCGGCAAAAACTGGATCCAATCCGACGAGCTTACCCATAAGAGTCGATTCAAGGAGATGCTTAGCCATGATAACCTCATCTGTAGGGTTCATTGCACCGTCTTCGATCCAACGCTTCTGGATCGCCATCATATTGTACACGCTCGCCACCAGAAGCACAATAACCGTCGCCGAAACCGTCTGAATCACCACCGGACCACGGCCACGCTTCGTACGATCCAAGCTCATGATCAACAGCTTCCTAATCGGAGTCTTAAAGGAAAGAGCAATTATCACAACGACCTCGAAGAGTACAACAGCGAATAGTAAATGCTGCATCGTATCTTGATCTCAGAATCGTGAATGTGAATCTTCTAGGGTTTCGAATTTTCCTCCGAGAAATCAAAATATAACAGCGATCGAGAAAATTTTCTCGTCGGAAAATACGAAGAAGGAAAGTTGAAGTCGTGAGGAAAATATATTAGAACCTCTATAAATTAATACTCGTTAAATTAATAAGCTCTCTAAATTAATAAATTATCCCGATTCCGAGTTGGACCGATGTTGACATATTTCGATAAGATAATAATTTTGTTTGAAATCTCCATGTAAATATATGGTCCCATTTATAACAAAATTAATAATCATATAAATTTATTATATATATAAGATATTTTAGTAAAATTTGATTTTAATGTTGTTTATATATTCGTAAATTTATAATTTTGTTGGAGTTTATCTCTATTTTTCTTAAAATATCAAAAATATATGATATTATTTTCTTAAATTGCATCCAAAATTATTAAAAAACTATATATGCAATGATTATTTTCTAATGTGTAAGTGCATTAAAATACATCAAAATATTATCTTCATTTTTCTACTTTCTATATAACATTTTTTAAAATTCTGAAAAAACTCTCTATAAATTAATAATTATTAATTTATCGATTAATTAATAACCTCTATAAATTAATAAAACTCTCCGTTACAACATTATTAATTTATAGAGGTTTTACTGTAATAAGCTGTAAAAAAAACATTTGCTTTTAAAAGTTTTCATATTTATCTTAGTGGTTCTTTAAGTTTTAGTTAGTTTACAAAATAGCTCAATATTTAGAAATGTGTTCATAGTAACCCAAATAATTCCCTAAACAATTAAAAACCTGGAAGTGTCCACAAGCTCTCTTCTGGAGAAAGGTACCCGAGGAAGATGATGAAGTGGTCGATCGTTAAGAGAATCATCGTAACTGGAGGTTCATTCACTTCTATGGTATGGATACCAAAAAGCCCCAATCCTTTTCGTGATTTTATGTTTTGTTCGATTCGATGATTCTCTGCTTATTTGAGTTTCTGTATCAACGTTTGGTGTTTCGATACTGATATGAAATTTTGAGACATTCTTGTTCTTCCGAAATTTATATATCTGTAGATTTGGAGCCTTCACGCTCCACCTTGTGTTTGATTACGAACTGAGAAATCCATTCTTTAGGCATCATTCAATGGATGAATTCGAATTCACATTGTTCATAGTTCTATGTGGAATTTGTTCTATTATGAAAATTTTAATACTTTGGTTTTCTGTGTATTGGCATTGCAGAAATATATGGTGTTAGCTCCAGCTGATTTGAGCTGGAGCTGCTTGTTCTCCGATATTCATTCTTTGATAAACACAGGAGAAGAAGAGAAAGAAGAAATCCTGAAGAAGGTGGTAAACCATAGTGAAAGTGGTTCGAAGAAGATCAGCAAAATTGATTATACAAATCTTGTTGAAAAGTATACGAGAGATGGAAATGTCTCTGCTGCATATGACTTGTTGCAGTCCTTACAAGACAAGAACATATCCTTGCCTATTTCGGTTTTCAAGAATCTTCTTGCGGCAGCGGGTGAGCAGAACGATATGAAGCTTTCTTGCAGAATTTTCAGAGAGCTCTTGGTCACAGCGGGTAAGGAACCATTGAGTTCAGATTGTTATCTCAACCTTGCCAGAGCCTTCATTAAAACGGATGACTGCACGCATTTGTCGAGTCTTCTCAAAGAAATATCGGAGTCTTCTCTTCCCTGTAGGTTAATAGTAATAAACAGAATCATCTTTGCATTTGCTGAATCTAGACAGATCGATAAGGTCCTTATGATGCTTAAGCAGATGAAAGAGTGGCAATGTGAACCAGATGTGGTCACATACAACTCGGTTTTGGATATCTTGGGTCGAGCTGGTCTCGTGAGCGAGATGCTTGGGGTATTGTCGTCGATGAAGGAAGATTGTGATGTATCACTAAACATCATTACATACAACACGGTGTTGAACGGGATGAGGAAAGCTTGTAGATTCGATATTTGTTTGGTGTTATACAACGAAATGGTGCAGAGTGGTGTTGAACCAGATTTACTTAGTTATACCGCAGTGATAGACAGTTTAGGTCGATCTGGGAACATAAAGGAATCCTTGAGGCTTTTTGATGAGATGAAACAGAGACAGATTCGACCATCGGTTTATGTATACCGAGCATTAATCGATTGTCTGAAGAAGTCAGGAGATTTTCAAAGGGCATTGCAGCTTTCAGATGAGTTGAAGAACAGTTCCTCACTAGAGTTGGCAGGTCCACAAGATTTCAAGAGACACTTGAGATCACATAGTCGTTAAAAATATAGCCTGTTTAGAATGTTTTGATTCTGATAGGAATTTGTATGAAATCAAACACAATCCGTTTTAGTTTGATTTTAGTTTAATTTTAATTTCAAGAAACCTGAGAAGGTTTGAAGAGTGTGATAATATGACCAGTAGTCTCATAAAAGTCTGCATACTACAAAAGAAGTACAAAATGTGTCAAAGTTTCTCTTTGAAAGAAAAAAGATATTTTGGGTGCCGGAATCTGAGATTTAAGCCAGCGGTCTGGGAGGTCGATATATGTCCGGAGAAGTCTGCTAAATTACGAAAATAGCCTTAGGTTTCCTCCTTTCTTACCATAGTTTGGTCTTGACCCAGAAAAGGAGGAAAACAACCCCGAACACGATTGCAACTGGTGCCCATTTCCTGATCAATGCCTGGGTTACCAAATTCAATGTTTCAGAACCATATCCAAAAATGTATGCTACAACAATATGTAAGTATGATCAATGTTGTAGTGTGTAATGTAAGGATTATACGATCAAACTCACCTGACGGTTCAAATCTTTAGCCTTGTCAGCATATATACGGGATTCAGATGTTAACCGGCTAGACATCTCGCTCACCTCTGCATTAACAATAAGAGAATGAAACAGTACATGATGAGCATATTGGTGTGCTGATTATAACAAATGTGCAGAACTAGTAATTCCAATTCTCCCAATTCTAAAAGCGTAATGATTGACCACAGGAGAAGGTATAGATGGGGCTTACGGTCCAGCTTTTCTCCAACACCTAGGACTTCCTGCACATTCCGCGTCATTATTTGATGGACCTCATAGAGTTCATCATTCAACTTGGCAATATTTCGTTGTGTGCGAGTGTCTTGGTATAGTTTCTTGGTTTTCTGTATGAAGGTATCTACAAAAAAAAAAAAAAAAAAAAAATGGGGAAAGAAGAGTGAAAAACCCAGGAAGATTATGTTTCCAAGATACTGATGAATACCGAAGAATATCTACACTGCACATACCAAATTTAATAAATGCATAAGGTCGAGCAGCTGTTTCAATGTTAGGCCCATTGACACGTTCAAATTCATTCTTGAGATCTTCCAGGTATTGGAAAGCGAGTTTCTTTGGGTAAGAGCGGTCACACATTGTCAAGTAACAAACACGTCCTTCTATGATGTAACTAAAGTTTTCTGGTCAAGAAAACATAGATATTTGGAAGTTTCTTTCACCTTAGTTTCGAGTTAATAGATGTAAAAGACAGAATGAATATCACATATGTCCAAAACTAGTCAAGCATAAAAAAAAAATAATCATAATGCAAGAGGATTGAAACGTGCCATAAGCCAGAAACCAGTGAAAATCTACAAGGCTGTCAACAAAACCTTCTCAATATCATATGCAGAGTAAATGTCAGCCAACTTTCTGCAATCCTAATGATGATATAGTACTAAGATGCAACTCTTAGTCAAACATCAAATATGAAATCTGTCAATCAACAAACACTATCCAAGCATAATATGAACCAATAGAAAGCAGATGTTAAGGATACTGGAAAATATAGGGGCCAGTTTCAACGGACATTCTTGAAGCCTCATTTTGACCTCTGGAAAGATTCTTAAACAGAGCTTTGACCTGTTGCTTATACATATCTGAATCTGGTAAGTCACGTCCATCATCGAGCCCCTCAGCTAGAGGCAACCCATCAGTAACACGAGCTATCAAAGTCATTTTCACCATCTTTGCGTTATTCCTTCTCCAATAACAATTTTACTGCAATTATCACAAAAAAAAAATCCAAACGAAATATGAATCCTCCAACTCACCAGAACCAGAAACCAATCTTTATTATCAAGAACGCATGCTTAAGACCAAGGTTTGATAAAAACACATGATAGTCAAAGAGAATGAAAAATCAAAACTTTTCAACAATGAGAGTTCGAGATAGCTTTCTCTCTACTTGCAGTCTAGATATTGAAGACGATGAACTATGGATACGTGAGATGAAAATTAAGCAGATAACATCAACCTCAAAGAAACTCAAACTTGACATCAACATAAAAAGCATTCGATTTCCACATTGTGACAATTCACCACCAATATATCATCATATAACCAATTTCAAACAACCACATAGAGCTTTAGTTAAATAAAAATCCAAAATACATCACAATTTTACGCATATTCCGCAATTCGTAATCTATTCTTTGACAAGCTAAACCATCCACAACCGAGAAAATCCAATTCGAAAGAAATCAAAGATCTAATGAAGAAATCCACTGAAATTATCAAACGAGCAATGATCCAAAGAGGTATACACTCAGTAGCATCTTCAGAATATCCCAAAGTTCCGATCCAAAGCGGAAGCAAATCTCAAAAAAATTGCAAAATTGAATAAAATTCTCATTGTTATATAGATATGTAACACGGAAAATTACACTTGAACATGGATTTAGAAAAAAAAAACCTGATACGAGCAGTAAATTGGTTCTTCTTCTTGATTCAAAGATCTGAGGAGCAGGGGAAGACGATGATCCAAGGAAAGAGACCAGTAATTTTTTAATAAAAGGGTTTATCAATTGGGGTGAATTATTATTAATTATTTTTTCTTTCTTTCTTTTCCTTTTCCTTTTTTTTGTCATTCGAAATAATTTATGACGATCTACGTTCTGCGATTACCAGGCCTCATGTGATTGGGCTTGTGACGCGTTTTATTGACATGTCTTGCTGACGTGGCGCGTCTGATTTAGCCTCACAAACGCCACGTTGCGTTTAGTCGACGCTCTTATGCAACCCAACGTTTTAGCGTTTTGAAACTGGATCGAACCGGTCAAAGCGCCTTTATGACTTGGAGAAAACCGGAAAGAATCGGCTAAAACCGCCGGTTCATGAGACATAAACTCAAATCTCCTTTCTTCTCCGACGTTCCTCTCTTCTCCAGTTTCTTCTCTTCTCAGCTCAAAATCACAAATCGTCAGCTTGAGAAGAGAACCATCTGTCACCAATCTCAGATGAGAAATCAAAATGTTACCTTTGTTTGTTCAGTTTAATTCATCTTCTGTTCAATTTCGATTTATATCGGAGTATAATTAAAATTAATTCTGCTCGAGTTTGGCAAAGATCTTTCTATTCTCGAAGACGAGAGCTCGTGATCAATGGCGAAAGCCATGGAATCAAACTCGAAATCCAGAAAAGAATCCATCTTGATCAAATACGCCATCTTCTCACGACTCCTAGTTCTGTTCTTAACTGTCTTATGGCGGAGCTTACTCCAACCGTACGATACATCAGCTGCACTCAATCCACCTTGCTTGTATCACAAAGACGTCGCCACCGAAGATTCTCCTCCACTCTTTGTAGCCAATGCATCAATCTCAAAGACCCTTGAAAATAGCGTTGTCTGGGACAGTGTGTATTTTCTCCGAATCACCGAGTGTGGATATGAGTATGAGCAGACTTACGCCTTCTTGCCTCTGCTTCCCTTCTTCATCTCACTTCTCTCTCGTTCAGTTTTTGCGCCTTTGGTTCCATTGATTGGTCTTCGAGCTGTGATGGTGTTGTCTGGTTACATTGTCAGCAACTTGGCCTTCATATTTGCTGCTATCTATCTATTCAGGTACTTCGTCTTTGACATTCATCCAAAATCGATCACCCTGTCTGTAAATAAGTCAAAGCATGAGTCTTTTGTGCTCTACGAGTTCATCATTTTGCGTAGGCAATCAACAGTTTTGAGTTCGTTTTAGTTCTGTGAGTTTATTGGTAACTAATTGTGTTTGTTATTCTCGATATAGAAGTCTCTTACGCCAGTCGTTGCTAACAGGGTTTCAGTTATTATCTTGAAGGACACTGAAGCATCATTTAGAGCTTCAATTATCTTCTGTTTCAATCCGGCGTCCATATTCTATTCTTCAATGTAATGTATTCAAGCAATCATCTCATACATTCTTTTACTGAAAGTAAGATTTTCAGTCTTATCAGAATGGTAACTAAGTGTAGACCGAACTGTTTCCATGTGACTTCCAGATATTCAGAAAGTCTGTATGCTCTATTTTCTATTGGAGGCGTGTATCACTTGTTATCTGGTAGCAGCAATGTAGGCACGCTCTGGTTTGCACTCTCTAGCTGTGCAAGGTCCAATGGAGTTCTTAATGCTGGTTATATCTGTTTCCAGACGATGCATCGAGCATATGAAGCTTTATATCAGAAAAGGCGTGTTTATGTGAGTTATACATATTCTTTCATGTTTCAGAAATTATGACTGCAATTCAAACACCGGATTTTGTTGGTAGAATGTTTAATCTGGATCAGTCTATTTCCTACATTTAGATCCTTCTAGAAGATAGAAAAGGAAAATCTCGAGCAATCCTTATAGTTACTTTGTTCTTTATTTCTATTTAATGGAGTTCCACTTAACTGTCTGTTGATATGGGTTGCAGTGGAAGAGATTCTTGATTTAGTATCTCTCAAATCGTAGCTGCTTGGTTTATCATGTAACTTCTGAATGTATAAAGCCTGTCTCTTTTAGCTCGCTGTCAACTCTTTAAACGTATGGTAGCCATAATGATTTGTCTCTCTACCCAGTTGGCTATGCAGGTTTTGGTTGCTGGATTTCTTAGATGTGTATGCATTTGTCTTCCTTTTGTCGCATATCAAGCATACGGATACTACAACATATGCCATGGACATACACTTGATGAAATGAGGCCTTGGTGCAAAGGAAGGATACCTTTGCTGTACAGCTTCATTCAAAGTCATTATTGGTAAGTACTTTAAACAATAATCATTTTCTTCTTCTTGCAAAGTTTCTTTCTTATATTTGATGTTGTGCCTTTATTTCCTTGTGCTGATGACATGATACCTGACAGGGGAGTAGGCTTCCTTAAATACTTTCAGTTTAAACAGCTCCCAAACTTTCTGCTCGCATCCCCAATTCTTTCTCTAGCTGTGTGTTCAATTATGAGTTACATCAAGTCTCGGCCTGAGCTCTTCATTTCTCTGGGGTTTCAAGCTACCGAGAAAGAAAAGAGCTCTGCTGCAAGGCTTTATTCTCTGAAGGATACGGTTAAACCAAATGTTATAACTTCAACAAATGAAGGTATCATTTTCTTTGTTATGAAATATAATAATAGCTCCAAAATTTAAAATTGATGGATCCTCTCTATCTTCCTGAGTAGGAAACCGAGACATTAGGCAGCGGAAATCTAGCAAAAAGAAGGAGGTTCCTGTGACCAATGTAGCTGCGGAATCCAACTCGCCAGAAAAATCAGGATACTTTTCAGCTGATGTATTCCCATTTGTCGTACACTTGGGTTTAATGACAGCCACGGCATTCTTCATCATGCATGTTCAGGTTACAATCCTTAGTAGCTCAAACAGAAAACTCTTTGAGAATATAAAGATTTTAAGAAGATGCTAAAGTTTTAATGAGACTGTCTTGTTGTGGTAATTGCAGGTTGCAACACGGTTCTTGTCAGCGAGCCCTCCTGTATACTGGTTTGCATCGTATTTGATTGCATCTCCAAAACATAGTAAATGGGGATACTTAATATGGTCATATTGTGCAGCCTATATCCTTCTTGGCACTTTACTCTTCTCAAACTTTTATCCCTTCACTTGATTTCATGGCTTTCTCAACGGCAATATTACCGGTTTTCTTGTTTTCTACACGATTTTAGCCAATTAGTATTAGTTTTTTTGGCTCTGCTCAGTGCTCACTGTTCACTGTGATCTCATTTGGCAAGAGATTGACATGTTTTTTTTGGCTGTTTTGTAAAAGATTTGACATTGAGGCGACTCTTTCATTGTAAAAACTAGTTTTATCGATGAAGTGTTCGGTGTTACTCTCTTTGGTATGATTCTTTAGTTTTGTTATATATCTGAACTAGAATGCTTCAACTTTATTCTTTGGGCTCAAACTTTAGACTTACCCAGAGTAATGGAGTGTACTAAAATAGTAAAATCCACTTTATAACAACTACTAGAGATTTGATTGGGCCCTAGATAAAGCGTCCAGCCCATTGTGAAAGACAAACACGTTGTTGGATACCAGGAGCTTAAGTAAAAATTATCCCACATCGCTTATACCCGAAACAAAGACTGGGGAAGGAGGAGTATAAATAGAGGAGGAGACAGAACGAGCAAATTACTTACCTGGACGGGGTCGACTCGTGATCAAGAAGACGAGTGGCCTAGGCTAGTGACCTCCATTGCACATTACGGAGGGGTGCTTAGCTTAAGGTCTTCCCATGAGGAAGAGCCTACGTCATTATTTGTGGAAGAGGGGGTTTGCGTTCGCGCAGCCCCTACCATCATTAGTCTTAATCTTCAAAGTTTTCTGTATTAAATTATCTATTTGTAAGCGTAATGGAATTTGCCAGAACCTATATGTATAGTGGTGTATAGCTATATTTTTATTATTTTGATATAGAGTCCCACATCGGAACTAGGTGTCAAGTTGATAGGTCTTGTTCAGATATAAAAGAGAGAGGCATGCGTTGAGTTGAAATTATCTTTGCGCTTGGGGCAATGACGCAGCTAATGAGGTTCTAACCGAGGCGCGTCTATTGCTGGTTGAAAACTATTTCCAAACCCCCTCTTAGGCCTGAGCTCGTCTTAGACCTTCGAGAATTTTTGAAAGGGCTCCCTTTGGGGTAAAGCTCTACAATCCTTCAGTTTAATATTTGTTTCAGTAAATTTATGAAAAATATTTGGTGTCTAACCAAAAACGTTAGAAAACAATAACAAAAGAAAATTCGATTTCATTTGGAAAAACAAGAATTGTTATTTGCAAATCATCAAATTGTAATTTTCTATTGCGTATACTAAGATCTTTTTCTTGAGTGAAGAAACCTGTTAAGAACATCGGTTATCTGATGATATAAATTGTCTGCTTTTGAGTTAAAATAAATTGTATAATGAACAGACATCAAGTACAAGAGGAATAACAGCAAGAATTGCAAAGAGCTAACATTAAAAACTATCTGAGCTTGGGTTTGATGAGTTCAATGCCTCCCATGAAAGGCCTAAGGGGCTCAGGGATCACCACAGATCCATCTTCTTGCTGGTAATTCTCCAGCAAACACACCATCATCCTCGGGACCGCACATGCCGTTGCGTTTAGAGTGTGCACAAACTTGGTAGCTGGAAGATTCGCTTTGCCTTTCTTTGGACCTGTCTGAAGCGGTTCAGATGGGCGGTAACGGATTCCCAGTCTTCGGCTTTGGTAATCAGTGCAGTTTGATGCGCTTGATATCTAGTTCAGAAGTTAAAACAGCAAGCTCAAAGAAGAAACCAAGATTTGGTTCTAGGGGTCCCGACAAAAATACATACGGAGTTAGTTTTTTACCTCGCCAAATCGTCCTAAACCGGGCATCCATGCTTCAATGTCAAACTTGCGGTAAGCTGGAGCGCCTAAATCCGCAGTGGCCATATCCAAAGTTCTGCAAGGATAAAGTTAGATTTCCTGAAGACAAAAGCTCTGGTTAGAAAAAATCAGGTTCAAAATTAAGTTTCTTACTTAAAGTGTAATCCTAGCGAAGTGAACAAATCTTCTTCGATCTGAATGAGTTCTTGGTGGAAGGTTTCACTATCTTCAGGTCGGCATATGACGAACATTTCTGCTTTGCTAAACTGATGGACTCGGTAAAGACCTCTGCTCGAAATCGAGAAAACACACATATTTTTAGTAAGACCAATGCATATATTGAAGAAGCCAAGAACACATAGATTCTACCAGGACTAAACATTTTCTTCTAACTTACTTTGTGGCGGCGCCAGCTGCGCCCGCTTCAGTACGGAAGCAATGAGAGAAAGCTATATATTTCAGAGGTAATGCTGATTCAAGAAGGATAGTATCCATGTGGATTCCTCCTACGGGAATTTCAGCGGTACCAATGAGACATTGGTCAGTTCCATCTATAGAATAAACCTATCCAGAAGAATGGAAGCATAATTGGCAACAAACAAAAAAATGTTGACTTATCAGATAGAGCAAACACACAAGCATAGCTCAAACCTGAGTATTATCTCCACGAGGTTGGAAACCGCACTTCTCAACGATAGAAGATCTCACGATTTCAGGGGTCGTTAGTGGCGTAAAACCCTTCTTCATGACTTGTGATAATGTCCAATTAAGGAGGGCCATCTCCAATAAAACTGCCTCATTCTTCAAGTAGAAAAACTTTGAACCACTTACCTGTAGTATAAAAAAACAGAAGGAAATTACTTCATCTCAACCTAAAAAGGTGTGCTTTGATAACTTCAAATAGACAAAGTGTATACCTCTGCAGCAGAGTCAAAATCAATGAGATCAAGATCCTTCCCAAGCTGAAGATGATCTTTAACTGGAAAACTAAACTCACGTGGACTACCAACCTACAAAAGAAAATAAAGAACTCAAAAAAAAAAATCCAAAGTCAATGCAACAGTTGAGGGGAGTTATGACCAAACTAACTTACCTCCTTTCTAATTGCCGATGAATCCTCTCCTCCAACAGGAACATCAGGGTGTGTCATATTTGGTATAGACTGTGCTAAATGTTGAAGCTCATCTTTAAGCTTCACAAGGTCTTCCTCCAGAGTTACAAGACTTTCCTTAAGATTTTTACCTAAGGCGAAAACGCTCTATTAATTATCCTTTTATAAAGAACACAAATTGACAAACAAAATGGATTCCTAGTTTACCTTCTTCTACGAGCCTCTCACGTTCTGATGGTTCCAGCTTCCCTTTCATCTTCTTCGCAACATTGTTTCTTTCCTCACGAAGCCTCTCAACTTCCTGCTATCTGCAATCATTGATTAGCTGAACCGAGAGAGCAAAAAAAAAAAAAAACGAATGTTTATAAACCAATGTCAACACTCCATGAGTAACTAACAAAACAACAACTTTAACATGTTTCTTTGGAGTTCTTACTCAAAAGTAGCTGACTTTACATGTTTCCAGTACTAAAAATTCCCAAATTCTGGATAGAGCTAGTTGCTAATATGGATAAAGAGTATAGAGTAGAAGATTAGATAACCTTTTGAAGATTGACCATGTTCTCGTAAAGCTCGAGCACAGCTTCCAAATTAGCATTGGAATTTCGATTCTTGATATTGATTTCGACTGCTTCTTTGTTATCTCTTATCCATTTGAAATCAATCGACGCTTTCCACTGAGGCCTCGCAGCTAAAAACTCGCATCAACCGAAAACGAATCAGCAATATTCATAACAATCATAAATTTTGAAGAGGTAAGAGAGTCAAACGGTGAATACCAGAGGAATCAGAGGTCTGTATGGTCGGAATATCTTGTACGACGGCGGAAGCAGAGAAAGCTCTGAGCAGGAGAGGCTTACGCGGTTGAACATGGCGGGAAAAGGAACCTAGGTTTAGAGTATTGGGAAATGGCTTGAGGAAGAGGCGGGAAGAGAATGTAGAGAAGGTAACAGGAACCGCCGCGAGTCTCAATTTGTGTAAACTCATCGCCGGAGCTGACAAAGAAGAAGAGACGACGACGACTAAGTTTATAAAGCGTTCCCAAATTTGTTTATCTGCTGCTCTTTGCGGATTGCTATTGAAACGCTGTCGTTTTAATCTGTGAAAAAAAAAAATCGAAACAAATTTTACCGGCACGGCAGGGAGATGACGTGTCAGGGGGGAGGTGTTTGGTCTACTACTTGTGACCTTTTGACTTGCCACGTGTTTATTTAGACTCGTGTTAAGATTTCGTCTAAGTAATAACGATACCGTTTTAGATGGGTTTTAAACATTAAACGTGGCCGTCGAAGTAGACCAAAGGGTGTGTGTTTTATTTATGTAGTTGAAAATTAGATTTATAGAAGTTTCTTTTGTTTTCCTCTTCACTTTGTTCTGTTGTGACATAATAGTCCATATAATTCGCAGAAGCAGAAATCGAAAAAACTGGAAACTAAACTAATTTTGATTTTTGCTCGACGTTTGAGCTGAAATAAAGAATGGCGATTTGGTCGATCGTTAGAAGAAAAGTCGTTAATGGCGGTAACTCGGCTTCTTCGGTGAGTATTCCAGAATATTCTTCTGTTTTTCATCATTCATTTTTAGCCAATTGGGAGTAAATTTGTTAAGCTGTGTGTTGTTGATCAGATTTTAAAACAGTCGTGGAAGAGTGAGCGTACTACGGCGGCGGCATCTCATCCTCGGTACTATGGAGCTCTTGCAAGCGAGGTAGATTCTTGGTCTTATGTCCATACTTTTCAATGTTTTTAATACTTTCTACATCGAGTTTGTATTCGAAAAGAACTAGTCCTTTTTTGTGTTCTTTAAAGCTATGAATCTGCTTTTTGTGAGATGGTCAATAGATTAACCAAGTAATCGTTATTGGATTATTGCTTGTTCATTGTGATGTTAAGATATTTCCAATGGACTTTTGGTTTGATCTTCTTTTGCTCGAATCACATGTTGTGGTTAACTTTTTTTAAATTGTATTTTCTATATTTGTTTTTCCTCTGCTTATAAAGGCATCTTAAACATTGTTTACAGACCTCAGTTGTCACAAGGGGATCATCACAAGTGGTGAATTCCACTGGTCTTCGTTCTTATTTAGGTACTCCTTGGTCAATATTTGATAAAAGACTGTCACTTTCTTGTATTCATATCCCTTTTACTTCTCTTGATCTGTAGGTTCCCATTTCAGCTCAAAGGCTATGAGGTGGGTTAAGCTATCTTCGAAGCCATTAAGTTTAAGAGCTTGAAAAATACTTGAAGGGTCAGCCTTTTTGATAGCTTTAATTGTTTTCTGATACTTTGCTTTTATTGCCTTAAAGCAGGGTAACTGTTCCAAGCATCCATACATTCAACAATAGAATAAGGCTGTTCTCGTCAGATAACGGTATGATATCATATACTCATGATATTACATTTAATCCATGTTAGTGCTAATTATGGGAGCTTTGATAATTGATTATGAAATTCATTTTGATGATGATGAAAAGGTGGATCAGTGGATGCTGTTGTTCCATTCATGGGAGAATCTATTACTGATGGCACTTTAGCCACTTTCTTAAAGAGTAAGTAGAATTTGATAAAGTTGCATATCTAAGATTCTTCATTGGAATTAACTTCTATTTACTGCGATCAGAACCTGGAGACCATGTGGAAGCTGATGAGCCCATTGCTCAGATAGAAACTGATAAGGTATTTATTGGAGGTTCTTCCTTTTCTTGCTACTATTCTTGATGCTTCATCAAGCTTACTTATATTTTGGTGTACTAAACAGGTTACGATCGATGTTGCTAGTCCTATTGCCGGAACTATTGAGAAGGTAGAGTCTTAGATTGAAAGAATAGTTGCCAATATGTTCTAGCTGCATTTAAATTCTCTTTAATTCTGCAGTTTGTGGCAAAAGAAGGTGATACAGTGGAGCCTGGTTTCAAGATAGCAGTGATATCTCAATCTAGTGGAGCTGCAACTCAGGTTAAAGAATCAGAGAAGAAACCTGAGGAGACTAAACCAGAGGCAAAAGAAGAGAAGCCAAAAACTGTTGCAGAAGCTCCTCCTTCAGCAAAAGTGGAAACTTCACCTCAAAAAGAGAAGCCTAGAGCTCCTCCTCCACCACCTGCTTCAGGACAGTCACCAAGAGAGCCCCAACTTCCTCCGAAGGATCGGGAAAGAAGGGTACATACTTGAATTAAGAGTTTCCATGCTTTGTTTAGAACATCCTGCTTCTTGCAGTATGCTTAGTTTTTGAGTTTATACAAGCAGGTTCCAATGACAAGACTCAGAAAACGTGTTGCCACACGATTGAAGGATTCTCAGAACACCTTTGCTCTACTGACTACGTTCAATGAAGTGGACATGTAAGTTTTTGACAGCCTATAGATTAGTGATTAGTTAAAGTTACTTGTGTTTTGTGGTAAATATCTAGATTAAAAACGGCCCTTGTTTGTCCCTTATCTCATGAGTAATCTTGTTCTCACTACCATGTTTCTGACTTTTACCTCTATGTTTTTTTAATTTCTCGGAATCAGGACTAATCTGATGAAGCTACGTTCTGAGTACAAAGATGCGTTTCTAGAAAAGCATGGTGTCAAACTAGGATTGATGTCAGGTTTTGTAAAGGTATAAACTTTACTACTCCCCACCATCAAAACATTGCGTCTCTATCTTCAAGAGAATGAAACCTCAGGTATTTTTTGTTCCAGGCTGCCATCAGCGCACTCCAAAATCAACCAGTCGTGAACGCTGTTATCGATGGAGAAGACATTATCTACAGAGATTACGTTGACATCAGCATTGCTGTTGGTACACCAAAGGTACCATTTTCATCTCATCTGTATAAGTTTCAGATGAATATGAAGTGAAAACTTATCACAATATGATCTATATAGGGACTTGTTGTTCCAGTGCTTCGAAATGTAGAGAATATGAACTTTGCTGAGATTGAGAAAGAGATCAATAAGCTTGCCAAGAAAGCAACAGCTGGAACAATCTCGATTGATGAAATGGCTGGAGGCACATTCACTATCTCTAATGGTGGTGTTTATGGAAGCCTCTTGAGTACTCCAATCATTAACCCTCCTCAGGTTTGAAGTTTCTCCCACTTTTTTTTTCTCAATCAGCAGCAACATTTTCTAGTGATCCCCCGGAAGTTTCTTACCAGTTTACCATTTACTGTTTACAGTCAGCTATTCTCGGTATGCACTCGATAGTGAACCGTCCAATGGTTGTGGGAGGAGAAGTTATGTCAAGGCCAATGATGTACATCGCTCTGACTTATGACCACCGTCTGATAGATGGAAGAGAGGCTGTTCTTTTCCTCCGTCGCATTAAAGATGTCGTTGAGGATCCGCGCAGGCTGCTTCTCGATATCTAGACCGGATTCTGTTAAAAATTTATAAGCCCCAAGATGCAAATAAACGGTTTTTGTTGGATCGTTTATAAAACCCGAAAACAAGTTTCTTACTTTTCATGATCATGGTTCCTTCCATGATCAACCAAGAACCTGTAGATGTTCATATATGTAAACGCATTCATAGTTTGGTCTTGAGATGTGTTAAATTTATTTCAAGAACAATGAAATAAGCAATGCCCTCTTGGCAAAAGATTGTACATTTTCAGGCCAAATCAGAATAAAAGGAAAACAGAAGTCATTTCACAAAAGCAAAGAGACAAGTCATAGACGAAGAAGACAAACATATCATGATGGCTTGTAGTATTTGGTGGCCACGAACGGCATCTTTGTGATGCTGCCTTCATATGGTTTCCCACGGACCAAGATCTTGACTTTGGTCCCGGTCTTGTGCTGACCTGACTTCACATACCCCATGGCTATGTTCTTCTTCAGGTTCGGGCTAAACCCACCACTTGTAATCTCTCCAATCTTGTTCCCACTCTCATCATGGACCTCGCTATGTGACCTTGCGGGTGGTCCTGAGGAGAAAAAGCCGACCCTTCTGATCGTAGGTCCGTCTTTAAGCTGTTGGAGGATCACATCCGCGCCAAGAAACCCACCTTCAGCTCTTCTACGCTTCCCAATAGCCCATGTGAGTCCAGCTTCAACAGGAGTAATGTGTTGCTCCATGTCGTTTCCATATAGACATAACCCTGCTTCTAGCCTGAGACTGTCTCTTGCCCCTAGTCCTGTAAGCCTTACTTTACCCTCGGATTTCTCCAAGATTGCTTTTGCCAAATCCACTGCATTCTCGGATGGAACAGAGATCTCAAACCCATCTTCCCCGGTATACCTGAAAACCAAAAACAGACACATTCACTACCTGTGAGATATTCAGAACTCTTTCTCTTGACCTATCGTCTACTTGAACCAAGAAACAAGAAGATAATATAAAGCTTGAACATAAGATTTTACCCAGTCCTGGTAAGGAAACATAAGGAACCATTAATGTCGAGAATCTGGAATTGCCCAAAGTAAAGCTTGCTCAAGTCTTCTTTAGTCAGGTGTTGAAGCACAGGAGCAGCCAAAGGACCCTACATCGCAAGGTTCAAGATCAAAATGTACTATAAGTACAAGTATAAAGCAAAAACAGAACAACAAAAGGAACAATATTTTGGCTCAAAATTAATAGCCAAACCTGAAGGGCAAGTAGAGATCTTTCATCATGGATATGCCACGATACATCACCTCCTTTGGATTTGAAAGCCTTCATGTGTTCTTCAATGTGAGCCAAATCCTTATCCCTACAACCAGCATTGACCACCAAATAGATATGTTCATCTGTCACTTTGGTAATCACCGAGTCATCGATTGCACCTCCTTTCTCGTTTGTGAACACGGTTAAGCTCCCGGTTCCAGGAGCCAAACCAGCAACATCAGCAACCACAAGTGTCTCAAGGAAAGGAACACAATCTTTGCCCTTAAGGCTCAAACCACACATATGTGCAACATCAAACAAACTCCCATTTTGCCTGCAGTTAACAGTTGAGTCCATGATCGAATCTTTGTACTGAATTGGCATACTCCAACCTGCAAAAGGAACCATCTTTCCACCATGGGCTACATGGAAGTCGTAAAGAGCGGTTTTTTTAAGGTCAGCTTCAGAGGCGAAGTAGCGGCGTGACACAACCTTCTTGTCAGATTGAGCAAGACGACGGGTTATAGATTGCCCTAGCTGCCATAGACTCCCACCTCTCATCTTCTCCTCAAGCTATATAACAATTTGATCCAAGAATACTCAAAATCAAAAACCATAGATGCATTTTTAGATTTTAAAGCATCCAAAGTAACAGACATTGATAAACTGACTGAATCGAGTCCAAAAAACAACAAGCCCTTGAGCTATGAATGATGATGAAATGAGATTCATATAAAAGCAATACAGTCTATAGACAAAAAAAAACAGAGCATTTTAAATCCATAAATCGTCAACTATAAGATTCAAAATCATTATATAACATCTGAAACAATCTGGGAACTCAATAATAGCAATGAGATCGAACTACTCTTGTTTTCACAGAGAAGAAGAATGGATGAATCATAAACAAATGTTTTCTGCAATCGAACTAATCCGATTCTGTGAATAAAAACATAACAGAGAAGAGAAGAAACTGAAAAGGGTCGCGTATAAATCTTACAAAGATTGAGTCTTTGCCACTGGAGGTTCTTCCAGATTCCTGAGGATAATACTACTTTGTGTAGTGTTATTGCAATTAACTGATGATTTCGCAAATAAATAAAAAGATCGGTTTCAGTGGCAAAAGGGACTTTATATATATATATCTGTTTTCTAGGGATTAAATAGAAATAAAAATAGAGATTTGGGAATTAAAAATGGGAAGGAAAAAGATGGGGTTGGTGGTGGAGGAGGAGGAATCATCAGCCAAACGAAGAAAAGGCCAAAGCAACCGCATCCCCATTGAGTGGTAAGTATTGTTCTCTCTTTATCTTCTTCTTTTCTTAATTTGTAATATCAAAAATAAACATATATATATATATATATATATATATATATAAATACATGTTTTATAAGTATTGAAAAAAGAAATGAAAAAAGAAAGAAGCAATACGTATGATCTTTTTACTATTTTCGGATACAACGTTCTTGTTGAAACTTTTGGAGTTGTAGTCTTGTAGACATTCTTTATGTTAGCATCCATTACTACTCTAAAAAGAAACCAGAATTTTGGCTTAGTATGAATTTGAATCATGGTACCACCCAATCTTTGGATATATAAATAAGGCTGTTTTGTATGGATTCAAAGTAACACTTATTTTGTCAGGGTTTGATTAAAGTTGCACCTATACTTTTACTGATTTTAGAATCCACTACTATGGAAATTTGATTACAATCAAGCTGGTTTTTATACATGTCTTTTGCTTATGTGACTTAGCATTGCTCATATCTTGTGTTCCATGCAATCATACTCATGTTAATCGGGATTTCGAACTCGCAGTAATATAGCCAACTCACATTTTCTCTATCTTTGATTGTTATCATAAATGAGAAACGTTACACTAATTAATCAAAATATAATATTTGAACCAGCGTTACACAAATAAGATTACGAGCATTACCTTTAGTTAGGTAACCTCTAGTAGCTACGATCTTTTTGATAAAATATTGGAGTTCAAATCAAATCTGAAAACAGGAATTTTAAAAACCTCTAAATTTATTAAGACAATGAAAGTGGGAATATAATATGCTTAGAATGAGCTCACACGCACATAAACACTTGAAAATACGTTCAAGGAAGACCACCAAGTCCACCACCAAATCCACCACCGGCTCCTCCGCCGAACCCGCCTCCACCTAAGAGCCCACCACCGCCACCGCCAAGTCCATCACCACCACCACCGCCTCCACCTAACCCTAGTCCAGCTCCAGCTCCAGCCCCAATCCCAAGCCCTCCAAGACCAACTCCTGTGCCAAGTCCAAGTCCTAGGCCACCGCCGGTGCCGCTGCCACCAAGGAACGATTTTTCATCCTTGAACTGGGTATCTCCGGAGATAAGTTTCCTAGCACCGACATTGGCACAAACAAGTGCAATGAGAAGAAGCACAAGCACGTTAGTAAAAGTGTGTTTCATGTTTTGCTTTGTTTGCACAGATTCTTTTTGTTTTATGGTGAGTTGTGTTACAAGATCATATATAGGCTATCGTATATACACATGTTGGTGTGCAATAAATGCAACTAAATTTTGGTTTATGACCTTGTATGAGTGCATTGTAGGCATTGTAGCTTACACAAAGTTAATCTAATGAACATGTTAAACTAAACGAAATGTGCTTTATATTCGAAACATTGGTAACTAATTAATTTTTGTCTCATATATTAGTGGTTGGTCTCTTTTTAACTATGGATGTGAGATTCCTAATAATCTTAAAATATGGGTGTGATCATCGATAACAAACATACATTATTAAACATCTTTTTATTTGTTTTAGACATTCCTAAACATGTGACTTCAGTCCTGCAGTGGTTTCATCATATTTGTCCAAACAAGAATTCTATTTTTGGCACACATTTAAATTACTATGTATATTCACGTGGTAGTAACAGATTGGATTCAATTTCGACGCTTAAAACACGGTTTTTAAAATAATAATTCTTTCAAACTGTTAGTGAGAGTAGAGATGCCGTGATGGTTAGGTAAATAAGAACATAAAAAGACCCACAACCCAACCGTTTAAATTAATAAGGAGGCCAAAAGAAATCTACTAAACTATTAAAAATGACTCAATCTTATAGGGTGTTTCCAAACACTATAGAAGTTAAAATAAAAAGAAAATAATTTTATCATTGTATCCAAACACACATTTCCATCTTTTCATTTTTCCTCTTCATCAATTATTTCCTTATTTAATATTGCAATATTAATAGTATGAATTATAATTCTCCTATCACATTTGTTAGATCTTATTTTCAAATTATTTTAAATTATTATATAACACATATAATTATTAAAATTTAATATATTTTTCTGCATATATTGTGATTAAATTTTTTTAAAACGGACATATATTACTCAATTAAAGAAGAAAAAAGTGTATTTTCCTTTTTTTTTTTTGTTCAACATCCCACATTGACTAAATTTCTGTGGCAATGGTTCATAGTCGTATTATAAAAAGATCAAAATGATTTCAAATACGAATGAGCAAGAAACTTGACATATCATGCATCAAAAATTTTAAAAATGTATTTTTGGTTTATCCGGTTTTTAGTTAAAACAATTTAAACATCTCACATTGACTAAAATTTGTGGTCAATAGTTCAGTTCATTTTATGTAAATAAAAAAATCAAAATGATTTTAAATACGTGTGAAAAGAAAATTTTTAATGAAAAAAAAAATCAAAATGATTTTAAATACGAATGAAAAGGAACCTTGACTTATGAGAGGTCCAAATTTCAAAAAATTTATTCGGTTTAATCTGATTCTTTAGTTGAGATAATTGACGTATATACGGGTCAATTTTTATATTTTATAAACGGAAAAATTCTATAAAAAAAAACTTTAAAAGTGGCACATACTTCTACATTAAACCTTCAAAGTGGCGTTTTGTTTCCTTTTTTTCATTTAAAAAATTGTTGGAATTAACTTTTGTGTTAACAGAGTAAACTTTTCCAGGATCGGAAATATCGGTGGGAAACAAAATGGCACTTTAATTTGAAGATTTAAACTGAAAATTCTTTTACTTTGACAGTTTAAAGGTGAAATATAATACTTTGAAGGTTTGATGTAGAAATGTGTGCTACTTTAAAAAATTTTATGGAATTTCTATTTATAAATAATAAATAAACAAAAAATACAAAATTTTATTGAAACAATTGATCTGCAATGTGTACTAATTTAGAGGATTTTAATGAAATTTTTCTGTTTAGAAATAATAAATAAACAAATTAAATTAAATTTTTTTATTAGAACAATTGGCCCGCGGTGTACCGGGGGTATAAATCTAGTACACTATACTACTTTTGGTCCCATACCCAAACCACATGATCCTTGAAGAAGAAGATTGGATCCGCTCTAACCTAACCAAACCGGTGGTTTTATGTGAAGTAGAAAGATAAATGTTTCAGGGTTTTGAATTCTTAGAACCGGTTACGTAGTGGTCAGGGCTCTACGACTACATGGAATGTATGTATAATTCTATAAAGGGATGCATAAATGGCTTTCGAATGATAGTTGTGGTAAAGTAGGTGGATCCATTAATGTAGCCAACTAAGTTGATCTCCCTTTTTAGTGGTAGTGGCTGAGTTTTCATGTGACAACATGTATTGAAGATGTGGTAGTTAGATTGAACACTAAAGACATATATGTTGAATCCAGTTGACACTTGACATCCCTCACTTCGAATCAGTTATAACTGTTTCGGTGGCATTAATTACGTACACTATTCGCTGATGTTCTACCACGACTCAAATTCAACCATCCGATTTGTGGGAAACTATATAGTTTTAGGCCAAAACGCAAAACTCGAACCAAGATCAGACATCGAAGGTTAACCGATTTGATACGGAAAAATAACTTCTACTAAACCGTCCATAACTGAAAAAACACCAAAACCAGGTGGTGGAAATATTTTTTATTCAAGCCCATTGAGTTTATAGCTCAAAGACAAAAGGAACGAGCACATAGCAACACACCAAACCACAACTTCTTATTTTAGATCAAACACTAAATAGGTCTTCCTTATGATCACTATTATTATTATTATTATGGTTTCGTGATCTCCACCATCATCTCTCTCCAGTCTTCATTCCAGTTCCTTGAGAAAATCTTTGTTGTCTACCAGAACCTGTCATTTTAACAACCAATCCTTTTAAACTCAACCAAGTTCCAATGCTAGAAATGGAATCTTCTATTCCAAAACCCGACATTTTATCGATTACTTACCGTTTTCCAGCCATCTGGATCGAGGAATGAGACAATCTTGGTGCCAAGTCCAGGAAGAGGTCCAGCTTCTCTAGTGATCTTTCCTCCTAGCTCTTGGTTCACTATCTTCACAACTTCACCGCTTTTGTACACATCGTCCGTGCCTATTGCAATCTGTTTATTACATTTAACCATTTAACATCAAAGGAATGAACAAAAAAGGGTTTAAAAGACAACAGAAACAGTAGCAAGACATGTCTAAAGTCTAGACCTGAGCATATGCATTGCCTTTGGTGTACTCAGTCACGCCGTAGTTGTAGGTCAGCTCCAAAACTATCGACTCGTATTCTTCAGCATATCCCAGCATTCCTATGGTGTACTGTTTCATCCAACAAATAAAAATAAAAAATCGGTGAATGACAACATAACACAAAAAGGTAAATTATTTGTCTAGTTTGTATCGCTGATTAGTTCACCTTGTATTCAGGTCTCTCAATCTTTCTCAAGAGTCTCATCCCGAGGGCCTGCAGGAAATTAGAAGTGAAGTGAACACCACTAGTGAATATTAGACATTATAGAAAACCTTTTCACCGCATCATTACCTTTTCATAGAACTTGATGGCACGATCGAGATCACCAACACGAAGCATGACTTGACAGAGTGGTTCAGGAGTTGGACCTCTCTGGATGATCTCAAAAGCGTAACCATCAGGGTCCTTCACAAATGCAATGACGCTGCCTCCACCTTTGACTGGACCAGGTTCCCTAGTGACATTTCCACCCTTGGCTCGGACGGTCTCAACCAGTTTGGAAACCTAAACAAAAAGGCCATTCATCTCTTCGTTCAGGGCCTCACATTCATATGTTGATTATTGATATCTAAGCTCAAAGTAGGACGACTTACATCTTGAGTTGAAATGGCAAAATGCCCAAATCCAGTTCCAATATCATATGAGCTAACACCATAATCTACAAAAGAACAAAAATGTTTTAGAACTAAGTAATTTTACTTGTGAGAGGCACATAAGTTGAATCAAATGAGTGAAGGGGGCATACTATAAGTAAGCTCGACAACAAAGTTAGAAGTTTCAGGTCCAAAACCCAGAAAAGCATTAGAATACTTCTCCTCAGGGACATCTCTTTTCCTCAACAGCTTCATACCAAAGCACTCAGTGTAAAACCTGGTGAGAAATAATGAATATCTCAAACAAGTAAATAACTCCTGTTACAGCAAAATGACGAGTAAGGTATCACTGAAAGAGATAAAGAAAAGAAAAGACATACTCAATGGTGCGATCAAGATTACCAACGCGGTAAACAACATGGAGAAAACGACGATTATCCTTCTTAGGCCATTCCAACAACTCAGCATTTGGAGCAACAGCAGAAGCCTCAGCCATTTTTCTAACAAACAAATCTTGATTCAGCTGCTTTCAGTGAATTACAATGTAACTTAACAAATCGACATAAAACAGCCTCAACATGAAGGAGAAGGCATCTCATTCATTTACCCTAAAACCTGGAAAATTAATGAACGCAGTCTACTCTTATGTACCAAAAGTCCTATAAAAACATCACTAATCTCAACTCCATATTCATTTTCAATCCAAAGGTCTCAATTTTCATATCCCAAATCATGATGCACCAAGAAAGGGGAAAAAAAAAACCAAAATGGGAAAGAAGTCAGAATCTCAATGATAACAGAGTCTCGTTGAAAATTCTGGAACTCGACTCACATGAATCACAAAAACCAACGCAAATTAATTTCTCAATGATCATCGTAACAAGAAGATCAATCAGAAGAACACTTAGATTCCATGAATCCCATTTTATTATCAATCAACCCTCATAATGTTCATACAAGAGAAAATCAGATCCGTTAATACACCGAAATTGCTACAAACGAAATTCCACAATTGAATCGAAGAAATGTTAAAAATCACAAAACTTTATAACACGATTTAATCGAAGGATACAATAAAAAAATCATCGAAAACAGTAAAATCACCTGGAAGAAGATGTACGGAACGAAAAGCTAAACCACTCTCGAGTATTGATAATAATTCAAAGATAGTAACTTTAATAGAGATTCGTTTAAAGGCAGGTGATGATGACCAAACACAAAAAAAAATAGATGTATGTTGCCGACACCTTCTCTGCTACTGCCTGTGATACAGTGTTATCATCACAGACGCTTTACAACCGATAGATGATTGTGTTATTGTGGATCGATGGTGCCTGTGATATGTCATGGCACGACACGCGGCCACGTTAAACACGTGCTTGTAAAAATGCATGTTACACTTTATTGGTTTGGTTTGAAACTACTAGTGAGAGGGCGAAGCCCATCTCTGTCCATGAAATGGGTCTCAGCCCATTTTGGAATCATTTATTTCTTTGTTTTATAGCGCGTTTTGTAAACCAGGCTTACAAAGTGCAGACATCTAATACAAAAATTAAGTTAAATGTTTTTGTAAGAAGAATATAAACAAAAATACTGAAATTTAATCGATTTCATATTTGCGACATAGCGTATATGCTTCAAAGATATGTTTGGTTTTGAAATATAATCATTGTTCACTGTTCTTTTTGGCACTATGATAAAAAGAAGACTTTTTATGCATCAAAAGTAAAATGAAAAATTGTATTCAAATTGAATTTTGAAGCCATGCGTAGTATACCAGAACTGCATTGTTTTTGTCTTTAAGATAGTGGTCCTTTTCTCTTGCTAAAAAGTCATCGTTTTAGTCACAACTTTTTTGAGTCCGATAAATGATACGACATGTAGTTAGAATGGGTAAGAGATATAATATAGTTGTAAAATATATGTATATATTTTTGTTGTCAAACTACATAGTTGTAAAATATAGCAATAGAAAATATATATAAATCATCAAAGTGATATATATCTCTAACCGTTGCGAATAATGGACATTTAAATTAAGGGTTTTTTTGAAAAATACCCTATGTATGTTTTTCAATTTAAAAACTACCTTTTCATTTTTTTCTTTTAAAAAAATTAATATTGTTGAACTAAATTACCCTTAAACACTGATTAATGATTTTTAGAATAAATCAGTGTTTTTTAAATAAAATCAATTATTTTTTTGGAAAATTTTTTTGGAGACTGATTTTATTTTTAAAAAATCTCTAAAATATCTGTCAAAAATCGGATAAAAAAAACAAAAAATCTCTAAAAATATAGTTTTAGTCTAATTTGTGTGTAGGGAGGATAAAATAATTTAGAAAATAATAAAAAATCTGTATGTATAATAAAATTATAATAACAATTGTAATTATTTAGAAGATTTGTTTTTATTTATAGATAAAGTTTTAAAAGTTATTATACTAATTGTAATTATTTAAATTTTTTAGAGATTTTCCTAAAGATTATTTTTAAATAAAATCTGTCTCGTGATTTATTCTCCACAAAAAAAAAATATTTATTTTATCTACAAAACAAAATAATTGATTTTATTTTTAAAAAATTGATTTATTTTAGAAATTATTAATCAATATTTTAAGGTTATTTTAGTCAAACAACATTAAATTTTAAAAATAAAAAATGAAAAGGTATTTTTCAAATTAAGAAACATAAATAGGGTATTTTCCCAAATTTTTTCTTAAATTAACCCTTTTGTTTTTGTATTAAAATAAATATGTAACTGTAGATTTAATAATTGCTAGAATCAGACAAAAAAAGTGTCACGGTTCATTGTTTTGTTTTTTTGTTTTTTTTTATCTGTTTTTGTTTTTAAGTTTTCAGAACCTGTCTATAACATAATATATAATATATAGGATGGACTTGTCTATAATATATTCGTATTTTAAATCTATATCTTAGGTCTAAATCACATATTCCTTGAATCATGAAATCACACCGAATAAACCTGTTTATTATTTTAAGAATGTTATAAGTTGAGTTCAAGGTTTTTTCCCCGATTTGGTTTAGTTTAGACCTAAGATATACTATATTTTATAAAGAGAGAATCTGTTATAAGATGTTTTAACTTTCAAATTACTCCCCAGGAAGCTTTCCTCTTTTTCTGAAATTTTGTCTGTTTGTTTTTTTTTTTTTCTCTATTATATTAAGAGCTGCATATGGATCTCTATGTTGTACGAACGAATAAGTTTTGTCGGGTTGCTGTTTTTCCATTATCTTTTCAATTGCTCTACTATAACTTTGCAGAGAAGAAATTACAAGACTCTAAAAGTGATATAAAAGAGAGAAAATGTATTCATTTTGTCTACATGATTCTTTTAATATGTTATAACATGTGCTAAAAGATTTAGGCTTAAGTCGATTGGTTATTTTCTTTTACAATTCCGAGGACTTCATCCTTTTCGGTAACTTTTCATATAAATGTTAGAAAAATGATTTAATCTTAAGAGGTCACGATGAGGGTTGATCATAATACCGGGAATGATATTTTAAGATAATAACAATATTACTTGCTTTGTTTTCTTAAAAACATTTATTCAGTTATTGTTATTTGTTGAGATGGGAAAATGTGTTTATCAACCAAAAAAAAAAAAAAATGGGCCACTTCTAGTAAATGTAGTATTCTGGCTATCAACAAAAGTATGGATTGTATCCTCGCTTTTTTTCTCAAATTGTATTTCAAAGTGGATATTTCGATAACCGAATAATAAATACATAGAGAAAACTCCTCCATAATAATAGTAGTTGAATTCTCCATACCAAAAAAAAAAAAATAGTAGTTGAATTCCACTAAAGGGCATTGCTATCTTCTTTCATTTGTCCACTTTTATGATTTTAATATTTTATCCATGTGACACCAACATTCCATTTCCAACCAATATTATACAAAATAATTATTTTAAAAAAAATATAGAGGTACTGTAATAAGAAATGTTGAAAAACTATTATTTCAGAAGTGTTAAGTGTACAAACAATTCAATTTTTATTTAAGTTGGTGGGGAGGAAAAAAATATCCAAATTTATTAAAGATTACATTACATAAGTGATGTCTAGCTGCCGCTGGCGATGGTGCTTTATCAGTATTTAAGGGTACTATAGTAATTTAACAATCGGTCTGAAAACAACCAGCTGTGTGGGGAGGAGTGAGCATAGTAGTCGATTCACGTGGAAGCACAGAGACATAAATCTTTTGCCTAAAACCCCCAAATATGTGTATTCTCTCTTCTTCTTCTTCTTCTCCGTTTCTCTTTAGGTCATCTCAATCCTTACAACACTAAACTTATCGGAGCAGGAGGAAGATAATGCAAGGATCTCTAGCTGAGTCTGAATTGGAAGGGGAAGAGTTGCATAATAAGTTCAATCTCAAACTCAAACTCCTCTACAATGGCTGTCACTAGCATGGTTTCCACCGTTCCTCTTCTCTTCTTCTTCTTCTTCACTCTTCTTTCAATTTTTGGTAAGTTTACAAACAAACAAACAAAAAAAAAAACCATCTTTTCAGTTCAAATTCCCCCAAATCCAAAGTATTGATGATTTATATATTTTTAAAATCAAAATGTTTATTTTTTTTTGCTTTTGAGTTAACACATGGCTAATATTGCTTCTTACGTTTCGAATCCAAATCTAGACAAAGCCCTTTTAACTGATTTCGTAGTTTTTTAGTTAAAAAATCATTGCCAAGTTTAAATTTTTAACAAGCTTCTTCCTTTCTATGTTTAGCTAATTCGTCGTCACTATCGCCATACATTAAGATTCAGGAACAAGACAAAGATCCATTTGTTGGTTTCAACATTGGCACTGATGTCACTAATCTGCTCTCGCCGACAGAACTGGTCAAATTCTTGCAAACTCAGAAAGTAAATCACATCCGTTTATACGATGCTGATCCAGATTTGCTTAAAGCATTGGCTAAAACCAAGATAAGGGTCATAATAAGCGTACCAAACAATCAGCTTCTCGCAATTGGATCTTCCAACAGTACAGCTGCGTCCTGGATTGGTCGAAATGTGGTTGCTTATTACCCTGAAACCTTAATCACTGCCATTTCTGTTGGAGATGAGGTTTTAACAACTGTGCCTTCTTCAGCTCCTTTGTTGTTACCTGCAATTGAGTCTCTGTACAATGCTCTTGTTGCTTCTAATCTCCATACTCAAATCAAGGTCTCTACGCCTCACGCAGCTTCAATCATTCTTGATGCATTCCCGCCTTCTCAAGCTTACTTTAACCAGACTTGGCATTCGATTATGGTTCCGTTGCTTCAGTTCTTATCGAAAACGGGTTCTCCTTTGATGATGAATCTGTATCCTTACTATGTTTATATGCAGAACAAAGGTGTGGTTCCTCTTGATAACTGTTTGTTCGAGCCATTGACACCGTCTAAAGAAATGGTTGATCCTAATACTTTGTTGCATTACACGAATGTGCTTGATGCTATGGTCGATGCTGCTTATGTATCGATGAAAAACCTGAATGTGTCTGATGTGGTTGTGCTTGTGACTGAGAGCGGGTGGCCTTCGCAAGGTGATTCGAAAGAGCCATATGCTACTATCGACAATGCTGATACGTATAACTCCAATTTGATCAAGCATATATTCGATAGAACTGGTACTCCTTTGCATCCTGAGATGACTTCAAGTGTCTACATTTATGAGCTGTTTAATGAGGATAAGAGGGCTCCTCCGGTTAGTGAAGCTAGCTGGGGGTTATTCCACGGGAATGCTACACCGGTTTATTTGCTTCATGTATCTGGAAGTGGAACTTTCCTAGCGAACGATACAACAAACCAGACGTATTGCATTGCTATGGATGGTGTGGACTCAAAGACGCTTCAAGCTGCATTGGATTGGGCTTGTGGACCTGGGAGAGCTAATTGTAGTGAGATTCAACCTGGGGAGAGTTGTTATCAACCGAATAATGTGAAGGGACATGCTTCATTTGCTTTTAATAGTTATTACCAGAAGGAAGGAAGAGCTTCTGGTTCATGTGACTTCAAAGGTGTGGCAATGATCACTACTACAGACCCAAGTAAGCTCTTTTCTTCTTATTCATCTTTTCTTTTCGTGTTTCTTTCATTGTTAGAGAGGACAGTGATCGTGTTTACTCCTCGAGAATTCTAGTAAATGACTTGTGATGATCATGAAACAACCATCAGAGCTTGCTTAAGTGTCTTGTGTCAAAACATAGACTTGGTAATGAATCATATGCTAAAACTCCTATTTGATGTAATCATATAATATGGCCTAGACCAATAATTAACAAAACTTTTCAGCCTTACATTGAAGCTAGTATCTCAAAGGAAGGTTCTCTTGTTCATGAATCTTGAATTATGGTTGTTAATGCACCATGATATCGAATCTTGAATCACCTTCAGTAAAAGTTTTTTTTTTTTTTTTTTTGGATATCCGAAGATATCTACTGCGATCATAGATGGTCTTAAAAATGGGTTTGCCTTGCTTTGTACCTTCTCATTCATATTCAACTCTTCTCTTCTGCATGTTTATTACTCGGGGTTACGAGCATGCTATAAGCAAGAAAAGATTTATCAAGATCATATATCCTTGTGTAAATGTTCCAGAGTTCTTAAAAGTTCAAAACTTTTGAAACTAGATACTACATAGTTTCTCCTTTTATCGTATCTTTCAGTAATATAAGTTTCTAATCAGGATGATGCATATGTTTCAGGTCATGGAAGCTGCATTTTCCCAGGAAGGTATTGTACATTTTTGCCTCTTTTAACTCCCTAATGGAAACTCGTTATCTATATTTCTAGACGTGATAAAAGTCTTCATTTTCTTAAATTCTTACTCTTACCTCATATTGTGCAGCAAGAAGGTCGGAAATAGAACACAGACGGTGGTGAATTCGACTCAAGTCGCCGCTGGTGAAGCCTCCTCAAGAAGTCTCGCAAGAGGCTTTTGTGTCAGTATCATGATTCTTGTAACTTCTTCTATTTTGTTACCTTTTTGGTGATTTTTCATTTTTGTTTTCCCCACGGTTTCTTTCAAGTCCCATTTTAATCCCAATACTAGCTAGTGGGTCATAGTGGCAACACCACTGGCCTCTAAAGGTGTCGGCGAGTTACAATTTTAGTTCATAAACATTTTATTTTATTGTAATTTGTTGTTTTATCTGTAGACCATTTTAGTCTCTTGTATTCTTGTTGTGGCAATATTCTGTATAAAATCTATCTTCCTTTTATTTGGGTTTAATTCGGTTTGGGTTCAGTTTACTGTACCATAAGTTTGGTATGATTACGGTTCACCATTCAAATTTTAAAACCATTTTTGCTTTATCCGAAACGGTACTACGACGTCGTATTAGACATAGCCGTTAAATGGAAACCTAAAAGTCTGAAAAGTCAAAATTGATAAAGAAAATTAGGGCAAATGTCATCAACCCGATTTCTCAGAATTCTGACTAGTCTCGCAATGTCGTCATCATCTCCATCGTCATCTTGGTCCTGCAACAAATGCACTTTCCTCAATTCTCCATCTCAGAAACTCCAGTGTATGATCTGTTTGGCTCCCGCAACTATCCCTTCTTCGTCTCTTCCTCTCTCAATTTCCTCGAACGATGAACCAAAATGGGCGTGCAAGGCCTGTACTTTTTTGAACACATACAAGAACTCAGTCTGTGACGTCTGCGGAACACGATCGCCAACGTCTTCTCTCTTGGGCTTAGACGCTTTGACTGATTCGGGCGTCGAGAGTAACAACCCTGATTCCTCCGTCGGCTCTGTTTTCTTTCCTTTGCGGCGGTGTAGCAAACGCAAGGCCATGGATGATGACGTCGTTGAGGTTGATGGTGGTTCTGTCGCTCGCTCTGAATCTTTTGGTTTCATGAAGAAACTCAAAGAGATTGAGACGAAAGGTCTGTTCTTTTTTACTCCCTAGGGTTTTAGGTCTTTTGGGTCTGTGATTGTGGCTCATTCCTTAGATATCAGTTTAATAGACGAGTCTTGTACTGTGTGGTTTTGGTTTTTTGATTGCTACTTAATTTTGTGAGGTTCCTACTCGTTAATGGTTGCTTTTATTGTTCCTCGATGGAGAAGTCTTTACTTTGCTTGTCACTTATTTTTTTGTAGGGGAAGCTTCTGATTCAGGAACACCTCTCTCTTGCTTGAAGATCTTGAGCTATAATGTTTGGTTCCGTGAAGATCTTGAGTTGATTCTAAGGATGAGAGCAATCGGTAACATTGTTCAGCTTCATTCTCCTCATCTCATATGTTTTCAGGTCACTAATACACAATTTTCACAGAGTTTCTATCTGCAAAGTTTAGAAGTAGCTCAGCTTTCTGACAAATGGTTTCTGTTGTGAGGGCTTGTAGGAAGTCACTCCTGAGATATATGATATTTTCCGCAAGTCGAACTGGTGGAAAGCGTATTCTTGTTCTGTCTCAGTCGATGAGGCACATTCAAGAGCTTACTTCTGCATGCTGGTAAAGATTGTGCACGCTTGTATTAGGTTCTTAGCATCTAAAATTTGGTGAATTCCTGTGATTTTATAATTGACCCTTATGGTTAATTTGCAGTTGAGCAAAGTGGGGGTGAAATCTTTCAGCTGCAAAAGCTTTGGGAACTCGATGATGGGAAGAGAACTATCAATGGCAGAGGTTGAAGTTTCAGGGAGAAAGCCACTTATTTTTGCAACTAGCCATCTCGAGAGTCCCTGTCCAAGTCCTCCAAAATGGGACCAAATGTTCAGTCGAGAACGCGTTGAACAAGCCAACGAGGCAATCGAGACTCTCAGAGCTAATAACAATGTGATATTCGGGGGAGACATGAACTGGGACGACAAGTTAGATGGGAAGTTTCCTTTGCCAGACAAATGGGTCGATGTTTGGGAGGTTTTGAAACCAGGTGATTCAGGTTTTACATACGACACAAAAGCAAACCCAATGTTGTCTGGCAACCGAGCATTGCGAAAACGGTTAGACCGTATTTTCTGTCGTCTTGATGATTACAAGCTTGGTGGAATCGAGATGGTTGGGAAAGAGGCGATCCCTGGTTTGTCATATGTGAAAGAGAAGAAAGTGAGGGGTGAGGTCAAGAATTTAGAGCTTCCGGTGTTGCCTAGTGATCATTTTGGTCTGCTTTTAACCCTTTCGCCAAAATGAGGTCAAACTAAATGGAGCTTGAAGTCCCCTTTTCGCCAGTGGAACTTTTGTGATTGGTGTGTCGGATTTCTCTGTAGATCAAATTGATAAACACCATCTTGGTTTTAGTTTTTTTTTTTTTTCTTTTCTTTTTGGTATGGGAAAGTCCTTGTTTCCTGATTCGAACTTAAAGATCAGTCTTATGTTAAACAAAGCCACCCCCACGCCTTTTGTAATGAAGATTATGCAACTAATCACACATAAAGACGATCATTAAGAACCAGAGATATGATTGGTATGAGAGGGTCTTTGCTTTCAAATAGTTACCAAATTATTCACTGATATTAACTGAGAAAACCTGTTTAATGTACAAAACATGTTCTTAACAAAAGCTAGATCAACTGTTTCTGTCTCAGCAATGAAGAATTTGAAGTTAAACTTCTAAGATAAGAAAATGGTGAAAGAAGAGTCCTGCGCTATACCAAAGCCACAACCCTTTTTCTTCTGATTGGGTATATTCACATGATTCTGCAAGGTATGGTAACGCGAAATCAATAAGAGATTTCTCTCGGTTATCTGACTAGGTCCATTGGATAACACCCGAGGATACGGATGAAACTTGCAAATTCCTGCAAAACCGAAAAGGCAAGATCTTTAGAATCGGTTAGACTGAAAACATGCTATAAAAGCTCTGGGGTTTGCAAGGACTGGGACCTGTAAATGGCCAAGGGCGTGCTGAGCACGTAATTCAGCCATGGAAGCTTCAAAATCAATGTACAATAAGTAATCAAAATACCTGCCATCGTCAAAAAATAATCACTCAACTACTTCTAAGAAAATATATGTTCACTGTTCATGCGATGTGTTGGAAACTACTTACTTAGCGCTTCCATTGTTAGAACTATCTACTACTCTTACTGGTCTTCTTCTCTGCGGGCGACTTTCTATCTGAAATAGAGCAAATGTAATTCCTATTTTCGGAATGAATTACCGATAAAAGTATAAAACTTATCCTCCGTAACTTACCTTGGATAAGTTAATGCTTCTTAAAGCAAAAACAGCCAAGGCCTTGAACAGCACACCAGGACCTTCTTCTAGCGAGAACACGATACTTGTCTGAGGGAAACAGAAGCATTACTATTAGGAATTATAAGTTTCAGCCAATAAAGTTAGTATTTAAAGATGTGATTTTAGTTACCTTATATGGTCGATGTGTTCTTGGAATCATAGGTTCTCTCGCAAGTATCAGAAAGCGGGTCACATTGTTAGCATCATCCTAAACACCGTTGAAAGAACAAAATATCAACGTAAAGATTGAGGATAGTTGTTATGTTTAGTCACATTCCTTCTATGTCATAAGTCATACTACTTTCCTACCCATTGATGAACATTTCTATATATTGATATATTTCAGTAGGGAAATTTTTTATCAGTAAAGTAGAGGATGGAGAGTAATTACTTGTATGTTCTCAGCAAGAATATCAAGACCATATATATTTGCAGCCCGTACACTCGCAATTGCTCCTACATCCCTCTTACCGCTTGAAGAAACAGTCTGAAGAAACGATTAATGCTCGAGTATTTCACCAGGGTAAAAACTATATAGTAAAATCGTTTTGTGAACTGAACTAAATAAACTCGTTATCTAGAGCTATCACCTGAGCAGCAGTAGCAGTGTCTTTTGCAGAAACTCTCTGAATGCCTAAATTGTTAAGTGAATTCACACATTGATCAAGTGCCTGGAGATAAAGAAAAAGAAAAGTACTCATTATCAGTGAACTTAGATGTGTTTGAAGGAAATGGGTGCAGAAGAACCTGAGGATGGCTCAGAACGCATTTAATCTCTTCTTTTTTAACACCAGGTACTCCTAAGAGACAATGATTCACAGGCAACTGCACTTCTTGGACAATGTGAAGCCTATGACGAAGAAGCAAATCATAATTACGGTGGATACTACCACCTATTGAATTCTCGATTGGTAAAACTGCTTTATCCACCAACCACAGCTCAACAGCCTGAAGGATCAATCATACGAAAACATAGTATAGCACCATATATTTTTTGTTGTTGGTATGAATATATTAGATGTGACCGATAAATCAAAACCTGGAACGCAGCTTCGAACTGTTCACATGGCACGGTTTCACAATTTGGATATGCTTTTAGTGCTGCTGTCTCGCTATATGCACCTGGTATGCCCTGCAGTTGGAGAGTGACAGTGTATGTAAACAAAAGCAAATCAAAGAAAGAGAAACACAGATTTGCAGTTAGGTGAGGAAGGTAATATTTCACCTGAAACGAAATTCGCATTTTTGAATCATTGCCATCAGAAGAGTAATGATTGCTTGCAGTTAGCGGTTCTGTAATAAACTTTAAATGTTAGGGCTTGAAATGGGGAGAGATAAAATGCAATAAGATCGATACCAGCGAGGGTATGACAAACAATGCATATGAGTTTCGTAATACTTCTGAGGCTTGGTACGTTACTATTCCCTTATAATATATGTAAAAGCAAGTATCATCTCACACAAAACAGATCGATAACATGTGTAGCAAGCCCTATGGCGCGATGTGAAAGACAATGATTGACCATTTATGAGACTACACGACAAGAAGATCGAATCTGAAACATCATATGCAGATACCAACATGGAAGAAAGAATCTAGTATTAACAAAACATATCGAGTGCTACGTTTTCAAAACAAGATCAAGACACGTGTAGCAATCCCTATGCCCCGATGCAAATGGCAATGATTGACATATTTATGAGACTACAAGACAAAAAGATAGCATCTAAAAGATTAATGCAGCTACTAATATGGAAAAAAGAATCCAGTATTAACAAAACATATCAACTACTCCAGTTTTAATGCAGATCAATACACATATTAATGCAGCTGCAATGCAAATGAAAATGATTGATCTATTTATGAGACAACAAGAAGGATCGAATATGAAACAACAAATGCAGCTACTAATGTGGACAACATGAATCCAGTATTAACAAAAAAATATTGAGTACTCCAACTTCAATACAGATCGATACACGTGTACCAAGGCCTATGCTGCGATGAAAATGACAATGATTGATCTATTTATGAGACTACAGGACAAGAAAGATTGAGTCTGAAACATCAAATCAGCTAGTAATATGGAAAAATAATCCAGCATTAACGAAACATATCGCGACTCCAGTTTCAATGTAGATTGGGTACAAGTGTAGCAAGCCCTATCCCTGAATGTCAAAGAACAATGGTTGATATAGTTATGAGACTAAGAAAGATCAGATCTGAAACATCAAATGCAGCTACTAGCCTACTAATATGAAATAAAGAATCTAGTATTCAAAAAACATAGCAAGTATATGACTTTCAGTAACAACGTTTGGATATTAAGTATTGTAGATCGATTCATGTGTAGCAAACCCCATGTTGCAATGCAAATGACAATGATTGATCCATTTACAAGACTACATGATAAGAAAGATCGAATCTGAAACATCAACTGGAGCTACTAATATGGTAAAAAGAAGGAATCTAATATCAAGAAAGCGACATAGGGACATATATTAGTAATGTCAAGGCATAATTTAGTACTCATATCTGCGTATCTGTAACAGACGAAACAACTCTTCAATTCAGCAATCTAGAGAACAAAAGCTCAAAGTACTTTAATACAATTGTATATTCAAATATCAGAGAAACTAGCAAAGATTTTTTTTATTTTAAACCATGCAGGGACATGATCATTTGTTATCTCTTCCGAAAAAATCTAGGCTATTGGTAAGAATGTGAAACAAAGATTCTTGAATGATCAACAACATCACTGAGCGTATAAATACTTGTAATGCCTTGTCATCTGCTTAAACAAAGGATCCCACAAATCAAAATTCAGCTAAACAAGCCCCTAAATTTACAATTTTCGAAGTGGATAGATGTGATAAACACAACAACCAATCAGCATTTCAACGTGAATTACCATAAAACAACAAGTTGATGAAACTGAGAAGAGGAAGAGATGACTCACTAGGAAGCATACTTAAGTCTCTGTGAAAAGAAACTGAACCCGTCTCCTGAGTCAGACCCATTTCATCAGAGGACTTTTTGAGCTCACGGCCGTACGGAACCTCGCCTTCAATGGCAGTGACAGCTATCTGAGAAGCTGAAGAGGAGCACTCCCAGAAGCAGAAACGACGACGTTTAGTTTCAGATTCAGCGAGTCCCACTAAAGGAGCACGATGAGTCGTTTGGGGACAAACCCAAATGGGAAAACACCTCAGAGCCATAGAAACAAAAAACAAAAAAGTTGGGAGATTTTTTGAGAAAACGAAATCAGCAATGTGAAAGAGAAATTTAGAGGAATTAGGTCAACAGAAGTCTGAATGGGTTTGGTAAGAAAGAAGAAAATGGGATAATGTTAAGTCAGAAGAAAAAAGTTTAGATTTTTATAGCGTTTCTGGAAGGTCTTTCAAAGATGAGCAAACTTGAAAACTCAGACGGAAAGGTCCACACTTGCAAAGACGTTACTTACATTTCACACACACACAACATATAATTTTCCTTATTATTAATATATTATTAACGTTGGCCGACAAAAAAAGAAATAGATTTTTTTTTTCTGTCAACAATAAATAGTTTTGTTGACACATGGATATTCTGTCTCTGTTGAACTTGACGGTGAATGGAGTAATTTCCAAGGATTTCCAAAAAAAGGGGTTACTAAACTTTTATATCTTCTTTACAACAAGTTTTTATGGTAGTTTTTGATTTTTCTGAAAGTATGGTATAGAGATAAAGAGGTTCAGATATAATATGTTCCAATATTTATTTCACTTAAACTAAATTATCTTTGATGAAATAGAGATAAATAGTTGTTTATTATCAAAAGTGAGTATTGCATTGAATAATAAATATATTTACAAAATTACAATATGATTTTCTATTGAAATTAAAATTAAAGTGAAATTATATCTATTGAAAACTTAAAAAAAAAAAAATCTTAGAATTGTTTTCCTAAATTTAACGGTTTCTTAAATTTTGTATCTTAACCAAATTGTTGGAGGTGATTTGTTTGTTATCAATTAGGACATGATATTATTGGATGGCCACAAGGGTAATTGCTTCTACATCTAAAGCCGATTTTAATAGAAGATACGTATTTAGATGCAAGCAACAAATGTCTTTCTCATTCATCTTGTAAACCTTAGCAAATTAGTTAAATGAATGAATTAACATCGTTAGTTATGAGATTCTTTTTTTTTTTTTTTTTACTTCGTTAAAATAATGTTTGTATGTGAACTTTTTTTTTACAAATTAGTAGTAATTATTTTCCAAGTCTGATTATGTTCAATCATAGAGGATTTTAGGAAAAACAACCTATTTTTATTGCAAATCGAAACGAATTTAAAATAAATAAATAATACCCAATTAAAAAACATCTCTAATAAACTCGATTTCGTTGATTCCCGACCCGAGCTAGAATATAATCCTCGACCGGTGAAGTGACGATGTACGAATCGGCGAATGTCTCCGACGACGCAGATCGTACGGCTTTCCGGCGAGCAGAGAAAAAATACAAGCTTTACTACGAACAAGATTCAAAGTTCTCTCGAAAGTAAGCCAAAATTTACATCTCCACTTCACTGAGTTTTTTGTTGTATCCTTCCGCTAATATTAACTTGAACTCCGCAGGAAGAAGTTACCAAAACCCATTGATTTGTCAGAGTTGCTTGATTTCAATTCAATTTCACAAAATTTCAACGAAAACGGTGAATTACCAGACGGAATTAGGGTTTCCGAAGTTGATTCTTCCCCGGTCTTCTGTCTCAAGAATCGACCCGGTAAGTCAAAACCCCTAATTTTCAAATCATCAATGTTAAATTTTGCATATTGAACATTGAATGTTGAAACTTATGGAAGTGAGATTGTTATGCTAATACAGGTTTTTACTTTATTCCTGGTGCATTGAGTTTAGAGGAGCAATGTAAATGGATCAAAGAGAGCTTGTCGAATTTTCCTCAGCCTCCAAATAGAACAAACCACAATGCAATTTATGGTCCCATTGCTGATTTGTTTGATTCAGCTGAAGAAAACAAGGTATTAGTTCAAGAGGAAAACAAATGGAACTTCTATGAAGAAGGTATTGCAAAAGCTAAACAAAGAAGTTGCAAATCAGTTTCTGCTTCACTTCTTTTAAGGAAGCTTCGTTGGAGCACTCTCGGTCTACAGTTTGATTGGTCCAAGGTCTAATCTTGAACTTTGTTTTGATGAATGTTAGCACCTAATCGAAAAAAAGCTGATTCTTTCGACCTTTTTCTTTCAGCGCAACTATGATGTTTCTCTACCTCATAACAACATTCCTGATGCACTCTGTCAACTAGCTAAGACACACGCCGCCATTGCAATGCCTGCCGGAGAGGAATTTCGTCCAGAGGGTGCAATTGTAAACTATTTTGGTTTAGGTAGAGTTTACTTTCAAGTTTTTTTTTTCTTGCTTCTGAAAAGTTTAAATCTTCATAAGATGTTGAACTTTGAAAACCTTTTAATCCACTTTTTTAGGTGATACCCTTGGAGGCCACCTTGATGACATGGAAGCTGACTGGAGTAAACCTATAGTAAGCATAAGGTGTCTCTTTGTCTTCTTTCTTAGCAAAATGTAATATCGTTTATATTTTTGAAGCGTAATAGAGTAACTGTAATTCTTCTTACGCCAGCCTGGGATGTAAAGCTATTTTCCTCTTGGGTGGAAAATCAAAAGAGGATCCTCCTCATGCTATGTATCTCAGAAGTGGAGATGTTGTACTAATGGCTGGAGAAGCCAGGGAATGCTATCACGGTAACCTGCTTCACTTTTCAAAGTCTTTCTGCCTGGCATTGGATATTTACTCTTATTGAAGAATCACGAGTTACTCATATTGTGTCTCTGATTCAAAAAAAGTCAATAAACAGCTTTGGTTTAAGATAATATGTGTTGATGTTGTAGGCGTACCCCGTATCTTTACAGACGAAGAAAATGCAGAAATTGGCGCACTTGAAACAGAATTGTCCCATGGTAATGGACATTTTTTCACTGACTACATCAAAACTTCGAGGATCAATATAAACATCAGGCAAGTTTTCTGAGTTGCCTGAATCCTCATGCTGTCTAGAAAAGAATCTGTATTAGCATCGAGCCAGAAGATCTGACGAGCAGCCTCTGCTTCTGTTGCACTATGTTGTTTTCTTATGTTCTTAGGACCATAGAATCTCTTTATTATGTAAGTTAAGACCGGAACTGGAGTAAGTTTCCTACAATAGCAGATTAATTTCTGCTGAAATTTTGAGTTTATTATATAAACTATATACAGATTAATTACAAAAAAGGAAAGCATCATTTTTCAGATAGCATACATGTCGTATATTGTAGTTACATTGTATATTGTATAGTTTTGGAAATCAAAGAAAAATCAGCAAAACTAACGTTTAGTCGCCTTGCTAGACAAGGTAGGGATACTCTGTTCATCTCTGAAGAAGTTTTGTGGATCCACCGCAGTTTTCACTTTCACCAACCGATCAAAATTCTCTCCGAAATACATTCTCCCGTAAACCTCAGCTTCTCTGAAACTGTTTGGTCCATGGCTATTAACTCCGATATCCAAATCCCTGTAATTGATGTAAGTGTGTCTAGGGTTCTTGGTCACAAAAGGAGCCATGTAGCTATAGAAGCTTCTCGCCTTCTGCAAGAAACTGCTTTCCGCTTCGGTTCCCGGGTCTTTCCAGTTCATCGAATGCTGGATTTTGTAAAGCCTATGCCTATGCGGGAATGGAGTCTTCGTTGTAGCCACCGTGCTCATTATCCCTCCGTAAGGATTAAACACTAAACCTATTTTACCAACTTCAATCATCTTCTTGAACAAGAAATCTAACCCGTCTTTAGTAATCTCTTTCTCGACGAAATCCGATTTACGTTTCAAGAAATACGCGGAATCCGGGTTGCGTTCGAGTAGAATCTCGGGTTTAATCTGTGTAGCGTTATCGTTATTAGCCCACCACATCACCGATTGTATCCAAGTAAGCTCCGTGCAATTCTCCTGCTTCAAACCAAGCTCTGGGAACTCTTTGGTTAACAGAGACATAACATTGTTTTTGTTTCCTAAGTAGAGAGCCACGACCGATGCTCGAACGGTTTGGTTTCCTTTTCGTGTCACTGGCTGTAACAATAGCCTCATGAATAGACCTGGATCGGTCTTAGGTGCAACGAACTGCCATTTATGGACCATGTCAAGAGCATTTTCGTCTAAGTTTTTCTCTGCTCTGAAAACGGTTACGGTTGGAGGAACAGGGACGAGCTTGATCTTGAAAGCTAAGATAACGCCGAAGCTAGCACCGCCACCACCGTTAATAGCCCAAAAGAGATCTTCTCCCATTGCTTTCCGATCAAGAATCTGTCCATTAACGTCTACGATCTTGGCGTCGGTTACGTAATCAACGGAGAGTCCGTATTTCCTGATCATGTTTCCGTAACCACCACCGCTAATGTGACCTCCGGCACCAACTGTAGGGCAAACTCCGGCGGGGAATCCATGGCTTTTGGTTTTTTCCCAAATCCTGTAGTAAACCTCACCGAGTGTAGCGCCGGCTCCGACCCAGGCGGATTCGGTGGCTGCGTCGACGGTGATGGTACGGAGAACTGACATGTCGAGGAGGAAGAAAGGAATGTTGGAGACGTAGGAAACGCCTTCGTAGTCATGGCCACCGCTTCGAGTTTTGAGTTGGACGTTTTGTAATTTCGTGCAGATCACGGCTGCTTGAACGTGGTTCTCGGCACGCGCTGCGATTACGATCGCGGGTTTTGGAGACGTGGTGGTGTTGAAACGTGCGTTTCTGATGTAAGCGCGTAGCGTTGGGGTGAACGCAGCAGCGGTTTTTGGTAAGACGACGTCGGATAATGAGTTAGGAGGAGTTTTTGTTTGGTTTGCGAAACATTCGAGAAAGCTTTGGTAGATGGAGTTGGGAGGTTGGGTCGCAGTTTGGGTCGGAGGTTGGGTCGGAGGCTCGACGGCAAGAGAAGTGGAGATGAAGAATGAGGATAAGAAGAGAATTAAACAAAAGATCTTCATTGTTTTTTTCTTTGTTGATTGAAATTATTTTTGGGTATTTTCTTTAGTATAAATAGTACCATGGAGTCTTTAGTTTTCAGCTGTGATTCTAAATCTATGGCCATATTTAGGATTTGTTATAATTGGTCAAGCTTTTTCTTGTTTCTATATTTTTTTCTTTTGAGGCGGTTTCTCTCGTTTCTATTTTTTGGCTTAATTGTTAGAGATTTTAATATAGTCAAGTTAACTATAGAAAGAGCACAAGTTTTAGAATAATTTTTAAGAGGTGTATTTTAGGATTAGGTAGTTTTGGGAAGAGAAAATACATGTTTTGATTAATTCTTTTTTATCAAAGCATGAGAATGGAAACAAAAATTACATAGCCAATTCTAGGTGCTTTTTTTAAGCCCAATTTTTTTAAAAAAAAAATTATATATCGAACTGAACGCTGATCTTGTTTCACGAAGATTTGATGTATCATGTCTTGTTTGTTTCTTTTGAGGGAAGATGATTGAGTTTGTGGTTTTGTAGCATGTCAAGCAAAGATTGTCAAGGAACGACTGACTCTGTTACTTAAGAAATTAAAATTTGGAATATTTTGATTTAAACATTAGTTAACTGGTTTTCAATCAGATCAACTTAATATATATTTTTTTTTTGCTAAATGATAAATATCATATAAATGAAAGTTTAGGATTTACAAAAAGCAGAGTCTAATAGATTTGAACCTTGGAAAAAAACAAATAAAAAAAACAAGGTTACAAAAGAGTTGGGATAGATAAATAGAGAACTTCATTGTAGCCAAAGCTGCATGAGGTTGTCTAATTGCTTCTTGTTTTGACCAATCCATCATATATGTCCGGTCTCGAAACAAAGTCTGAACTAACCTTCGCATAACCTGGTACTAAGTCTGGGAACTATAGTCGCAAGTTAAAAGGAGATGATCTCGAGATTCCTAACTGCGAGCACAAAGCATATCAACTTAATATTCATATGTAATAATGTAAATCAGTAAATGATTTGTGTTGATATTTCATTAGTGAGCTGAATATTATTTTACTTAATAAGTATGTCAACAATAACTACAGAATACTACAATATCACGTTTGTTCGTTTTGTTTTCATATATTAGAACTCTAGATAATAACGTTCTCTGAAACAAAAAAAAAATTAGTTTTGATTCAACCAAGACAATGGAAAAACTGAGCTACGAATTACGACCATGTCAAATTATTCTTATCCAAACTTTATTAATTGCTTATTTGTTAATTAAAAAAAATTGACTCTGAGAATATTTTGTTCTAAAAGACGTTTAGAATAATGAAAGATATAAAAAAGAAATTTGACATCTTTTCGAGAGTTTATTAGTAGTGTCGAGTGTGACACAAACGTAATATTTAATAAATTGTCTTCCTATGAAAATCTTCAAAAATAAATAAATTGTCTTCCTTTCATTGAAATTAAATATTTGCTTTAGAGAGTATACATGAACAAATCAACAAACTTTCTCTTTTTTTTTTGTTTTGGTAAAGTCTTTTTACAAAAAAGATGGAAAGGCTGGATTATTTTACATGAAATATAATAAGAATAGTTTCTTACAAGAATACGCAATGATTTGAATTAGAAAAACTATTATAAATGTTGGAGATTGTAATATAGCATCCCAAAATCAGTAAACCCAATCATAGACCTTTCGCAAATTAAACTGCACCAAGTTACTGTGATAGATCCCATCTTCTTTAGCCATATAATTGTATGAGCCTCCATGAGGCAGTCTCTTGTCCTGAACATAGGCGTCAAACTTCTTGTGTACCTTATAAGTAGGTCCTTTAGACAATGTACACCAGAAAAGCGTTTCTCCGAAAACGTCATCGTGGAAACTAAATCCCCAATCTTCTCTAGGTTTCATGTAACGCTCACGAACATCGTTGTCTCCAGATTTACATCGTACCTTGAGCCAGTTGTTGTGTGCTAGGCTGTTCCTGAATAACAACGTCGTCTTTTTGCCTTTAAATGGATTCCGATCCCATCTACATTACTAATCATGCAAAGGGCAATCACAACTAGAAAGATCGTGATATACTTCATTTTTCTTTCTAGATGTTTTGTCTTGTGTTCTTTGTGTTTAACGGTGTTATATATACCACATGTTACATGTATTGTTATTTTTGAATCTCTATTATTAGAAGTATTCTATTTATAATCGTGTTACCAAATCATTTCAAAGTTCCAACACAATAGAATAGATTGATGGTGAAAATTGCAATATTTGGTTAAGCTTTTTGGGTAATATCATTCCTGGTAATAGAGATAAAATATTGGATGACTGGACTATCTTTTTTTAGCACTTAATAAACACTTTTATTAGAAGATCAAATTTGTTTTTCTCAAGAATGCTCTAGTGGACCGATTCGGTCTACCTCGGTCCGAATTTCATTAATTTATTAAACGGTTTAGATGACGTTCATTGACACTGGCGAATGGCGATTTTCTCCTAACTGTTAGAAATCAAATAATTTAATTATTAATCATGTTACGTTTACTTTAATATAATCAATCTTTTTGTAATTTGACATTGCATTGCATTCGACCATTAAAAAAAGGGCAATTCTCAAAAATAGCACAAAATGAAGTTTTTGTAACATTTTTAGCTCATATTTTTATTTAAGACACAATTAGCATTTTTATTAAATGGTAATCCTAATTTCATATTTTTAAAGTTTAGGATTTAGGGTTTAGGGTTTAGAAAACCCTAAACCCTAAGCCCTAAACCCTAAATTATACCTCCTACCCCCTAAAAACTATACCCTAAATTCTAATATAGTCAACCCAAACCAAAAAAAATAAATTATCAACTTCATAAAATGCTATTTTGTACTAAATAAAAATGTGAGCTATTTTTGAAACAAAAACTTGTTTTGGTGCTATTTGAGGGAATTTCTCTTAAAAAAATGTACTAAAGACATATGCGCTGTAAAAATTTCACAAACCGGGGATTACTTAACATAATAGTGTTTTAATTTATTATTATTTTTCTCCACATATCATTTTGTTGTAATCCATCATCATACACTTATTCGTTGATTTTCTCGCAGCAACATGTAATACAAGTTCCCTGCGCGTTACGGACACAAAAAGCAGATTCATACTTGTATCCATATTTTCCAGATATGCAATCATTAAAGCATGAGTCCGTATACGGTCCAACCGGATGTTTACATTCTGCATCCACTGATTTTGGTCCTGCAAAAACAAAAGAGTTTCAAGATATTCATGTAATTAAACTAGTCTTGGCCAAGAAAATGAATTGTATCATCAAATAAAACTATAGTATGTGATTATGTGTATTAGAACGGTAAATTTATTTTTATATTAAACTCGATTTGAATATTTTACATATATGTTTTCGGTTATGCATAAAATTTTGGATTTTGGTACACAAACATATATGTTGCAGCATCGAAGTACTCTAAAATTTAGAATGAAACAAAACGTGTAGTAATCTCTAATATCAATCTGGATATCTGGAATAAATAATTACTTATCTCAAACAGATTCGGATCGAAAACTTTATCACATATAAACATAATATAATAATATATCAACCCTGTTGAATTAAAAAACGAGAAGGACTAACCAGAAATGATGAACATGACCATGATGGCAATCAAAAGTAGAGAAGAGGAAGATGATCTCTTGGATTCCATTTTTTGTATTGAGAGATTACAGTTTTTTTTTTTTGGGTCAACTAAGAGACTACTGTTTTATAGGTATTTTCAGTTGCTATATCTAATAAAAAAATCTTTCCATATTGTCTCAACTCTACATTTTTGGTAATAAATCTAAAGTGATTTGACTTCCACCTGTAGTAATAATCTGTACTATTAATTGAGGATCAATTTTAAATAAATGACAATAAAGTTGTTCAAATTTATGCTATGGAAAAATTGAATTAAAACAAATATTCTCATTAAAGGTATAACTGTAAAACGATATATACCCAATTTTTACTCACAAATAATCATTTACGTAATATCTATTTTGTAGAAAAAGAATCTCCCCAAATCTTCTTAATATCTGATATTATTTATATTCCCTTTTAGAAATCATTAAAAAAAAATTTGATTATATGACTAACAAATATTTAAAGATCTTCTTTTTAAAAATATCACCTTTTAACATGATTTTAATATTAAAAAAAAAAACACTTTTTGAAAACATCAAAAAAATGCAAATCAATAAACTAAAATTTAAATTCAGTTTTCCAAGAATGCTTTAATGGACTAATCCGGTCTAGCTCGGTCCGGTTTAATTTTAAAGATATAGGACTCCTCGACCCTAATTTTAATCTACAGACTTAACCGGAGAAATACAAAGAAGAAAGAAGAAGAAAACTAGAACAAATCTCCGTTCATCTCCGGTAAGTTTCTCCTTTTATCTCTTCTCCGATTCTTCTTTCCTTTTCTCTCCGGCGGTTTCGTTGCTGTAGTTTTCGATTCTGTCTAAAACTTGTCTGAACGTTCAACTCCTTCAAGCGACGATTCCATCCGGCGGATTCGTCGCTGTGAATTCTATATTGTTAAGTAATCACACATTAGCAAAATTACTCTCACAAAGATCTAAACTTTTTTTTTATAAATGATTTAGCTTTCATTACTACGGCCTTAAAATTTGCATCTTTTTTTGTCTTCCTGAGATTTTGATTTCTCATAATCTACGCTTTATGAGAACGAATTCAGGATTTTGTTGGGATTTTAGGGTTTCTTGTTTCCAAAAACGATAGGCTCTTGTTTGATTCTTCTTGTTTAAATTGAAAATTCTAATATAGTTGTATTGATTTAATACTTGGTGTGAGCAGTTTTTGAAGAGGAAGGATCAAATGGATAACATTGTGGACTCATTGAACAAAGCTTATGAGAAGTTTGTGCTTGCCTCTGCTAGTGTTCTTGAATCTAAAGAGAGTGCAGGAGGGCAAAAAGCTGCTCTCACTGATGCTGCTTTGGAGAATTTCAAGGAGAAATGGGAACTGTTCCGTGTGGCTTGTGACCAAGCTGAGGAGTTTGTGGAGTCAGTGAAGCAGAGAATTGGATCTGAGTGTTTAGTTGATGAGGCTACTGGTTTAACTACTGCATCAGGAAACTCAGGCCAAGCTCCAGCTACTGGTGCTGCCACTAGTCTCCCGCCCATTAGTGCTGTAAGGCTTGAACAGATGAGTAGAGCGGTTCGATGGCTTGTTCTTGAACTGCAACGTGGCTCTGGTGTAGCTCCTGGCTCTTTGCATTCCTCATCTACTGGGTTTGATTCTAGATTCTCTGAAGACTCCACTCAATAGCGTGCCTCTGCTCACAAGTTTTCAAGTTCGAAAATACGCTAAAATGGTAGCCTCATTACTCTTGAGCCGTTGCGATGGGGAAAGAGTAGCCTAATCAGTGTTATAGACTTATGGTCTGTTATTTTGTGTGATTATAAGCCAAGCAAGTTACTCGTGGGGTTTGATTTGTAGGAGTTTTGACTGATTAAATATTGTGCATTTAGTTCTGAATCTCAAAGTAAGTAGACTGGGTTTTTTTGTTGTGGTGATTCTTCATATATTATGTTTCTGTTGTTTCAAAAAGAAAAGAAAAAGAAATATCAAGGTATTGATTTTGATTTGTTACATAGACAAGTTTTAAAAACTCGACGAACTTGTACGATTTTGAGTGATCTAAATCACAGCAAAATCATGATAAACGCAACAAAATAATGTCATTCACAACAAAACCATGACAAGAGAGTTTGAACCCGAGACGTCTCAGACTCAAAAGAGTTTAGTTTTTATACAAACTAGAGTGTGATTATTTTCTGAGGTTTAAGCAAAATATCACCAAAAACAGGATTCTGGGTCTGATCCAGAGACTAATACACCTTCGAAAGTGTGTCCTTTTTCTCATCTCCCCTCCTAAAATTCTTTCTTTTATTCTCGATTCCGATTATCAAAAAAAAAAAAAAAAATGAGCTTTGGGTTTTAGGATAGTTCAATTGGTTATTGGAAGTTTGGTTTTGAAACATCCCTAACACACGCCGCAAACACCTTCGTTATTTACGGAACCAGTCACTTCTTGTGTGCGTCTATATTCTACTTCGATCTGTCTTTTTTTTTTTCTTTTTGTTAATTCTGATTCTGTTTATACTCCAATTGACGATTTTCTGAATGCCCTTTTTTTTGTTTCTTGCTCCATACTCTGTAACCTGATTCTGTTGTGTGTTCTTCTGTAATTTCGTTTTCTTTTCCTGAACTTTCAGATATATGGATTTGTATGAACCCATGATGCACCTGCGTGCTTGGATCCATCAAGTGAGTTTTTTTTTTTTAGTTTCTTCTTGTTTGGTATATGATCATTGGGAGGCTTTTAGTTCTTTATTGCTTTAAGGCTTATGGAATTAATATTAAGTGATCAACAACTGTTTGGTTTATATCATTTACCTCAAAACGTGATTATGTTCATGTTGGTGTTTAATGTTTTCCCACAGATTAGCTATATCGGTCTCAATTTGCTATGGCGTTTCGTACACATTGTTGTGAGCTTATGGCTCATTGTCTGTGGCATCTTCGAGGCAATCGAAAGCTATGCCATATCGATAGGATTGAATGATAGTTACAGTTCCATCGACATTGATAAACTCCGGTGTCTAGCTGTTGCGGTGGACATCGCAGATGCTCAAGATGTTTCTAATGTTATTGAGCTTTTACAATGGTTGAAAAACATTGGGGTGAAACAAGTTGGTCTATTTGACTCGCAAGGTAGAATGCTTAAGCTAATTATCTCTGTTGTTTCGTTTGTTCATACATATATGATTGCTGAAGTCGTCTTCTTTAGGTTTATTGAAGAAATCCAAGGATTTGGTCCTTGCAACTGTTCCAGGCTCATTGTTGTTAGAGGTATTATAATCTCATACCTTTCATTTAGTTTAGCTTCTCTAGCTCATGTTATAAAGGTGCATATTGATATTACTATCTCACACGAAAGTATCTGCAAATTATGTCACTTCAAATATTTCCATGAGCTTTAGATTGTAACTTTGCTTTCTCAATGTTGTTCTTTCTCAGGAGGATGGCAAAAAGGATTTTTCGCCTGATGAAAAGCGCATTGCAATAGAATTCATTTCATCTTCCGACAATAAAGAAGCTGTTATGAAAGCTGCCAACATACTTCTTCAAAGATACTTGAAGTCCAATCCTCCCGAGAACGATAAAGGGGACAACTTTTTTACAGAGTCTCATCTGAACGAAGCATTAAGAGTTGTTGGTTAGTGTTGATTCCTCTTATGGCATGATGAAAGTTTATTTCCGAGAATCTGATGATCTAAACTCTGGCAGGTGAGAATGGACAGGTGCCTGATCTGTTACTGGTTTATGGACCTATAAGGAGCCATCTTGGTTTCCCTGCTTGGAGACTTCGATACACTGAGATAGTGTACGTGCTGCTTTTTTCACTCTTTTTCTCTTATATCTTTAGAACTAAATCTCATAGAGTTTTTCTTTTCTCGGTATTTGTTTGTTGATAGACATATGGGATCTTTGAATTATATGAGATATGGTTCCCTTTTGAAGGCAATTCACAAGTTCACAGGGGTACACCAAAACTATGGTAAGTCTTTCATTGGCACATCCACACACACATATATAGATATAACCAAAGTTTCTTACCTTTGAGCTAGACTGTGTCACCCTTTTGTCTTGTGAATCTTTACTCATAAAATTCCCACCTTTGAGTTGGATTGAGTCACCCATTAGTTATAATCTGTTGTTTGACTGGGATGTTTTTGATTATTCTTGACAGGAGCTTAATGGTGATTAGAGAGCAGAGAATCAAAGATCAAATTTTGGTTTGTGATTCACATACTTATCGTTAGTGAATTGTAAACGAGATATAATCGGAGATCTATTGATTCAATATGTTGCCGATGTGTTCACATTGTGTTCTGATAATACTATGTTACACAGACTCTGGCATGTCTTGGCATTGTATAGGATTTTAAGTACCCAACTGAATAGTAACGAGCTGGACCTAACCAATCCTGTTTGCTTTATTATAGAGTGTAAACTAGTACAACATAAGATTTCAGACTGTTTCAGCGCCAAAAAAAAAAATATATGGTTTAGTGGACTGTTAAAACCAAAGAAACCCAAACTGGTTTATGCACAAATATCAGTTACAGCTGTTCATATTCAAATGAAATTGAAACTTGGAACATTGCGATGAGATGTCTCTGTGCATTGTCTTGAATGCTGTTTCAGTATTCTGTTTCCAGTAGACCATCAATGAGCCCGAACTCAAGCGCCTGCATTATAAAATAAGCGGGAAAGACATTGATATAGACTGATCATGAGCTATATAACAAAGATAAAGTTCACAAGCTATGGCAAGACCACTTAGCTCATTTAAAATAAATACCTCAGATGCAGATAAGAAACGATCTCTTTCAGTGTATTGCTGCACTTTCTCTAGAGGTTGTCCAGTGAAAGCTGCATACATCCTGTCAATTTTCTGCACGTAGAGACAAACAAAGAGATCAATCAGATCAAAGATACTATTTTTTAGCTCCACAGACTCGATCTTCCATATTCTTAAAGCAAGAAGCATGACAATAAAAAGAAAGAGAGACTTACTTGTCGGGCTTCGATGGCTTCATTCACCTGCCTCCTCACATCTTCCACATGTCCCTGCAGAATTATGTTAGCACTAAATCAGTAAAGTTCACACGCACATACGATTCTTCCAAACTACAATGGTATTAACAAGGAGAATTCAGGAGTCATACTCCACATCCAGTTTGTGGTTGATGTATCATGACACGAGTATTTGGCATTGCATAGCGCATTCCTTTTTCACCTCCAGCAAGAAGAAGTGCTCCTTGGCTTGCAGCTACTCCAAACGCCACTGTTCCAACTTTAGGCTTTATCTACAGATCATTTCAGAGCAAATTCAATAAGTTAATAAGATACCGCAGTTTCTAGGTGATGGAAACATTATTATGGGAAAAAATACTTACCCAAGACATACAGTCATAAATTGCTAAAACGGAGTAGGTGCTGCCACCGGGACAATTGAGGTACATCTGAAACAGAGATTACTTCTAAGTACATATAAGATGTTACTTTATTGAAAAGAGATTGGGAAAAAAAGTAAGAGCTTTCAGCTAACCAGGATGTCGGATTTATCATCAATAGATGCAAGAGTTACAAGCTGAGATATGACTCGCTGAGCAACCTGTGCGTTAATTGGTTGCCCAATGAAGATTATGCGGTTACGGAATAACACAGAAGAAAGGTCCAAAGGTCCTCCAGGGGTCATCACTGACGGCATTACAGGTGGGTTTCCCTTTTTTGCCTCTATCACCCCAAATCTAAACATTGCAACCACATAAACAAATGCGGTTAAAACACATTGAAAGTAGAAAGGATCTATCAACCTATTACAACCGTATACTCTATGGTAAGCATGTAGTATTCTTCGGTTGACATTAGTACTAAGAACTCTAATAATCAATCCATCTAAGACTTAAAGAGTGTCGTGGAAAGGAAAAGGCAGTGAAGCTATTACAATTTGCAATGGTGAGAACATAAACTGCGAGGAATGGTGAATAGAATAGAGATGACCTTGGATCAATACTACGAGGATCCTTGTTGTTAATCTTTATTGGGGACCCAGAAACATTACTCGAAAGTCCTGTAAAAATCGAATAAAAGCGAAGTCTCAGACACAAAAATCAATTAATCCGGCAATTATATCAAAACAATACTTCTACAGCATCAAACAACTCAACTCGGTTCCAATATCCTAAATCCCACTATAAAAATCAAAAGGGTTTTAAAGTTACCAGCTTTCATAGAATCGCCATACGGACTTGGCAGTGCAGAAACTATACGTCTTGTAGGATTTCTACACAAAATCAAACCAACAAGAAATTTAGGATCATATAAAGAAATTTTTACATGAAACGAATTCATGATTGAAGTTGAAGCCCACACATATTGTACAGAGTGTGATTGAGTTTTGAAAAAGCTAGTACCTTTGATTCTGAGTTAGATACGAAGTGGGTTTAGGGTTTCGAGTTCGAGAAGAGAAGCAGAGACCGAGAGGAGGTGAAATTGCTAAACCCGCCATTTCCGGAGCTCAAAGCTTTCTGGGTTCTTTTTCCTCTGTTCAAAGAACCAAAAAGGACGAAGCTTTTCGGGTTCAGGCGTGGATAGATGACAGAGGAGGACGGCAAGACTCAAAAGGTTAATGTTTGGACACGAACTGAAAACTGAACCCAACCAACGCAACACCAACAGAGACCGGTTCTAGAGACTCGTTTACATCCGGAAGGTTTCAAAACATTGAGAAAGAATTTGCTGAAAGATCCATAAAAATTAAAATTAAAAACAAAATCAATATAAATTACTAATGGTTAAACCATTTCCATAATACTCCATAGACCAAAAAAAAAGATTGAAGATAATGGAGTATTTACTCACTTGCCCAAAACTTATGGATGCAATTGTATTTTCGTTGACTGTTTTACTAATAAATACGAAACTTACATTTTTGTTGCCCTTAATAAAGAGTTATTCAACTTACTGTCTTAATAACTGTCCCGGAAAAAATATGGCAAAGTCATCGCCGGCGAATATCCCGGTCACTACTTTAGAGGATTATGCTCACAGTCCCTTTCACTATGCTGTTGTTTTAGGAGATCACGCCGGTTTGATTCGCCTGGTTTCGTCCTTGCCGAAACTAACCGACCCGGAACAAATCCACATGGAGTCGGACTCAGTGAGCCAAGAACGAGTCGCTGAGCAAATCTCCGCCGTTCTCGACCGCCGTGATGTTCCTTTACGTGAAACGCCTCTCCATTTAGCGGTGCGTATCGGCGACGTTTTCGCGGCGAAGACGATTTCTTCCGCTGGCGCTGATATCTCTCTCCAGAACGCGGCCGGTTGGAATTCATTGCACGAGGCTCTGTGTCGTCGGAACACTGAGATCACGGAGATGCTTCTCCGGCAACACCATCGTTCGGCGTGGTGCAAATGGAGACGAACACTGCCGCATCTGATCTCCGTGCTCCGCCGCATTAGAGACTTCTACATGGAGATTTCCTTCCATTTCGAGAGCTCCGTGATTCCATTCGTCGGAAAAATCGCTCCTTCCGATACTTACAAGATCTGGAAACGCGGCGGAGATTTACGTGCGGATACTTCCATAGCCGGATTCGACAAATTCAAAATCCTCCGCGTGAATCAGAGCTTTCTCTTCCTAAGCGACGGAGACGAGTTTCTTGATCACGTGTCTCCTGGTACGTTACTTGTGTTGAACAGAGACGATGAAACAATCTCAAACGCTTTCCAAAACGCTAAAGACCCGATTAGCGATGATGATATCGAAGCCTATTGCGCTCAATCTAGCTTACACCGTCCAGGAATGGATGTTACTGAAGCGAAGCTCGTCGAGATGATGAATTGGCGACGGCAAGAGAAGATTGAAACCGTCGGAGAATGGAAAGCCAAAGCATACGAAATCGAAAACGTGAGTCTCAGTTACAAATTGAGAAAACTCGCTGCCGGAGGAGAAACAGAGGTTTCGGAGGACAATCATCGGAGCATCTCCGAGCCTTTACGGCGGCAGAGGCGGCAGCAGAGTTGTTTCAACGTTGAGGATCCGCTGTCACCGCGGTCACGGAGTAGAAGGTCGGTTTCTTTACCGGAAGCGGCGGTTCCGGTGGGTCCTGCGCCGAGGATCAAAGAAAAGGAGTATGTGAAGAATTTGAGTCCTTCGGTTTGGTTGACGAATGACTTTCCTTTGAAGACGGAGGAGCTGCTTCCGTTGCTTGATATTTTAGCTAACAATGTCAAGGCTGTTCGGAGGATGCGGGAGCTACTCACCACCAAGTTCCTTCCGGGAACTTTTCCGGTCAAGGTAACAAAGAGAAGTCTTGTTTCCAATCTCTTTTGTTTTGGGTTTGTTTCTTGAAGCATAAGACCATCTCCATTAGTTAAGGAGAGTGTCTTAACATATAAAAAAAAATATATATATATATATATATATATATTGCAAAATAATTTTCTAGAAAAATGTGAGACATAGGGTCTAAAGTGTCTCTATGAAGACACTTTTATTAAATTTGTGGTTGTTTTAAAGATACCCATAATATATTATAATTAAATTTATCTTAAGACACCCACAAAAATCTATGCATTGTGGATGCTCTAATTTAATAAAAGTGTCTGACGTGTCGTTTGCATCTAACTTAATAAAAGTATCTAAGCGTTTGCATGAGCATTAACTATATCAGGATGAACCATTAGAAAAACATATCTGACGTGTCGTATTAACACTGGTTGGATTTTTAGAATTAGTGCTGATGTGGCAACATCACTAGGAATCTAGAGGACATTTGTCCGTCTACGATTTGTTTTACTATCAATAGAATTCGCGTTTTATTTGGTTCGGTATGATGTAGTTTTAGTTTCGGTTTAGATTTTAAGTTAAAAATACATCTACAATTTGATAAATCTCTCAAGGTTTTTGAATCAGTTATTTGTTATGTTCAACTTAATCTACTTTTTGATTATTATTCATGGCCATATGAAAAAAAAATTCAAAAAAGTGGTTTCGATTCGCTTTTCACATCACCATTTCTCTTCGGTTCAACCGGTTTACTAAATAAAATCACTGTTCATTTTGTTTGGTTTTTGGTGGGAACCAGCTGTCGATACCGGTGATCCCGACGGTGAAAGTAGTCATCACATTCACCAAGTTCGTGGCTCTCCAGCCAGTGGATCAGTTCTACACACCATTCTCAAGTCCGAGCCACCTCTTAGCTGAAGTCGAAGACCAATCCGACGTGGACGTGGACAAAAAATCAGACATAAGAAGGTCAACTTCACGGCGATCGTTTTCAACACCATCTTGGCTGAGACGTAACGTCACAGCCACAGGACAAAGATCACAGCGGCGGCTAGAAAAGGAGGAACAAACGGTGGATCCATTTGAAATACCGAGAGAGTATAAGTGGACGAGCAACTCGGATGAATCAGGTAATCAAAATATATATGTTCATGTTCATTATTATTGTCAACAAAATATATAGATAGGGTAACATTGTTGAAACATGGAAATTTAATTTTTCCGGTTCTCCATATTGTTTTGATTTTTTATTTATTTATTAAAATTAAAAAAGCAACACAAGTAAAAAGTATCTGAATCCCAAAATGTATTTAGTACTAACAATTGGATCATTAATCTGATGCTATTGTTTATGTTTATTTTTATAGGTAAAATAGGCACTATAATGTGTGGATGCGCAAAAGTCAATTTCGGGAGAAAATAAACATCTTGGGCTTTAATGTTTTAATGGGCCGATGTTGTATCATTTAGTAGACTTATGCATTTCAGTTTTTTGTTGTTGTTGTTGTTGTAACTTGTATACTCGTCGATCATGAATAATCGATCTAAACAATTTAGGCGCGAGATGTCACTTGTAAGACTAAATATTCTAAGTTACGATGAAATTTATAATTGTTCAAATCAGATATATAATGCCATGATGATAATTCTTCTTCTTTTATTGTCAGCCCGATGATCATTATAGACGGATTTGCCTATTGATTTCTCCTATGTAAATTGCTTAGGAATGAATACTTGTTATGTTTAGTGAACCTTTAGATGACAAGTCTTCTAGGTACAAAATAATCAAAGATCGAACTTTCTTTCTTTATTCTTTTTTTTTTTTTTTTTTTGGGTTCATTATTCTTGTAGAAAGAAAAGAAAATCCAAATTTTAATATGTATCAAAATCGCATACCAATTAAAATAATTTAAACCCTGAGAAGATGAGAAGTAAAAATATAGAAGAAATTTAAAGAGTTATGTTTGTAAGATCATTGTCGGTTTCTTATGCGTTTAATTAAAGTTGAAAGATTCCAAAACAACGTTTGCTTTGCAAGTTGGAAACGAACTAACTTGAGTTGGCAAGTCCATTCCAAGACAACTCAAATAATCATATTTTAACATTTTTATATCAAAACAAAATAAAAACTTTAGATTAAAAGACGACAACCCAAATATATAGTATAATTATATTTACCTAAAAACAAAAACTTGACAACCCATCCACTATTAGTCTCATTCTCCACATCTTCACTTATTTGGCTCATCCAAAATCGTTTCTTCCCTCTACGAAGAAGAGCTCCAAGAATCCGAGGTATTTTTTTTTTTTTTTTTTTGGTTATGCTTAAATTCATAGATGATTTGATTTTGATCAAGATTTGTTGATAGGCACATAAGATATAGCGATAGCTATATAGAATATGGCGAGTGAAGCACCGAGTTGGGCGGATCAATGGGGGACCGGAGGAATTGGGGTGATGGCAGCGGAGGAGACAACGAACGGCAAAAAAGAAGTCGCCGGAAAGAAGTCCGGTAAGACCAAAGCAGGGATTAACAGAGCTAAGATTGTTGCATTTATTGGTGTCAACTGGATGAAGAATCTTGTGCAGAGGAAGAAGAAGGACTCTACTTCTTCATAATTAGAAAACGTTGTTTGTGTTTCTTTTTTTCCCTTTTATATGTCTCAATCTACTATATTACTATTTTTTTTTAATTCTTTTACATTTGGAGTTTCAATGGTGCATCCCATAATGAATTTAGATTTGTTCAATGTTAACCATTCATCTATACGTTCCTCTATCTTATATATGTACATTTCAAACGTACAAAATTACGGTTGCATTTGCTTATTTATAATCTATAAATTAACATTTAAATTCCTAACCAAATATCAATTAACATATTGTAAAAGAAAATATAAAATGTAAAAAAATGTGTTTACAGTTTACAAATGATACTGTATTGAATAAAAACATTAATACGTTTTGATTATAATACAAACAATATTTTAATTGAAAAAACACAATAGGAAAAAACACCCAGCCTTTTAATTTACACTAATTTATTCTATAAATAAAAATTAATTTAACCAAAAGTGCAAATTCCTTTTAAATTATACACATTGATAAATAATATAAGATTTATCAGAAAAATTGATGAAATGACAAAAAAAAAATTAGTGAAAATCTGAGGTTAGGACCGTAAAGATTAGCAAAGATATTTGGAGCCACAGGTTTCAAGTGTGTGTGTGTGTAGTATACATATACATATCTCTTTTATTTCTTAAGCATTTCTTTCGAATATTTTTTGTTGCAAGATCTATATAATGAGCAATTAAAATTATTTGAAGGACTCCAAAAAATAAAGCTGACCCTACTATTGATATGAAAACATCGAAAATTAGGACAATTCTATGTATGCATTTCCTTTGTAAACTTTTTTTCTTCCAAAAAATGCATACACTGTCAATAGTTACACTACACCAACAAAATTTTTTTATGGTGCTTAGCTTTTCTTCTCTTCCTAATAAAGGGAGCGCTAGGGTTAATAGGTTGAAACGTTTCCGACTTTGTTCGATGATCAATAACTTAAGTACTTAACAGTAAGACCCCAAAAAGAATTCTTTAGACATAAATTGAGAAGTTTATGATCACTTTCGTGAATTTTTTAAGATGATTGATATGTTTTTCCCCATAGCTACATAAAACATATTTTTACATTTTTTAAGGAAATATTAAATAAATGATAGGAACTTAACAAGAAAATAAAAAAAATAGGGACGGGGAATATTTGGAAAGATGAGCCATATTAATTTCGAAATTCAAATGTATATTGGGAGTGGCACAACCCCACCAACATGCCTTGTTTTCTCTTACAAACCTCATAAATACAAAATTGAAAGCTCGTGGGAACCTTGTTCCTTCAATTAATCGTTATCTAGCATACATAGTTTTACTTACGTACACACACAAACACCAAGTTACCAATATACAAAAACCAAAAAAAAAAAAAAAAAAAAGGCAAAGCGAGTTACCCAATAGGCATGTCCATTTTAGGAATCGGGATGGTAAAAGCGGATAAATCCCTAAAACCTAAAACGAATCATTTAGAGAGTTAAATTTAGTATTCGAAGCATTGTTGTAAAAGTAAAACTATGGGATGAAAAATTTAGATAACGAGTTGAATTTGGGTTGTTTGGATACTAAGTCACAATCCGAGCTCTCATTTATTCGAGCTAGGGTCACACAGGACAGGAGATCATGTAATTTGGTTTTTTTTTTTTTTTTAATTTTTGGATATATTTGAACAATTTTATTATTTTTCAAAACTCTAACTACAAAATTTAGTACTTCGGTTAGTCATTCCATGCCTAACATGTTTTTTTTTTTTTTTTTGAAACTTTTCATGCCTAACATGTTACCGTGAAAATATATTAAGATGGATAAACAGATAATTAATATAACAGATAAAGGTCTGAAATGAAAATTCAAAATATACAGTAGATTCTAAAATGAAAATGCCTAAATAAATTTCATAATTCATGCATATGTAATATTATTTTATTTTTTTTTTCTCGTCCACCGCAAAGGAATCAGTTCAGCCATGTAATATTAGCAAACCAATTAATTCTTGATTTTCTTCTATGGTAAAAAGAATTTAAATTCGATGTGAAATTCAGATTTGGTTAGACCATATATTTATATGTTTTTAGGGAACAATATCCATTCAATTCAATTTGCTAGGTCACTACGACAGCAAAAACAAACTTTTGTTCTTGAAAATTCATTATTGTTTATTAAAAAAAAAAGTTTTTCATAGAAAGAATTCAAATTTAATAAACCAACCTCCTTTTTGGTATGGGGTTGTTGGTCTAATTTAATGCTAGTCTCTTCTGCCTTGCCTCTCTTCTTCATATTTATATCTTCTTCTTCACTTTACATACCCCTAAACTTTGCAAATAGCCGCATTCTACTTTCTCTTCTGATTCTTCTAGTTCTTACTTTGGTTTTTGACGTCGCTGAGATTATAATACGGTAAGAGTTTCGCAAGGATCCGATGATTCTCACTACTTAATATTTTAGTGTCGAAGTCATTTTCTATATATCTATTTTTGTTTATATAGTTGATCTTACAATTTTCTTTTTTGTTTCTTGGTTCTCTGGAGCTAACTAAAAACAATAGTTGGCTGAAACTGGTTTTGATCTAAATTAGTATTGCGAGATATTAGTGCGGTTCAATCAAATAGTCCATACTCTTAGTTTATGAAGAGCGGTTTGTTCGATTGAGCCGTGCCAATATCACGCGTTAAACCAGAATAGCAACGATGGGTACTAAACATAAAGGTATATATCAATATTTTTTAAAAAAATTTTGAATGATATGCACTTTGGTAACTTCTTAATACCTTTTCTTTTGTTTTTACTCTGCAGGCTTCGAAGGTATGAGATGTTAACAAGCAACAACGCAAAATCCAAGTACATCACTTCTATTTTTAGGAAGTATTTAAGGAATTATAAGCAAAAAATATAGTAACCTGCTAGGGGAGTAAAAGTACTAGCTAGAATGTAAATTTTGTCGGGGTATACCACCATCGTGAAGATATCGCAACAATATAAAACTAGTTTTACGTTGCAATTATCAGCAGTTTTTAGTTAACAGCGGCATTATTTATTTATTTATTTGTTAGTGACTAAATAAAAGTGTATGTTTATTTGCTTTTTGTTAGCCTTTACGAAAACTAGGAAGTCTGTTTTTGGACTTATTCTCAACAGAGTAAATCTATACAGAATTTTATCAAGTCGTTCCACATTTCCGGAAGTATGTTTGTGACAAAATAAATTAGATTATTCATAATTTAGTGAAACAAATCAACATTTCATTTTCTTTATTATTCCCAGACGAACTTTCGGGAATAGGAGAATAATTAACTATGTGAATAAAAATGATCAAACTTAAGGAGACCCATAAAAATAGAAATGAGGTGAATTGATATATCAAATAAAAATAGACTAAACAGACATGATTACAATTTTCCGGGATAAGAGTTTAATTGATGATATCAAATCCATAGTCTTAAAACCCCCAAAAAAAAAAAAAAAAAAACAACAACAACGTACTTCTAAAAATAGGTAAGAAAAAACAAAAACGAGTGCAAAGAGATTAAATGAGAAGCAAAAAGGAGGACATGTGGAAATTAATAAAAAGGCACAACAATAAGGACTCTTTGTCTGTCATAGGACAAACCAAATGCGACCAAAACATTACTCTCATTAAACCACTTCACTAACTATTTTTTGCATACATTTATTGATTTTCTGACCAATACCCTACACTTGTACTAACTATAACACCCCAAAAAAAAAAAAAAAAAACAGAATTGTGATATATATTTTTTTTGTAACAAGTTATATGCTCCAACGAATAGTAATAGTACTATTATATTTATTAGTATAGTAACAAAAATTTTGTTTTCTGTATTATTCAAGAGAATTTGACGTCCACAAAGCATTTTCAGGTTCACCACAACGTTCGTGAACATCAGCCATTCTCTCCGCCGACCGGCAAATTCCGCTGCATTTCCAGTCGAACGAAGCCGCACAAACATTCCCCATCACTACCTTTAGTTCACAATCTGCATTTAAAAATGAAATGAAAAAGAAAAAAAAAAAAATGAAGACATTATGGTCCTGGAATTTCTTAGCTACCATAAAAAAAAAATCTTAAAAAAAAATCTTGTATCTTAGAAAAAAAATCTAAAAAATCATTTGAAAAATACTTTCGTTTTGTTGTTTCTTTTAAAAAATATATTTTTGAAAATCCTAAATTCTATTGATAAAACAAAATAAAGTAACTTCTACGGACTAAAACCGAACCAAAACAGGATTGTTAAGGAACAGAGTGCTCTGTAAATTTACCCTGAGGAGAAGTACTACAACAGAGTCTTCTGTCATCAATATGTTCTACATTCAATCCAATGAACCAAGATCCCAACGAAACATCTTCATTCGCATACTTATGCAGTAAGTCCCTTATTTCAACCAAAGTAATGAGATCATTATAGGCTTTTTTTTTCCCATGCATTTTGGTTGCATAAAACCTCTAAAACCAAGTTAGAGAACAAAACTTACTGGTTTATCAATATGTACGTAGCTAGATCTTTCGAAATGGCGTAAAACTGTCCCGTGGCATGGCGGAAATACTTGTTCCCGACCTCTCCAAACTTCCAATACTCCGGTTCATGGTACTTCACACCCCTGTTTTCCACCGCATATATCAAATTATCCGCAAACCGGTGGCTGCTTTTTCGCGGTTTAAGTACTTAGACACGCTTACCTTAGAAGGTAGATAGTTTTTTTTACTTACTTTCTGGCTAGGACGGGACCGGACTTCATGCAACCAGCATAAACCCTAGGCCTGTTCCGGTGCGCAGACAAAGTTGTCTTGAGAGTAGCTGCAAAAATATAAAAAAGGATCAAGAAGACATCAGAGAAAATGGATAAAATGATACTTAAGATTAATACATGAAAACATTTTGATTTTTTCTTACCAAGATTCACATGAACGTCATCATCAACTTTGATGTAAAATTCTGCATCCCACAAGGAAACAGCGGTAGCGAAAAAAGTCTTTGTCTTGGCGGATAATTCCATGTATCCCTCAGTATGTTCCTGTTAAGGTTTGTAAAGCTTTAAGTAAGTAGCAAAAGATACCAAACAGAGAATTGCGCGGATTTTACCAGTCTCAAGAAATCTCCATGTGTTTTCTCCTCTGCTTCAATAGCTTTCTCAAGAATCCCGCGAGACAACACACTGAAATCAGAACATTTCAAGAACATACAAAAAAATTGTCAGTATTAGTTTTTCACTATAGAACATGACTTCTCCTTTGTACCTGTGTCCTATAACAAAGCGAACAATGATTCCTTTCTCTTCCTCAAGTTTCTTTAGCTTTTCTCCTGAAAGATTATTTAGAAACCAAAAAAAAGTTGCAACTTCCGTTTTATTTACACCAGAAATCAAGAAACTGGGAAAAGCATTACCTTGTGGCATCCATGTTGACCGAACCGAGTCACGTCTCTTACGACTACTAAAGGCAGTGTTAATACCTATAACCATGAAATATTTTCTTTTCTTGGCTTCTTTGGAAACGTTAAATTTCCCGGACAATGACTCGCGTTCGGCTCTAGCAGCTACCAGTTTCATCTCTAAACTTGAAATGGATTTATCTAAGATCCTGCAAAATTTTGAATTATATAACATCATCATATAGCAATTGTTCATGGATACATCTAGTAAAGTTTTTAAATGGTTATACCCGATAGTGTTGTTACCATAGTCCAAAACCTGCTAAGAATACAAGATCAAACAATGTAATATCGATATTATTCTAGTGAATTGATGATGCAAATACACAGTAAACTTACATTATGTTTGTCACAGTCACCAGATTTTAAGCTTAGTTTAGAGAGTCTTGAGATGCCTCTAGCTTCATGTACATCCCACATCCTGATACAATAGTCAGCATCACCCCATAATCAAGCACAAACCTTTTAACTCCATAAGATCAAAAGAAACACAAACCCAAACCAAAAAGTGGATATCAAGCCACCAAACAAAATGATTCAATCTTTAAGATTCCACAATATTTTGAGATTTTATCTCTGATCCTATTACCTCAATAGTCAATACATTAAGCAAAGAGGTTGATCAAATACTAAAAGGTAAAATGTGCCACCATTTGATCAAATCTTCAGATAAGCAATATAAGATATAGTTTTTTTTTTTGTGTGTGTGTCTTAAAAGCACAAATCCGAGAAAAAAGCGAATGCTTTGCTTATCTACAAGAACACAATAAGCAAATAGATCAGTCTGATAAAAGCATTTTCTTTTCTTTTTTTCTGACAAAAGATAAAAGCAGGTCTTCACCGACAAAACTCAAAGCTTAAGAAATTTCTTAAATTTGGAAAAACACAAGACAGATTTAGTCATAAGAAGATGAAATTAGTAACAAAATAGAAAACACTCCAAATGGTTAAGAATCCAAACTAAAAAAGCCAGAATCAGACATGAACAGTAACTTCATAAAAAAATCGTGGAACATAATCAAAATGGTTTCTTTTTATTTTTTGGGTGATAGAGTTACCTGTTAGTGAAGAACATGCCAAGGCAGAAACTTGCGAGGCAGAAGAAAAAAACAGAGTTTCTAGAAATTACATTTCTTGGAGTAAAATAGTAATCTCCTCTGTTCTTAAAAGACATTTTTTTTTTTTTTTTTGGCTTTGCTTTAACTCAAATCCGAGAAAAAAACGAATAATTTGGTCAACGAAGATTCAAGATTTCTTTGTGGGTCTATTTTACAGTTCTCTTCTGTTTGATGCAATCACTCACTCTACCTGAGACTGAGAGAGAGAGAGAGATGCATGAAGAGACAATAACACACCAATTGATTTTTTTATTATATAACTATAAAGAAAAGGGTAACGTTTGGGAAATGCGATAATGACGTTTCTAATTATAGATTTTGGAGTTACTTAAATACCAAAAACTGATGATTTTTTTTTTGCTACAAATAACTGTAGCTGCAGATCAAGTACGGAAAGAGTTACATTCTTCGGGTTACCGGTTTGCATTGTAATTTGAACCGGGTCAGATTTGTAATTTGCTCATTTCAGTTGGAAGCTTGAACAATTTGAGAACTATAACAGTGTGTATATAAACTTTCATTTATTCAGAATTACAAAGTAGAATCCATAGGCCTAAAACCGTTCTTTAAAATGCTTTTGGGAATGTAAAAAAAAAGAAGAAGAAAGGAGGATCAAACGCTCTTTAAGGTGTTGTCTTATAAGCTAATTTCTGTACATACAAAGAGAATTGATCTTATATTTTCCTTTTTTGTTGTTGTTGTTGTTGTTCTCATCACTTGCGTGCAGAGTGATAAAGTTCAAGATACTCAAGTGCAGGACGGTTCCATGACCAATCTTGCTCCATCACCGTCTTGCACAGCGAGTTAAACCACTCTCTACCATCGTACCACGCCGATATCGCCCTGCAAAAGGAACACATTCTATATCGCTTCTTGTAACATTTAAAAGAATCATATATAGAGTGTTAGTTTAGATTTTGGTTGGTGTACCTATTGAGAGCGTAATCCACACCAGGAGCATCAGCACCGTCGAAGCTAAAGCCATTTGGTTCTAGAACTTCAGCTTGCGCCCTTTCTTTATCGTGGTCAACATCAAAAACAGTGTCATAGAGACCTATTGGACAAAAAATAAAACCATTACCCTCAAGTCAGCTTGGTCCTGAGTAAAGCTTAAGTTCGAGTCATAGTCAAAACCGTTACCTCCAGTTTTTCTAACCACAGGAATAGCACCGTATCTCATGGCTATGAGCTGTGTCAGTCCACAAGGTTCAAATATCGACGGCACAAGAATAAAGTCAGCCCCGGCGTAAATCTGGAGAGTAAAACACGAAAGGACTTAGAGCAATACTGAAAGCAAATTAAGGAACGGAAGATGAATAAAGGTTTGTTATTTGTTTTTCTACCAAATGGGAAAGAGGTTCATCATAGGTTAGAACAAGCCGAGCTCGGTCACCATGAGAAGAATGCAATTGGTTTGCCAAGTTTACGAAATCATTTTGTATACGAGGATCCGGAGCTGAACCTAGCAATACAACCTGCCTTCAAGAAAAAAACCGGTAAGGATTGTGAAAAGGTTCATGACAGGACTTTTTAAAGGTCGAATAAGGCGAGAAAAGGACCTGTCCATTTCGTTCCAAAGTACGCCAAATAGCATGCTTGATCAAATGTATTCCTTTCTGGTGAGTTAAGCGTGTAATAATTCCTACTAGCGGAAGATCAGCTCTCTTTAGTCCAAGCCTGTTTTGCAGTTCTTCCTTGGCTGCTCTTTTGCCTTCTACAACATTCTCTGAAGTATAAGGTACCTAAGAACCACACAAAGTGTTCAAACATCAGAAGATATAGCAAGAAGTTTAAAGACTGGGAAAGGAGAGGAGGCAATAAAGCTTACAGGAAGGAAGTTATCGTTGTGTGGATCCCATATATCCGGGTCGATCCCGTTTATAATTCCATGAAACTTGTATAAATGTGGAGAGATTACAGAGTTTCCAGCTACTTCCTTGGCGTATGTTCGAGAAACCTAGTAATGTTAAGCGCAGACAGTGTCATTTTCAATCTCAGCTTTTCAGTAGAAAAAAAGAAGAATAAATGATCATTTTGTAATAACAGAAATCATAAGGGATAGTGTTTTCAGGACTTACCGTTGTAGCTTTGTCTGAAAATGTCATGGCTTTGCCAATGGCGTTTACTCCAAATTCCAAATTATGAATTGTGAAGACAACACGGGTTTTAATTAAACCGTAATGCGTGTAATGATCCTTGAATAACCATGAAACCGGGGCACTGGACCAGTCGTGACAGTGAAGAATGTCCTGTAGATGGGTGAGACCACGGGTTAGAGCCGCTAGTTAGAACTAAGTATCAAGACTCTCTACTGAGATGTCTCTACAAGAGCAGAACGTGTAGACTTACTGGATGAAAACCTCCTTGGAGAAGAAATTCAAGTGCTGCGTGACAGAAGAAACCGAATCTTCCTGCATCATCTGCACAACCGTAAACACAGCCTCGCTGAAACAATCTGCAATAACAACTTCATGCCATCAAGAGATGGTGAATGGATTGTGAGAAGAGCTTAAAGAGAAATGCATAAAGCTAACCCGTTTTGTGGATCTAAGAAGTAAACCGAAAGGCCTTCCACTTTTCCATGCCACACTTTTATTTCGGTTCCTCCCCAGTGATAGCTTCTGTTGAATTGCAAGTCCTTCACCTATTTTTTCACAAAATTTAAGTACAAAGAGAGATGTGTAGAAGAAAGGGGGAAAAGAAAACGGAAAACATGAGAAGACATCGATCTTACAAAGTGGTGCTTTAGACAATCATACTTTGGAAAAATGATGTCCACATTATGGTTTAATTCTTGAACAGCGCGAGAGAGACTAGTGACAACATCACCTAGGCCTCCAACCTACATGTAATAAATACACATAAAGCTAAGATATATATAAACAATGTTTTTGATAGCTATAAATGTCACATCCTACGATTACCTTTGCGATGGGTGCCATTTCAACAGCAATATGAACAATGTGCAATGGTGGTTCCTTTGATATACCTCCCACGACCGGTAAATGGTAATCCAAACCACTTTTGTTATCGAATATTCCGCCATCCTCTCTCTCAGAGAACACAAAATCCATCATGTAAGCATCCAATGGGACCTTGGCTGGAAAAAGAAGAGAAACATTAGTTACATATCATGAAACAGTCTCTAGACAATTGAAATCTTACCTGTAGTCTTCATGTGTGAGCTTCCATCATCTGCTGCTTCCATTCTCTGAGGTGGCAAAGGACCCAAGCGGTGAGTCCAACGATTAAAAGAGCATCTAAACCAAATCTCAGGTTTTCCATTCAAAACCGTGTTTGAAGGATTATAGAAAACTGTCACAGGCTTTCCCGCTTGAACCTCTAGAGGCTCGGTGTAAACTACATCTTTCTGGGAAAGCAGAAACTTTTTAAGTGTTCTTTCCTTAGTTTCGGCTTTCAAGCGAGCTGTTTTCTCCATCTACCAACAAAAAATAAAGAGGATGAAGAAATGTAACCCAATGTAGTCAGATTTGACAAAAATTAAAGCAATTTGGTAAAGAGGATAAGCTGTTCGTTCTTTTAGATGTATTGCGCACTGACCTTGGCACGCAAAGCTTCTTCTTTTAATCGCCTCTCTTCCTGAAGTTTCCTAAATATCAGATTTTCTTCCTCTAACCAATAAATATCTTCAGAAGTTCTTCGAGGAACAAGTGCGTGGAAATCTTGGCGACTATTATTATCATACAGAAACGCTCCTTTCGGCGGTCCATCAGCAAAGACCCAGTCAATTACTAGAGCACCACCGGGCACTACAACTGCATATTGAAATGAAAGAGATCCACAAATCATATGGAAGCAAGAGGATATGTTACTACAAAAACATATCAAAATTCAAGTTTGTTCGAGAAGATAAGATAAGAAAGCTTCACATATATACCTTCAGCAAACCACCAATCTCCGCTTTTTGGATCAGCCTTTAACTCAGCATCAACAAGCTTTTCAACGATAGATAATCCATCAACCCAATTATTAAACCCTCCATGTAACCAGACTTCTTTGGAATTAGCCAGAGGACCAGAGCTTTTATTGTAATATAGCTTCACTTTATCTTCAGCCTTGAAATCACTTGGCTCAATGTACCAAACATTCTCAGCAGAGACTACAGCTTTCTGAATAGCCGGTTTAAGCAATTCACGTCTCTTCTGAGTCTCCGCCTTTGCTTGTGCTCTATCAGCTTCCATTGCAGCCTTTTGAGCTTCGATTCGTCTCTTCTCTTCCTCTTTTCTTTCCCTCTCAGCTTCTTCCTTAGCTAACTTCTCTTGCTCTCTCCATTTCTCTTCCAAAAGAAAATTCTCAAACTCAACTCTATCCATCCCACCTTTTACATCTACACAGAAATCTTTTGAGTCATTGTTATCATATACACTTTGTCCATTGAAAAACACAAAATCCATCTGATACGCTTCTTTGGGGATATGAAGGAGACATGACCACCAATCTCCATGGATCCATGACTTTTCCAATCTCCTAGTGAAAGACTTCCATCTCCATTCGTTAAATGCCCCCATGATCAAAACATCAGATTCGTTGTTCAGACTCGATAGACTCCTGTTGAGAAACACTTCAATGTCTTCATCGGGTTTCGCAGTAACGGGATACACAAACATTCTATTACCTCTAGCCAAATTCTCCTCTGCAAGCGCTTCTATTTCCTTCCTACGAAGATTCTCTCTTTCAACTTTTAACTTTTGTTCTAATAACTCATCATCCTCAGTTGTTTTCTTATCCAAACGTTCACTTCCATCCACAATATCTGAACTATGTAACGCATTCCTCTCATCAAAAACAACAGAGCCTTGTTTCTGTACATTTTCTTTAGCTTCGGGAAACTTACTATCACTTACAACCTCGTTAGTTGCTGTAGAAGTAGCATTACTATCTTTTTCACCATTCTTCTTCTGAGTTCTTTTCTGAGCACTTCCTACTGTTGTTCGTCGCCCAAAACCTCTGGGAGCTGAGCTTTTGGGTCCTGAAGATGCCATTCTTCCTTGCTTCTTCCTTGAAAAATCTTGTTTACAAAAAAATAAGAAATCAACAAAAAGGACTGAATCAGTAATCACAATGAAAAAAAGTTCAACACTGTGAACCGATTCTTGATTCTTAACCTGCACTTGCCGTGATCTGATGCAGAAACACATTTGAATTGTATTGACTTTCCAATGAAGCAAGCTGGAAACCAAACATGTCGATGGTTAAAAATAGATTTAATAAAAATTGTTCAATCTCTACTTCACAAGCTATATGGCAAACAAAAATAACAAAGAACACCAAAGCTAAATCACACCAGAAGTAATCAAGCTGAATATTAAAATCAAAATCATACATTTTCATCGCTTAAAACTGTGAAATCTTCGGCAAAGACACTAATTTAAAAGCTCATAGTCCCCCAGGATCATTTCTCTATCCCCAGCTTGGTTTTCTTAATGTGGGGAGGATTGAATATCAGAAAGAAAAAAAATTGAAAATGAGGTTTTAAGATGAGACTCTTAATCCAGAGACCCTACCAAATCTACTAAAAAAAATAGTACATTCTATCAAAAGTTCGATTCCAACTAAAGACGTCTTGATCGAAAAAAAAGGCGATGTGGTTAAAAGAAAGTAGGACACTGTGCATTTCAATTCCCAATAATTAGAATCTAAAGAAGCATCGAATCATGTTTACATACGCATGCATCTATACAAGTATAGTATTACATATATACGAGTAAGATTGAAACAGCAGGTGAGAGTGAAAGAATTACAGTAGAAAAGGAGCACGATTTGGGGAGAGGTAGAAACCCAATACAAGTATTGATCTTGAGCCGACCCTTTTCATGGGACACTGGTCTCAAACTCGCTGGTCTCTGTATCTGCCAACACACTTCCATGGCTGCCTAAACAAACACAAGAGAAGATGAAGATGAAGAAGAAGAAGAAGAGACACAACAGAGTTGTACTTGAGGTATATAATACAGTATATATGAAGATGAGAGAGAGAATGTTTGTAATTGAAGCAGCCCCTCCACTGCTTCACCAGACCACTTCTCAATCACTGAAACTGATCTTCATCTTTATTTTATTTCCCTTTTTTTTTAATATATTTCATAAATGACACAAATTTCGGTAGAATGAGATTGAGATTGAGATAGAAGCCCATGTGCTAATTAGTAATTACTATGAGTCTATGACATGGTTTTATTCATGTAATTAAATTTTAAACACATATGGTAACAGAAATCAATCCGAAATTAAACTCATGAAAATCTAGAAATTTTTGTAGCTTTGGAACTGACGCTACACATGTATATGAATATGACTTCTTTCTTAAAAAAAAAAAAAAAAACATAATAAGATTCTTATTATTTTTTTTGGACATTAACAACAGAAGATTTACCATCGCAATCGCAGCCATACATAATACATTTAACATATATATTGGATATTTTCCTCTGCCTCTCAGATATATTCCTTGCGGTATATCTGCAAAAATGTTAAAACTAGAGCAATAAGATTCTGCAACTTACCTACATTTTTTTTTATAACTCGAAAATAAGATGAAGATGAAAAGAAAGTCACATATATACATAATTGAAATAAAAGTCAAACCGAAAAGAAATCACAAAACTTTTTTGTTTTTGTTTTTAAACACGAATCCTAATTGAAATAAAAAATTGGAAACTAAAAAACAAATTTACAGAAAACTATTAAAAATTAAAAAATGTATACAAAAACAAGGAAACAAAGAATAAAAACAAAAATTAAGGGGAACGTTTCCTCTGCGTCTCGGGTGAAATGCTTTACGGTGTATCTGCAAAAAATCTGGACGGCTAAATTCTTAAACATCACGTGGTAAAGCAATGTCATTTGTTACTTCTTCTTACTAAATAAATAAATAAATAGCTCGTGACAAATAAATTGTCTGTCCGATGCATATCCGCCACGTGTCAGACAATCCTCCTATTTACAAGTCCACGTCAGGCCTAAGTGATCCACTTTCTAACACCCACCGTTGATTACAATCGTCCAAAGGTCCACGTGTACGAACAAGATACGAATCTGACGGTACAAGGTTCCCCACAGAAACGCAGACCACTCGCGCGTAGATATCACGCTTCTTATGACGCTTGAAATCAAGAACATTGTCATTGGCTGGGCTTTGACTATGGCTTTGTTAGGTGTTTTCTGATAGGATATGGGCTACACGTGCTACACGTGATCAACTCCACTGATTGATTGTGTCAATATTCTCTCTTCATTATCGTATATAATATTCCATTTACAGCATCTCTAGAATGTTCATTATTCTGTATATATAGCCTTGTCTATACCTATTAATAAAATCATCCAATCATATATTCATCATGGTATCAGAGCACCAATAGGTTAAACCTATTTTTCTTTGCTCCGCCGCTTCTCCTCTCTTCTTCTTTGTCTCTGTTTCTGTCCGCCATTGTTACTCTCTCTCCTTGTTTGTTTTATCTCTCCTCTGTTTCTCTCTGTTTCTCGTTTCTTCTCTGTTGCTGTTGGATTTCTCACCTCCTTCACATAATGACTGATTCAACGGCGGCACACACGTCGGTGTTTAACGCCCAAGACCCTCAGAGTACTCTCCTTTCGGTGAACATGTCGAGTGTCACCAAACTCACTCAAACCAATTATTTGATGTGGTGCCGTCAAGTTCGAGCTTTGCTTGAGGGACATGAGCTTCATCAATTTATTGATGGTTCTCTTACGATTCCATCTCCAACTGTTACCGTCAATGGTGCCTCCGCTCCGAACCCGGATTATGCTCCATGGCGTCGCCAAGATCGCCTTCTCTACAGTTCCATGATTGGTTCGATCACTCTGCCTATTCAATCTGTTGTCTCCACTGCCTCCACAACTAAAGACGTCTGGGATACTCTTGCGGAGACATTCGGAAACCCATCCCGTGGCCACATTCGTCAGCTAAAGTTTCAAATCAAAACGTGTGTTAAAGGTACGAAGACAATAAGCGAGTATCTTCGTTTAATCAAGTCAAAGGCGGATGATCTAGCTCTTCTTGGCAAACCGCTAGATCATGAGGACCTTGTTGAACAGATTCTTGTGGGTTTACCTGAAGACTACAAGCCGGAGGTTGATGCTATCAATGGTCGTGATACTCCGATATCCTACTCGGAGCTTCATGAAAAACTACTCAATAGAGAAGCCATGATCCTCTGCTCAGATTTTGTGTCTTCGGTGACTCCAATGGTTGCTAATGCCACCGATACACGCTCCCGCAACACACCTCGCAACACCGGAAATAATCAGAACCGGAACCATTACAATACCAACTCCCAAGCAAGGTATGGCGTTAATAATAACACTGGGCAAAATCGTTTTTCTAAGCCCTACATGGGAAGGTGTCAAGCTTGTGGCACACAAGGCCATAGTGCTAAGTTCTGTCCGGAGTTTCGTATTGTTCGTGGGGGTGCCTCTTCTCAACCATGGTCTGCTCCTCAACCGTGGCAACAACCCTCGTCACCACAACCATGGCAGCCTCGTGCCAATGCCGCGATGCTCTCAGATTCCTCAACTTGGCTTATCGACTCCGGCGCTTCACATCACATGACGTCGGATTTAAACAATCTCGCGCTTCACAATCCATACAACGGTGGTGACGATGTGCATCTTGGAGATGGCTCAGCTTTGTCCATTTCGCACACGGGTTCTTTCTCTTCTCCTTCTTATACTCGTCCTTTTTTCATTAATAATGTTTTGTGTGTCCCGTCCCTTGATAAAAATCTTATCTCTGTTTTTCAACTTTGTAAAACTAATGGTGTTGCGGTTACCTTTACACCAACCTATTTTCAGGTGAGAGACCTACAAACGGGTGCTCTTCGTCTGGAAGGCAAACCTAAGGGTGGTACCTATGAGTGGCCACACCACAATTTAGCTCATCCTCCTTCACTTGCATTTGCTTCTGTTGTTAAAACATCTTTGTCCGATTGGCATTTACGCCTAGGACACCCTGCTTTAGCGATTCTTCAAAACATTGTTTCTCAATTTGATTTGCCTCTTTCTTCAAGTGTTTTAATGGCTCAGCCATGCACGTCTTGTTCAATTAATAAAATGCACAAGTTGCCATTTACAAATTCAACTTTAAAATCATTGCATCCTCTTGATATTGTTTTTTCCGATGTGTGGACATCTCCACTGATTTCTATTGATGGTTTTAAGTATTATGTCATTTTTGTAGATCATTTTACTCGTTATACTTGGTTTTATCCTTTAAAAAGAAAATCACAAGTTTTTGATGTTTTTCAAAAGTTCAAAGCTTTGGTTGAAAATCGATTTCAAACCAAACTACGAACTCTCTATACCGACAATGGGGGTGAATATATTGGCCTTGGGTCTTATCTTTCTACCCATGGTATTTCACATATGACTAGCCCTCCACATACGCCGGAGCACAATGGCATTGCCGAACGCCGTCATCGCCATATTGTTGAGACGGGGTTAACATTAATGTCACATGCCTCGATGCCCAAGTCATATTGGACTTATGCGTTCGCTACGGCGGTCTACCTTATTAATCGTATGCCAATACCCGTTTTGCATTTAAAAACTCCTTTTCAAAATTTATTTGGCCACTCTCCGAATTTTCAAAAATTACGCGTCTTTGGGTGTTTGTGCTTTCCGTGGATACGACCTTATGCATCTCATAAACTCGATGATCGCTCCACGCCGTGTGTCTTTCTTGGTTATTCTACTACGCAAAGTGCATATTTTTGTTTAGATAGGAACACAACTCGGATTTATACATCTCGCCATGTCATATTTCATGAGTCGGTTTTTCCATTTTCTATTTCATTACCACTTGAAACATCCCATGTCTCTGATTGTGAACCACATGCATCTTCTCCAATATCTGTTGTTACTCGTTTACCTAACATTTTGCCTAGTCCTTTGACTCCAGCAGCTCCAGCGCCTACAAACAACATTCACGCTCCCTCTGTTCCGCATATTTCTACGGCTGAAGCACCTGCTCCTCTGAGCCCAGTGGTGCCATCATCAACCTCGGAAAACTCTCATCAAAATTCATCCACCTCGGCTCCTCCATCTTCTGTACAAGCTTCAGAATCTTCCGCGTCTGCTGCTTCCTCTCCGCCACCAGCACCAGTACCTCCGCCATCAGCACCAGTACCTCCGCCTCCAGCACCACCTGCTGCTCCAACAAGAAGAAGCACACGCCAACGCAAACCAGCTCAAAAACTCAATCTCCGTGCTTCGGTTTCAGTATCTCCGGACTTCATTCCTACTACCGCAGCTGAAGCTCTCAAACACGAGCATTGGCGTAACGCCATGAGCGAAGAAATAAATTCTCAAATTAAAAATCATACGTGGGATCTTGTTAATCACTCTAATCCATCTAATGTCGTTGGTTGCAGGTGGGTCTTTACAATCAAACGGAGACCGAATGGCTCAATCGAAAGATATAAAGCACGCTTAGTCGCCAAAGGATACACTCAACGGCCAGGCATTGATTATCAAGACACATTTAGTCCGGTTGTTAAACCAGCCACGATTCGAGTTGTTCTTAGTACCGCCGTTTCGAAAGATTGGCAAATGCGTCAACTAGACGTCAACAATGCTTTCCTTCAAGGCCATCTCCAAGAGGAGGTATTTATGGACCAACCCGTTGGTTTTCTGGACAAAGATAATCCTCACGCCATTTGCCAACTACGAAAAGCTATCTACGGTCTCAAACAAGCTCCGCGTGCGTGGTACAACGAACTTCGCACCTTTCTTCTTCAATCCGGATTCAAGAACTCCCTCGCCGATGCATCACTATTCATCTACCATACCGATGGCGTACTTCTCTACATGCTGGTCTATGTTGACGATATCATCATCACCGGCAACAGCTCACCACATATAACCCGGTTTATCAATTCTCTATCTCAACGCTTTTCACTTAAAGATTTGGGTGATTTGTCATATTTCCTTGGCATAGAAGTAACCCGTACCTCTCAAGGTTTACACTTAATGCAACATCGTTATATTGCAGATTTGCTCCACAAAACCAACATGACGAATGCGAATCCTATTGCTACACCGATGTGTTCCAACACTACACTCACATTACTCTCGGGATCACCCCTTGACGACCCACGTGAATATCGAACTGTGGTGGGAAGTCTCCAATACCTTTCACTCACTCGCCCGGACATATCATATGCCGTCAACAAGCTCTCTCAATTTATGCACCAGCCAACGATGGATCATTGGATGGCGGTCAAACGGGTTATTCGTTACTTAGCGGGCACCAAAACACGTGGTATCTATCTCCATGCCAAGAACACACCAGCTCTCCATGCCTACACCGACGCCGATTGGGGAGGAAATAAAGACGATTACACCTCTACTGGCGCTTATATTGTTTATCTTGGTTCACATCCTATTGCATGGTCCTCAAAGAAGCAAACTGGCGTTTCACGATCATCCACCGAAGCTGAATATAGATCAGTAGCCTCCACCACTGCTGAACTATGTTGGTTATCTTCACTCCTCACAGAAATGGGAATACAAGTCACCTCTCAACCAGCCATTTATTGCGACAATATCGGAGCAACGTATCTCGCGGCCAACCCCGTTTTTCACTCAAGAATGAAGCACATAGCCTTGGATTATCATTTTGTTAGACAGTTTGTTCAAAGTGGTCAAATCCGTGTCACACACATCTCCACCATGGATCAACTCGCAGATGCCCTTACCAAGCCACTCTCTCGACCACGCTTCCAATCATTATCTGTCAAGATCGGACTCACCTTCTGCGACCGTCCGTCTTGAGGGGGTGTGATAGGATATGGGCTACACGTGCTACACGTGATCAACTCCACTGATTGATTGTGTCAATATTCTCTCTTCATTATCGTATATAATATTCCATTTACAGCATCTCTAGAATGTTCATTATTCTGTATATATAGCCTTGTCTATACCTATTAATAAAATCATCCAATCATATATTCATCATTTTCCACTTTCTCCATCAAGAAGAGGACGAACAATAGATCGGTATATATGTTCATGAGGTGTAACTCCATGAAGAACCATGTAATCATGAAGCTCAACGACTTCTTCTTGACCAAGATTCTTACTAAACGATGTAATCAAAGTTCCATATGTTATAGAATCTGCAACTACACCTCTCTCAACCATAACCTTCAAAACCTCCTTCGCTTTCTCGTAACAACCAAACTTGCATAAATGATTGATCATGATGTTGTAAGTCACTAAACTAACCAATCTCTCACCGTCCTGTTTCTGCATTTGGGATAAGATACTGACAGCTCCTTCCACGTTCCCGGTCTTGAGAGATTCGTGCAACAGCGTGTTGTAAGTTATAACGTCCTTGCTTGCCATAGCGTTCACAACCGCTTCAGCCGCACCAGCCAATCCTCTTTTGCTTAGTCCATTAACAATTGAGTTGTATATCACAAGATTTGGCGTTCTCTTCATCTTGATCATACCATCGTATATCTCCATCGCTCTTTCCAATTTACCTTCCTTTAGGTGTCCATCAATCAAAGTACCAAACGAAATCGCATCAAGATCCAAACCACGAACCAACATACTCCCCAGAATCTGATCAGCACACGCCAGTTTTTTATCCCTTACGAAATGGTGCATAAGTGTATTGTGACAAACTATATCTTCCATAAGTTTCTTATCTGAAATCTGTTTCTGAAACTTAACAGCTTCATCTACATATCCATTTCTGCATAAACCTCTAACAACTATGGCATGAGTAAACCGATCAATGTGCATTTCTTTGCTGATCATATCATGCAGCACAGACATAGCTCCTTCTGTGTCACCTTCCATAAACAGCCAATAAACAATAGTGTTATAGATAACAGTATTCGCCACAAGTCCCTTACTCGTCATCTCATCACACAACCTTAGAGCTTCATCTGAGCTTCCAGCTCTACCATACGCATCCACTAAAGCTCCATAAGTTCTTTCATTGCAACCAACACCTGATTCAACCATGTCACCACGGATTCTTTCCGCCAAATCCAGTCTCCCAACCTTGCAAAACCCGTTGATAACCGAATTGTAAGTCACAGCATTAGGTGAGACAGAGCTTCCAGACATCACTCCCATCTTTCCAAAGAGCTGCAAGGCAAATCTCATATCACCCTTCTTACAAGCTCCATCAATCATCATATTAAAGCTAACAACATTAGGCCAAATCCCACATTTCAACATCCGGTAAAACGCCGATAACGCTTCAAGCAACTTATTCTCCTTACAAAACGAATATATGACCAGATTGAAGGTATTCACATTCTCAACATAACCCAAAGAATCCATTTCTTTATAAACCTTCCAAAACCAATCAATCTCATTCAAATTCAATAAACAACCCATAAAATTATTCAAAGCATGAACAGATACCCAAAACCCCTCTGCTCTCGTCTGCTCAATCACTTTATAAGCTCCTTCAGCATCACCATTCTGTGTACAAGCTCTAACCAATGAATCAAACACATCAAGACTCGAACCAGAGGCTTGGTAAGTTCGAATCAAACCCGACAAAACATGTAAAGGACTCAACTTTTCTCCTTCTACAGACATCAAATTCACCATTATTGATAAAGCATCATCGAATCTTCTCGAATCGACAAGTAAATGAATCATCACACAAGAAGCTTCGAAACGATGCTCTGACTTAGCCATAGTGGTATTCCCTAAAACCCAGTTGTAGAACTCTAGAGCTAGCTTCGGTGAGCTTCGAAACTGGAGAAGAACTCGGTTTATCAAAGGATTTGTGAGACTTGGGGAGAATTGATGAAGAGTGTTCCATCTTCTTTGTCTTAAATTCAAACAAACAGCACTAAAGATAATGTCTTCCGGCTCAGGATTAGAGAATTTCTTAGAGACGTGAAAGCAACGTACCAAGAAGCTCGTTCGTCTGGAGAAAACGTGAGCGAACATACAGTTGAGAAAAATCAGATGACGATAATCACTCTGAACCCTAAATCTAAGCAAAGGTCTTTAAATGTAGAACTCGAAGGCATGATTTTCCGATAGATGAGCTTCGTTCTTGGCGCTTGGTAAACCACAATGAGTAACTCCGGCGGTGGCAACGGCGTAAGCTTCTTCTGTAGCAGAGAGAAAGGTGAGGGCTTGACGAGAAACACGGTACAAAAAATAAATACCCAACTAGATGACCGGTTTAAGGTTGACCGGAATTGGTTTGGTGATACATTTAAAAAAAAAAGACAAATTAAAGAAAAAAGTTAAACCAAACAAATTCAATGAACTCTTTAAGGATCGTAAAAATTATATAATTTAATCGTTATGTTGTTGCTTAGGATCACAAAACGAACAAAGTCTCTGATTCAGTGATGCTATTGCATGCTAAAACATCAAATTCTCTCTACTTCTTCTTTATACAATTTTTTTACAAAATAAAAGCAACTGGTTGAATGAACACCTTTTTATCTGTCAAACTTTTTTTACATTAATTAATAAATTTCACACATTATATGCAACATACAGAATCTTTTCGGAAAATATACTTTTGTTTGTGTGTTTAGCATAATTTTAAGAATTTAGGTCTAAGACCAATGGGGCTCCATGACACTGACATCAATATATATTAAAATTCCACTCACCCTTATGATATATATATAAACAACTGATTATTTCACTATGATTGAGTCATTACGTATCAGCAGTGAGATTAGTCAAATCACTCGACCTAGTCACACTTTTGTTTCACCTTTCTTCAGATGGCCAAAGTTATGTCAAATGGGGTTTTGCACGGTTTCTTCCGATTTCTGTTTTTCTATTGGTGTGTTTGGGCTTCGGACAAATATACATCATTGAAAAAGTTTCGGTTAATCCATACTTCAATCATTAAACATGTTTTTAATGAAAAATGTTCGCTAGCCTCATCACATACAATATCTAACCAATAACCACCACAACTTTGATTGGATACTAGAGTTACATGCTTTCATTTGTCCTTTATTGCATGATAGTTGTTTTTTCTTCATAAAAAGGACAATTACAAGAGGTAATTTTGGATTTGTATGTATAAATGCTAGGAATCAATTAAAGGAATCAAATTATTGAGAGAGAGAATATGGTGAATGGTGAAGAAAGAGTGGGAGCGAGATAAGAGTGGAAAGAGATGTGTACTGATGAGCCCACAAATATGAACTTCTCGATCAAATTCACTTTCAAAGGTCCTTTCTTGAAAAAGGCAAAGGCATAACTCACAAAGGGATCAATAACATTTTTGACAAACTTCCCTCTCTTATGCTTTAACGCAATACACTCTCTAACTTGTGTCACTTTCTTTTGACCCCAAACCATACCCTACCCCTCCATAACCTCATGTCCATATAATATGTGTCTAGCTACTTGTGTAGATAATGCCATTGTTAACTATATCAAAAACATTAATCATTATCGCTTTATACTTGTGTATTAATACTAACGACCATTTTTCAACGGTTCGATCAAGTCACGAATCTTATTTCTTTGTTTGATACATTAATAAAGCCCTATGTTGTTTTTAATTACCATGCACTTAATTAGGTTAATCCACAACTAGTTATTTCAATAATCTTTTCGATGTTATAGCTTTCAGTGACGTGAGTATATATATATATATATATATATATATATATATATATTAATTAATAAGATGCCATTTCATGAACCATCATGATTTTATTTGGGAAAATGAATTGAAAATAGTGTCTTTTTCTTCCTCGTGAGTGCCCCCACTTTGAAGTGGATTCTTTGGACAGTTTACCTGTGGACACAATAATGTTGCAAGGACACATCTGTTCTCATTAATTATACAAAAACTTCCCTCTCATATCAATATCAAATTATCACTTAATTAATTACTAGACCTAATAGTGTTGATATATTAATCTTTTACTATCATAAACAATATCGGTGCTCAATCATTAATATCCCTTGTTACGTACTACATGACATATGATTCGGGTTTTAACGTTTACTATATAGTATTCATCATATACAACTAAAAATGAACACTACGAGGAAGAACATATAACTAGTTTTTATATCTTATTTATTTATTTTTACTAATTCGAAGTTTCAGATTTTCATGTTGTAACCCTTTATGCATGGTCCGGCACGAGTTTGTGATAATATTTGTAAATATTGAAACCATTCTTTTCCATTATAGATTAGAGAACTCGAAATCAAGAATTCAGTCAAGTTCCTGTCAGAAAATTATTGCTCAGCCTGGTAAAGCTATCTGCTTTGTTTAATAATTATATATTAACTTTTGTTGATACTGAAATTATAAGATCTCCATTTATTCATTAATTTGTGATGCCATAAAGACATTAAAATACTAAGCAATCATGAAAATAATCAATACAGAAAGAAAGAAAAAAGGAGAAAATTATAGACAAAGAACATGATCGGTTCTTGAAAATTTCCCACAATTAATATAGAAATCTAAAAAAAACAAACATTTGCATGGGACGGCAATATAAATCTTATACATCTCACGCTTGGGATTCAAGAAACTTGCTAAAGTAAACTCTAAACTGACAAAATAAGCAAAAAAATTCAAACTTTTTAGTTGGAATTTTTAAAATGTTTTGATTTTTTTTTGTTTTTAATTATATATTACTAAGTTCTAACTTAGCCGTAGAACCCAGTTTGGCTCCAAATCGCATCTCGAACGCGCCTTAATTCTCGTCCTTTAAGAGTCCTTCCAACTCCTTCAAACACCGACGCGCCGCCGCCGCCGCCGCCAGATTTCCTGCTCCGCCGCTTTTGGCTTTTCGCCAGGTACTCGTGCGGCGGCATCATCATGCCAGACTCTTCATCGTCCTCTTCCTCCGACTCGTGTATCGACTCAACCGAGTTGACTCGGTAAATCTTACTCCAGTCCGGCACGTTCACCGGCGCCGACGACGCCAACTGCTTCTGGACTCCTCCTCCACCGCCTCCATCTCCTCCGCCGCGTATCTGGTGCACGATCCTCGGCGATGATGACATGTCCTCAAAGGCCAGCGACAAACCACCACCCACGCGCCCATTTCTCGCCACCGTTTCGCGTGTGTTCCACGCACCGTTGGATTCGAGCATCTCTGGACGATCCTCAGGACTATGATCGACGGCATGTGACCAGATGTCCTCCTCCGTGAGCTCTGAATCGTCGGTGACGGAGTTTCCGTTACTGTCACCGTAACTGTAGCTGCTTCCAAGATACCTCTCGCTCTGACTCATCGTCAGCTTTCGACCCCTTGCCATTGAAGCTCTTTAATCTCAACAAATTAGTCACTAATTTTTTAATTAATTACTTTTAAAAATGTTAATCTTAAAACATTTAGAGATTTAAGTACTTATTTAGAGATTTCGCTATAAGTTTTAAACGGAGCGAAATGGACGAGTATATATAGCATTTTTGTGAGCAGAAGAGTCCAAAAGAATGTGAATGAGAAGTAAAGTAATATAAATCTCAAATATACCACCTACATTATTAAACTTCTTACAAAAACATCCCTTAGCTTATTTTCACGTAATCTAAGCCCCTGATTTTTAACTTCCTCAAAAATCTAGTGGTCCTTTCTTTGATCGAGTTTCCACCGTTAGATATAAATTATATAACTTACTTTACGATGGGAAAAAATTCGCACGAAAGGTGTAGTATGTAATTTCGTGAATGTGTTTAATATTCTGCCATCTAATAAGCGCAACGAATTTTTAATTTAGACCATCTCTTTTGTAGCTTTGATCAAATCAAGTAAGAATCTTCTTTGTGAGGGGATTTTATTAGAATGAAAATGAAAATATGGAGGATGAAAATGGAAATTATTGAGAAGTGTTAAACGAAACTTTGGAATTATTTGTCGTCTGATTAAGGTGGATAATATAAGAGCCCTCCATTTCCCACACGTAACAGTTAACAGATAAACAATTTGGATACGCTGTAACAAGACGAGACATGCCACGTGACGCGCTACTGAGAAGCGCGTGTAAATCACTCGAGAGTCTCTGTGTTTTTATTTTGTCAATAATTAATTACTCGAGAAAGTCTACGAAACACTTATTTGTCAACTTGCCAAATTGGGGAAAAAGTTGCAAAATTATTTAGATCGATCGCTAGTTTTGGTAAACAATGTTCACGGAGACGTCTTTCTTGTTCACAATATTTTTGTAGCAAAATCAAAGCCTTAGCCAAATTGTTTGTGTGCAAAGATGTTTCCAGTGGACTGAAGTTAATTAATTTACTGATTTGTAGTAATGTTGTCTGTGACATAAAATCTAGATTTCAATAAAAGACGTTCTAATTTAAGTTTATGTTTACATTTAGTTAAAAACTGTTTAATATAAAAGATTTTATTTTAAAAGTGAATAGAGCTTTAACAACTGTTGAGCAATTTGATTGATGTCCCAAAGGACCCAAACAGTTGAATCGAACAGAGCTTCTAAATATTCAATAAGATTCTATTTTGCATTATATAAAGTATATTGTAAACATGACTGATTCAAACATTTTCTCTAAAATAATTGTATTTATCATTCTAACTATTTAAAAACTAGCCAAATGCATTTCTTCACTAATTTGTTAATCATTAATATTTTATTTGCATTAATTACGCCATTTTAAATGTGGTGATCACAACTACAATATACTATACATGACTTAAGATAATCAAAATTTAGGTGGTGCGATTAGAAATCATATTTAATCTTTCTAATGGAATCCTTAATTGATAGTCATGAATACGGTTAGTCACTATTTGCAGAAGTTAGTGGCTACCATTCAAAACTGATTTTTACATAAATAGATTTTGATTTTCAAATGGATTTTTACTGATTTTTTAGTTTTCTTTCTGTAAGAGTATAAACTTTGACCATGTTAAATGGATCATACATCTGGACATTTGGATTGCAAACTCAAGTGTATAAATCCAAAGAGGAACAAAGAATAACTCAAGTATATCTCAATTCAAACTATACCCATTAATTAAACTAATTGATTAACCTATTAATTGTTAATTTGTTGCTTACGCATTTTAATTTAATTACAACTTTATTGATGACTCAAAGCAGGTCTGGCTAGTTGTGACGAACTTAGTACAAAGAGAGAGAAGGGCCCCACGGTGTCCACATTGAACGGCTGAGAATGATAGACAGAGTATTATCATACTCATTTCATGAACATAGTAGCTACGTTTAATTAAACTGATTTGTTATAAAGTTTATAGATCCTTATTTTTCATTTTCCTCTTTTGAACAAATCTTTTTAAATAATTTGGAGTATTCATTTGGAAGAGTAGCAAAAAAGTCTTAAAAAAATGAAAACTTTTCTAATCATTGTGTTTCCACTCTTTTAGTTATTGTTTTGTTTACAGAGTATTATACTTTTCTTTCTCTTAAATATCCGTTTTATGCTTGTTCTATCACGTATGTTAATTCGACTAATTTTCTTCATGTATTTGTCAATTCAATAGAATGACAAAATAGAATTATCAAAAAATCTTCCTGCCATATTTGCCGTAGACAAATACTCTTTCAATTATGAATACAATCGATATCGATAAATATTAGATATACAAAGAGAGACTTTTGTCTACTTTCTCCAATTTTGATCATAGGGATTAATAACAGATGAGACAAATATTGTGTTTATTTGTGTTTCTGTTTGAATTCTCCTCTGGTACAAATATTTATTAAAATATTAGTCTGGATGATACAATACAAATGAAAATATCGACATTATTACCATATTATACGTCTAAATCAATGTAGGGATACAATATTAATTTGACCAATTATATTTTTTGTTGTTGTCCAAGAACTTGACGAGATATTGAGATTATTGGTGTAAGTCAGGTAGTTGTCTTTTTGCAAGACGAACAAGTCATTATGTTGTTCTCACTCACTAACCCCACATTAGACCCCATCACCTCTAAGGCAATTGTACCCTAGCTTAGTGTAATTAAAACAAAAGAATCTGAATTATATTAATTATCTGAATTAGCTAATCATTTTGATTTCTATCGTGATATGGTACAAATTATCCACTCCTATGGAAGAAAAGATTTACAATTTATTCCGTGTAAACTGCACTAACCATTGTATTTATAGTCGAACTTCTATCATAAGAGTAGGTATAAAATCATTTATCTAATTACAGGTATATATATATATATATTAAGTTTCAAACTCATATCAGTCGAACAAGTGTATTATAATAAGTTCTTCAACGGAAGATATTCCAAACTTTATATCGTTTTTAGGTCAAAATCGTAAATTGATTATTGGAAATTTTATCTGCTCTAAATTTATCGGTTTTACGGCATTATGTAATGGAACTTTTCACGTGGACTATCTAAATTTTAAGTTCTATTCTTAGATATGTAGAGAGAAGAATATAAATCTTCGAAACAGACAAGCTATATTTCTTCTATTTTTTTTTTTTTTTTACTTTTTTTTTATTGGTTAACCTAGTTTTAAATGTAGTATTCAATTGGGGGAAATGGAATTTTTGGAGTTGGAAATATAAAGAGAATAATATGATTGATTGGCCATGTGCAAAGCCGTAACGCTGGCCAAAGATTGGATCTCTAGATTCCATGAATCATCAGCAACCAAAGAATAAAATAGACAAATTGTATGATACAGTATTTATTAAATACTACATTTTATAAACAACCAAACAAAGCAAGTTACAAAAGAAAAAGAAAAAAAAAATATAACTATAACTATAACAAAAACAGTTGATAACTACATGACAACAAAACTTTTTTTTAAAAACATCCAAGAGAGGTTGACATTGATATTTTCCTTGGTCTCTAATTGACAAATGCTTGTTTTAAATTAAAATTACAAATTCTGATCACAATCTTTGATTCTGTTTGCACTACTTTTCTAAAAATTGAAGACGCAATGATTATTTTTCTGAAGGTGCAATGATCAAAGTTGTAAGGCAAAATTATACATGTAACCATGTCCCAAAAATCATGGGAACACTTTGAGCTAATGATTGGTTTAAAGATAAAGATGTTTCTTTACTTTATAATATATATCTGAGGTTCAAATTCCAAACTATGAAAAAGTTGTTGCAAATGGTCGTCTTCGTAGGTTCCCACATAGACCAAAATAATATCAAACTCGCATATGTCGCCCAAACAATGTGTGTTTAAGATATTATTCTGGTCTATATGGGATCAAATTCGAATGTACAACGGTTTAGTCCAAACAATGTGTTTTAAGATCTCTTGAGAACAAAGAAGAAAAGGCTATACAACAGTTATTACATACGCTAATTTGAGGTTTTGAGTAAATAATCTAGTCACATGATTTAAACAACATACGACTAACCAATAATACATCAGCAATGTGATGAAAGGCTTTATGATACGTTTATTCAATTTATTAGGAAGATGTAAAAAACAGTTTTGGGTAAAAAACAAATATTCCATTCTTTAAAATGAAGAGAAAACACCATTTAGTTTTCATGTTTTTTTTTTATATTAAAAAATTCAATTTAAATTGCAGGAGAATAAAAACTACAATGCCCCCATTTCCAAGAGAATACCCTAAACACATAATTTAGATAGAACCAAACTTAGTAATGAAACGGGTCTAAAGCCCCCACAGATCCTCAGCCCATAGGCAATAAGAGAGCACCATTTAAGTGAACAGATCTAATAAAAATATCTTCCCTTCGACACATAATCTTGACCAGACACAAACTCAGATTTGTCAAAATCCATCTTATTGTCTACAACTTCCATAGTCATAGATCTCGCCATCTTTATCAAAGCCTCACCTCTTCTCAACCTCAACTCCTCAATTCCTCCTACTTCTCTTGCCATCTCTAAACACTTCTCTAACTCAACCACAAACAAATTCATCTCCTCATACTTTTCTTGCAAGGCAAGTTTTGCATCTGTCAACTTAACCCTAACCCTTTCTTCCCTCCACATCTCAGCCATCTGCAACATCTGCCTCTCCTCTTCCGTCTCGTCCCACATCCTCTTTGTATTTGCCTTTAACTCATCGATCCTTGTCACCATTTCCTCGCACACCTTCTCCATTGTGTCTCTTTCTCTTCTCAACCGATTCGCTGATGATTCCATATCCAAAATCTTCTTCTTTAACCTAGAATTCTCAGCTTTAGCTATTTTCGTTTCTTCCTTCTCTTTGCTTAACTTTTCCTTCAAGTAATCAACAAATGGATCAGTAGTTTCTTCTCTCCAATTTCTTTGATTTCTGTTGAAACATATAATATTTTCCTCGGATCCAAACTTTTCGGCCTCGAGCTCTCTGATTCTCGATTGAGCCTTCCATAACTCCGCTTGAAGACAAGGAACAAGGCTAATGTCTAGACACTCGTCTTCTTGAAACTTGTCACAAGGTTCAACGGAGTAATATGTTCGAGGTGATCCCAAGTCCCACTTTGTTATGCTCTTCATCTACAATATCGTGTGTGAGTTGTACACTGGACCAGAACAAACATGATTTTTTTAACAAATTGCAACATCCCTTGCCAATTTACTAAAGTGTAGGCAAATGAAATTAACTAAGGAAATAACCAAATGATCACAAACCTGATAGATAAAGCGTCCTGCCAAAGAAACTAAGCTTTTGAAGCCTCGATGCAAGCTTCCTCGCCGAGACTTTGAATCCTTTTGATTGAAGTCGACGAGAGTGAGTACTGATTACGAGGGAACAACTTTAATAGTGGCTGCTGTTGTTTCCGGTGGTGTAATATGCGTGGACGGAGGCTATATATGTGTTCTTTCCGGCGATTAAAAGTGAGTATATATCTCTGTATCTCTGTGATGTGTTTATAAGGGATACGATGAAAATTAAGATTTATAACCCTTTTTTCGACAATTAAAATTCATAACCATTTTAGGGACATATATATAAAATTATACAAATATGTATATCCGGATTTACATTGAATCATAATGTATAATATTAAGAAAGATATTTCTAAATCATTTAAGACAATGATTTGGTACCTGATTTGGTCTCGTTACCTATATATATCTTGTGGTTATTATTAGTCTTTAATTACCACATATAAATTAAATGCTTATGATTTTAGTTTAGAGCACAATAAACTATTACTTTTTTCCCCTTTATTTTCACATACCAAAAGCAAATATTTTCTTCTAAAAATAGAATTTTACCAATTCAACATTTTTGTTTCAATGGTGTAGATGACTAGATGTTTTAGTTTACCTTTCATTTTCCTGAGTCTGTTTCAAATTCTAAAAAATTTATGAAAAAAACTCCAGAAATTTTATGAGACTTTTCTTTGTGTTTAATTGATTAAACTATTGGAGTAGTAAGCTTAGCCTAAACTAAAGAAGTTCTGCATAAATTCTCCATCTGAATTAGCACATTCGAAGAACAAACAAACTTAGCAAAGCTTGAAAATTAAGTGTCAATTAAAGAGCAATAACAGTTAAAGAAGCAGAAAGAACCATCCAACAACAAAACTAAAACCAAAGAGAGACAATAGCAAAGCAGAACCAGAAGAATAAACCAACGTTGCAATCCCTTAAACCTGTCTTTAAGAAAGCTGGCGCCGCTTGTAACGCACCATCACATTGCCTTTAACTCCAACCACCATAGCGTTCCAGTCGATCTCAGGGAACGGTGAAACCAACTCAAGCTCAAAGTTCCTCAACAAATGACTCCATATGGCTTTGATCTGCAGGTAAGCAAACGGCTCTCCAAGGCACCCGTGCCTACCTCCACCGAATGAGATGTACGAAAACGCTCCTGCGGCTTTGTCCTCTTCTCTTCCTTGGGAGAATCTATCCGGGTCGTAGGTGTCCGGGTCTTTGAAGACATGCGGTAAGCGGTTGGCAAATGCAGGCGAGGTTGCAACTATGTGACCCTTTGGGATATCATAAGTTGTTCCATCCCGAGCTGTCACGTTGAAATCACTGTGTGAGGCTCTCATTAGCATGATCAATGGAGGGTGAAGCCTTAACGCTTCCTTTATGCAGCGGTAGAGAACATCCATCTCGGATAAGATATCATGATCAATCTTGTCTCCATGTTTCTCAATCAAGCTCTTCTGCTCCTCAAGAGCAGCCGAGAAGTACTCTTTGTACCGCATCAGATAAGCACCGGTCCAAGTGGAAGTGATAGAGCTCGTGTGTTGTCCTGCAAACAGAGCAGCGATGAGTAAACCAGTGACTTCAGATTCGGTTGTCTGTCTACCGTCTTTGTACTTTGACTCCATGAAACACTGCAACATGTCGTTCTCTGTTTTTCCAGACCGTTTTCTCGACCCAATGATTTTTGAGAAAATCTCAGCAAGCTTTTCACGGGCACGGTCACGACGGCGATGAGCTGGAAGTGGAAGATACGGGTAGAGAACACTGATTGGAAGCATTCCATTGTCAAGGTCATGGAACAAAGCAGAGACATCATCAAAAAGCTGGTCACGAACTTCTCGACCTAGTAAACATCTACTTGCAGTCAAGATGATGAGACGCTCTAGCTCAACCTTTATATCAACTTCACCACTCTCTCCCCATTTCGAGAAAAAATCCTGCCAAGAATAAGAACAAGTATCTATAAATGAAGCTATAGAAACACCTACTCAGTGGAAGATTATAGTAAGAGAATCATGTCCTCCTTTTCATCAATATACCTCTAAAAATGGATCCGAGTAAGTGAACCTAAACTCATAACTTCATAACTCATTAAGTGAAAGCAAAAAAAAAAGATCCAATCTTTTAGTTTACCTCAGCTTCAGAAACCATCATATCCACATAACCCTTCAACTTGCTGGCTCTAAGAGCCTCAGTAAAGAAGCGAAACTGCTCCTGGCGAACGGAATAATCGACATCGAAAACAACTCCAGGGCCAAAAGTAGGCACATTGAACTGATAAACTTCCTGCTGGCTAAGATCAGATTCAGAAGCTTTGAAAAAATGAGAAGAGACTTCAGGACCAATGAGAAAAGTAATCTTTTTGTGAAGAAGATTGACAGTGAAAACACTGCCAAGCTTAGGGTATTCTTCTCTAAGCAGCACAATTGGTCCTTTCAAGAATTTGATAAGACTTCCAAACAATGGAGGCCAAGCTTTTAGAGTAGGAGGAAGACGCTTCTTCTTTGAATCACTAGTGAAGAAGATGGAGAATATGAGTTTGGCTATAACAACTGTTGCCATTATCACCAAACCCATCTTCAACAATTTGTTCTCTGAATCCAATTCCATTTTTTTTCTTCTTTTTTTTGGCTTTTCAACTGTGAAAATCAATGAAAAGAAAAAGTCAAAAAATCACACACACACTTAAAAAAAAAAAAAACCAAAAACTGAGGTTAGAAATTAGATCCGATCCAGATTGATTCTGATTGAATCGTGAGTAATCTAATGAATCTACTAGTGAAGATCGACGACATATAATAGCTTTATATAAAACATAGAAAATGCGAGAACTATGATTGGTTTGAAGAGGGAAATAAAAATCAAAGAAGCTTACTTTGGAGGAAGCAATTGATAACGATGATGGAGATTGAGAGACGGCGCGTGGAGAAGAGTGAAGAAGAAGAACACGAAACGGCTCAGCAGATTTGGCTGTGACGATGGAGAAATTGTCGCTGTGACTCCGAGTAAGCTGATAGTGATATTTCTGACTTCTCTCACCCAATTACTTAAACACTTTCTCTTTATTCTATTCTATTTATTATTGTTTCGAGTTTTTTTTTTTTCCTAAAAGCAAATTCAGCTGTAAAATCACATGTGGCATTTTTTTTTTTTTTTTTGCTTTAACAGTTTTTATTGATTGGTATATCTATATCTACTAAATCAGCAGTCACTTTCTCAATAACTGCAACTTTCTCCTTTCGACACGTCAGTTTTTGATGACATGTCAACACCAGAAAATTTCACAATATAATTTTTTTAGGTAAATAATTTCAACAATTATTTTTACTATCTTTTTCAGAGAAAAAAAAGGAAACGCAATATCTTTTTTTACTTTTTTTTCTCACCCACGATTTTTTTCAAAAACTGCAACATTCTCTAATTGATACGTATACTTTTTGTGAGGTGTCAACACTATAATTATTGATAATTTATTTTTTTACTTTTAAAATTAATATTTAATTATGAAAAAGAAGTGATTAATTAATTGTTCCTATTTTTAAGGAAAACCATGATCTTCGCAAATCTCTTATTTAGTTATTTTTTCAATAATCACATTTTTCTAAAATTATTTTCACGTTTTTTCTCTACAATTTTCATGGAACTGTCTTCTTTCTTTTTTTGAATTAGTACTAAAAACTATTTTCTTTCTCCAGATGCAGACTCATTTCTTCTTCTCACTCTGCCCTCACGTCACTTTCACAAGAATTTAATTTTATTTTTTTTGAGATTTTGGATTGCAATTACTTTGAACTTTTATGGCGATCATATTGCTCATTTGCTCAAGTTCATTCAAAAGTTACCAGGTTAACAATCAAAACGTTATCTAATACTAATTATATCCTTTCTTTGCCATCTTTTATTTAAAAAAAAAAACATGATCCAAAGTCAAAATTATCTCTTAATTATTTTATTTTTAGTGCAGATCAGAGAATACGCAAAACCTAAACAGCAAAGCAAGTGTCCTCATGATTGGTGTAGTCAATTTTCCTGTGAGTTAATTTTTATAATTTTAAGCATTTATAAACATTTTTATTATAATAAAAATAGCTGCATATCCCACAAATATTAAAACTAATCTCAAATTATATTAACAACTAATGGCCATAATGCTAGTAGTATATATATTTCAACAAGGATAAACCAACGGCCGATAATGGTTTAATACCAAGGACAAAAAAAAGACCATGTTAATGGTAGTATTATATTATCATTATCATGTTAATTATTTTCAGGAATCCAAAACATCATTAGTGACATTATGTCCAAACACATCTAAAGACATTTTTGACGTGTCGTCATTTACTGCATGTACATAAAAAAAAAAAAAAGAAAGACTTATTCTCATTTTCTCAAATAAATATTACATTTTTTTGTTAATCCTAATAATTTATCATGTCCTTGCCGGAATAATGTGGGTGTTCGTATATATGTAACTTGAAGCTAAACAACTTAAAAAACGAGAAAGTTTAATAGAATCGTGGACTGAGTAAAATTGGTGGATGGGTTTTGTGCCTTGACGGAGAACACAAAGTAACTCATTTATAATATTTTTAACTATAAAAAAAAAAAAAAAAGTGACTCAGTCGTAGTGAGCTCGTGGCCACAACACATGCGATGAGAGTATTTTAAACGCACCCTCTTTGTCCCCTATTTTAAATGCCCAAACTTCGAATATATTTCCTCTCAGTTTTGATCTCTGACCCCACACCTTATATTCTGTTATATAATATAACCTTTGTTCATTGTGCCGAGTTGGGTTAAGCTACGCTTTAAACTGGAATAATTGTGTTGACGACCAAAACAAAAAAAAAAACTGAAATAATTGTGTATGTCGAGGAACTACTAGTGATCTTTAATAAAAAAAAAAATAACATCTACATTACGCACACGGAATTCTTACAAAACTAGCAAAATCCAGTTCTATGAGAAATCCGGATTAGCTTGTTTTCTCAGCCTTTCTTAGGTAACAAAAATAAAGAACTAGTATAACATTTAAATTATCAAATTCAAGAACGGTTTATATTTTTGTAACCTTTTTAAAATTTTCATTCTACTTTTTACCTACCATTCACATTAATAGTCAATATTTTACGTTGTAGGAATTATTTTGTTAATGTGCTAAACTTATAACTAGTTACTAGTTACAAACTTACAACTTCTGGTCATCTACTGAAATAACTTTTCAACGTGCCATGATTATTATTTTATCCAAAAAAAAACCTCCATGGTTATTTATTTAAAACGATATTCAATTTTGATACGATATATTTTCTGTTTTCAGATATAAACAAATAAACAATATGATTTTTCTTTCAGTTAGTGACACACAAGTCACAACTCCGATTTTGACACTTGCTTAGCTGTCAGCATGTCACTGGGAAAGAAGTTTTGGTATTTAACTACTAATTATTAAAGATGGCTAAGATACTCTAGATTGATTTTTTTTTTTAAAATGACGGAATATTTATATTTATATATCGAAATACATAGTGGTTATCGAAACATAAGCATGGGTATTAAAACCGACCGAACCGAGGTTTGGGCATATAGTCTTTGGGCTTTGTTTCTGCATTCTCCTTTCACGCCCATGAGTTTCTGATTTTGTCACCTTGGGCTTGTCTTCATGGCCTACTCACCACCTTTGGGCCTTGTAAAATGTACAATCTCTCCTCTTCTCCACAAGATTTCGAATCTCTGAACTGATCCGTCCGATTTGGAGAATAAGCTGTAAAATTGAGACAGATAACACACACAAACGTGATTACTGTTAAATCTGATAAATTCAAACCTTAACATTTTTTTTTTGTTACAAATATATATATATATATATATATATATATTTAAGGGGGTTTTTATAAACTCCACCCACTCATGATAATCCTGACCTATTTTCAGTTATACAGAGTTTTAAAATTTGAATTCGGTTCCAAGTTCCGACACATTAATTGTGTTCTAAGGATTTATTCAACACAACTTGCCTAAAATCTAAAACTATTATCGTTCTTCTATATTTTTTCATGTTTCAACAGTTTTTACTTCTTCTTTTTTGCTGGAATGTTATATAAATTATTAATCGAAAATAAACTACGGAAAAAAAACACAGTTCGGTTAATTAGTTCTATCGTACTACAACCAGACAACCATTCTCTGGGACAAGCTATACGAAAACCTAATTAGAAGTCAATTTGGGATATTTTCTAGATCGCGCCGGTACGTACGGTCAACTCAAATTTTGCACGTTGGCCAGACCGAGTAGATTTGTCTTCTTAGTTCATGATTCTTGAAAATCTTTTTATTGTAAAAGTATGTTCATGTAGTGGCTACCTTTTTAGTCTATGTATTAGATTTTATATTTTGCTACCAATTAGTTTGAAAAGTTTGGTAATCTAAGTCGTACTAAGCTTTTCTTATCAAAAAAAGCTTTATTCATGCATGCATGTATTTATTATTTATACACTTAAAACAAACCAAATATATACGGTAATATGCGAGATAATGCCTTGGGTTTTTTTTTTTTTTTTTAATTATTTTGGGTCTGACAACGCAAGATAATGCCTTAAGATTGGTGAATTTCACCTTTATACTAGTACTATACGGAGATCACATGGACCTTCTTTTTAATATCGATTCATTTCAGTGGATAAATTATTTAATGACACTAAATCATGGATTACGATTAATGTATCCTAACTGCCCAACAATCGGATATATACAGAGATTTTTTTTTTTTTTTAAGAAGTTGAAATTAAGACCAAAAATAGCTGTCATGGCGTCATTCTTATTGATTAACCCTTTAAAGATTCAGCTGTATCAAAATTAACATTGAAGTTAATTACAAAATTTATATAGTTTGATTGTAGTAGTTAAGTTAGTAATACCACAGTACCAAACTCAATTCGTATACATGTGCTTTTCTCGAGTTTCAAGAAAGATTAAATAAATCCCTCTAACAATAAATTTTCAAAATAGTTGAAGTTATATTCTGTAACGCGTAAGCTATTTCTTTACGTAGAATAGCGTATATATAAATTAAAATAAATCGCAGATCTCTAGAAATCGTTATATTCCTCAAAATATGTGTAATGCATAATCTAATCTGTAATCTTATTTAATATTTATAGATACCGATCATACATACTAATATACTACAGTAGTATGCAATCCAATGAAATATAGTAGTGACAACGGACAATAAAATACTTTCCTTGTGTAATATTTATCCATTAGATTAATTAGATGTTGAAATTTGATTATTAATTTTAGGGACTATTATGATTCGGCTAAATCGATTCTTACGAAACTAATTAAGCCTGCTAACAAATAATTTGAAAATTAAACTAAATATGATGTAAATCAGTCCAGTTTTATGTATTTAAAATAACTGTAACTAAAACCAAACTGATTGAAAATAAAATAAACGGAATGTAATTTCAACTATTTTGAAAACTTTTAAATAAAACAACATTTTTATCAAAAAAAAAAACATATTCGAACTCAAATTTACGTTGTGCTAAGTAACTTTTATTGATTTTTCACTCAAAATTAATCGGTCACAGTTAATATAATGGCATATGTATTTTTATGTATTATAGTTCTTCTCTAACTTATAATGTCAGATCATAACAAACAAATCAATCCAAACTGTTAGATACTATGTTTCTATATTTCATACCTACAAATAAAGAGATAAAGATTCAAACAAGAAACCTATCCAAGACTGGATTTCGATACCTCTATTTATTTTTTATTTTTTAAAATTGTTTGTAATTTGGTTTTTAATTTTATCATAATTTAGTAAAAAGAAAAATGAAGGGACCACTTTTGTTCCACGTATTTACTTTTTCACCTAAGGTCCGTTTTTTGGATAGGTTTGATTTATCATAATAATTTAATAATTTAATTTATTTTTCTCTATTAACAATTTTTATTATTTGTCTCAACAACTCGCATTCTTTTTAATTATTTATTATTTATCTATAGAACTACGATAGGATCCCACGAGATCCTCGAGTTCTAGACATCATATGCATAGGTGTACAAATATTTACCACGAGATTCTCGAGTTGTATAATTATTTTACCCTCATTTCCCGCAATAATCTCGACTTGTATGGATGCATTCACACGCGCTGACATGTATAACACAACCATATTGTCACATCTTACTGAATTAATGATTGATTTTTAAGGAACTTCCTTGTCCTTTTTTGATGAATTTATATTCATTCTATACCATAAAATACTAGATTTCTCGAATTAGGTCTACGTGGCTACGTGCACTGTAGATAATGTTCATTAGAATGCATCTTTCTTAGATACGACGATTTGAAGATACATTTATTTTATGCGTAATAAAAAGATAAACATTTTCTTAACAAGATTTGGGATCCGAAGTTAAAATGTTTGAATGGCTCCATATCCTACATCCTTGTGGGTCTCACGACTTACCTCTCGTTTTATTGTTTAGGAACTAGACGATGTCCCACATTTCTCTCGCAAAATTAAATATTATTTCACTTTCAAATAAATTAAAAAATGTTGTGGTTAATGCTGCGAATGGTGTTTAATATGAATTAGGTTCGGTTTAAGTTTGTATCTTTTGGTTTTAGGATTTAAAGTTTACTAATCGTAGTTTGACATGTAAAACAGGTTTATATATAGAGGTACATGTGCTTACATTTTTTTTATTATGTGTGTACGTTTTTTTTTTTTTAGTTTTAAATTTTTAATTAAAAGTAATTAATCAGATATGATGCATGTAATGATATGTAAATGTGTAACCCCAAGTCTTTATATATATTACATATATGGAGACTACTAGTACTGCTATAGGTTCTTTAATATGAACACAAATCCCCTTGGACCTTGGTTGTTCGGAAAAAGTCTTAAATGGAAATGACATTGACATACTTGTATACACCCCATATGTGTGTGTACATGTGTAAATATTTGTGCGTATAAGAGAAAGAGAGCGAGGCAGAACGATGTTAAACATATATATATATAACGACCATATCATTGTTAATTAGGAGTGTTATATTGGAGTGCCCATCATGACGGTTATTATATTGTTAACATTTAATTTGTGATCAAATGTGAAAGCGCACTAAACGTGTCTTCATCGGAGTACAAATACAGTATATTCTTAAGGAGAAAAACAAGAATAAGCAAAAACTGAAGTTGTCAAAGTCAAAGGAGCCGTAATTTAGCGTTCAACGGGAGTATTTAAGCAACTTATAAGCACGTATGCAAATACTCCGACCCAAGTTTAGCAAATCATTTGGTATGAAAGATTTATCAAACAGTTAAACCGTAGATGTGGAAAAATACTAGTTTAAGAAACCAGTTAGGATGACACGGTGACACCTCTTTCTCCCAAGAAAAGTTTCTTTAAAATGAATTTCGATAAAATTGTTTTAAGATGAGTTTATAAATCGGAAAATTGTTCAATATTAAAATACCAAAAAGAGGTGCTTCCATGAATAATATTGTTATTATATATATAAATAAAAAACAACAACAACAATAGTTGGTTCACACAACAGAAAAGAAAGAAGTAAGAATGTAAGATAGAATATGTTATATTTTTTAATAAAGATAGAATATGTTTGATTAAAAAAAAAAATTAATTAATTGTTGGAAGAGATAGACATTGCAGTAACTGCAACACTGCAACTGCAGTCGCTAAGGTACATATTAGTCGATCCTATACATAATACATTGGTCAAGTAATTACCAATTGACCACAATTATATGCTTAAATACTTGACGATGTCTTTCTTTCTTTTCTTTTCTTTTTTTCTGAAAACGACTTGTCAAATACTCCACATGATAATATAAGTAAAATATATAACATGAAATACTAGCATCAATAAATTTTCTTTTTAATATAAAAACATACTTTCATACCAAAATTTACGAGTAGCTTCGTGTAAACTGTCCGTGCAATCAGCTGTGGAAGCTACTAATTAAAGACTCACCTCTTGTTATCATTTTGTTGCCGCGTTTGCCATATTGCCGCGTTTGCGACTCACTAGTCAACGTAATTTGACCTTCTAAACCAGGTTGTATTTATGAATTTTAAAGCACGAGTTTGGCATGTCCAACGTGTAACTTTTTGTACGTCACATTCTTTTTAACATGATTTTTCTTTTTCTCTCTACGTTTCAATAATTCTCAAACTTTACACATTTTTGTTGTTGTTGTTGTTGTTAAAAGGCTTAATTTTTATAAAACTGTTTTCGTTCCCGTTATATTGATGCTGCACATATTAGTTGGTCTAGTCATTGATCCAATGGAATTTAAAATTGAAGGTAAAAATATTGAATATGATATTATTTTAGTTTTTGGAAGGTCTCTCCCACAAAATATAAAAGACATCAAAATACAGATATATATCAGCTATTCACATGTATTATAGTATGGACAGAAGAGCAAGAAATTGTAAGTAATTAAATTAATGGTTTCTGTTGAAAGTTCGATCGCAGATGGGTTGCAGCTATTACATTTTCTTTGTCGGCTACCAATAAATCATGTATGCCCTTGCAGATCGGATTAATAGAGATCTCGTTCAAACTTTGGTTTTATTTACATATGGTACTTGGAATTCAACAACAACACGATCGCGATTGTATCGGAAAATCTAAAATGGATCGGAGATGAACTAAATATAAAATTTGATATAATTAATTGTAATGATAGTTTAAATAAATAATAATTTTATGTATCATAATTATATGATTAAATGTGCTTGATATAGTAAAATTATCGACTGAGTAATTTATTTGAAAGCAGTAATTTTGGCACAGAATATTTATACAACTTGTTAGAAAAGACATGTAGGAAAAATAAGTGGTCTGTATACATTACTAGATAGCATTTCAAAATAAACAACTCATGATGAATTCATAGATGAGTACTGATCGACTCATCGCAGAGTTATTTGATCAACTTTTATTTAAATATAGAAACACAAGAGAAATTTAAGTGTTTACAATTAAGTACGTACGAGTATTATATTCTTCAACAATATATAAATTCGTTTGCCAAATGGTTTGAGTTCATTAGTTTCATACTAAAAGTTAGTAAAATCATTTTGTTTAATAAAAAAAAAATGGAAAAGCATTTTCGCTTAACATTATTTTTGCTTTACAACTTTAGTTGATGGTGACGGTCTCAAATCTATTAAATCCTAAGCATGTATCACTCATCATTATTGATTCGTTTATAAAACCCATCACACGGAGAGTTGTCAATTTCCTCTTTTGAAATGTTTCAATTTCGATCTTGTAGTTGGAGTTGTTATTTCTTAAAGATATAGATATCGGATAAAATATGGAATATGAATTATAATATCCAAGTTACGTGCTGTGGAAACCATATCCATAGTAATCTTCGTAAAGTCCCGAATCTTATGTAGGTAGTCTATATGTTTCTTCTCGATCTCATCCATATTCCGTCTTCAATTCAATTTTTTTTTAGGGCAATTCTCAAAAATAGCACAAAATAAAGTTTTGGTGACATTTTTAGCTCATATTTTTATTTAAAACACAATTAGCATTTTTATTAAAGGGTAATCCTAACTTCATATTTTTAAGGTTTAGGATTTAGGGTTTAGGGTTTAAAAAACCCTAAACCCTAAGCCCTAAACCCTAAATTGTACCCCCTACCCCCTAAAAACTATACCCTAAATTCTAATATAGTCAACCCAAACCAAAAAAATTAAATTATGAACTTCATAAAATGCTATTTTTGTACTAAATAAAAATGTGAGCTATTTTTGGAACAAAAACTTGTTTTGGTGCTATTTGAGGGAATTTCTCTTTTTTTATGTGTCCCTTACTTCCTTTACAAAAGGAAAATTTATAATTCGGAAATAAGTCAAACAACACTCAATAAATGAATTATTCCCCAATCAGTTGTTAATTTTTTTTTATGTTTTATTATTCCCCTGTTGCTAATTTAGTAAGCTCGCAGAAATTATTATTAACTATTAAAAGGTTAATATTTTTGGCGTACATATGTATTATGTACCTAATCGGATATCCGTAAAAAAAAAATTAGTTAAATACGTATATTTTTTTCTTCGGAATATTAAATATAGCCCATGTGGTCATCGTAGAAATATCAGACGAGTGAGTCGTTGTTCGTTGTTTTCCATAATTGCCACGATGCAACTGCCTTATTTTCCAACGTATCTTAACTGTAAGCATTTGCACTACTTTAATGCAATTTGTTAATGTGATATGTTGTCGTGAAAATCTGTATAAAAATGACGGGCACTTACATAACTCAGTCTGATAGTGTCACCATTCAGACCACATCCACATCCACATTCTTTTTCGCGTTCGGCGTTTCATTCGTAATAAGTGTTGTCAAGGAAAAAAGAAGCCCAGAAGTAAATTTCAATTATCATTATCATCATTATCATCAATTCATCATATATCATTAATATTTAGTATTCGTATTATTATTTCTAATAATTTAGACTTAGTACTTGTTAAAAGAACAATTAGCAAACAGTGAACACTAAGAATGAATTGCTGTGATTAAAGCCATATGACATTGCTTAATTTTTGAAAAGGGATTGTAACTGTTCTTTTTGTTGTGAATCAGGACTTATCATATGTTTACTTTATATAAAACTACATATATTATAACTTTTGTTGGTTTTATAAAATAATGTATACGAAACTTTATAAGCTAAGATATGTTTTGATATATGACGTCAAGCATAGTATAACATCTTTGTCTACATATATATATATATATAAAGCCAGATACTCGGAAGTAATGTTTCAAGAATCATTTTCATACTTATGTACTAAAACTATATAGGCCGGCATAAAACGTTATCATTCAATTGATGTTTTCTTTTTATTCTTGTGGTTTAACAACAGAAAAAAAGAATTGATATATGCTTCTTGAGGTTCGATGTATGTTAAATTATTAATAGATCTGAGCTCTTAATTATTAGTAGCATTGTGAAATTGTATAAAGTGGAAAACTATACGGATTAAAATTTGTGGAATGAGATAAAGGAAAAATACTTTTTTTAACTTTTTTTTTTAAAAAGGATGTACTCTCGTTGTTTTTTTTAACCGTGTGGAATGACAGAATCATTAAATTCAAACGTATTTCTTGGGAATATGAAAACCCCGAATAATCGTAAAATTCTCAAAAGAAATACTTGTCACCAGCACAACCAACCACATCAAGGAAAGGGCCAAGATTCAAGAAGATCGAGAAATGTTGCAAAGATAGATATACAACCTGAGAGTCTGAGACCAGCTTACGTGTGTTATGAGGCTTGTCTCGACTCTGGAGTCTGGAGTAACTTGTTTCCATGTTACTAGTCATATCTGTGACTCATATCCTTACACGATGAAAAATATTTATTATATAGATACCAAAAGAATTTAAATTTAAATTACGTTTTTTACATAAGAGTCAGATACGAATATGATCGGTTGACACGATGCGAAATACATAGGCTAAAAAATTTGTCTAAGCATTTTAATATATTTTGTTATGAAATTGATGTGACTATTAAATAAAGAAAAGAAAGCTTATTTTTCTTCTTTTTAATCTTTCTTTATTCTCTTCCGTAAATTAAATAAATAAATAAATAAATATTCCCCTGCTAGTGTAAACACGGCAAAATCGCCTTTATATTACAGCTACTCTGAAACCAAGTCGCAGAAACATACAGACCAAAAGAAGAGAAAGAGAAAGAGAGAAAAAGCCGGAGAAAGAGAGATAGAGAGAGACGGAGTGAAGAGTTCGTTGAGAAATAATCATCTTCTCATCGTACTCTGATTTCGTGACTTCTTGATCCAATAATTCGTTTTTTTTTTCTTTTTCTTTCATAAATAATTTTATTTTTAAAAAATAGAAAAATAAAAAATGGGTTCGGAAGCCACCGCCGTGGATAACCTCCAGCAACCGTTATTAGAGGCAACGAAATCGGAGGTCGATTACAGGATGGAGAGTGTATTAACGGATATGCATTTGCCTTATTACCGTCGGATTTACTTTGCGGCGTTGATCGAGATGAAATACCTCTTCCACCTGGCGGCTCCGGCGATCTTTGTTTACGTCATCAACAATGGCATGTCCATGCTCACTCGTATCTTCGCTGGTCGTTTGGGAAGTATGCAACTCGCTGCCGCTTCTCTTGGAAACAGCGGTTTCAATATGTTCACCCTTGGTCTCTTGGTACACGCACTACCTTAACATTTTATAAATATTTTCAAATATACAAAACCTAAAAAAAAAAATATCCATAAACTCAGACACTAAGAAACAGATCTGATGAAAAGACAGCAACAAACCTTCGATTTATGGAAGTTGTTATCATAAAAAAAAAAAAAAAAAAAAAAAAAAAAAAAAAAAAAAAAAAAAACTGAGAACATTTCTTCTAATCAAAGATGAATTCATGTTTTTTTTTTTTTTTTTTAAATTTTTGATGAAACATATTCTTCTTTGTTCTTCAAATATCTAACCGTTTTTTTTTTTTTCCGGTGAGATAGCTTGGAATGGGAAGTGCAGTGGAAACATTATGTGGGCAAGCGCACGGAGCTCATAGATACGACATGCTCGGAGTCTACTTACAAAGATCCACGGTGGTTCTCTTCCTCACCGGACTTCCAATGACATTACTCTTCATCTTCTCAAAACCTATTCTCACTTTCCTCGGCGAGCCAGCTGAAGTGGCATCAATGGCTTCCATCTTCGTCTACGGTATGATCCCAATGATCTTCGCTTACGCCGTCAACTTCCCGATCCAAAAGTTCCTCCAATCACAGAGCATCGTCACGCCGAGCGCTTACATCTCAGCGGCCACGCTCGTCCTCCACCTAATCCTCTCTTGGCTTGCCGTCTTTAAGCTCGGATGGGGCTTACTTGGTCTCTCCGTCGTTCATAGTCTCTCGTGGTGGATCATTGTCATTGCTCAGATTCTTTACATTAAGATAAGTCCAAGATGTCGCCGGACTTGGACTGGTTTTAGCTGGAAAGCTTTCGATGGTCTTTGGGACTTTTTCCAGTTATCGGCGGCTTCCGCCGTCATGCTCTGCCTTGAATCTTGGTACTCTCAGATTCTTGTTCTTCTCGCCGGACTTCTCAAGAACCCTGAACTCGCTTTGGATTCTCTAGCAATCTGGTAAATTTTAATTTTGCATATTTTCGTGTTTTTAATTATTTATTGATTTACCTATATGAAATACTCTACAAATAATGTGCCAGAAAGTTTTTAAAATACCATACATGCATATGGTAACACTAACTGCCGAAAATAGATAACTTTTTTTTAGGTGTATAGTAATGAAGTTATCCAAAATTTAGAATACTTCCAAAACTTGAGAGTCTTTCCATGAAATGTTTGAGATTAAAAAACAAAAAGTGGATCATTTCATTATTATTGATAAATATTTAAGAACAGTGAATCTGAACATCGGATTAATAATGGTATACTCTTTATCATTTGTCCGATCAAACTATTGAAACTTTTTGTAGTTTTAATAAAATAATTTAAATATAATTTTGTTTTTTTTTTGGTGTTTTGGTATTTTTGGTTACTTTCGCGGAATCTCCTTTTTTGTGAAGCGAAAGTCACGTTGGTCTCTATGTGATGATTATTGTCGTTGTACTCTGATCTGACTAGTAAGCAGCAATTAGAATTTTCCACGTGTCTATGACCTTTCTGTTTTTTTTTTTAAATGACCTTTCTGTTAAAGCCAAATTTCACTGTGTTTTTTTTTTTGGGACGTTTCTTGTGGTTACAAACTGCGTGTTGTTTTCCTTCATAAAAAACGGTATTTTCTGTGCCGGGAAAACTAAAAAGTGTTGATTAGTTCAGGACCAAAATTATTAATTTATTAGAGGAACTATTTAACAAAACATTATAATTAAAGTGTATTACTGACTCTTAAACAAAAGAACAAAAAAAGTATATTAATGACTCTTTTTATGACTTGGCCATACTCTTTTATTTTTTAAATATATAATTTATCTGTTCTTAATTGCAGCATGTCAATTTCTGCAGTCTCATTCATGGTATCCGTTGGATTCAACGCAGCTGCAAGGTTGGTAAAAAAAAGAAAAAAAGAGAGAGTTTAAAACATCTTCAATTATTCATGGATCTTATAAATAAGTTTACAAGTTATAAATCATATTTATAAATATTTCTTTAAAATTACAGTGTGAGAGTTAGTAATGAATTGGGAGCCGGAAATCCAAGATCGGCAGCATTTTCAACCGCAGTAACTACAGGAGTATCGTTTTTACTATCACTCTTCGAAGCCGTCGTGATCCTCTCGTGGCGCCACGTCATTAGCTACGTTTTCACAGACAGTCCAGAGGTAGCTGAAGCCGTCGCCGAACTTTCTCCTTACTTGGCTATCACCATAGTTCTCAATGGAGTTCAACCTGTTTTATCTGGTAAACAAAAATAGCAAAAAAATTAATAATTAATTAAATAGTTATGAATAGTGAATGATTATTAACAAAAATGATATATACAGGTGTGGCCGTTGGATGTGGGTGGCAAGCATATGTGGCATACGTTAACATTGGATGTTATTACGTTGTGGGGATTCCGATTGGTTATGTTCTTGGTTTCACCTATGATATGGGAGCTAAGGTAAAATTTTATTTACATAATTTGTATTCTAAACAACTATTAAATTAATGATTGTAGAGGTGAAATTAAGAACAAATTGTTAATGATTTTGGTGCAGGGAATATGGGCAGGGATGATTGGAGGCACACTCATGCAAACTATTATCTTAGTTGTTGTCACTTTCAGAACTGATTGGGATAAAGAGGTAAAATCACTAACTGTAATTTACATTTTCATAAATAGAAAAATTTTAATGTTTAACTTTGGGTTATCTTTTTTTATTGATGATGATTTTTTTTTTTTTTTGTTTGTTTGCGTTATTAAATTTCAGGTAGAGAAGGCGTCGAGACGATTGGACCAGTGGGAAGACAACCAAGCACCACTTCTTAAGCAATAAAATATAAATTGATTTTTTCAAAAAGAAATTTATCTTTGGGGGAGATGTGGAGGTCACAATTATAAATAATTTTTTTTGGTTTTCCCCAAGTTGATTAGAAAAAAGGATAAAACCCTTATTAGTTAATCAAGAGATATGCGAATCTCTTGATTAATGAATTGGAAAATCAATAGTTTTCTGAGGGGGGTAAGAGAGAATAGAAGTCAGTCAATGTACATTTTTGTAAGAGGTGAGAAGTGAGATTGAAATGATTAAAAAAAAAAAAAAAAGCTGAACTCGGTGGAAGAGTGGAAGTGTTGTAACCTTCTTGAATAAAATAATAAATAATAAAACATGGATTTTATCAAACACACTTGTAATATTGGTATTCCTGCAGAGTTTAGGAATAAATTTACGACTATGCATGTAACTGTCTAATATCCTTACAAATGTCTAATCTTGTAACTATAGGTTTAACGACATAAATGTTTTAATCCCTAAAGAGCGTCGCTATGATTTAATGGTTGCCTAACGATTTGACGATTATCTAAAACGTTTTTTAAAAATACTGGTTGTTGTATCTTTATTAGTGTTCAAATCGTTACTAAAGCCACCAATGAAAAGTCTGTACTCTGTAGTATATATATTTTTGTGAGAAAAATCTTATTTTAGTCATCAAGTTGAGTTTGTAGATGTTTTCTTGATCTAGTGATGACGAGGTTGTTAGAATATTAAACTGTTGTTTTCTTTTGACAAAAAGTATTTAACTTTTTTATGAGTATGTAATAAATTGAAAAATTAAAAGTCAAGTATAACTGTTTAATCTTAGTAGACTAGTATACATTCATAAGACATTGACATGTGAGAAACGTTCAGAAGACCAAGTGTCTTTACACGAATGTTGAAATTAAGCAAACGTTATCATTAGAATTGTCAACATCTGGGTTTGCTGAAAACGTTTGTCTTATGAATGAACAAAATTTACTATATAAACTTCATATATATTCTTTGTTTTTGTCAACAAAAGTTTTATAGTTAATTATTTGGATTTGGTTTGATTTGGTTTGTTTCTTTACTCTCTAATAATTTAGAAGAATCCTAACGTTTATATAGTAAATGTATTCATTCATAAAGTATGTCTTATGAATGAATGCATTCACTATATATATAAACTTCATATTCTTTGTTTTTGTCAACAAAAGTGTATTATTATTTGGTTTTGATTTGATTTGGTTTGTTTCTTTACTCTCTAGTTTGGAAGAATCCTAACGTAGACCCTGAATAAAGTGGCCAAGTGGGAAACCATCACTCATGCATGATGCGTTCAGTGTCTCTTTTTTTAATTAGGAGAAATTCCATGACTGAATAGTACTGTATAATTTTATACTGATTCATATTATGTGAGTCTCTAAGTAAATTCATGATCCACTTGTTTCACCGAAGATGATATTTAGTTTGACTTTGTTCACACCTTCTAATAATTCTTAAATGTCTATTATATAATATATATATAACCAATGGAAATACGTAGAAAACCATTATCTGAAAATTAGGAGTACTGCTTGCCTCAGTTGATTGGTCTTCTCATATCCCGGTATTTAGCAGACGTTTTAGAAATCTGCCTAAATTCCTAACCGTTTTGCAATAACTGATTTTGGAAAATTTTATATAAAAAATATTCCTATTTTAGGAAGCCTTCCTAACCCTATACTATATATATATAAGAAACTTTACATTTTCTATGAATATTTAAAATTAAAGCATGGGGTTGATATAAATTGAACTTTGGAATGAAACCTAACTACGACAAACTAAACCAAACTAGTTTTAGTTTTAATTTGGTCACTGATCATTATTCTATACCAAAATACTCCAACCTAGACCAACCAAATATCAGATTATATACATCACTATATAAAAATTGTGCACGCATTTACATTAATTAATGCTAAATTGTCATGTTAACATTTAACAAAAACACAATATTGCTTTTAGTTATAATAAACCGCCTATGAAAATTGTACAAAATTACAAACGGCAGATCTCTTTTCTTGCAATTACTATTTACGTTTACAATATATTCGATAAAAACTTAGATGATGATTGTGTTTTAGTTGAATATAATACTATACTCGTCTCCATGGTCGTTGTGGGTTTTGAGCTTCCCCAACTACTAGTTTTCCTCAACGGTCCTTATGATTTTCAGTTAAATGCTTCCTTCTGACACAAATCGTTGTTGTTGAAGTTATTAAGTATTACGGTTGGTAATGATTCACACCTCAATTTTTATTTCCCTTCTCCGTTTTGGGTGGACTTATAAACAAACCTCATATATATTTTTTTCTTTAGTTTTATATAATTTCTCAGAAATTACCCTAAAGCAAGAAAACGAATGAAGAGAAAGATACAAAATGATGATTCACATGCTATATATATATATATATTATTACATACACTGTAGATTTAATATATGCTAACTTTGTTATTATATAGTACTAATGTTTGTTCGTACATGACACGAGCCATATATATATATATGACTATAAATTTTGTTGTATCTTCTACTAAGTCGGCTAATTTTGTCTCGTGATGGAGAGACATATACTATGACGAAAAAAAAAAAAAAAGACTCCTAACTTGTACAACAAATTTTAAATGTTTATGGTTGGATACGTCTGAGATTCGAGCTCGTACTATTTGAGAGATACAAAAATAAACGTACGATAGAAACTGGGAATCATCTCAATTTGGGTATACGGATAAACTCGATCACCATCAAGCGTATTTGATATGGTGATCTCACCTTCCACTTGTTATTTGTACGGTTTTGTGTACGATTAGTTACAAAAATTAACGTAGGTCTACATTTATATATGTTAAAAAGGGGAAATTAGAATAATAAGCCTTTTTTTTTTCTTTAGAATAAGAAAATACTATAACATATTGGCATGGGGTATAAAATAAAATGATCATGTCTAGCAAGTCTTTGTAATCCTATATCTACAGGTTTTTTTTTTTATTTGAATTAAGTCAAAACTATTATCACTGATGACGAATAAAATCACAATAGTACTTACTTAAAGTTGAATTGACTTGATTTATAAATACGACAAAACTGTTTAAAAAATCATTTTAGACGGCTTTTAAAAGTCACACTTGTCATTGTGTTTACTTTTCTTTATTTATGGTATTACTAGCTAACAAAATTTGGTGAGAATATTATAGGAAAAAAAACTGATGAGAAAGGAAAAGGCCTATGGAGTAAAGGGAAGCCGAAAGCGTGAATGCTGTCACACTTCATGCCTTCCAAAGGTGCTTAGAGGACGACGGCTTAGACAAACAAACAAATTTGACTTTACTCGAACAAGATCAAAGAACTCTACTTGAAATATTTTTAATATACTAGAACCAAAAACTACTTGATATTATACAAATTACCTTGGCTAGTTATATGACGGATGTAAAATTTTAAAACAATTACTAGGAAAACGTAATGTCGGTACAGTTATCGTTTATCAGTTTATGTATATATATCTTTTGTTATAGTCCACTTGGAAATTGGAATTATCGTTTGTTAGTCGGCAAAAGAAAACAAAAATAATTGTTTGTTAATAGTTTTGACACAAGTATTTTTTTTTCTTTTCTGTTTTATATATTTGCACTGGCAGGGTTTTGTCGAAGTTATTGGTAAAGAGTTTCTCGTAGTTCCATGCGAGAAACGCGTCGAAGTCGAGCACAAAATAATCAAGTGGCAATGTTTGCACATGATTAAATTACACTTTGAAACTGTAACGAATTTGCATGAGCCAAAGCGGAACTATCATGCACGTGTCACCATGTGTCGGTTTCGATCACAAATGTTATACTATTTGCCAAATTAATTTACCAGACACTACTGATCCAAGAAATTATTACTATATTAATCTTTACATTCAACGTTTCATGAACGTTTTAAGTAAATCGGGAATAGATACTAGGGCAATTCTCAAAAATAGCACAAAATGAGGTTTTTGTGACATTTTTAGCTCATATTTTTATTTAAGACACAATTAGCATTTTTATTAAAGGCCTCATATTTTTAAGGTTTAGGATTTAGGGTTTAGGGTTTAGAAAACCCTAAACCCTAAGCCCTAAACCCTAAATTGTACCTCCTACCCCCTAAAAACTATACCCTAAATTCTAATATAATCAACCCAAACCAAAATAAATAAATTATGAACTTCATAAAATGCTATTTTTGTACAAAATAAAAATGTGAGCTATTTGTGGAACAAAAACTTGTTTTTGTGCTATTTGAGGGAATTTCTCTAGATACTAACTAGTTTAAATATTAAATTAGTGAAGTAGTTTAATATAGGGCAATTCTCAAAAATAGCACAAAATGAAGTTTTTGTGATATTTTTAGCATACAATTTTATTTAAAACACAAATAGTATTTTTATTAGAGGGTAATCCTAACCATGGGCGGATCCACTAAGGGAAAGGGTAGGTCAATTGACCTACCTAAAATTTAAATATATACTGTTTTGTATGTATTATCCAAGAAGATTTGCTAGCACAAATGGTAATTTATGACTGTTGAACCATCTTTTTCCCGAGTTCGACTCTTTCTCTCTCCATTTATTAATTTTTATTTTTAAAATTACTATTTTGCAATTGGCAAATTTTAATCCTAAATCCGCTCCTGATCCTAACCTTATATTTTTAAGGTTTAGGATTTAGGGTTTAGGGTTTAGAAAACCTTAAACCCTAAGTCCTAAATTGTACCCCTACCCCCTAAAAACTATACCCTAAATTCTAATATAGTCAACCCAAACCAAAAAAATTAAATTATGAACTTCATAAAATGCTAATTTTGTCCTAAATAAAAATATGTGCTATTTATGAAACAAAAACTTGTTTTGATGCTATTTGAGGGAATTTCTCTTTAATATATCCCACCTAATAGAAGAATTGGTTGCATTTGTCACAATCGATCCAAGTTCCAATCTTTAAAGTAGTTAAAAATAGGGATTCACGTTATAGAGACTGAAATTGATTTCCGATCTCAATCTATTGACAAGAAAAAAAAGAAGGAAAGAAAGGAAGATCTCCACATGAAGCTCATATAAAACAACACTTTTCTTTTATGAATAGTGTACATCTTTAATTAGCGAAAAAAAAGATCCATCATAACCAAAAAAACCAAAAAAAACTCTGTAAAATCAACCTCGAGAATAATAGTTTCAAACCGTTGACAAAAAAAAAGAAAGAAGAAATAATTGTTTCAAATCAAGCGAACATGAGAGATACACAGTGAGATTGTTTCGCCTTATTCTTTTTTTTTTTTTTTTTTTAATTTTTTCCCATTTAGTGTGGAGATACAAAATTTCGGAGTAAAGAGAAGAAAAAGAGAGAAAAAAATCAATGAATCAATCAATCTCCATATCAGCTGAGTTTCTAGTTCCGTGTGATCCATTATGTTCCGATTTCGTGGGAGGAGAGTTTGATTTGCCAATGTACTTGCAAGTCCTGAAACAGATTCACATCCTTTCATCAGTTTTTTTTAAAACATGATTCATTTGATGACCAAAGTTTTTTGCAGTCAAATATAGAGTAATAACGAGAGGAAAAGATTATAATTACGCGTTGAGAGCATCGGCTTTTCTTCTGATTTCACTAGATTGCAGCTCTGGTTTAGCATCTTTGGGTAAAGATTCTTGTTCCGTGGTTCTCTCCTCGAGCCACCTCTCCGCCTTGTGACATTCATCCAGAACCTGAAATCGAAAACAACCCATCATGGGTGATATTAGCCATCTACACAAACTTTATCAATCTCAAAAGACGTATTATTGCCACTATATTGAGATAAGTTAGTAGTTTTTAACTATACCGCGTTCTTTCTTGGAGGAGGAAGAGACTCCGCAACAGCACGATTATCTGCAATAGTCTTCAGAAGATCTTTCGATGCTTGTACTCGCTCTTCCCCTTCTTTAAACCGGTTTTCAATAGGATCGATCAGCTGCTCACAAGTATACGTCATCTATTAGCACATCAAAAGTCATCTGCAGAGACTATAACCTTTTCTATGGAAAATTTGAGGGAGTTGTTACCTTCTTGATATCATTTAATTTCTCCATGTAAGCACTTTCAGTTTCATCATCACCATCTTCGTATAGCCACTCCTCTGTTTCTTGAAGATTTCTAGCGATGAATTCCCGTTCTGACTCGGTTGCAGTGTTCTGGTATGTATTTAACATCTGCCCGTATACACGATGTTAATTCTCTGAATTTACTCTTAAAAAGAGGGAACAAACATTCATAACAGTTCAAGTTCTATTGTAAGTATAGATTAAACCCAGATGAGTACCTTATCACGCATCTCATAAACAAAGGATTCCAGAGCATTTTTCTTATCCTTTGTCGATTCCATCTTCAGATCTTGCTCCACTAGAGAGTTCTCTCTCTGTTTCGCCTCCATCAACTCATCCTTTGTCAATGCACCAGACATGTTCGCAACAACTGGAATTTCCATTCTCTTGCTAGCCTTAGGCTCTTTACCCTACACAAAAGAAACTAATCTCAGGATTTTTGCAGACTAGCATGATTTCGAGAATCTCCAGATCAACCATTTTACTGTTTCAGAATTGAATCAAGATGCCAATGCTTTAAGATCAACTTTTTATATGTCGGGCTTGCAAGCCTTCTTGCGATGCAACTGCATTTCTTTAGAACGTGTTAAACTATACTTACAGTAGAACTCGATGTAGGGTCCAAAGTGTTATCCTTTGTAGCAGAAGATTGATGGTTGTTTTCGGATATCGTCTCTTCAGAAGTTATATTCTCCTTGTGACCTTCTATTAGCTGTTCAGAAATGGAAAGTTTAGACTCAAGCTACGTAGAGAAATAAAACGCAATCATATCTGGAGAGAATTGATGAGATTGAACTCACAGAAGCTGAATCGACCGTGACAATCCCGTGGAGATTTAGCAGAACTCTTACTTTGATACGTGCTGCTTCTCCGTGGGAAATTTGAAAAGGACCAATCTATCAAAACATTACACAACAATCTTAGAGTTACTTAAACTATGCAGTGTCCAATAGTGGCATACCCTTCCTGAATATAGATCCAAATAAGGGAAGTCTGAAAGATAGCATACCATAAAACTGCTGATCTGGGTCGGTAAATCTGGTGATATTTCATCATGGTTTGCGTAAGAGGCTTCCAAATTGAAAGTGTTTTCCCTACGTAGAGTAAGAACCTTCACACTTGGAAACACTTGGCCTTTTGGAAAGAGCAATTCATTTGATGGTGTGTTTATGGGACCTTGATCAGATGAGAAGCCGATTGAGAAAGGGAAAGAATCTTGAACCTGAAAATAGGGAAGTATAACAAAAGAAACATCAGCTATTCATAGAAAAATATATCCTCAAAGGTATAACGCCATCATGTTGAAATACACACGGCATACTCTCTAACCATTGTAATAATCTATTATTGTGCTAAATAAATTTTCAAAAAGAAACGAGAACTAAGAAAGAGTACACACAGGGAAGAGCATACCTCATAATCTCTAACTCGAAAAACTGGACTGAGCATCGCACATTGAAGCGCACATCCTCGAGCTACGCACTCACTTGCATTCACAGTCCTGCCTAGCTCCCTCTTAAACAACGAGCTTAGCATCTTAGATATAGCTGGAATTCGGGACCCTGAACCAACTAGCTCCACAGAGTGGATTTGATCCAAATTTAGACCAGAGTCAGTCAAAGCCTTTTTACACGGAACGATTAATCTTTCCAACAAGTCTGATGACAGCTTCTCAAACTCTTCTCTCTTGATGAAACTCCTCACGTCCTTCTCCTCCATTAGACATTCTATATTAAGCTGTGCCTCAGCATTTGCACTCAAGACCTTTTTAAGTTTCTCACATGATGCCCTTAACCTAACACACGCCTTGGTATTTGTATATACATCTATGCTGTATTTCTCCTTGAATTCAACAGCAAAGTGGTTAAAGAGAACCTCATCAAAATCTCTCCCGCCCAAGTTTCTATCAAAAGCATGAGAACGGACTCTCATGCTTCCAGACTCAAACGATGCCACACACACTTGCGTATCGCAGTGACCAATGTCGACAAATACAATGTAAGTAGGACTCGAGTTAGCTGCCAAGTCTGTCTTGTATATACCATATCCAAGTGCAGTGGCAGTAGAATCATGCATCAATCTCAATGGCCTCAAGCCAGCAATAGCCGCAGCATCCAAATAGGCAAGTCTTTGTGAGTTTGTAAAGTAAGAAGGTATCCCAATGACACAGTCTGAAACAGGTGTCTTGAGACTCTTCTCAGCTATCTGCTTCAAATGTGAAAGCAACATGCCTAATATCTGCACCGGACTAAAGCTCTGGATCTCACCCATGTACCGAAGCCGAATTTGAATTCCACCATCAGAGTCTTCGGAAGTTTCAAAAGGAAACAACCTCAGATCATTCTGAACATCAGGTTCCCTAAATTTCCTACCGATCAATCTCTTCAACTGAGAAATGGTCGATTTGGGATGCATAGTAGCAGAGGCAGCAGCAGCAGCACCCATGAATCTCTGCTTCTCACCAAACGAAACCATAGCGGGGTTTTCTCGATTCGATTCATCGTTCAACAAAACATCGATCCCGCGTTGCTTAGCAACCGCAATAACACAGTTCTCATTCCCAACATCGAATCCCACCACACTCATTGCAATAAACCCTCAAAAAAAACAAAAACAAATTCCGTATAACTCCTCCCTTCTGCATATAAGAAACCAAAACCACAATCACATCAATTAATCTCATATAAAGAGTAAAAACATTCATTTCATTAGACATGTCCCCGAAACAAATTTGAGCTAAAATTCAATCAATTTGATGCAAACAAGATCATCATATTCACATTAACATGGAGATTTCAGCAATAAATTCCTTAAAACTATCGCTAATACTAAACGGAAATTAGAAATTTCCTTCTCCATTGTTCTAGATTTTTCTAACCAAATCTAACTAAGAGATCTTAGGCAAACGCATTATGAAATTCTTATCAGTCCAGGTGAAATCAAAAGAAAGGAGAAGAAAAGTAAGGGATGAGAAATCACAGACGATGATCACAAGTTCTTCGATGAAGGACCTGGCGATGACTTCGTGAACACGAACGAAGACGATGAGAACAATACTGAGGGAGGGCCTGAAAAGAAAAATAATAAAAGAGACAAAGGAAAGGGTAAAGAAAGTTTGACAAGTTTGCATTAAAGTCCTTATGTATTCCTTCTAATTGTTATTATAACCCGAAGATATTTTTATCACCTAACCTAAGATTTTGAGTTAAATTTTGTCGTTCGTGTTAGAATCTACAAAAATCCTCACGAAATCGCACGAATGAATGCTCACATGGTTCCGATTGAGTTGGATTGGATTCAATAAAAAAATTTCGAAGATTTTTTTTTTAATATGTTGACAAAAAAACTTAGAAAAATATAAAGTTAAAAATATACGTAACATTTTAATAGAAATATATATATGATAAATTAGCTTTTAAAAGCAAATTTAAATATACATTAGTTTTAAAAATAAATTTGTGACTTATTTGGTAGGCGCACAGGCATAAAGAATGATAATTCGAAATCATTTAAATTTATTACAATGGTTTGATATATCTTATAGTGCGATAAAACCAAACATTTTTTTTTTAAAAAACCTATCTAATAGAGTCCAAACTCCCAACTAAAATCATTGTTTTTATTATTTCAAGATATTTTCCCTTTTATGAAAGAAACAAAACTCATGATCTCTTTTTTACATTTTGATAAACTTTTGTAATAAAGATCAACGAAAATTCAAGAAAGGAATATAAAAGATACACAAAACAAGAGAATAAAAAAACATCAAACTTCAAGAGTGAAAATAGGCCTAGAAAGTCCTGTTTTTGAACCACCGTTGAACAGCTTCTTCAAGGCTCTCACGCTGCCTTGAGAATGCTTTCGAATTCCGCCAAATCTAACGGCAGATACTACGCTGCGACCAAGCTTAGTCAACCTCTTTCCGATCTTGACCTTCAACCGAAAAAGCTTCAGCCGCAGAAATGACGACAGAGGAGGATCACGCCGAGGAATCAAATCGGCTTCTTGAAGCGTTTTGTAAATCAAGAACTTGGCTCGTCGGTGAAACACCTCTTCTGGGTCTTCCTTGTTCATCTTTGAGTAAAGGCACGGCCTTTTGAAGAGAGTCATTTTCGTATTTTTGTGTGTTTCCCGACGACTTGTGGGAAGAGAGGTAGTGATCGGAGAGATGGGGATGGGAGTTGAAATGAGTAAGTATTTGTAGTCATTGCATTGAGCAGTGCTGGTGCACTAACTTGTAATTGTATACGTGTAATCTGTTTTTTTTTCCCAAGTTATGTAATGTCTTACTTGAATAATAATACAATTTAATTTATAAGTCAAATCATTAAGATAATAAGCTAGGCTAAGAATTAAGATATACTACTAATATATACACTTAATTTTCAGCAAACCTACAAGATAACATCTTAGAGTACTACTATATAGTTTTTAATTTACGAGCTTGCCGTCCAAATATTTTTTTTTTTTTTTTTTGCGAAATGTGGTCATATAGTATAGCACTTATGATATAACATTTCAAACTTTAGCGTTTCAATCCACGAGTTTGCCGTCCAAAACACATATATAAATAAATACTTGTTAAAAAAGTTTATATCATATATCGGGTATACACCTTAGTGTCCATGCTTAAACAAATCATTGATCAATATTCTTGAGTTTGAAACTCTTGAAACTTGTAATTAATGAATCATAGTTTCAATTAGTGGAGATAATTTACTGGTTTAGCATAGAAAATATATGTTTCTGCTTTATTTATATGAAACAAAAAACAATTTATATACAATATAACTCGGTCATAGAAGAAGTTATAACTTAATGAAATGGAGAATATACAATTTCTGTTTCAGAACCAACATTTTTGGTTTCAAATTCATATTATTAGACAACAATTTTTGCAAAATCCACTAAATAAATCAGATTCCCTTTTGTCCTTTGGTTTGGACAACAGGTGAAGGGAATTTTAAAATCTAATTTTCAAAGCCGAGAGCTCTTCCATATATGACTCCGGAGATTCATAATTTGTCACGTAAAATGTTCAAACTTGGAGACACAAACATAACCACACTGCCTCTACATATACCTCTAAAGACAAAACTTTTGTATAATCAAAGATCTCCAACTGTTCTAATGCTGGAGATTAGTTGTACTCTAAGATTTCTGTTCTGATTCCTTGTCAATCTTTCTTACGAACGCAAAACAAATACCGTAATTAAATATCTAGACAGGTTGTATTTATCGCAATCAAATTACTATATTACATTACATCGAAAGCCATTTAAGCAAAAGAGACCGTATAAAATTTATGTTTATATAGCCATTATCTTGTGTACCCAGATTTCAATTATTATTATCTTAGGGAATAATTTATATCAAAAAAGTTAATACATATATTCTGCCGGAAGCAACCTACCTTATTATACCAACATTGACGTTCTCTTATTTCAAACTAATAAACAAAGAAATTATTAAGCAGAGAAACATAACAAAACATTATTAAGAGTTGAACTCTTCACTTCTTTAGCATCAATCATAAGCAGAAGAAAGAAACTCACCTAGACAGAAAGCGAGAGATAGAAGAAGAGAATAAACTGTGTTTGGGAACACGTTCATAACAAAGTATGCAAACAACAAAACAAGTGGGAATTAACCCAAGAAAATATTCTCGCAGTTAGTAGCTGAACCCAACTTGTTGCTGCTGTTGTGGTGGTTGCTGTGGCGGTTGCTGTCCCACCTGTGGTGTCTGCTGGTAACCGCTGTATCCACCAGCGTATCCTCCATAATATGCACTAGGATCTTGCGGCGGCATCGAGTACCCATACTGCTCCTGTCCTTGTCCATACCCGCCATAATAATACTGGCTTGGATCCGCTGTCTGAAGGAAAACGATATAAACATTTCAGATTATCAAAATACGTGGACTATATTCAAGAACCATTTTTAGTGATTCTACTAATCAGCTATGGACTGTATAATTGTCTAAAATTTTCATAGAGCAGGCAAGATGGGAAGGGTAAGGAAAGTGGCAAGAGAGGATGAGGTGTGGGGTGTTTCTTTCTATCATCTAATCTTAATGCAAAGGGAATTAGTTACCTGTTTGGTTGAAGGACTTCGGCCCCATGAGAGCCTAACGGTTGTTCCGCCCAGTTGCATTCCATTCAGCATTCTAAGAGCTTCCTCTGCACAGCTTCTGAAAAAAGCGAGGGTTGATCACAAAACACACATGATGAATCTGTTAGTTAGATGTTCCAAAGCCTATTATAGGGTAAAATGACAGAGTTTATTGCACTTACTTCTCGGAAAATTGAACGAATCCACAGCGCTTTCCAGCAGGTATTTTCACATGCACAATCTCACCATATTGGCCAAAGACATTCTTCAGATGATCATCAGTGACAGTGGGATCTAATCCACCAACAAAAACCTGTACATAAAATGCGTCAGAAATTACCCTTTTAAATTATAACCAAGGACGGACACATATAAAATAGGAGCATATAACCCACAGTTGTGTTAGTTGGATCATTATCAGTTGGAACCCCTGCAGCAGCGCTCGGGTATGAATCTGCATTTACACCAAAAAAACACGGGTATAGTGAAAGGAGTAAGTATCTGTAAATTACATAACTGGAAAACTAGGAGAGACCCCTTTACAGCAAATGAAAGCAAATGCAAAGAAGGCATGAACACAATACAACACAACGCTTTAACTTCAAAAAGAGAAAATATTACTCGCTCTGTTGAATACGAAATTGCAAAACATGTATAAGAAGTCAAAGTCTATCAATGATGTTAAAATAAATAATAAATTATCAATAGGTAGATGAGCTTGCAATTTGCAAGCAATAAGAAACAAGCCGAGGAGCTCCAACCACAAAAAATGATCGCAATTAGACAGCGACAATGAGCTTTGCATCACGTTTCTCCAAAGGCTTTCGGCTACTCAAGGAGACTAGATATAGGTGCTAAACTAACAAGTTAAGGGAATGCATCAACTGAAATGCCTTTAGAGACAAAGTAAAGAGGAATTGTAAAGGCTAATTAGCTAATTCTCTGGCCACTCCAGAAAATGCCACATCTGACTAAGCCCATTATAAAAAGGATCAAACGAATCCTTTCTCACAGAAAGCCTAAAAATAAAATGCTGGGAGAACTTGTAACATCTAGACTCACAGAAGCAGTAGAAAGGTTCTTGATATACAGATAAAGAAAATTATAAGAACGTTAAGTAGAGCGGAATGAAAATAGAATAGAATACAGAAGAACCGATTTTAAAGTAAAAGTAACTGACTGAGAAGTAGAAGAAAGCTGTATTGAAAGATAAAATGGAAATAAATAGCAGGGCGCTGAAGTGAAGGAAAAGGGCTAATAAAGGACAAGACATGAACTTTAAAACTGACCTAAGCATGGGCACTCAATAAGGGGATAACCATTTCAGCTGAAATCAGTTCCAGGCCTCAAGATGATAGAGAGCCTCTTGACTCCCTGCTTTGAAACAAACAGGATACAACAATTTTGCTATAAGAGTTCTATCTTTCAAGTTTTTAACAGAATTTTACTGCGGCCTGAGCGGTAATTACATACTTTGCACAACACTGTTAACTAGTTCTTACTTGAGGAAACCTAGTCACATAGATACTATATCACACAAAATCATGGGGAATGCAAGAGCAAAGCATTTCATAAGTAACATATCTAATACCTCTTTGACCAGATACACCTTTTTTGTTCGCTGCTGGCCCAATTCTCATAGGCCTAGTCGAACAAGGAACACCATTCATCTCCGTCATAGCACGAATCTGTTCGCTTTCATCAGAAAACCTAACAAAGCCATATCCTTTCGTACGACCAGTGGCTCTGTCAATAACAACCTTTGCACCCTTAACTGAAGGATAAGAGGCTCTGAACGTCTCAAGTAAGATATAATCCGTAACATCAGCAGCCAGATCACCGACAAATATCGTGTAATCGGGTGAATCGTCACGTTTATCTCCTGAACTCAATGAAGCCCAATTCAATCTAAAGAGCTGATCAGGAAAAGTTGGGATAGGAGTGTTGTTGAATGTTTGTAAAGCTCGTTCAGCAGCAGCATGAGATACAAATTCAATAAAACCGTAACCTTCAACCTGAGCGGTTTGCTTGTTACGGATTACTTTAGCAGAAACAACCTGCGAAAATACTGATAGTGTTAAACTAAACTACTTACTAAATATAACCGGACATAACACTAATGAAACTCACTGTCGGAAACAAAACACACATAAAATTTGTTCAAAAAGAGATTGATCTTTTTATCCCATAAAAATTCATTCTTTCATACAGCAAACAAACAGTGATGAGAAGAAAGGAAATAATAACTCAAAACAAATTATCGAATTAACAAACAAAAACCAATCCAAAAGAAGTATTGAAACAACTTAGTACAAATCTAATAGCATAAAAAGAAAAAGAAAAAATATGATTTAAGAATTAATCACCAAGAACTAGACAAATCCAAATACAGAAAGTATTTTACCTCTCCGGTATGAGCAAAACAAGTGTAGAGGAAATTCTCATCCATCCAATACTGTAAGTCCCCGATCCAAAGAGTCCGGATCTCGTCAGCGCTTGTAGGCTGAGTTGATGGCGGCGGCGCCGGATTCCACATCTGTGGTGGTGGAGCAGCTCCAGGCATCCCGTAAGGAGACGGTTGCTGGTAACCGTATTGTTGTTGTGCAGACGGAGGAGGAACCTGATGTGGAAGGATACCTCCGGGTGGTGGCTGCTGCATCATGATCAAAAGATGAAGAAGAAGAAGAAGAAGAAGATTGAGAACCGTAGAAAATTGTGATGAAGAAGATTACAAACTGAGAGAGATTGATGATAACCTTTTGTGAAGGCGGCGGTTTAAATAGAAAGAAAAACCTAATACTATATTGAACTTTGGGTGGTTAATTCCTATCGGATCCGTGGCGCAATGGTAGCGCGTCTGACTCCAGATCAGAAGGTTGCGTGTTCGATTCATGTCGGGTTCAAAATCCCGGTCTTTACCGGATCCTTAACTTTTTTTTAATTTTTTTAAAAATATGGTTGAAGATCAATCAGGACCGTCCTAAGTGGTGACTATGGCTAAAAATCGACCGCTGATATGAGTTGTTTACTATGCGAACCGGTGTATCTGATTTAAGTAAACCATTTTGTAATTACATTTTAATTACATCAAACCCCTATCCGGTTTAATCCTCTTCTCTCCACCGTCGTCTCACCATTTCTTCCGTTCACATCATGAACCTTAACAATGGCGTTCCTCTTGCGCATTCAAACATCGGAATCTTTACTTCAGAGCGTGACTCACTTCCGATTACTCTCTTCCACTTCATCTATCCTCACACCAAACTCCAAAACCTTGCTCACTACCAAGCAGAAGAGCCGAGCTACTCTCTCCCTTCTCAAATCTGAGAAAAATCCAGATCGAATCCTCGAAATCTTCCGATGCGCTTCACTCACGCCTGATCACCACATCGACCGTATCGCCTTCTCCGTCGCAGTCGTAACACTAGCGAAGGAAAAACACTTCGCCGCTGTGTCGCACCTACTCGACGGTTTCATTCAAAATCAACCCGATCCGAAATCCGAGAGTTACGCAGTCCGCGCCATTATTCTATACGGCCGAGCTAATATGCTTGATCGATCTTTACAGACATTTCATAACCTCAAGCAATACGAGATTCCAAGGACGGTGAAATCTTTGAATGCTCTTCTTTTCGCTTGTTTAATGGCTAAGGATTGCGAAGAAGCCAAACGAGTCTACCTCGAAACGCCTAAGATGTATGGCATTGAGCCTGATCTCGAAACTTACAATAGAATGATTAGAGTGTTGTGTGAATCTGGTTCAACGAATTCATCATACTCCATTGTTGAAGAGATGGAGAGGAATTGGGTAAAGCCTACCGCTGCTAGCTTTGGGATGATGATTACTGGTTTTTACAATGAGGAGAAGTATGATGATGTGAGGAAAGTTTTGAAGATGATGAAAGAGTTTGGTGTTCATGTAGGTGTTGCTACATACAACATTATGATTCAATGTTTATGTAAAAGTAAGAAATCTGTTGAAGCAAAGGCATTGCTTGATGGAGTTATATCTAATAGGATGAGACCAAACTCTGTGACGTATTCGCTTTTGATTCATGGGTTTTGCAGTGAGGAGAATTTGTATGAGGCTATGAATTTGTTCAATGTGATGGTGATGAGTGGATACAAGCCTGATAGTAAATGTTACTTCACTCTGATACATTGCTTGTGTAAAAGAAGGGATTTTGAGACAGCTTTGATCCTTTGTAGGGAGAGTATGGATAAGAATTGGGTTCCGAGTTTTAGTGTTATGAAGTGGCTTGTTAATGGACTAGCAAGTCTTTCAAAAGTTGGTGAAGCAAAAGAGCTCATTGCGCAAGTAAAAGATAAGTTTAACAGAAATGTTGACTTGTGGAATGAAGTCGAAGCTGCATTGCCTCCTCTGTGAACCAATAGAATTGGTTCTTCATCTTCGATTTGACATGAGGCTTTAAAGTTTTGAGATTTTGGGTGATTTTGCACAAAATCCTGTGTCGATCTTGGAATGAATGAAAGGGGATAGTTTGAAGAAATTCTTGTCGTTGAGGTATCTCTAAGAAAATGTGCTTGTGAAAATTCTTGAACATATTGTATATAAATTGTCCTGTTAACATTTTTTCTGGTTTTTTTAATAGTTTTGATGTCCAAGAGTATTGATGACCTAAAGCCACTCCAAGAAACAGTCTCGTTGAATCACAGAGTTACTACTGAATCCAATATACAAAAGAAATTAACTATCTGCATCATATGAAAACACAAAGTGTAGGATCCCCTCTTTGGCACTCATCATCCCCTCTCACAAAGCAAAAGCTAGTTGACTCTTGTCCAAGTTTACCATTCTTTTCAAAGGCTAGCAAAGTTTAAAATGTCAAACTTCTTAAAAGATTCTTGATCATGTTGTCTCTATATATGTACTTCAGACATTTTTGAGCTACATACTTACTTTTGGTGCCATTCTAAGAAGCAGTCTCTATGAAAGCTGCACACTTTTCTTCATTAAAAAGAGAAAAACAACAATTGAAGTCACAAGAAAAGAAGTTCAAACAACCCAACAAAAAAAAAAATTCAAAACATTACAGTATTTTTTGAATCAGATTCAAACTCATAACGTGTCAGAAATCTGTCGTTTAAAAAAAACCTGACCTTCTTCTCACCCCGAGAAATCCTGGAACCGGAAGCAAGCTCGGAACATAGTAGCAACAAGAACCACCAATTGAAGGATCCATAGAAGGATATACAGCTTTTTGGCACTCTTGATTCTTCTCTCCCGCAATGTAGATGCTAATAGAGTCGAAATAGCGAAAAAATAGCACAAGTTTACCATTGTTCTCAATGAAGTAACTTGAAGATTTAGGACACATAGGAAATTCAGGTAAAGCAACTGTCATTAACTTGCTCCAATTCAACTTCATCACCCATAAGTGTATCTTACTTGTTGCCCGAGATTTATGTAACAAAGAAAGTCTATCTCCTCTGAAAACACCTAAAGAAAGAGAGTTTTCAGACGTATCAGATACAATGGCTGAAGGAGGAAGAAACAATGCCTCAAATCTCTCTTTAGAGAAATCGAAACTCTGTATCGTGGCAAAGGCTTGACCATGTAGATAACCTAACCAATAAGGAGTTCCTTTCAAACACACACTCGACTCTGGTAATTCTAAAAACCCATTAAAGTTGTTTTTTTTATCAACAACCCTCCAAGAATCAGATTTGAATTCGTAGACTTCAGTTCTTGATCTATCCTCATCAGAAACACCACAACGAAACCTAACCAATTTGTAACCATCATTACAACTTGATGATACGTTACTAATGCATCCAAGACCATAAGCATCCATGAGATTGTCAAATCCATACCCACATCTGATCCACCTTGCTTGTTTCAATAAAGGATTCAAAACGAAAAGTTTGGTTCTCATGACGAATAGCAATAGACCGTCACAATGATAAATGTTATGTATCAATAAATTCGGAGATGAAAGTGATTGCAAAACCTGCATGTTTAGATCAGGTTGGTTGAGTTCATCGAAATCTATACCTACTAAAGAAACTGTGGAACCTAACAAGTAAGAAAATTTGAGACTGGAAACGCTGTTGAAGGCTGTGAATTGTTGCTCACGGCAACGCATGTGAGACCAGTGCTTCTTGACGAATCTTGGGTTTGAGATTAGGGTTTCCCATTGCTTGCAGGTGTATTTCAATCTTGAAAGAGATCTAGCTGGAACCCATGAGAGAATCTCCTCTACCAAATCAGAAGAAAGCTCCATCGCCGTCGTTTGATTTTGGCTTTTGATTTTGATTCTTCTTCGGAAGATTTCTTATATAGACGACAGACTTCAGGAGTAGAGAAATTGGGATATTGAAGCCCATTTATCTGGTTTAGGCCCAATGAAAGTCCATAGATCCACCACCACTGTCTTAAATTATGACCAGATGGATAACCCGTGCTGCGCCCGGGTGCAATATCTTTAAATTATTATTATTTATTATGTATTAATTAATTAAATTATAAATTTTATTTTGGTGTGGGAGAAAAATATTATTGTTAGTAGAGGGTTTGATTTAAGTTATGTAGGTGATTTAAGTAATTTTCATTTTCCTAAATTTAAAACATCTTATAGTATATCTAAGTTATGCTTAAAATAAATATTAATGAAATACAACAAAAATACAAATGAAATATTAATGAAAAATAAATATTTATTTTTACATAAATACCAAAAAAATAAAATAAAACATAAATACAAATAAATATTTTTATGCTTAAAATTATTTTAATACACCATAGAATACCATAATATTTGCTGATATAATGAAACTGAATATTTTGGGCCCAACAAAACTATGTAAATAATTCAGGCCAAATATGTGAATGAGTTGGACATTTAACTGGTGACATATTTGGGCCCAAAAACAAACTCGATTTTAAACCCCATAACATTTCACAATTTGTTTCAGATATTTTGTTCCCAAAACCACATCCAGAGACTTTACTGACAACTTTTTTCCGCAAGAGAGGAAAAATTTTTTTCTCGTTTTTTTTCCTCTCAAGAGCTGGCGATTTTTATCCAGACATCTTCGAAAACTTTCATCGATAACGCGTAAATCATCAATCGATTAAGTTGAATCTTCCAATCTACACAGTTCCAGAAGTTAGGTCTCTCTAACTTTCCTTTATGATAAGATCCAATTTTATTTGTTGAATTAATTATCATTCTGGGTGAAATATTGTACTCGAATCAAACACCAAAATCCTTGTTTATGTTCTGGATTCGAAGAATTTGAAGTATTTTGTGTGCATGTGGTCCGATTACTATGAAATTCGAGATTTTCGTTTATTTAGGGTTTATTTTTAGAGATCTGAAATTTTGGGTTATTTATATTTGATTGAATCTCATCTAATCTTTGTTTATGTTCTGGATTAGAAAATTTTGAAATATTTTTTTTGCATGTGGCCTGATTACTATAAAATTTCAGATTTTCGGTTATTTGGGGTTTTAAAAAAAAAAGTTCTGAAATTTGGGGTTATTTATTCTTGATTGAATCTCATCTAATCTTTGTTTATGTTCTGGAATAATTAAATTTGAAGTATTTTGTTTGCATGTGGTCCGATTACTTTACAATTCCTGATTCTCGTTTATTTTGGGTTTTTTTAAGATATCTGAAATTTGAGGTTATTTATTATTAACTGAATCTCATCTAATCTTTGTTTTTTTCTTCTTCTGAAATTAGGTAAATTTTCAACATTGTCGTTGAAACATGATTCAAGAGATCTTCTATAAGCTAAGTCATGTACACTCCTATCTTTTTTACTTAGTTTCTAATTCTTTTTAACTAATTGAATCGGCAGATCAACAACCTGTAACGTCGTTAAGTGTTAGATTTTTGTATATTTCTAAAAAAATTATTTATTTGGATTGTTTATGTATTAAAGTTAAACGATATTTCAAAATTATGTGTTTATCATGTTTTCTCAAAATCAAAACATGGACTTGCTTGATAGTATGAATTTTCTTCGTATTCGGTACCTTTGTCTTCTTAAAACTAAAATCAAGTAATTGTTATTTGCTGAAACCTTTGTACAAAAAGACTAATTTGTTAATGTAAAATTAAAACAGGATCATTAAATATCGTCTGTGGCTTAAGGGATAGAGAGAAGAATACTTTGAGCTAAAGGAATCACAAGTTTGCAACAATTTTTAATCGAGGTATTAAAATAAACTTTGGCTATGGTGTAGATTATTATAATTTTGTGATTTATTTGGGTTAAAATAATATGTGATTTGACTAAAATCAAAAATCATAACCACTATCTGTTTATTTGAAAAATATTAGACTTATAGAATTAAAGAATTTTTGGATTTTAAAAGCAAACATCCTTAATTATCTGTTTGTGAGTCTAATTTTGAATCACTAAAACCTGAAACATAATAACATGACAATCAAAAAAATCAGTCTTATTAAATCATTAGAATGACAATTTATTAAAGTCTTATTAAATCATTAGAATGATAATTTATTAAACTTTAAGCTCTCTTTGAAATTTTGTACAATAAGCTTTCTTAATGGTTGCTTGCGTTTTAGTACCCTATTAAATCATTATAATGACACTTTATTAAAGTTACAGGTATTTAAAATAGAAAACAAATTTTTTGGAAAATGTTTAAAACTTACCGATTCATTACAAATGATCATGTATGTTTCTCCAAATCCAGGTGTGTATTGTGTCCAGATGGGGAGAACTTTCACGCGGATTCGCCTACCAACCTTGAAAGGTTTCACTTCATTGAGGTATGATTCACCAAGTCTTGGACTCATGGTTTAATGGTTTTTTTTATCGTTCTGTATTTTGGTTGATATGGAATGAATAGATGAGGAACGATGAATGGAGAGTATTTATAGTGTGGGTCAATTATTATAGGTCTTTTTAGGTAAAATCTTGAAATAGTTAAAATGAATATTCGAATGTTATATTTTCGGAGATGAAATTGTCGAGATTTTAGGTTTGTTTAGGAGATATTTTTTGAAATCTATGAAATGGTTGAATTGAATATTCATTGGTATATTTTTAGATATGAAATTGTCGAGATTTTTGGAATTGGAAAGAGTATTAGATGATTATGAATATTCTTTCGAAGGAGTATTAGATGATAAGAATATTTAGTAAAATTCGATATAAAAATTGGATATCTTTGGACAGATTTTGTTTAAAAGGGAAGATACGAATATTTACTTTATATAAATATTTGATATCTTTGGACAGATTTTGTTTGAAATGGAATTAATATTGGGCTTAACAATTAAATGGGCCTGTTTAGAATTTTGATCTTGGTTTTTTTTATCTGCAGGTGAAACGGGTCGCAATGTGGCTAATCGGGTTGCAATTGAACCGTTTTAAGGATCCGCGTCCCTGCTTAACGGGTCGGAAACGGGTTGATGGCTCGGGTCGGCTTCTGAACGCATGAATAATGTCTGAAATGTCCTTTTTTTTTTTTTTTTTTTTTTTTTAACAGTTAGCCGATGGCATAAGCCGTAAATAATTCGAAATGGCTTAAACGGCTTGGAAATATTTCTGCCCCTCCCTCTCGATTAATAGTATAGATTTCAGAATATTATAACTTAGATTACATGAGTTTTAACTTTACCTTCGGATTACTCATAAATAGAGTTATGGTAAACGAAAATTGTCTAACTACGTGTTATCGTAAACTCACATGTTTACATAAAAGTTAAATTGTGAGCGAATTATTTACGTCGAACCGACTAACTACCATTTACTTTCACAACCGTAAAAAAAGAAAGTAGTTTTATCTTTTTAATCTAATTTGTCCTGAAATTAATGCACGGTTGGCCCAGTGACAGGCTTGTAAGGTTAGAAAATTCATGTTTGTGCACGTGCGATACTAAATACAGCAGGCTCACATTACTTCACTTTTTTTTTTTTTTTACCTTGTAAAAATATGAGAAAGTTTAGATCTATTATTAAACCAAAAAAAGTAAAACAAAAAAACAGAGTGTAGTTATATGCATTTAGTTCTTGACGTAGAAATTTGAAAAATCTTCTAAAACATTCTTAAGAAAATATATAAGTTAGTCTTTAAATGTTCGAGTCAGCATTAGTGATTTGAAATCTACGATGGTCGGTTGAACTACCATTTTTAAGGATAATTAATAACTACCGCGAGTGATAAACAACTACTACAAGGATAATTTTTTTTGTTCAATTTGACTGTTACTGTTGGTGGCAAAAAGCAAATTCAATTTACCCCCAGTGAAGTATCTATACTTTATCGACAATTACATATACATGTGCAATATTTCTAAAAAAGTATATTATATGTTTTTTACAAGCGTGGTATGTTTTATTATGGAAGTTAATGTTTTTACCCGTACTACAGGGTTGCCCCAACAAAATTGGGTTGAATTTAAGTGGCCCCCTCAAAACTGACAGTTTCATTTAAATTTGATAGGTCTGCATCAACTTTATCAATTTTGTTTTGGTACAAAAGTTCACTTATAATTGAAATTATTCGGTTGATCAAAAAAAAAAAAAAAAAAATTGAAATAATTCGAAAAATATAATCTATATATTAATTCTCGTTTGACTAGACTTGACTAGACTGTTTATACAAACTATACAAGTACAACAACCCTTATATAACTATATATTTATAAAATATAATGGCATTAATATGTCAAGTACTTAATGAACAACTATAGCTACACACTCAGGTACTAATTGAAAGTGCATATATATATTTAATATTTAATATTATACAGCAGAAACAAACATTACTCCTTGAAAATAGATAAAGACAACAAACCACATATAGATAAGATTTATAATGCGACGTAGAATTAACTATTAGTTACCCCACAAGCACACAAAACGAAAACATAGCTATCAAGTCCTTGACAGGATCCGGGCTTTAAGAGAATTTTTCATGACAACCGTGAACGCGTAAGTTTCAGTCGGGTCGGGTGGAGAATCCGGAACCGGGATCCACTTAAACGAATGGATCATCCTAGCAAGCATCAAGTTGATGTGTAGAATCCCTAAAGACCAAGCCGGGCATATCCTACGACCCGCACCAAAAGGCAACATTGTAACGCCACGTGTCCCGGTCCAGTCAGCATTAACACCGTCCCCACCTGTTAAAAACCTCTCGGGCATAAACTTACCCGGATCCGACCAAATCTCCGGGTTCTCAGTAACCCAAGCAGTGTAAATTTCCACATATGCCCCTGCCGGAATATCGTACCCTCCTAGCTCCGTATCTTTCACGGCGGCGTGAGAGAGAAGAAAATGTCCTGGAGGATGTCGCCGGAGAGTCTCTTTCACAATAGCCTCCAAGTAAGGCATATTCGCCACGTCCTCCTCTTCAACGACGCCGTTTTTGCCAACAACTCCAACGACTTCCTCGTATAGCTTCTCTTGAATGTTTTGGTCAGTCACTAGATGAAGTAACGCCCATTCAAGCGTCGTCGCGCTTGTATCCGTACCGGCCGAGACAATCTCCGAACACAAAGTCACAATCTCTTCATCTCCAAGCTCACCACCTCTCTCGACCAGGTTCAAACCAAACAAAGAGTCCACATAAGCTGCACCAATCGGACTAACCATCTCTTCGTTAGGACTCTCCTTAGCGTCAACGAACTTACGCCGGTTTTTAATCAACGGAACAAGACACTCGAGCTGCGTCTTCCTCAGCTCTCTCGCTTCTCGTACTTGACGTCGAAACAACGGAGTGAAAACCGGCAAAAAGTCCGGTAAAGTCGGAGAAGTTATGAGCATAACAGCTTTAAGAACATTCTCTATGTTCTTAATCTTTTCCTCGCTAATCTTGGCACCGAAACAAAGACAGATCAAGATGCTACAAATCGTTAGCCTACATTGATTCATAACCTCCACGTAACCTTTCTCAATATTCTCTGTTTTAATCCTCATCATGTGATTCTTCATAGCCCAAGTGCGTATCCACGAGCACTGCTTCACTCTCGTCGTGGTCACTAGCTCTGTCACAAAGTTCCTCCTCAGAGTCCTCCAAAGAGGTCCGTACTCCGCCGAGTTTATAGCGCATTTCCCGACACTAAACATGAGCCGGATCGGCGAGTCCGGTGGCCGGGAAGCGAAAGTGGGGCCGCGTTGGACTAGCGCCTCGTGGATAAGTTTTTCATCCGTGATTATAATCATCGTACGTTGTCCCATTTGCATGGTGAATATTGGACCATACATTTTACGTAAGTCACGCATAAGGAAGACGAAATGTCGACGTTGGAATATGACTTGAAGTAGGTTTCCAACTAGTGGCCATCCTTTTGGTCCCGGCGGGATGTTCAGACGACACTGGCTGCTTCTGGCGGAGGAGTACCGGCGCCACCAGAGGCTGATGAAATAGAGAGCGAAGATGAATATGATAACATCGGTAAGATCCATGTTTGTTATTACTGAGGAGAGAGGGGGAGATAAATGAAGAACGTTAGATAGAGTTTAGGGCAAGTTTATAGTGAAAGAGATTTAGGGTTCTTATATATAGAGAAAGTATACAGATATGTCATGTATGTGTAGTGAAGTGAAATCTGCCGTCGAGTAATTGGTCTCACCAACCATCTGTCGTCCTCTGTGTGCATTTACTTCCTACAGTATATAATTTGTATATGGTTTGTGTTTATATTTAGATTTTTAACCTACTTGATAATTACTTATCATCAGTATGACGATATGTATATAATTTGTAGACCTGTTTTTTTATTTATTTATCAGGTAGTATTATTGATCTAATTATATTCTATTTTCTGTAGCTAAGGACTTAAGGTGTCCATATAGGGGACACAATAGTCATCGCATTTTTCTTCGGCAACATTAATCATAGGGGGATGAATTTATATTTTAGTCATATAGTTGCAAGCGTCAAGTCTTAACTAGACTCTTAAGTCTTAGCTATACTTTTTGTTGTTTAGTTTAGGGTTTTACCTTTTCGAGAAAGAACAAGAAAACAACATTAGTTGATATATTTAAATTTCATCTAATACAAAAGTAAAAGCTTCTTCATTTCTCTGTTTAGTTTATGTATCCTGGTGAAGTTCCTATTTAAGTAAGAGAATTCAAAGAAGGATGATATAGAAGTTATAAATTAGGAATATATATATATATATATACACACTCCATTTTTGAAAATATATATATGTTTTGGCATTATCAAACATATTACAAATTAATAATTTATCCAACAAAATGTAGGAAATAAGTTGCAATTTTAGTTGTGTCCGGGATGTCCCGTTTCATATATCATTTCTATTATAAAATCACGTGTGCATGGTTAATTGGATATGATATGGATAAATTAGAAGAAACAAATTACATTGAAACTCATACCATATATGTATTTTTTTGAAACAAAACAAAGTCTAAAAATATGTAGTTTTAAGGTGAAGTATATTTTTAAAATTATATCGACGTATGGCTAATTTTAAAGCTAAAAGGTATGAGTATTCCAACAAATGTTAGAAGCAATAACTGAAAATATTGCATAACAGAATAAATACCTGAGACATTATTTCAATATTCGTAAAATCTATATCTATTCCCCCGTGTTAATAGACGGAAAGCCTCCGAGTCTTAATTACTCTCTGTAGAATTAACAGAGAGACGGGTAGATGTTAGTTGGCCAAGTGTTAATGTCTTTATTGGGTCAAATCAATTCCTTACTTTATTTAAACTTTTATGGGCAATTCTCAAAAATAGCACAAAATGAAGTTTTTGTGACATTTTTAGCTCATATTTTCATTTAAGACATAATTAGCATTTTTATTAAAGGGCCTCATATTTTTAAGGTTTAGGATTTAGGGTTTAGGGTTTAGAAAACCCTAAACCCTAAGCCCTAAACCCTAAATTGTACTCCCTATCCCCTAAAAACTATACCCTAAATTCTAATATAGTCAACCCAAACAAAAAAAAATAAATTATGAACTTCATAAAATACTATTTTTGTACTAAATAAAAATGTGAGCTATTTGTGGAACAAAAACTTGTTTTTGTGCTATTTGAGGGAATTTCTCAACTTTTATTTTCATTTTAATTATCTACTTTTCAAGTCATTGTCTAAAGATATAGCTAGGTCTCCTAATATATTGTTCTTTTTAGACAAATCTTACAATTACATGTATATCAAAATTTATATTTGTAGGTACGTGGCATTGGATACATGTCCTCAATTTACAATGAGTCATCCCAAGAAGAGTAATTCAACTATAAATTTCACTAAATAATAGAATGGTTTGCTAGACTTATAGTTACAGTACACATTCTCAATGAAATATTACTGTCTAACGGCCACTATAAAAAAAAGGGTTAACAACAGAAATTTTTTAATAAAACATATAGGATATTGCCTAACTTTTTTTTGTTGGTTTTATTTTTGTTGAATAAATTATTTGTAGTATGTTTGAAAATGCCAAAACATATACTCCATATTAAAAAAATGGAGAAAGTATATATATAATATTTATAACTTTTATATTATCCTTCTTTTCTCTTATTAAAATAGGAACTTCACCCATACAAAAATATATAAACAGAGAAATGTGAAATTCGAAATTAAATAAAAATTTTGTTCAAAAGGATGTTGGTAAACATTTGCAAAAAAAATGTTGATATATTCAAAAATTTGTTAAAAAATATTTTGAGAACAAGGCCCATAGATGCCTGAACTGTATATTGTTGTAACTTGTAAGCTATGACCTCGAAGTGGGTTTGATAGAAAAATAAAAGCTTTCGTTGAAGATTTAGTAGAAAGAGAAAACAACCGTTTTGTTTCTTGGTAAAGGGTAGAGAGGAGGGGAAGTATGGGGCCTTTGGAGGTTGTCAACAAAATAAATTTCAGATTATGTTTAAATGCTGAAGGATATCGTATCTATTCGTGAGTTCGATGGGTATTTACGTTTCGTGTTGGCCGTACAGAATGTCCATGAGCCAAGCTAAGCATCCGCATTTGATAAAAGGACTCAAATAAACATATTGTAAAGCAAAACCAAATTTAAGGATGTCCCGAAAATTTTAATCAAAATTAAAAGGATTTGATTTAGATGTCCTGAAAATTTTAATCAGAAGGATTTTTATTTTTTGGTGCAAAATTCTGCTATCATTATTAATAACTAGGTGATACCCGCGTGGACACGCGGATGCATTTTATTATATATTTATAAATTATAATTAATATAATAATTTAAATAATATGTATATTATTTTGATTATAAGTTTTATAGTTTTTTGGTTGTATTTTAATATGCTGTTTTAAAAAAATTCAAATAACTTAAGTTTAGAAAAAATTGAAATTTATTTTAAAAAAATATCCTAACATGTTTGTCCTGAAAATAGAAATAAACTATAATATTTTTTTAAATGATCTCTTTGTTATAGTGTTTTTTTTTTATTATAGATATGATACATGTCTGATTTTGTTTTTTTAGAAAATAGGGTCCTTGTGAATTAATCAATTTATCCTCTAACATCATTATAAAAATATAACAATTCACAAAGGGCTTAAAACATGATATAATGAATATCTAGATTTTTGTTATTTTATTGTAAAAATATCATAATTCACAATGCCTTTAGAAAATGACATCAACCATGAAAAATAATAATTTTTTTTCAAAATTCTAATAACCCACTCTACGTATGCTTTCTCATTTCCATGTCCATTTTGTCAAAAAAAATATTATAATTATCGTTAATAGATGAGAACCGATAGTAGATTAGAGTATTTAGAAAAATGTACATATGTTTTTATTAATCGATAATTATAAAGCACATAAATTTAGAATGGTAGAGTATATATATTATTTAAAAAAAAATTCTTTTTACTTTAACTCTTGAAATACTTAACAAATTAAATTTTAAAAATTTTAAAATAATAAATAAATGATTAAATGTGTCATGGAAAAAAGTGATAATGTATTAATCTTTTATAAAACATAAATTATTAAAAAAAAAAAAAAATCATGATGATGTGTCATGGAGAGGGGTGCTGAGGTGTCAACCTCTTGTGAGACTAACTCAGTCTTTATATAATAGATACTAAAGGCCAATTCCATCTTAAATTATTTATGTATGCTTTTATTAGTTATGTTTATTATATATTTACTTTTTCAAATTTATGTTTATTATTTGAAAAGAGATAAAGGTAATGACTATACCAGACCAAACAATATTATTTTTATTTTTATTATAAAGCAGGGGTAATGACAATTAACAATATGCACTACCTTTTACTATAAAGCATTCCAGAATCACCAGAATGATGGAAGATAAATTATCGACAATAGAAATTCCTTTAAACAGTTGTGGATTAGGGTTGACGACTTTTGATAACTCTTCTTTACACGTTTCTGCGTTAATCGACGTAGCACTAATGTCGACGTTTAACTTTTGGTAGTTTTTGGTTGCCAAAGCTTCTAGCGCATCATCCAAATTACCAGTAGAAAGATCAAAAGTTTCAGAGCATAATCTATAGCCTCCCTTTATTGTGTTGTTTGCGAGTGACTGGAATTGCTTCAGCATATATGAGGTTATTCGAGAATCATAGTTGATCACGAATTTGACAAGGCCAGAAAGATCTAGCGTTGCAATTTCTGGAGATGATTTGAGAAACTCAAAGCAAAATGAAGCATTATCGATTGATTTTTGTGTGCAGATGTTGTTGACTTCATTTTGTGTCACCTTCGTACTAAATTTTGCATAGGACGAGACAACAAAAAGAAACAAAACCGGAACTAATAAAAAGTTGTTTTTGACGTATGCAACCATTTTTTCTTCTTTTTTGGGTTCCAAATCTTTTAGAACTTATGTGAGGTTTATAAAGGCTAAAACATATCTTCAGTTTTTTTTTCGAGATTAAATGCTAAGAGATTTTAGGTATCTTTGCCGTAAATGCTAGGAGATTATGTACCATAACATAATGATTTCAAATCAGCAATATGTTAAACGGTCAAAGCATTCAACATTATTATTATTGTTTTTTTGGGTAGTTTTAGATAACTTTTAAATTACAGATTTCACTAATCTAAAAATGGTATAAAATAACACAAATTTGGAATGACAAATATAGTTTACCAAAAAGAGAAGAAGAAGCTAAGAAGAATAAAGATGATTTAAATTACATTTAATAGCGTTTTAATTATTATTTCTTAACACTAGATCAAACAAATATCTAATTTTACCAAGAAAAAAAGATACAAAAATAACACAGTTGGAATGAAGCACACAAAATTTTCGGTTAAGATAGAAAATTCTTATTCTTATTTAAAAACAGAGTAGAATATTATTATTTTTAATATTAACACTAAATAAAACAAATATATAGTTTACCAAAAAAAAAAGAAAGGAAGCTAATAAATAAATGATTTAAATTACATTTAATAGCGTTATGTCAAAGCATTTAAGATTATGGGTTCTTTGTAACGGATATTTGGTAGCTTTTGAAAACTATATAGATAGATTTTTTTTTTCCAGTGAAAGAAAACTTAATTGCAAACCCAGAGAAATAAAAAAGAGTTTCAAGCTAATGACAGCAACAATAAGCAAAAAAGCAAAGAGTACCACACTAGTAGACGTGGTGATAGTATTAAAAACAGAGATTAAATGAGAGAATATAAGGTTGAACACTCTCAAAGGTTGACAATAAATTAGAAATAAAGGAACTTTTTAAAAATTTTTGTCCATTTATACTTTTGTTTTAATTTTTTGGTGTATTAGTTCTTTTCAAATATAAAATTCCATTTTACCCTCATTTTTAAAAAACTTTCAATTAAATCATAAAATCTAAATCCTCTAAGTCATACAGAGACTTCACTTTTTTTTTTTTTTTTACATTTTTAGTATAATCAAATTAAAAGTATTATAAATTTTAATATAATTTATTAAAAATCTAATATAAGAAAGTCAGATATAATTTTAATATCTGATATAATTTTCAAAATCTAATATAAGAAAATTTTAATATAATTTTTTTTTACATTTTTAGTATAATCAAATTAAAATTATTAGGTTTTTTACTTAATAATATGTGTTATTTAAGAAAAAAAAATCGGATCCTTTTTTTTCGTCAAATTTTTTTTTTCTTTCAGTTAATCCAAATTTTAAATAAAAATATATAGAATATTCTAAAATTTAAATATTTACTTTCCTTATTTTTAGATGCAGTTACTTTATTTTTTCCAAATTCTAAATTTTGTAGAATATGTAATCTAATATTTCTAGAATGTATATTCTAAATTTTTTAGAACATAGAAAAATAAAAGAATGCATATTCTAATTTTCGCAGAACATGTACAAGTGATAGAATATGTATTCTAAAATTTTCAGAATTTCCGCAGAACATGTACAAGTGATAGAATATGTATTCTAAAATTTCCAGAATTTCGTATTCTAAAACTTTTAGAACAAATTCTATTCTAAAACTGCTAGACCATGTACAAGTGGTAGAATACATATTCTAAATTTTTCAGAACATGTACAAATGGTAGAATATGCAATCTAATATTTTTAGAAGGTTCGAAAACATATTCTAAATTTTTCAGAACAACTTTAAAACCTCTAAAAACTTATTTAAAACTGCATAAAATCAAAAAATTTATTTTTTAAACCTTCTTTAAAGTTGTGTTTCTAAATGTTTATATAGGTTTTTTTTTCTAAATGGTATTTATTAAGTATTAAGGGTAGTTCAAGAAAAAATTGATAGAATAAAAAAAGGTATATATGGACAAAAAAATTGGTAGAACTCCCTTATTTCCAATTCTCATTACTTAAAAGTATTAACCGGGCAGAAATACAATTCGATGTGATCTGTTAAGCAAAACCCATTAAAAGGATGTCCCGAAAAATATAATTAGGTTACCTCGAAAATATAGATGTCCCGAAATTTTTAATCAAAATTAAATGGCTTTTATTTGGTTGTCCCGGAAATTTTTTATTTTTTTTTGCAAAAAACTAAAGGCCAAATTCAGTCCTCAATATTCCTGTAAATTTGTAAATATTTTATTCTTAAAAGTTTTAGGTTAAATACATTTTTAGTCAACGTCACAAGAATAATCAAAGACCTTCCTCGTAAGGAACTCCAGTGAATCTAAGCCAGGAACCTTTATTTATAAGTCTTCCTACGGTGAAATTGGTCAGCTCCTTGGGATCCCTGATTACTTTAAAACCTTTCCATGGGACTCTTTCACTTGTGTTAGCTCCCGGGCCTTTGTTCTGGTACTCACCGTAGTATAGAGTGGACTGACGTGCGGTCTCGTTGCCCCATGGACCCCAACCAGCAGGGTTAATCAAGTCATCTATAAAAGATTCCATAATTATGACTGTTGAGAAATTACCCCACGGTCGCCCTAGATACGTCTTTACCGTTCGTTTTATAGGAGCGAGATCCACACTAGCGGTTATGTTGCATTTCTGGATTGTAAATGCCGAGTTGTCACTCTGTTTGTTGCATGACTGAGCAGTTAGCATATTGGATTGTCCCGGAAGCGGTTTTCGAGCCACGATTTGGCAATATTGGAACACAGCCGCTGCTGCTCCGCAGATAAAATCTACTGTTCCGGTGATGTAGGTGTCGCGGTAAAATTGTCTACCTGTATAAGCGTATAGTGTATCCTGGTACGCATCAACACGACATCTATAAATGACTACGGCATCGGCACTTACTCGAAGAGCCACGGCCTGTCCCATGGCAGGGCCAGCCGTGTTCTGGATGCAAATGTCCTGTGCCATGAACCCTGCCCCGTCGACGCCTGTCATTGTATAGTGTCAATAATCAGCAATGTGAAAGTATTTGAGTATCAATAATACAATAAGTCAACAACTTAGAATAAAATATAAGTCAAGAATAGAAAAAGTCAGTACCTAGCGTGGCAGATTCGAAGGTACTGTATTTGCCCCCTTTGGCACTCAAATTGCCTGTGATGATGGTATTGTCTCTACCATCACCAACTATAGTCACATGAGTTTTGTTCTTGGCAATCCGGATGATCTCGTCGTAAACGCCCTTTTTCACATAAATTATGAAACGTGTACGGCTGTTAGTAGGAGCTGCCGCAAGAGCCTCCTTTATAGTCTTATAGTGGCCGGAAGCATCTTTGGCAACCGTAAGGTTTGCCATACTCTTAAGAGGCGGCTGGAAATGACAAAAATAAATGTTTGGGCTTTAATGGGTAATTAAGGTCATTACTTGGGTATTTCTACTATTTGGTTCAGCTTGATTATTTTGGGCCATTGGGCCTTATGTTTTTTTGTAAGGACATTCATTATTATTGGGTCTTATGTTTGTACTAGAGTAATATTTGCTAAATTTAAATTATATGCACCAAATTTTAACAAATGAAAAAAAATTAATATTTTTTTAAAAAAGTTATGATTTTAAGAAATTTTTTTTTTAACGATAATTTTTGTTTTCTTTTGACAAAATACAACTTTATAAACTTACGTGCTCAAAATATAATATATAAAAAAATTAAATTAAAAAAAAACAAAAAACATTGTGATCTTTCTGGTATTTTATTGTATTCATTTCATTTTTCTATCTTAGCGATCTCCAACTTTTTTTTTTTTCCAATAACAAAATTATGAACTTCTTTATATTTTTATATTCGAGATGAAGAATTTTATATAATTATATATATATAATGGACATAATTAATAATTATATCCATCCGGTAATAAATGAACTAGTTTGTTTACTCTTATAATCTTTATTAGGTTTCAAACTTTCAATTTATTAAAATATTAAAAAAATAGTTTGTTGATACACTTTTTTGTTTTTGCCATGTAAAATATACATGGTACCAGTGGGATTACTTGGGTATTTGGTTCAGCTTGATTATTCTGGGCCATTGGGCCTTATGTATTTTTTTGTTAAAGGTCATTAGTAGGCCTTATGTTTGTACTTGAGAGTAATATTTGTAATATAAATGTGAACTCTTGCTAAAGCCCTTTAAATTATATGCACCAAATTTAGAATGATTTTTAAAATTTTATGGTTTTATGAAAATATTTTTTCTTTAAACGAGAAAGATTTTTTTTTTGAGAAAAAATACAAATTGATAAAATCGCATGCTCAAAAAAAAAAAAAAAAAAAAAATTATAATAAAAAATTAATTTTTCATCACTCTGATATTTTATTGTATTCATTTCATTTTACTATCTTAGTTTGTAGTTGTAGCAATCTCCAACTTTTTTTTTCCAATAAAAAAATTATGAAATTTTATATATTTCTATATTTCTATATTCGAGATGAAGAATCTTATATAATTATATATATATATATATATATACTTGATAATGGGCAAATTATATTTGATCGGCAATTAATGAACTCTTTTTTTACTCTTATAATCTTTATTAGGTTTCAAACTTTCAATTAATTAAAATATTTAAAAATAGTTTGTTTATACACTTTTTTGTTTTTGCCATGTAAAATATACATGGTACGAGTGGGATTACTTGGGTAGTTGGGTATTTGGTTCAGCTTAATTTATTTTGGGCCATATGTATTTTTTTGTTAAAGGTCATTAGTGGGCCTTATGTTTGTACTTGAGCAATATTTAGAATATAAATGTAAACTCTTGCTAATTTAAATTATATGCACCAAATTTAGAATGATTATTTAAAAATTATGATTTTATGAAAACAAAAAAATTTAACGAGAAAGATTATTTTTTATTTTTAGAAAAATACAACTTTATAAAATCGCATGCTCAAATAAAATATAAAAAAATCTATAATAAAAAATTAATTTTTCATCACTCTGATATTTTATTGTATTCATTTCATTTTTTCCAATAACAAAATTATGATCTTTATTCTATATTCCAGATGAAGATTCTTATATAATTATATTATATATATATATATATATATATATATATTGAATATTTAGAGTAATATTTGAAATATATATATTTGATAATGGGAATAATTAATAATTATATTTTACCGGTAACAAATGAACTAGTTTATTACTCTTATAATCTTTATTAGTTTTCAAACTTTCCATTTATTAAAATATTAAAAAATAAGTTTTGTTTATACCGTTTTTTGTTTTTGCCATGTAAAGTATACATGGTAGACGTGGGATTAGAAGAAAGAGAATCGATTTAGGAGCTCTAATGTGTTCGTAAAAGATACCTCTACCACAAAACGAGAATCCATTAGCTTCCAATTGATCTGAGCAGGCTCCATCTAGAATACACAGAGAGAGATAGAGAATGAAGAGTTGTTTTTAGCAAAAAAAAAGAGAAAAGAAGAATGAAGAGTTGTTTAGTTGGATAGAAAGAGAAGAAGAATTTAACCGTGCATGGGATTAGTACAAAGAGAAAATAATATTTGATCAATAGTTAAGAGAATGTTTGTAAACTTGTATACCTGAACATCGGGTGTAACTGTTTGCGAAAATAATACCACGACAAGGAGAATGACTGAGATTGTGTGAATAATATTCATATTGACGAAAGAAAAAAATACTTAGCTAGCTAACTTGTGTTTTTTTTTTTGAAATTGAGAAAAGCTTAGTTAAATTGTGTGTGTTTTTATGATCACACCTACATACATAGCCAGTTATATACTCCCTCCGTTTCATAATGTAAGTCGTTTTAGAAGTTTTATTTCGTTTCAAAATATAAGACTTTCTCATATTTCTATGTAGCTTTTTACTTTATTGAATATTGTGTGACCAATAATGATTTACAGTTTTTCTTTTAATTGGTTGAATTGTTTTTTTCTATATATTAAGTAATATTTTTTAAAAGAAAAAGTAAATTCTTAATATGCGTGCTTGAAGCCAAAACGACTTATATTTTGAAACAGAGGGAGTATATTTTGGTGACTTCGTGTGTTACGTATACATTATTATTATCTTTAATAAATATATCAAAAATGAATATACGTATATAAATGATCAATAAATAATCCACTTTTAGTTTAAAAATGAATATAAGTATATAAATGTTCACCAACTTTTTAGTTTTCACCCGTTAAAATTTTTTGTTTGACTTTGTCGTATTTTTTTCTGTTTGAGTTGTTTATTTATAGTTTTACAGATATAGAATAAATGATTAATCGTTGATCACGTTTTGTTTTAAATTACTATCTGTTATTTGCAAAAAATTGATTGGTATAGTTATTACTGTTCACCAAATTTTAGTTTCCACACTTTTAAGTTTGTTTGACTCTATAATATTTTCCTCTGTTCGGTAAGGTTTGGTTTTTTTTTCCTTTATAGTTTACAGATATATATAAATATAAAATAAATGATCATTAGATGATCGATCACCTTTAGTTGTAAACTTTCTGTTAATAGCAAAAGTTTACCAACTTTTCATTTCCACCTTAATTTTTTTTTGTTTTATTTAATAGCTTTCTATCTATATTATTATTATTAATTGAGAGAGAGGGATAGAAAAAATGACCAGCCGTTTGGAAATATTTACAAAAAATGCCACTCAGTTTTAGTTAAGAAACAAAAGAAAAAAAAAAACAAAATTGGGCAAAATCGAGAATTTAGGTAGAGATCCAAGCTGACTCGAGCCGAATGTCTCTTACGACCCGTTTGCTAGGACGCGGATCCTCTTTTAAACCGCAATGTCAACCCGTTTTTTCAATTCTGTCCCGATCCAAGCCGACCCGTCTAGAAAACACTCGGATCTCGTGACCCGGTTTCTTTTTTTTTTTTCCCTTCCCTCTCGCCTCTTATATTTGTTTTCCTTCTCTCTCGCCTCTCCCTTTTTTTTCCCAGGGAAATCGCAGCTATTCGGATCTCTCAAATTGATGACTGCTAAGCTTTTTGTCAAGGTAAAATCAATCCATGTTTTTCATTGGATAAACGAAAACCCTTCTCTTCTATCTCTACACTACCCTTGATTTTTTCTGTGTCTGAAAAATCAGATAGTTTCTCTCTTATGCATGTCAATTTTGTTTCTGATAAATATCAAAATTTGATCGAGGTGAACAACAAGGCAAAACAAATCATAAGAGTCACCTCAAAACAGGGGTAGAGGCAAGAAACATGATCAACAAAGAACGATCACCACTTCCACTTATAAATCTGATTTGTAGGATCTCTTTATATGGTGTACGTCTCTACTGTAAGAAACAAGCAAGTGAATCAAAGTTCAACAAGTCTTGTACAAGTAAAATTATATATATTTTAAAACGGGAATTCGGCCATATAAATCCCAAACTTTGCAGGAATTGCCAAAATAAACACAAACTTTGGTCTGGCCAAATAAACACTAAACTTTATTTGACTTTTAAGATTTATTCAATAACTCATCGTTGACTTGCCAATAAAGCACACCGTTATCTTTTTAACAGAAAAATTAAACGTCGGTTACTATTTACTGTTAAGTCATACGACGTCGTTTTGAAATTCTAATTCAAAAGAAAAAAATGTGCCCCCTACCGGATTCGAAATCGTTACCTCTGGGATCGTTAAGGTGGTTTGTGCCATTGTGCTAGTTAAACTTTCTTGCAAATACTTACATCGTAATGTCTTATATTCTTTCAAACATTTTAATTATTTCGTTGATAATTCAGCAACAACTTCATCAATTAATTAATTATCAGCAATTAATTATACTAATAACATAAAATATTATAAGTATTTCAAATATAATATAATACCATAAAATTTTTTTCAAATATAATATAATACCATGAATTATATTTTGGTTAATTTTTTATTTTTAAATTTATAATACCATAAAAATTTACAAAAAAAAATTTTAAAAACCAAAATTTATTTTTCTTATAGAATATTATCATATTAAAATCTTAAAATGCTTTATAAAAATATATTTTATATAGAAAAACCTAAGTTATTCTATAATATATTTAGATAATCACAAAATTGTATTAATATAATTAAAATTTTAAAAAATTATTAATATAATCACAAAATTGTATTAATATAATTAAAATTTAAAAAAATTATTTCTAAATATATTATAGAATAACTAAGGTTTTTATATATAAAATATATTTTTATAAAGCATTTAAGATTTTAATATGATAATATTGTATAAGAAAAATAAATTTTGGTTTTTAAAATTTTTTTTTTGTAAATTTTTATGGTATTATAAATGTAAAAAATAAAAAATTAACCAAAATATAATTCATGGTATTATATTATATTTGAAAAAAAAATTATGGTATTATATTATATTTGAAATACTTATAATATTTTATGTTATTAGTATAATTAATTGCCGATAATTAATTAATTGATGAAGTTGTTGCTGAATTATCAACGAAATAATTAAAATGTTCGAAAGAATATAAGACATTACTATGTAAGTATTTGCAAGAAAGTTTAACTAGCACAATGGCACAAACCACCTTAACAATCCCAGTGGTAACGAGTTCGAATCCAGTAGGGCGCACAAATTTTTCTTTTGAATTAGAATTTCAAAACGACGTCGTATGTGCTTTATTGGCAAGTCAACAATGAGTTATTGAATAAATCTTAAAAGTCAAATAAAGTTTAGTGTTTATTTGGTCAGACCTAAAATTTGTGTTTGTTTTGGCAATTCTTGCAAAGTTTGGGATTTATATGGCCGAATTCCCATTTTAAAACCTAATTTTAAAGTATTATTAATTTTTTTTTTTTTAAGATTCAAGACTTATAGTAACTTTAGATTATTCAATCAGTTGAACTATGGATCACATTTGGAAGAAGGTAAACTATGTTATACATATCATAGCACTGTTAAAGGATTTTAAGCCGTTTATTTCCTACTCCATTTGCTCAGATCCAACGATTACTATATAATCTTCCTGAGATCTTCACAGGAATCATCTGTTGTCCTCTGCTCTCAGTATCGTAGTGGATCAAACTCCCCCGTGAAAAAACCACTCCTCCTTCGACTTACTGCTTTGCCTGCTCAAAGATTCAAAACGAACAAAAGAACATCACTTACAGGAATCGAAGAACTCTAAGTTATATAACCCGGAATGCAATACAGCAATGGCCAATTCATACAGTTATATTTTATTAAACCTCAATCAGTTATCACTAATATTTAAGCTAAGTAGAAGGGCAACAACTTCTTTGTGTGTTTTCTTTTCTCTATCTTGTTCTCATCTAAGAGCAGACATATATAATGAGAAAGAAACCTTGTGTGTGCAGACTATGAAAAGGGTCTACTTTTTTCACTCTTTCTTTTACCTGAGAGTAGAGGAAAGTTCCAAGAATCGCAATGGCAGCACCGAGGGCATTGACAGGTTTAACCGGGTTTTGGAAGATGATGATCGAGGCAACAATGACTGATATCCGCTTCATTGTGTTTCCAACGCTAAATGTCAAGGGCGTAATCTGGTCGAGGGACATGTACGAGACTTGATTATACAAATGGTAGAACACACTCTGTGCCACTACCCACCTGAATTCAAACATTTAGAATCAAATAACCTTACAAGGTTTCAAATCAACTTCTTCGAAAAGACTTTATCCTCTTTTATTTTGTATTAGATCATAATGGATCATTATAAAATTACCAGACGAAGTTTGGTCCGATTTGGGAGACAGCGTTTTGCCAACCAGAAGCCCACATTTGAGGACCTTCCACGGCAATGGCGAAAGGAGTAAGTATGAGAAGAGACATCATAGATAAGCAAGCGTAGTAATTCATCCCACTCACTGACTTCCCCTTCATCCCCTTCTTTGAGAATATGTTACGAAACACGAACGCCAAATTCGATATCATAGCTCCCATAAACCCTGAAAAAAAACAAGAAACACCCTTTGATTTATACCTTGCATTGACTCAAACACCTAACTGAATTACATTAGCTTTTCAAGGCAATGATGGAAGTTTTAAATTACCAATCATATTGAAGTTGAGCTCAGTGACAGCAGCGAGAGCACAGCCTCCAATAATAGGTAAGAGGGAGAGGTAAACAGGTAAAGGGAATGTCTCGCCTAAGAAGAACCTCGAGACAAGGACAGTAAAGGCTGGTTCACCACTTTTGATGATGTGTGTGAAGGACACTGCAACTTTGGACATACTCACTGTCGCTGCTACATGTCCAATCGTATGAGCCACAGCCACCTGAACAATCAAAAGCATCACCACACAGTTCAATCAGTACTTACACGCTTAAGCTACAAAATGCTAAATTCAGCTTCCAAATTTCACAACTTTATTCCTCTAGCTTCTCTCAAAGAACTAATCAGACTAACCTCATCCAAGATCAAACATTTACAGGAAAAATCAACAACAATATTAAAAAAAGCTAAAATCTTTACCGGGAACAGAGTTTTCCAGAAATCGAGATCGGTTTTAGGAGTGTCAGCGACTCTAGTGACCCAAGAGACGAGCATCATCAAAGACCCACAAGCAAGAGAAAGCGTCGAAGTTAGCCATGGGTAAGGAAATGCATTCAAAACCTTCTTATTGTAGATATTGAACACAACGTTCAGTGCCCACCAAGTCGCAAAGTAGATCCCAATCTTCAGCTTCTGCCCTGATTGTTCATCAGGAACATCGATACCGATTTCAATCGGGCGAGACCGATCAGCCTCATAAGCTCCGACCCTAAAAACAGCACTCCTCTGCGCCGGCGCCGCCGCCGCCAGAGATAAATTCGACAAACTCTGAGCTGATAAAAGAAGATTATGAGGGAAAAGATTAGGGTTTTGGAAGTTTCTGATAATGGGTAAGGGAGAAAATTGAAGCTTTGCCGGAATTGATCGCCGTACGCCGGCGATTGCGGTTAAGGAGGACGAAACCGGTTTAACTGAAGTAAGCATCATCGTTCTTAACTTTGGGAAAATCAAAAACTGGGTATCGTTGAAAGTGCTGATCTCGAAGTGGGTTTGATAGAAAATATGGTTGAAGATTTGATAGAAAGAGAAAAGAGCCGTTTTTGTTTCTTGGGAAAATGGAAGAGACAGAAGAGAAGGTTTTATAGGGTAAGGGGAAGGAGGTGAGGGCAGAGAGGAGGGAAACTATGGGACTTTAGAGGTTGGCGACAAAAGATGAATTCAGATTTTGTTTAATTACTCAAATACCCTTTTATTCTGTCTATTCGTGAGCTCTATGAGATGGGTATTTACGTCTGGTGATGGCCGTAGAGAGTGTCCATGAGCTAATTAAGCTTAAGCATTCGTCTTCTTTGACATTCATTTTAAGAGTTAAAGATTCATATTAAAATACGAGTTAATGATTGGTTTAGCAAAAAAACCATTTAAGTCAGTTTAAAACCATGTGTTAAGTCTCAGTATCTAATATATTTTTTTGGTGGTTTTAAGTCTTACACCAGTTTTAAGCAACAAAAAAAAAATTCATAGCTCTTAAGGAAGCAAGTTCTTTCTTTTTTTTTTCTTTGCAAATACTACTGTAAAGCAAATTAGATCACGACTGTTTATTTGCATTTGTGTTTCAGATTATTAAAATATTATAACAAACACAAGCATAAACAAAATGCTGACGAATTTGATTTTACGATATGTTATGAGTTCCAAACAAAAACTGAGGCTTTTGTAATTTTAGTTAAAAGATAATTAATAAGTTAAAGATTTAATTCTGGAGACTTGACTACCTTTTAAAATTTGTCGTTAATAATAGTATATAATACTTTTAATATTTTTACTAACTATTTTTTTTTCTGCCGGCACTAACTATTTTTATTTATTTATAGTTTGAAGATTAATATTTTTGAAATATATAATCGTATATGTAAATATATATAAAACTATATAAGACTGACATTTTACTAATTCTAATTAAAACTACTTTAATAATATATGATAATTATAGAGTAGAATAAACCCAAAAAAAAAAAAAATGTAAAATCTTGGTGAGTCAACAGAGGGAAGAAGGCACGCCTCGTTGAAAGAGAGTGTCTAAGTCTTTGTCGCCATGGCCACTGCAATTGACGACCACCTTGGCTCCATCGCGCAGAGTAGGAACGAGTTTGTCAAGGAATGCGAGCGCGTGAGAAACTTCCAATGCCGGTATTATTCCCTCCAATCTGCTCAATAGCATGCACGCTGCAATCCACAAGATTTTTTTTTTGATAAAATTCCACAAGATTTATAAGAATAAAGAAAACATTAGTATTGAGTGAGTAAAAAATAGAGATGTAGGTACCTTGAATGGCTTCTTGGTCTGTTGCTGTGTAGAACTCGGCTCTTCCGGTTTCTTTCAGGAAGCTAATCTCCGGTCCAACTCCAGGATATTCTAACCTACGACCGTACGTGTAATCAAGCACTCTCAAATTGAATATGTCATTCGAAATTAAAGTTTTAGTTCAAGATATAATATATTAGTTTCTATGTCATGCTTTATCCATTTATTTATATATAAAGTTAAATGGTAATATATAACTATTACATTTTTACATTTTATTTTATTTTATTCTATTTTTACTTTGGTTATCACTACCAAGATGCTTTGTTTAACACCGAAAATAAAATAAAATGAGGGTACCAATTTGTTTTTGAGATTAAGGTTAACACTTACCCAACTCCTATGGAATGTGGTCTAAGTATCTGTCCTTGATCATCTTGCAATAAATAGCTCATGGCACCATGGTAGACACCAACATCACCAACGGCCAAAGTAGCTGAATGTTTTCCTGAATCAAGACCAAGCCCTGCAGCCTCAACACCGACTAACCTCACATCCTCGTCCCCAACAAACTCATGGAACAAACCCAACGCGTTTGAACCACTTCCTACACAAGCCACTAACACATCAGGCTTACCACCCCATAGTTGATTGGCTTGCCTTCTTGTCTCTTTCCCGATCACTGATTGAAACTCGCGTACCATTAACGGAGATGGGTGTGGTCCTACCACTGTGCCTGATAAGTAGTATGTATTATCTAGGTTCCCGACCCAATTACGAATCGCCTCGGAGCTTGCATCTTTGAATGTTTCTTCCACTGGTTTCACCTATAAGATTTAATATATAAAACGAAATTTATGTTCCGTATATATGAGTATTTTGTTGTTTCAAGATATATCTAAACTAGTTATTATCTATTTAGAAAATTAAAAAAATTAGTGTTAGTTTATATAATTGTTGTAGTTACCTACAATATTTACATTTGTTTCTAAAATTGTACTTTATTTTTTTAGTTTCCACTCAAACTTCTTGTTTTACTTAAGGTCTGTTGGAATTTTGTAATTTGTACCTCTTAAATATATAGTATAGTAAAATTGGATATGGTCCCTTACTTTCTTCTTCCAAAACTTTTAAAACCGATCGAGAGCAAATATCTAAACATAATATGTTTTTTTTGTTCAGATATAGACTTAAACATAATATGTTAAACAAAGCTTATGCAAAAAAATTCAGATAAACAAACACACTTTTATGGATCCGGTTAATTAATTAGGTTCGTTAGGAGTCTAAATAGTAACCGCAAGTTACCTGAGCACCAAGTAGTTTCATGGAAAGTACATTCGAGTATTGTTTCTCTATATCAGTAGACCCCATAAAAACAGTACACTCCAAAGAGAGCTTTGCACATGCAGCCGCTGTAGCGACCCCATGTTGCCCCGCTCCAGTGGCCGCCACCACACGACTGCAACCAAGCCGTCGGGCAATCATGGCTTGAGCGAGAGCATTGTTGATTTTATGGGATCCACAGTGGTTAAGATCTTCCCTTTTCAGGTAGATCTCAGGCCCACTTCCGATGGTTCCAGCAAGGTTCTTGTAGTGTTCAGTCAAACGTCCGGCGAAGTAGAGAGGCGTTTCTCGTCCTACGTAGTCTTTTAACGCTGTAGTTAACTCTTCCTAGTTATAATTAAAAGCACATATAAAAATTGAATTACTAAATCATGTTATATATTGCAAGTACTCTTAATGATGCAAGAGTTGCAAGTACTCTTAATGATGCAAGAGTTGCAAGTACTCTTAATAATGCAAGCACTTATTCTTGTCTTCAACAGTAATTTTTCCTTTCACTTGTAAACATCAGTGTCTCATCAAATCTGTTGGCTTTTTTATTTAGTTCATAAAGAGGATATATATATATATTGGTCCAACCATTTTTTGTTTGTTGAATAATCAAAGACGTACGTTGTGATATGACTGTCTTAATAAGGACCACTAGTTAATACTCAGGTCTCCAATCCTCTTTTTTTTTGGTTAACCCGACAGGTCCACTATAAATTTATTTTTCTATGATTATATTTTTGGTTACTTATAATAATCCCTTTGTTTTTTCTGGTCAACCTTAAATTCCAATCTCGTCAAAAAAAAAAAAAAAAAAAGCTCATTCATTTTACTTATCAATTTATCAATATGTTCATTCCCTAATCAAAAGTATAAATCCGTTAGATTTTAAGTGAGTTTGACTTGCAATAAGCTTAATCGATAATTGAGAAAACCAACCTGAAATTCGTGATCGCTTAAAACAAAATAAAATTCGTCTTCAAGATCCTTCAGGCAAGACATTAATGTCTCTGGTACAAACTTCCCACCGAACCTCCCGAATTTACCGTTACAGACGCGACTAAAAAACTGACTCGCGTCGGTTGTTGTTGGGACAAAACCCAATAATGGACCGCTCGTGCGGCTGAGTCGATGATTACTTTCACGGTGGTGACGCTTTATGGAAACTCCGCAAACAACCGATTTTATCATACGATGGTTTCTTGCCAGAACCCTAGGAAGTGGCTGCCCTCCTCGAACCTCGATTGTAGTGGACGACATATGTTTCTTTTTTCTTTAGCCACTGGTGTTTTAACTATTTGAGATTTTTCTTACGAGATATTTGTGTTGATGAGTTGTTAATAGAGTGAACAATCATGGTTCTTGTTTTATGCAGCCATTTTGAATTTATACATATTTAACACGTTCTTGCATTTCTCCACACATAATCTTTATTTTGAAGATATATATATAACATTAATTAATGATAGCTATATAATTTTATTTTATTTTGATAAAGGTTTTTCTAAAAATATGAGATGAAAATGATACCAAACCTTTTCAGCCTACACACATTCAAGAGAACCAAATTGAATGAAGAGAAGCCCACATGGCTTTAACTAATACTCCTTCCATTTCTAATCGATTTTATTTTTAAAATTTTTACATATATTAAGAAAACATATTAAAAGTTGATTAATAATGCATCATTTGTTGTGATCAACAATTTTTTATAACTCTAAATAGATAGAATTCAATTATTTTTTTTGAAATTTACAACTTATCATCAATAATTAATAAATCATGCATAAGAAAACATTGAAAATGTGATTTTTTGAGGAAAACTAGCCAAGTATGAGAAAGAGTCTAAAGACATCAGATGAAGTCGATACTGTTCCATTTCTTCCGGAGAGCTCGATGCCGCACTATTCCGGTTTGACAAAATTCTTTTGGTTTTTTTTATAAAATAAATAAATTAAATTGAATACTCAAAGTGAAGAATGAACAATTGAATTTGAAGAGCTTCAGCCACGGCACTCTACGAATGTTAGTTTCTTTAATATTTGTGCGTTTGACAAAAGTTAATTATGTCTTATATCTTAACAAGTTCTTCACTTTCACAAAATTGTAAAGAACAATGACAATCGTTTTTCCTGTCGGTAGAAAATAAAAATTAGAGGTTGTAAATGCATGTTCATGAAGATAAGCAAGTTAGATTTTTATCTTTCTTTTTTTTTTTCTCACATTTAAATTGTGTTGTACGATGATAAGTATTAAGAATTTTCGTGGTTTTTTTGTCTCTTTTGTTTAATTTTCACGTTTAAATCGTTGTACGATAGTGACATACAAACTCAGATTTAAATAAAATACAAATTAGAGATACAAATTATAATTAAGCATAGGCAGATGTACAGCGTGTCAGCGACAGCGATGCAGCATTGCCCACTGACTTGGTTTAAATTTCTCTTGCGGTTGGACTTTGGAGGTTCGATGCCCCCATCCTTTCCTCTACCATGGCCATGGCCCATGACTAGTGATCCTTTTTCCAAATCAATATTCATAGATTTTAAGTTTTTTTTGTTTTTCCCTAAGACTTGTTAGGTGTTTTATAAGTGAACTTTCTTTCGCTCATTCTTTTTATAGTTCTATCTAAAATAACTCAATTTTATTTTGCTTGTACACCTTTACTCCAACAGCTTGATATGCATATTAGAATACTACCGTGATGATTTTTTTTATTCTTGGTCAACTACAGTGATAAATTTAAAATTTGATCTTTGGAGTGCTTGAGGACCACCAAAGATGTGAACTACTCTTCATTACATAACCCACCCAAACATTTTTAAAAGTCTGCACACGCCTTCTTAGTTTAATACGTATTTCTTAAAAAGAAGGGCATGTTTGTAGTTTGTACTAACACGGAAACTATAAGAGTATTCCCATCCATTAGGGACTTTAATGACTCTCTTACTATTATAATACTAATATATTTGTTATAATTTAATTAAATAATTTAAATTTAAATTAAAATTAAAATATTTATTAATAATATAATGACACATGGCCATTGAATCTTTTATGTAGAGATCATGGTCTTTTGGTAGAGAAACTCCCACCTTTTCTCTTTTCTATTTTTTGCACTTTTTATTATTTTTATAATAGGGTATCTAGTTTAGATACCCCAATGAATATGCTCTAAAAACCTAAGGAAAGATGATCACTTCAACAACAAAAAAAAAAATTTCGTACTCGTACTTGCTTGGAAAATAAAATATTAAAACGTAACAATGACTAAGATGATGTGATTTAAAAAAAAAAAAAAAAAAAAAAAAAAAAAAAAGAATCTTTAAAGGTTTGTGCGGTGAAACGATTTATTTTAAGTTCTCATTTTTTTCTGGTAATAAGTTATCTTCTTTTCTTTCATCTTCGTGAGCTACATAAAGGACTTTTGCTGATTCTTAATTTTATTGTTCTAAACTTGAGGCCCAGTTTGCTTTAACCCTACTACAGGCCCAAACTCACATTCACCATCTAAATTTTGACCTTTTTGTTAGATAATTGTTCAAATGAAAACGTATTTAAAATGGGGTGTGTTTGTTTTTTTCTCACTTAAAATTTATTCAAGAAGAAGCAGACACATGTAAAGGTGTATAAAACCATTAACCCAACTAAAACAGAGCATAGAAACGAAAATTCAAAACGGAAAATTATGCCCTCATCTTAGAATTGGAGCCACCAAGTTACAGATTGGATTAAAACTGACCATCAAGAGTCACACACGCTCTTCGCTATTGATCTTTCCGTAATATAACACCACTAGATATAATTGAAACAGATTGGTTAGGTCATTGAGATAAGCAAAGATTCGATCTCTAGGGTTTGATGTCATGGTTTAGGCTTGCACTAACTGTTCCTGATCATCCATAGGAAGGTAAGAAATCTTAGTTTAATAGGCCTTTGGGTAAATATGAGTTAACATCATTGGCCTCAAACGTGATGTAGTGCGTTATTTCACCTCCAGGATGATAATTAATTAGCTTTCACAATTTTGACTTAGTCAATATATGTTTCCTGTTTGCCCACAAAACAAACCAGTCTAAGGTCATCATCTCATCTATCTATATATGTAATATTTCTGTAGATAAATGCTTAATAGAGAATTATAACGTCTTTATATAACAATATAACCTTCTCTTCGTTGTATTTATTCTTAGCCTACCTTAACAGTCGAAACAATATTACTAAATCTTTTATTAATACCCACCCGAACGGGAATAAACAACATATTTTGTTAACATACATGTATTTTTTTTTTTTTTTTTTTAGGAAACTAAGTCAAAAAATTTGTATGCTTTTATTACCAATGTTTATATTATAAAAAGAGACAATGACAACAACCAGACGAAACAATATTATTATTAATATTTTATGAGTCTAATGACATTTTTTTTATTAAATTAAATATTTTATTAATACCCATTTAAAACGGGAATTGACAACATATCTTGTTTACATAGTATTTTTTTCTCTCTTAGGAAACATTCGAGAATCACCAAGTTAATGCTACACAGATTTTTAATGAGAGTACCCTTCGTGATAAAGAATTCTGGTAATGGTTTGATTGTTACCAAATCATCTTCACACGTAGACATATCTGTTATCGCAGCACTGAATCTAGTGTTTAGGGTGTCATAGTCTTTCTTCGCCAAAACATTGAGAGAAGAGTCTAACTCATAAACGGCATCTTCGTATAATTGTACGCATTCGAGATATATAGAACGATAAGCCGTCGTCGTGTTCTCTGAGAATAATTTTAATTGCTTCAGTGTATCTGAAACATTTCGAGACTCATAATTGATCAAAAATTTGAGGAGGCCAGAAAGATCCAATGTTGAAATTTCAGGAGTTGGTTTAAGAACTTCAAAACAAAGTGACGAATTGACATCTTTCTTTGTGCAGATGGCCTCGATCTGACCTTTTGTAACCATCATACTTAATCTTGCATATGATGAGACAACAAAAAGACCTAAAACCACTATAAGACCCAATGAAAAGCTTTTATTCATGTATGCAACCATTTTTCTTGTTCCAAATGTTAATTGAGAACTTTTTGTGGTATTTATATATGCTGAAACATATCTCCAAACTTAAATGCTAATGGATTTTGTACCATAATAAAATGATTTTTTAAATTATAATTGCAATACGTGCGTTCAATGTTTTTTGTTTTTTTTCCCCTTTTTTTGGAAGTTTAGTATGCCAGCTATTTTGACCCAAAAAAAAAAAAAAAAGTATGCCAGCTATTTAAATAATATTTTTCATTTATGTCAAAATTTAAATTTAAACAAATTTGGAATGATTGGCACAAAATTTTCATTTTTAGGTAGTACTTTTTCTTTAAGGTGCAAATGTATCAAAAGGAGATCATTAGTGGCTCATCCTAATCGTTTCAAAACTCGAATATTCGTTGATTCAAATTAATAGCCGAACAAAGAACAAGGTTGAATGTCGTTGATTCAAAGGAATAGCGATATTCAAGAGATAAAGAAGATTCACAGCTCTGTTTCTTATTCAAAGAAAACAATGGCCTCATACAAGCGTGATTATAAGAAGAAAACTCTAGCACTTAGTGAAAAAGAAAGACTTAACAAAACTTAAAAAACAAGAAATAACTTAAGACTCAAATACTTAAAACAAAGTTCATATGATAATAATAGATTGGTAAGTAAATCAAAAGATAAGTGAACATGCGCTGCATCAATTAGGCTATTGAAAATACAATAACCTGGAATTAATGTATTCTACAAGACAAAAAAGTTATTACCCAATGTTGTGGAATCATAGGTTTTGAAACCATTTTGATAGTTCAAATTGTCGGTGAGAACCGTCGCGTCTCCACCCAATGTCGTGCCCAGGTTCATGGACAGTGGCGGATGTAGAACAAAAATAAGCATGGGGCACCTATTAATAATTTTTTTACGATGTATCTAAAAATTACATTTTATCATGACGAAATTAAAATTTTGACTGGGGCACGTGCCTTACCTTTGTGTAAGCTTGGTCCGCCATCTTCGAATACAAATATATTTTTTTGAAAATAAATGTAATATGGTTTGAGCATAGAACTTGTTTGTTATTTGTGATTTCACAAATGAATCATCGTTATCTCTTTTTTTTTTTCCTCCAGATGAATACATTTTCGAAGGCATGTTACTAAAATTATTGCTAGAAAACAATATAAAAAAATCAGTACTATTATAAACAAAATTATTGTATACATAAATTAGTATAAAATGACTTAGAAAAACTGAAACACTTTTTTTTCACACACACAAGACTTTTGAAATATATAAATTGAATAACCAACATCATACGAAACCCAGCAAAGTATAGGTAGGAGCAGTGGCGGAGCTAGCCGAAGATTTTAAAAGGGTCAAAATGTTTTTTCCACATTTTTATAGAGGTCAAAAAACAATATTTTGATATTTTGATCAAATATTTGCATAAAATACAAGAAAATAAACTTTTTATATAAATTTATTGGGGTCAATTGACCCATTGTTGTCCATCTACCTCCGCAACTGGGTAGGAGACGAAAAACACACAAAACAAAAGAGGAAGGAATAAAAATATTTGAGTTATCATGAATTCCCTTTTCAGGTTTTTTGGAGTTACTTCTCAATTTTCTATATTTCTTTTAAATCTTACCTTATCAAGAATCGAACTTGAGCTATTTGCAAAAACCACTTTGATACATTAAATTTTTAACATAAACTAGATATATTGTGGGGGTCTAAGACAAAAGTCTTTTTCTAAAAGCATGAGGCACGACTCTGTCTCCACCGTCACCTACAATCGTGCTCTTCGTTTTAATACTCCCAATGTTGACGATTTCACTGTAGATACATTTTTTGACATATATTATGAATTGTCTTTTGCTATTCATCGGCGGCGCCGCAACTGTTTCCGTTATGGTATTATAGTCGCCGGTTCCATCCTTGGCAACAACAAGATCGGTCTTACGTTTGACAAGTTAGGGTTTTAGTTTTTTTTATTACTTTGGTAGATTCAAGATTCGTCAACCAAAACGGGAAGCTTTCCGTGGGCACTACCATCTTAATATTGAAGATCCAATTAACTAACCCAATTATTAGGAAGCTCAATTATGCTTTAAGGCTTTTTTTTTTTCTTGCTTCTACGGTGGATGAAATTGATCGACCGGTATTCTCAAACCACCCTTAGAACCATTATTAGAATTTTTTTTTTGTTTAAAGCTTTTCGTATTGTTATATTCTGTGTAGTTGATAACTAGTAATAGTTATATATAAAAAAAGTTCATGCTTAGATTGTAACAGATAGTATGTATTTCAGTTTTGTTTTAAAAAAATTTACTTATGTTTTGCTTATATTTTGCTTAGAAAATATTTGATACAACTATATTAATTTTTTTTTAAGAACAACTATGTTGATTTTATATAATAAATATCAACCGAATTTTAAACAAAAATAGAAACCAAAAAATATGTTAAAAAGGGAAAAATTAATGTTGTTTTTAAGTATATGTTATATCCTTTATTACACTAAAGGCTCAATTCAAACGTCAAGAATTTTGTATGCCTTTATTACTCATGTTTATATATTGAAAGGAGACGATGACAACAACGAGACCAAACAATATTATTATAGATCTGGGTATTAAGTCTACTGGCATCTATTAAAAACAGTTATATATTTTATTAATATCCACCAAAATCGGGAGTTGACATCTCCATTGTTTTGGGAGGCTTCCCAACCTGTTGCTATCACATCTGCGAAACCTTCTTTCTTAATCCACCTTTTGTCAAATTTAAAAGATTTCTGGAAGTGTTCTTCTTTGACGTTAATATGAGCCATAAGGGGCCGGTGATCAGATCCCCACAATGCCATGTACTCCACATAAGTGTGGGAAAAGGTTGCATGCCAATCTTCATTACCAATTGCCCGATCAAGCCTGCATTTGATTAGATTTCTCCCTCGACGTCCCACCCACGAGAGGGGGTTGCCGCGGAAGTGAAAGTCAAGCATGCCACAGTTTTCAAGCATCAGTTTAAAAGGCAGAAAAGATGATTCTGAACGACGACGTCCACCACGTTTTTCTGAGTTACTTGTGAGCTCATTGAAATCCCCTATCATGAACCAAGGCCCCTCTCGGAGTATCCCGATCGATGCTAGGCAATCCCAAACCTGTCTACGAAATTTAATAACAGGGTCTCCATAGACAAAGGTCATAAAAATTTTATTTCCTTCAAACGTAGCTTCAATATCGATCATTCGATCATTCAAAAATAGAACAGAAACATTAAAAGAGTCTAAGTAAAAAAGCGCTAGCCCACCACTTCTCCCTGAGGGGTCCACGGTAAACAAGTGATCATAACCAAAAGAATGCTGTAAATCTTCTAACATAGAACGAGAGTTTTTAGTTTCGCAAAGAAAAAGAAATTCCGGGAAAAACCTTCTGCGGATTTCCCGGAGGCGGTGAATTGCCAGGGGCGATCCCGCTCCCCGACAATTCCAGCTGAGAGTCCTCATCTATGAGAATTGGGAGGTTTCTGGGAATCCTCCAAACCTGATTTGAGACCGGTTTTGTTGATTGTTGCTGATGGGAACACCTCACTGCGAGGGAAAATAGCCTTACGAACAGAAGAGGCAACACGGGACTGATTCCTCTTTGGAGAGAGAGCACTTGAATTCTTTGAAGCATTCAGAATATTAAGCTTCTTCGAAGCGACACCTGTTAGAGGGCTTCGAGGCGGGTTCTTCTTCATTGAGGTTAGAGCCCTTTCATTCATTGAGGAATTACCTTTTGTGGCTGCTTTTGATTTTCTCTTCTTCTTTTCAGGATTCTTGAGACTTGCAAGCGGTAAGTCAAAGCTACTTTGAGAAGCCGGAATAGATACCTTACGTTCTGGAGGGAATGGGCGAATAGCTTCAATCATCTCTGCTTCCTCTTCTAGTTCCTCCCCAAGGAGGTCGTCATTTTCAAGAAGCGCAGGGTTCTCGGCATAAGCTCTCTCCGTTTCTAACATCATTTGTTCTTCTTCTTCAGCTGTGAAAAAAGGATCATCTACCTCCATTCCATTCTCAGTCTCAGTTCTGTTCTCCTGCGTCTCAGGGACATACTCGTTCTCTTGTGTGATCCCTACTCTCGCTGGTTCTTTTTCAAGTTGAGTTGCTGGCACAACAGTGCTTTGTACAATATCCATTTGATCCTCCTTATCTGTTTCCATATTTTCTTGTTCATCGTTTATAACCATCATTGGAGACTTGTGATGAGGCACTATCTGAGACTCAATCTGACGAGGGAGAGATGATTCACCTGCTGTTCCTGTCGGTTTCCGAGACTGATTTTCCTTTGGAACCCATATACCTTTTCCTTTTGCATTTGGGTAACTTGTTGGTGATCTTTGTTCAGCACGTCTCATATCCTGGTTTGTATGCACAGGCTCTTGATTTCTGGTACCTTCTCTTCTCCTACTCTCACCATAATTTTGATAAGCATGTCTCTTATGATAATTATTTTCTGTGTAGGCTTCCCTCTGGTAACGAGAGTTATAATAAGATGAGTTTTCCTCTCTTTCTCTTCTCAGTCTCCTGCTGTCCAGGGATTCAAATTCATACGGCTTCCTTTTCCTATTCTCATGATACTGTGATAGATATAAATCTCGTGAGGAACCCGTTCCATACTCCCTCGCAGGTTCAATGCGTTTCCATACATTTTTCCTATGGGAATCATGCCTAGTCACTCTGTTTTCCGAAGCAGCAGGTACCTCAACTATAGGAGCTTTAGCTTTCTCCTCACGTGACAATCTTCCTTCTGAAAGGGACTTTATTGAAAGAGGTTCTTCCGGCTTGATGAAACCAGCTCGAATTTCTCTGTTTCTTTTTTTCTCCTCTTCCGTTAGAAGGGGACATGTTGCTTCTTGGTGAGAGATGTGAAAACAAGTGTAGCAATAACGAAACAGATTTTCGTATTTAAGTGTTATCCTCGCTAAGTCCCCATTATCAAACTCAATCTTGGTCTCTAGAGTCAGCGGGTTGTCGGCATTTAGAGACACTTGAATGCGCTTGCCATCCACATCAACGGCCCTGACCTCTCCGAGGGCCTCACCTATGCCTCTGTACGTTGTATCATCCCAATAAAGGGAAGGGACTCCGGTGACATAGATCCAAAAAGTCATGGTATTCGGGAAATCTTCTCTTACTGTGGGTTCCCATCTCTCAAGGGAGAAGCTCCAATCATTAAAATAACATGGTCTCTTACGGAGAACTTTTTGGAGATCTTCTTCATTGTCAAAATCAAATTGAAAACGCCCATTACCTAGATCATGTCCTCTTACGCGACCCTCAACGTCCCAGATTCGGTGTCTAGGCATATGAGTTATGAGAGCTGCAGTAGATCTGCTGTCAAGGTGAAACATTCGACCCACAAGGGACAGACGGTGGCGCTCTATCAGAGCTGAATTATCAAACTTTTTTTATTTTTATTGGTGGCTTCTCCTCAGGTTTGTCTCTCTTGGCTGGGCGAGCTTGGTATGATTGGGCAGAGTTGACTGATATTCTTGAGGAGGACAACATCATGGATTCTTGCGTGCAAAGTTACTTCTGAAACTGAAAAAAAACACCCAAAAACTGGGGAAATTGACGACCGCAGAAGAAGAAGGGGGATCCGAGTCTCAAGGGGTGAGTAGAGGAGACCGGAGTGGGGATCTTCTTCAGCAGATCAGTGCTTGAGAATCAGACTCAGAGTCGCCGTTTTCATCGCCCTGCGGCTAGGGTTTATAGAGAAAATTTCCCGATGTCGCAGAGAGATATCGGAGTGGAAAAGATCGAATCCTTCAAATTCGGAAAAAATCATTCAAGAACTCCAAGCTGAGCTTAATAGAACAGCAAATTCAGAGATGAGTTCTACGGAAGAAGTGAACAAGATCGAATCCCTCTTATGTGAGGCGTATAAAGATGATGAAATTTTTTGGCAGCAGAAGAGTAGAGCCACATGGCTCGCGGAAGGAGATAAAAATTCAAAATTCTTTCATGCTACCACAAAACAAAGAAGAGCGCGTAATAGAATCATTGGCCTGAAAAATAAAGAAGGTGTGTGGATAGAGACCTCGGAGGGAATTGAAGCAATATCAGTTGAATATTTCACCGAACTATTTTCCTCGATGTCCCCAGGAAATATTGAGGAATCGCTGAAATATGTTCAAAGCTCCATACAACCAGAAATAAATACAGCTCTCCTAAAGCCAGTAACGGAAGCAGAGGTGAAGAAGGCACTTTTTAGTATGCATCCTGGTAAAGCCCCTGGACCAGATGGTATGACGGCCTTATTTTATCAAAAGTTTTGGAACATTGTGAAGAACGACTTAGTGAATATGGTCCGAAAGTTCCAAGAAGACGGAGCGTTTGATGAGAGGTTAAACGAAACTAACATATGTCTTATTCCCAAGCAAGAGAGACCAACGGAGATGCAAGAGTTCAGGCCCATCAGCTTATGTAATGTAAGCTACAAGATCATCTCTAAGGTTCTCTGTCTTCGTTTGAAGAAAATTCTCCCGAGCTTAGTTTCCGAGACCCAATCGGCCTTTGTGGCTGGACGTTTGATCACGGATAATATACTGATCGCTCAAGAAAATTTTCACGCTCTACGAACACATCAATCTCGGAGGAGAGACTTCTTAGCAATAAAAACCGACATGAGTAAGGCCTACGATAGAGTAGAATGGATTTTTCTTGAGAAGCTGTTATTAAAAGTTGGCTTTGACCCTAAATGGGTTAACTGGATAATGATATGTGTCAAGACAGTATCTTATAAGGTTCTTATCAATGGGCAAGCCAAAGGAGAAGTGCTACCAAACAGAGGCTTGAGACAAGGAGATCCGCTGTCACCATATCTTTTTATCCTATGTACCGAGGTGCTAATCTCTCATCTTAAAAATGCGGAAAGGGAAAAGAAGATCACATGCTTAAAGGTAGCACTCTCAAGCCCATCGGTTTCTCATCTTTTATTCGCAGATGATAGTTTATTTTTCTGCAAAGCTAATCCGGCAGAATGCCGTGAAATCCTAGACATTCTCCGTCTTTATGGCGAGGCCTCGGGGCAGAAAATTAATTTCCAAAAATCATCTATCCTCTTTGGGGATAAGGTTGGCGAACAAATAAGACTAGAGATAAAAAATCTCACAGGAATTCAACAAGAGGGTGGAATGGGCAACTATCTAGGTCTCCCGGAACAAATATGTGGTTCAAAAGCTAAAGTCTTTGCTTTTGTTCAGGACCGCTTACAAAACCGCATCAACAATTGGACAGGCAAGTTCCTATCCAAAGGCGGTAGAGAAGTTTTGATCAAGTCAGTCGCGCTGGCTCTTCCGACATATGTAATGTCGTGCTTTCTTCTCCCTAAAGGTCTTTGTACAAAGCTTAGCAGTGCGGTCTCACGTTTCTGGTGGAGTGCCAAAGAGAATAACCGAGGAATGCATTGGATGGCATGGGATAAAATATGTAAGCCACAATCTTTAGGAGGTATCGGCTTTCGCTCTTTTATGGAATTTAATCTAGCTTTATTGGCCAAACAATTATGGCGGCTCATCAAGTATCCAGAGTCTTTATTGGCGAGGATTTTACGAGGGAGATATTTCCGATATGGTTCTCCTATTCAAGAAAAACGAGCAAATTCCCCGTCTTTCGGGTGGAGAAGTATGTGGACAGCCCGTACTCTTCTCAAAGCTGGGCTAAGGAGAACTATAGGATCTGGTATCCTCACCTCCGTATGGAAAGATAACTGGCTCCCAGATATTCCAGCAAGACCTGCCCGTATTATAGGACACTCCCGTTTAGACCATCTCTCGGTTTCAGACCTTATACGCAAAGAGACCAAGGAATGGGATATGCCCCTCATAAGAACACTCATTGTGGCAGAAGACATTCCGTTGATTACAAGTATTCAACCGAGCAGAATCTATAGCGAGGATTCTTATTGCTGGATTTTCACCAAAAGTGGCAAATATTCTGTAAGATCTGGGTATTGGTTGGCAAAACAACGAGGCTCCTCTCAAGGCCCTTCTTTCGTCACAGATCCAAGCATTGTTCCTTTACAAGCTTATGCTTGGAAGCTCCCTACATCCCGCAAGATCAAGCATTTTATATGGCAAGGGGTTTCGGGCTGTATAGCTTCGAAACAGAACCTCCTCAATCGACACATAGGGATCGATGGCTTATGCCCAAGGTGTGGAATAGAACCTGAAACCACCAACCACTTGCTGTTTACGTGTCAGTTTGCAAGACAAGTCTGGAATTTAACTCCCATAGGCTCGGCCTTTGCGGACCTAGAGCCCGAGACTTTCCCCACTGATGCGATTTACACCAATTTTGACTTTCTTTTCTGGCGAATAAAAGAAAACTTCTCGGAGCTGGAACAAGTCAAATGCTACCCGTGGATTCTATGGATGATATGGAAGGCACGCAATGACAAGGTTTTTAATGATCTTAACAGAGCACCTGAAGAAACATTAAGGATAGCCATGAAGGAGTACACAGAATGGACTGAAGCAAATAAGCAGCCGGAACAAGAAGAAAGCGAGGCAGAGAGCGCTACCAGAACTTCGAGTCCAGTACCAGGTCTTAATAACTCCTTTTTAATCTGTAGGTCGGATGCAGCATGGAAAGAAACAGAGGAGACTTGTGGTTTTGGCTGGAGTCTCTTTGATGCCTTTAACCTGCCCATACACATTGGAATGAAGGGCTCACGAAGGTGTTTATCGGCTCTTCACTCGGAATTGTTGGGACTAATATGGGCTATGCGATGCGTCTTGGATATTAAGTCATCTTGTTATGCTTTTGAAACGGACTGCAAGGAGCTCCTCGCTATTACGGAAAACCAAGAAGATTGGCCAATTTATCAAGCTGAACTCGCTGATTTCAACTCTCTACGAAGGAAGTTTCATGCCTTTTCTCTCTCTTTTATCCATAGAGATTCCAATTCTCATGCGGATTTTCTTGCCCGTTGTGCAAGAACTAGAGGTTTAACCTTTTCATTTGTAAACTCTACCGTGCCAATGTGGCTACCTAGCGTAGCCTCACCCTTTGCGCATGGTTCTTGAATGAAAAGTTTTGGATTTGACGTCAAAAAAAAAAAAAAAAAAAAAAAAAAAGACATCTTATTTTATCAACATTTTATTTTATTTTCTCTTAAAAAGTATTTAAGAATCACCAAGATAAAGCCAGACAGTTCTTTATTAGTAGTAATGTCTTTAGGGATTTTTTGATAGGAGGTAGTTCCGAACTCGCCGATGTATTACATTTTTGAATCGAAACCTGATTTCTGAAGCCAGTTATGTAGCAATCATGGTAAAATTGTCGCAACGCACGAGCATATAGTGGATCTTCTGGATAGACATTTATGCGGCAATGATTTATGACCATTTTAATCGGGGTTCACATGGAGAGCCATAATGGAAAATCCGACCGTCGAATTTAATTAATTTGCAAACTCTTAAAAAGTAATGAAATTTTTTAAAAATAAAAATAACCTTAAAATGAACAATATTTTTTTTTTCGTGGGTAGATATACCTTTAGGAATTTGCATCTAAACTTTACTACTAACTTTGCCACATAAACATGTGTTGGCAGTATAAATCGGCGCCACCATAAGTCCATCAACAATATGGTCATAGAGGCAGCTATCCTTGAAGCAGATGAAAAGGGTGTGAGAGTAATGAGTCTTGGCCTTATGAACAATGAAAGTTCATTAATTACTTCAGTGTCATCCTATATATGAATAACTATTTGGATAATTAACTAATTAACAATTCATCAGAGCGAGGAGCTAAACGGGTATGGAGAAATATACGTGCGAAAGCATCCGAAGTTGAAGTTAAGGCTAGTGGACGGAAGCAGCATGGCAGCTGTAGTGGTGGTCAATAGCATTCCAAAGGTGACCACCGAAGTTGTCTTTAGAGGCAATCTCACAAAGGTTGCTGCTGCCGTTGTCTTTGCTCTATGCCTAAAGGGCGTCAAGGTATGTGAATATACGTTAGAATGACCGAATCCACTGATCAGCTTCTCAAACCAAAAAAAAAAAAAAAGTGTACATATAGGTGGTAGTGTTACGCGAGGAGGAACACAACAAACTCGTCAAAACTGGGATCTTCAAGAATCTGGTATTGTCCAAAAGCAATAATTATTACTCCTCAAGGGTGTGGTTGGTGGGGGATGGAATAGAAAAAGAAGAGCAGATGAAGGCAAAAAGAAGGAACCATCTTCATTCCTTTTTCTCAGTTCCCGCCCAACAAACTCCGCAAGGACTGTTTCTACCACTCCACTCCAGCTATGCTTGTTCCCAAATCTGTCCAAAACATCGACTCATGTATAGTTTTGAAAATGTTATTCTTGTACTTTTTTTAAGTTGATAGATGTGTGCATAATCTAATAAATGAATTGTTGTAATAGAACTGGCTTGGGAGGAGGGTGATGAGTGCGTGGAGAATAGGAGGCATAGTGCATGCGCTTGAGGGTTGGGAGGAACATGATTGCGGCAACACTCGCAACTTCCGTCTCCAGGCCATCTGGGAAGCTGCTCTCCGCCATGATTTCGAACCTCTCTTACTTCCACCAACTCATCTCTGATCTTTTCAGATTCAATATCTTTTTTTTTTTTTTTTTCATATATTTATCTCCCCTCTTGATTCTCTATACTTTCCTTGCATCTTTGTTTACCAACGAGAACAAATTTATATTGATAAAAATATGACATAAAATAAGAAAATTCATAATATTTTATAAGAATACCCTCAAAGTTTTAGTCAAGATCCGTTAAGTTTTGTATTGACTAGAGACATGGGATATCGGCCTGCCAAAACAGATAAAATTGGGTGAGAGCATAATTATTTATTTTACAAAATTCCAAAGATTAGATTTTTTTTGACATAAATTCAAAGATTAGTTAGTCGGACTCAAGCTTATAGAAGTCCAATAAGCGTTAAAACTATTCAAAATACGAAATTTATTCAACATTAACCTAATAACTTCACGAAACAGAGGATGTCATCGGTTAAGTCCATGTAAAAAAAAAACAAAGAGAGACATCAAACTAAAACAAAGCATAATGGAGTAAATCAAAGCCCCTCTTGGAAAGTAACTCCAGTAGGCTTCAGCCATAACCCTCCTTGAATAAGCTTCGCCACAGTAAACTGATCGGCCTCCTTTGAGTCTCTAATAACTTTAAATCCCTTCCATTTCACTCTCTTACTCGTATCCGCTCCAGGACCATTATTCGCATACTCTCCATAGTACAATGTCGAGAGCGCAAACTCACCATCCCATGGAAACCAACCGGCCGGGTCAATATGGTCGCCGATGAAAGACTGCATGATCACTGTTCTTGAGTACAACTTCCACGGCCTTCCAAGAAACGTCTTCACCGATCCTTTTACAGGAGCAAGATCAGAGCTAGCAGTTAGTTTACATTTTTGGAGCGAAATGGCTGTGTTCTGGTTCGGATCCTCCCGTCCTTGAGCCGTCAACATGTTCTTTTGTCCAGCTCCAGGCTTCCGGGCCACAATGTCGCAGTTTTGGAATACGACCGCAGAGTTTCCGAATATGAAGTCTACAGTTCCCGTTATGTAGCTGTCACGGTAGAATTGTCGTAAGGTATGAGTGTAGAGCGTGTCTTGATACGCGTCGATGCGGCAACGATTTATGACCGTTTGATCCGCACTGACTCGGAGAGCCACAGCCTGGTGCTTTGCTGGCCCGGCTGTGTTTTGAAACCATATGTCTTGCGCCATAAACCCATCACCATTGGCAGCTACACATGTTTCAAACCGATCTTGTAAGTTATCATAAAATATGCTATAAAGATTTTTTGTTTTTGTTTGGGATGGTCTATATTAAGAGAGACACTTATTTGTATTACCAACAGTGGCTGATCTGAATGTGGTGGATCCGTCTACGACGTTCAAACTACCGGTTATGATCGTGGCGTCTTTGCCATCTCCAACAAGCATTAAGTTCTTTTTCTTTTTTCCGATGTCAATAGTTTCTTTGTAGATCCCTTTCTTCACGTATATAACATATCTTGTTTTGCTATTCTCCGGTGCTCCCGCCACTGCCTCATTTACTGTTTTGAACTTTCCGCTGCCGTCTTTCGCCACCACTACGTCAGCGTTCACCTTAAGTGTCTAATTAAAGGTCAAAGTTTTTTAGAATTTGGAAAGTGATGATGGATAGGTAAAAAATTATTTTTTTTTTAATAGTTTTTTTTAGAAATTAAAAATATCTAAAAGGACCAAAACATGTAGTTGGTCATTTTTAGGGTCCTCTGTTTTTAAGCATATACAACCGGAGTGATCAAACAAGCCCCCAATTTTATTTTATTTTTTAATTATTTATGAAAATTTTAAATATGCATATAAATTGGCATCTATAATTTTCTTTAAAAAAGTGTTTTTATATATAAAAAAAATAATTTAAAAAAAAAACCCTCAAGATCTTCAATTGCTTAACCATATCAATTGTATTAGTAAGATTTGAATTTAGATTTTTATTACCTTGGGAGCAGATTCTAAGAGCTTCCTATCGAGAGCAGTTAACCAGGACGGAAAGCGATTGGTAATGATCATCTTGAGATCGTCTCTGGCTGGTAAGACAGAAACAAAGATGGCTAGAGCCACTCTAGCCCTAGAAACCAAGTCTTCGAGTTGTGGTTTGACTCTTGGTTTAGAGTCGACGGAGACATCACTAATACTCTCTAAACATGTCATATAGTTTGTAAGCACACTGCTCAGCCAAGTGTGAACGTTTGAGTAAGACTCAAGATTAAGGTTTCCTCCTCGGAGTTCCTCCATCGAACTCACGATCCGATCCTTTGACACGTCCATCATCTCCTCGCAGTCAGCGAGAGCCAACTTATCTCTCACACCGTTCAAGCGGGTTATATCCTCTTTTACCATGTTCATTGCGCTCTCGAGCCGCCACACCGAGTTCTTCAAGAACACTTGCAATAGGTCGTGACGGTTTAGCTTTGAAAGCGACAACGGGGTGAGTTCGGATAAGAGAGCTTGGCATGAGTCTTCGTCGTGAGCTCCATGGCAAATCTGGCTCGGAGTTGATAAGTAATCATCACTAGTGTTGTTAATGGAGATTATTTGGGCTGCGAAGAAAACTAAAGAGCCAATAATGGCTGCAAAGGAGAGGGCAAGGCATAGATTCTTGTGCTTAAGAGACTTTGGTTTGGAAAGAAGTGGTTGGTTTGAATTAGACATTGGTCTTTGGTTCTAGTGGTGACAAGGTTGTTTGTCTTGGCCTTTCAGTACCGCGAATCATGCCATTTTATAGAAGACCAGTGTGAGTGGAGTACATGATGAAAAGTTGTGATTTCCTTCTCTATGCACATGCTTTTCATTATCATTGCGCCAAATACACTATAAAATAAAATAAAACTGCATGCTTATCTTTGGCTTTTAAGAAAATGAACAGTGTCACTCACACTAGCTAGACAAAATATTCGTATAGCACTCGGTTTTGATAGTTCTATTTATCTTCTATTTTTGATTAGTAGAAAAACAAAAACAAAAAAAATTCTTTAAAACTTGTAAATCAGTTGACGTATGTGTGAAACATTACATTGATAGAAACTGCTATAATACTTACGAAAAATAAAATATTGCTACATATCACCAAATTATTGACATATTTAAAAAAATAAAAAAATTAATTCCCATCAGTTTGTTCAAATACACAACAAAAGCTTAGTGACGAACTTATGGTGTGGTCTAGGGATGAAGGATTACTCCTAAGGTTGGAGGATCAGATTTTTGTATTAATTTTTCGCTGCGATTTTAGTCATAGTAAGGTATTGTTGATGTATGTTATATATAACAACATTATGTAGATTAGTCTGTAATTCGGTCCGGTACACTTATTGCCAAATTAAGTCAGCAATAAAACAATTTTTAATAAAAGGTTTACACCTAAATTATCTAAAAACAAATATCTATAGTGGTTTTCTTTTTCGATTGTTTGAAACTCGATACTTCCTCCCGTTGGCGCATAAGTCATAACACACCCCTGTGTGTCGACAGCAACCATATCTTTTTCTCCTTGACGATTTTCATCTTCGACAACCACCAAAACTATATATATTAACTATAACTTAAAGAATATCGCCAATTAATATGTAGCAATAATGATTTTTCTTTTAAAAACGTACTTGCTACAGATCTATTTGTTTTTTTTTTGGGCTAATATGGTGGTGACAGCGGAAAATCCATTAAAAAAAATTAATTAAGCAATGTGAGATTATGCAAAAAATAATGTTATAAAAAGCTAATATGATGAATTTGTTACAATTTGAATAAAATCCCGATTATTAAAAAAAAAAAAAAATACTCATGTACAACGAAATAAACCAGTTTATCAATAATTTTCTCTAATTTTTACGAATACAATTATAGAATTTGAAATTTTAGTGTGGTTGCAAACTGCAAAACACAATGTATCGTTGTCTGTGGACTTGTAAGACAAAATCTTCACGCAATGATATTTTTAATGTATATAAACCCAAAAATGGACACCGTTTTCATGAAAATTGTAAACCAATGACTTTAGCTCATTTATCCTATCAAACATTCAAACTATCGCCATAATTAATACTAAATGACAGCAAAAAGTTAACCAAAAAAATGTACTCTTAGACGACAACTAGAATCATTAATCCATTATGAAAAAAACACAAGTGGTCTTTTACAAAGGAAAAAACAACAAGTGGTATCAGTCACTATATGATATACCTACTCTGCTTTTTTTATATCTGATCATATTAAATTTCAAATAGTACATATATTTTTATATGTACATATATCAATTAAAACCTTAAAATGAAATTTAAAGCAGATTAGTTTTAATCATTTTGTTTTAAAAGTGTTTACTAAAGTTAAAGAGACATGCAAGTGGTGACACGGTGAACATGAAGTCTTGGAGTAGATGGAAATGGCGTGGAAACCAAAACGCAATTATCCGTCTTGGAACAGCGTGAATTATAAAAACAACAATATACAAATATTAAAGATTCGCGCGCGGACAACGATGACTGCTACAACTTGTGCGTTTTTTACCGATCCAACATATATGAATCCAAAAATGAATTATAAATCCTCAAATCTTCGAATCTCCACAATTATATTTCTCACGAAGACAATCAAATATTAACATACCTTTAATAGGGTCCGACTGAAAACATACTCATAAAAAAAAAAAAAGTTTTTTAGCAGTATTAAAAATGACAAACAATAATATGTTCGAAACGGTACCAACAATAAATCTATTATTTATACCTATTTTTATAGAAAATAGTACTAGAAGATAATTTACAATTTACTAAATATTTTAAATATAACACATAATATTAACTTAAATGTTTAATTCTAAAAATATGCATAAAATTTGTATTTGTATAATTTACTTTTAAAATCCTCTAATAACTTATACAAATAATATTTTCAAATATTTTTAATAGCATATGATGTAAATAAAATAAAATTAAAATATTTCTTTTAATATGTAGTAGATAATTTTGATATTTATCGCATATTCTCTATAAAAATCCATCATACTCAAGATTTAGGATGATCATATAGTATAGTACTTTTTAATCACAATTGCTCGTTGAAAAAATAAACAAAAAAATACAATCCATTATAAAATTTATTTAGTAATCTCGTTTAAACATAACAATTAAAGTAACTAGAATAGTAACCCGCGCGTTGCGCGGGATTCTAATACTAAAATATTATAAAAATTTAAATTATTTATAAATATAAATAAATCATTAATTACAAATATAATTATAAAACCAATTCATTATTTTGCACAAAACTTAGCATACCTTAAGGTTAAAACCATTCGATTCAAAAATATCTTCAATCATATTTTTTTTTTATCACAACATATATAGACAAAACCACATTTTCACTCATGATAAACTACAAAGATTATGTATCACCCCTAATTGGATGCTTTATTGTGTAACATTTGAGTTTGTATTTACCGATTCTATATTTGTTATTTTTAGTATAAAATTTTAGAATCTTTTACTTAAAATACTAAAACTATAACACTTTCAAATGTTTTAAAAAGTTTAGATGTTTTCAAAAAATCCAACTGTAACTTTTATGTTCATATACAGTATTCCAAAAAATATTAGTGTAGATATTTCTATGTTTTGGAAAAAATTAACTATCATTGCTCGATAGTTTTTTTTCACTCTCAATTTATTAAATCCTTTCAACACTTTGATTACTAACATTATCTATAACTTTTTTTAATTCTTACACATTTGATTTAATAGTTTTTATAAAATTTTAAGATTCATTTAATAAATATAAATAAACATGTATTAAGTGAATATTTTAAATTGTCTTTAATTCAAAAAAAAAAGTTGCTTACATATATATATATATATATATATATATATTACATTTGTGTTATTATTGTTTTACTTTACATTATATATTGAATCATTTAATTGTGGTGGTTGTGGCTATCTATAATTTTTCATTATTTGCTCTGTCATTTTTTTATTGTAATATCGTTTATATAAATTTTAATTTATTTTATCTTATTTTTGTGTTCATCTCAACATCCCTATTATATTATGTTAATAAAAATATAAAAAATGTAGTAACAAAGTGTTTTTTTTTTAATCATTTTAATTCTTTTTTTTTACTTTCACTTCTTTTATTATTATTATTGTTAAATCTCTTAATACTCATTAACTACTACATTTAAGTAATGCTAATAAAAAAATTATTTTTACAAAGTAATTAATTCTTAATAAAAATACAAAAATAAAAAATATTATTTGATGACATGTATTATTTTTATTGGATGATTAAGATGATGATGTGGATAGCCTCAATGGAGAGAAAACTCTCTCATTATATATATGATTTGCACCTATTAGAAAAAAATTGGCAAAAAGTGGTAAAAATGGTGGTATGGACACGATAAGTCGATAACCATAATCATTAATCAGTTATGAAAATTAACAAGGGATGAGTGATCAGTCAATCTTTGAGGCACCATGTATATACTCTGCAGTTTTTATATCTACCGAGTAATGATAGTAATTCTTAAAGAGATCTCATCTACAATTTCTTAAAGAAAAAAAGAGATGTACAATTTAGCTGTGAGTAGTAGCACGGTAAAAACTAAAAATACGTGGTCTTGGAGTAGATGAAGCCGGCACTGAACCCCACCCGAGTTATATATTTGGAGATTTAAAAAAAAAAAAAAGAAGAAATTAGAGATTCGCGTGTCGGTAGCGATGACACGCGAGCGTTTTCACTAGTATAACGTTTTTTTTTTTCAAATAAATCCGAATATGATATAAATTTCTTAAAACTTCGCATCTTCACACTTATTTCTCTCTCTCTCTCACTAACAATAAAATATATATTTGGAGTAATAAGGTACTTTTTTCTTCAATTTATCATTTACATGTAACTTATTTACCTAAACAATTTTCAAATTTTCATAAACTGCCAAACTAATCTTTTATATAAAAATCTTCCTAATTATTTAGCTTTTCGAAATTTTCAATATATATATTTTTCAAAATTGCATTGTAAAGGACGTGGATTGTGCTATTATTTAGAAGACTAAAAAATTAGTGTAAATAAATATATATACATTTGGTCATTAAATTTTCCTACATAGAACAATAAATAATATTGACGAGAAAACATTAAAACTATACCGTTTAGTTCGCATTTATTCTACTTAGTTCATTTGTTCCATTCTACTAATAGTATTTGTTTCGTATGATCCATCTGACGGTTTTGACCCGTACTATATGACTTACCATTCGAAACGTTTAACAATAATATATGGTTTATTACTTTCTCGGTAGTTTAACAATATATGTATAGTGGGGTCAAACAACAATATATAGCTCTTTATCTGCAAGTACTGTTAGTCAATAAAAATTATTGTCTTCGACTTTCGTGAAAGTCTGGCCACTAGGGTCATTTTTCATACTCAAATTTCAAAAGGATAATTCCACTAAAGTAAGAAAGAAAATAAATTTCTAGATGAACTCTTCTGTTGTAATGGTGAAACAATGGCTGCTTTTCAATATTATCTACAATTTTCTTTTCTCCTTTTTTTTTAATGGATAATTTAGTGGGAGTTGAATTTACGTAAAGTTAACTGAAGTTTAAAATAGAGAGATTTTATTAAATTTGTTGAAATTTGTGTCTTTGTGTATCAAAAATGTTTATCATCAAAACTTTAAAAATTTAAGAGATATTCATAGTACTTTTGAAGTTGTGTTTAATGAATAAAATTGTAGGAAATCCATATCCCAGTAACTCTAAATATTATCCTTCTTCTCGTCCTCATGAAGTATTCAATTCTTTAATTAAAACCCAAAAGAAAGAAAGAAAAAAAGAAAAACTATTTTTCTCTAAAACAACCAAGTTTTCTTTTTTCTTTTTCTTTTGGAGAGACTAGATAATGCATGTACATACAAAAGATAAAAAGCCAAATTTACAATCTATTGATATAAAGAAAATCAAGCAACTAAATTAGTAAATATAAAAATCTTGAATATTTTTGTCGGGTGATGATATTAGTATATTGTTTATGCAATGACCAGATCGGCTCCTTGATCGGTGGATGAAAGTCCGGTGCCTCTACCTTGAAGCTGGACACAACACAATTGGCATGCAGTGTCGCAAATATCTTGCGTGGCGTCGGGCACTCTCATGCATATTGGCTTACATTCTCTGTGGCATAATGGCAATACTTTCTTACCTAGTAGTGCTTCTTGTCCTCCAACAATCTTCGACAATGTCAATACCGTAATTATCATCAAACTCAGGGTGGCTAAGTTTTTGCTCCGGCTCTTCATTTTTTTTTTGTTTGTGAGAAGATTAATCCGGGAAAGAGAGAGAAATGGTTTCTCGGAAGAGAAGGAAATGATTTTGAACAAAAGGGGTTGGTCAAAATTCAAAAGATAGTCATGGCCTCTCATATGTGTTCGATTTTTCCGTCCAGTTTTACTATTTATAATATTAAACAGATATATTTATAAAAATAGGAATTGAGGGAGGAAAATAATTAAATAAGAACGATTGTTTTTTTTTTGTGTGTGTGTGTGTGTGGGGGGATCATGTGATTTTTCTTAGCTTTCACTTATAAATTACCGAATGAATTTTAAAATTTTCGATTTGAAACTTGCTTACATTATATGAAATTACCACAGAAAAACGAATCTAACGGGATGAAAGATTGATTTCATTTAATATTTGACTACATTATTAGTAGGATTTTGATATATAAGAGGTCGATTATAAACATTGAAATTATCATAAGTTCAACCATAGTTGAGCCGAAACATCTCATTTTGGACGAAGAAACTTCCTTGTAGGCCAGGAATCAAGTGAAACATCTGCAGTTAATAAATCAAAATGTTTTTTACTTTAGTCAGCTAAAAACAAAATACACATACTTTAGTTTCATTCACATTATAGGTAACAAGATTAAAAGTTTAAGATTAATACAAACTGGTCCGAGATTAACCGATGGGAACTGGTGTCAATTAGCGTAAGTACAAAACCTTGAAAATTATTAGCATTCTGATTTATGCAACATATATAAGCCTTTCTTTTTTAACGAAATGAAAACCACATATCGAATAGAAGAAGAGAGAAGAGTTAGACCTGGCTAAACCTAAGAGGATGGTCCTCCCCGTGTAATTGGAGGCTGCCGCTCACAAAAACTAGGATTCCGCCACAACCACCAGCCATTGAAGATGGCTGAGAATCGACCGTGCTGATCAAATGGTGACATTGATCGAACGGCAGCTGTTTAAGCTTATTAGAGATGTTTTCCACGCCGTAGATCTTTTGGCCTTCAAAAGAAAGCAACGAAGTGGGATTGTAAAGAGAAGAAAGAGATGATCGATCGTTGTCAAAGAGATGGTAGTAGTGATTCACAAAAGCACTCGCCACTTCTTCTTCAATTCCTTTATTTGTCTCTGTCATTGTCAAAATTTTCAACATCAAATTGATTTCTTAGCAATACCAAAGAGGAATATAAACCTGAGAAATCAACTTCTAGTTGGGATAAAAGATGCTTAATTTGCAAACAAAGTTCGAAGAAAACAACAACGAAAAGAATCTTTTTTTTTTTTTACTTTTCAAAAGAATTTCTTGTTGGTCAAGTATTGCATAAAATCTTTTCATTGAACATTAGGAAAGCAATGCTTCTTTGGTGAAGTACTCTTCTCAATCGATACAGAAGCAACACCATAGGTCCTAAAGAAATGATTTCTCCAATTTGATTATCCAAATTTCGGTTAACGGGACGGGATCATCAGCATGAAGAAGTGGATCTTAAATTTCTAATGATTATTCATAAATCTTGGCTATATATATGTTTTCACTCAGATGAATAACTAACCGGAAACTAGTGGTAATAATACAAAAAAAGCAAAACAGTATTTGTCAAAAACATGAATCATCAGTTCCACAATCTTGAAAATTTAAATCAGTTTACCTTAGGTCAAGATTCCATCAATGCCAACTTGATGGCCAATAAGGGTAAATTGCATATTCAGTCTTCCAATTATCCAAGTAAACAACTTTGCTCACAGCCCATAACGACATTAACAGACACAAAATCATGGCCAGTCTTTGCTCATTGAGGTCCTTAACTCGAACAACCACATTAGTAACAAACGCCAACAGCAATCCAACCACAGTGTACAAAAACCCTACAGCGAAACCCTCTGCTCCAAGCTGCGTCTCTGATCCTTCGATAAAGAAAACAAACTTACTCGAATCTTCATCATCCATGATATACATTGGCATTTCTCTGATGATGTTATGCATCGTTCCCGAAACGCTGAAGAAGTAAACAAAAACGGCGCCGCATAACCAAACTCTACGGTCATGGAGAAGAGTTTCTCCTTCTACAATCTTTTTTATAAGAATTGGAGTTGAGATCACGATCAACGCTGTGATGATTCCGATCTGTGGCTTGGACAGGAGTGGTGGTCGTTTGATTGGTCCAACGTTGAGTTTGGTCTGACGCTGGACGAACTCTGCCATGGTTTCGGCTAATCCAGCAAAATCTCCACCGTCCATCGGATTGGATTCTGTTAAATTCTCCGTCCAAGGGCTGACGTGGCAAATATGCGGTAGGGATTCGACGTAGAAGAGACGGAACGAAGCCTCGGAGTGAGTTGATTCGATCTCGCAGAAGAAAAGCTTGGTTCCGTTAGATACATTGTTGTTGTTGGCGATGAAAGTGGAAGAGACGAGTCCAAACTCGCGGCGGAAGTGTTGAAGGCGGATCTCGCTTCTGCTGTGGAGCTGGACGGAGTCGAAGAAGATGATGAGTGAGTAAGGTCTTGGAGTGGCTACGGAGGTTAGGTATCGAGAAACGTCGTCGTCGTTGAGGTGAATCACGCCTGATTCGGCGGCTGATCGGAGCGAAACAAGCTCGCTGGTGAGATCTGAATCTGATTCTGAATTGGCGGCAAATAATAACGCTATTAAGAAGAAGAAGAAACGATATGAGAGGTTTTTATGAACCACCATTTTCGATCTTACCTTAAAAGAATCTCTCCGGAGTGATAAGAAACAAAAGGAATGAGAGATAGAGAGAAACAGAACTGCCGCAAGATACTGACAATGTTCCAAGTGTCTTTCGGAAAAACGACGTCGTTAATTGTGTTTAAATGTTTAGGCTGGAGGGAAGCTTAGGAAAAATAGTAAAAAGAATTGACAGCTGTGGGATTTGAACCCACGCCCTTTCGGACCAGAGCCTAAATCTGGCGCCTTAGACCACTCGGCCAAACTGTCATTTGTTGATATGATGTGTTGATAACAGTTTATAACTTAATAATGGCAACTGTTTCGTTGAAAGCAAAATTCAGACGCTCACAGAGCTATGATGTCTCTATCAGGACCGACATGCAAAAAAAAAAAAAAAAAAAAATTTATTAAAGAAAGGCCCAGGACCGACATGGTGAAATATGATACATAAGAAACATCTGAGAAACCATTTTTAGTATTAAAAAATAAAACAAACGGATCATACCAAATTTAAAACTAAAGGAATTTCATAGCTAATTGGTAACTGAAATAAATTCCCAGACAACTAAATATTAGAGATTTATTTGTTAAAATTTACATCTCTCGTAACTCATTTCATTGGTATTAAACTATTAATGAATTATAATCTTCATAGTCTATTATCTATATATAGACTTATAGTCTAAAGTAACGAGGTCGAGTTGCACATATTTATATTATTATCTATATCTTAGATCTGAAACATTCATAACCATACACAAAATAGTAATTATGTAAAAATGTATAAAATACCGGATAATGGAAGAGGCAGCCCAATTTACTAATCTTTGTCAACCTAATAATTTAGTAAACCCAGGTGTATTATTCGCCGGCTTTCTTATTCATAACGTGCTTGTTTCACGTGCCTTGTCTTGGGCTAACAAAATACGAGAGGCAAACTCGTTTGTTGAACAACATATATGGTCCGAAGCATATTGGCCAATTTTTCATTTTTTATTTATTTCTTAAATAACATATTCTCATAGATGTTTAATGGGGTTCTTCATTCGCTATATAAAGATTTACATATGGTGAAGATTAACCAGAGAATTAAAGTTCAGAATTAAATAATGTTTTTTGTTTTTGCTTTTACATGAGCATTTCTATGGATCCCACTTCCACTTGGTGGCAGCCTGGCGATCCAACTCTCCATGTTCTGTTGTTGTTTTCTATAATTCCCAAACCACCCTTGTTTTAACTTGATGAATAAACCGGTCGGCGATGATGAAGTAGCTAAAAACCGGCTGAATTATAAATTTATAAACTAAACAGTTTACGGTGTGATATAAATCATTGTGTTTACTGTTAGTTTTCCTTTAATTAACTTTTTCCTTTACTTTTTACAACTTTTTTTTTAGTATACATCATCATTATTAGAAAATAAACCGTATCAAAAGTCTAAACCCAATAATAATTTAAAATTTTGAAAAGAATTTATTAATGGTCAAAAGAGTAATTTTATGGTCTTTAAATCGAACCATATAATCATAATCAAATGTCTTTATAATTAAAGCAAGAAAGCTCCATACTCTTCTCACTCACGGAACAAGTGAAAACTGCATTATCTCTCTCTCAGCAGAGACAACCAATGGAGACGAGAAGAAGTATAATCACGAGCTGCTCTTTCATGGCAGCTCTGCTAATGTTCATGGCGGCTCTAATGGCGTCTTCCTCTATTGCAGCAACGCCGACACAGTCGTTCGAAGAAAATTTCAATATCATGTGGTCTGAAAATCACTTCACGACTTCCGAGGATGGACAGATCTGGAATCTCGCCTTAGACAACGATACCGGTATGATCAAATCCATTTTGCTTCCGGTTTAGGATCAATGCCGTCTCTCGTTTTTAAAAAAATTACACCGAGACTCTGTTCCGACTTAGTTACATGATTGGACCTTATCTCATCTCTCGATCGATTCATTTATTCTTATATAATAATTTGTTAATTTGGATATTTTGATTGGACAAATATAAAATAGGATGTGGATTTCAGACAAAGCACATGTACAGATTTGGATGGTTCAGTATGAAGCTAAATCTTGTCGGCGGCGATTCCGCCGGCGTCGTCACTGCTTATTACGTGAGCTGTCGTTCTTATTTAATCTTCAATTTTGTAAAGACTATTAAATTTATTTTTTGTATAATTATCAATTATAAAAAAAAAAAATGTTTGATGAGCAGATGTGTTCGGAGAATGGCGCAGGACCGGAGAGAGACGAGATAGATTTCGAATTTCTAGGGAACCGAACCGGACAACCTTACGTGATTCAGACCAATGTGTATAAGAACGGAACCGGGAATCGGGAGATGCGACATTCCCTTTGGTTCGACCCGACCAAGGATTACCACACCTACTCAATTCTTTGGAATAACCACCAGCTCGTGTAAGTCCTCTCTTAATACTTCAGCCTTAATGCCACAACAAAACCAAAATTAGTTCTGAACCAACATTCCCCTCAGAAGAAAATAATTTAATTTATATACAAATTAAAGCAGTCTAGATTTAATCCGGTTCAAATATATTTGCTTTTTATATCAATAAACCAATGTTCCAAAAATGTATGGGTTTAGAAAACTTAGACAAAATATATTGAACTGATGAAAATTTCAAATTGATAAATAATCAAAAACTTCACTTCTGATAAATTCCAATATATTTTCAGTTTTTCAACGGACACGACTAAAGCTACCCTATCTTAACCAAACTTTAACAAAATTCAAACTAGAACAAATCGAATCTAATTGGTCAATGCGTAACCCGGTTTAAATCCAATGTAAAACCAGGTTCTTCGTGGATAGAGTACCAATTCGAGTGTACAAGAACAGCGATAAAGTACCAAACAACGACTTCTTCCCGAACCAGAAACCAATGTACTTGTTCTCAAGCATCTGGAATGCTGACGAGTGGGCGACACGTGGCGGCCTCGAGAAGACTGACTGGAAAAAAGCTCCCTTCGTCTCTTCATACAAGGACTTCGCCGTCGACGGCTGCCGTTGGAAGGATCCATTCCCTGCTTGCGTCTCCACCACGACGGACAACTGGTGGGACCAGTACGATGCGTGGCATTTGTCCAAGACACAGAAGATGGACTATGCGTGGGTGCAGCGTAATCTCGTCGTATACGATTATTGCAAGGACCATGAGAGGTTCCCTACTCTTCCTTGGGAGTGTTCCATTAGCCCTTGGGCTTAAAATAAATTTTGTCTCTTTTTCTTTGTTTAAGTGTATCAAGTGGAAATGATTGATGTAATATTTTACTTTTTTCTTCTTCTTTTTTGCATTTCTTATTTTTCTTTTTGAGTATATTCTCTGTTTATTTATTTAATTAATTATTTATCCAGTGAGCTATTTTTTATAACCTTGTTTTTCAGGATGTTTATCCACTAAAATGCGAATAGACCTTTGTACACTTGTAGGAAATTCAATTTAAAATACGCAGCATGAATGGTGAATAGTAAATTACGAGTAATCGTTAAGACAAAAACTTGTGAAGTCTTCTCTCACATATGGTCTCAGTCTCTCAGAACTGAAGTGGTACAAATAAATGAATAATCCATGTTTCGTATGCCAAGTGGTGGGACATGTGTTATGTCTGCATTTATTTATTTTCCGATGTTAAAAGTCAACCCGTGACGTGCCAGTTTTAGGTGTACCGGAATTTGCATCTACTATACTCGATAACCGAGTGATGAACACCATGTCATCCATCTTAAACAAAAAACAAAAAAAACTTATTTTTGTTTGACAATTTGAACTAATGGATTTCTTACATTTTATTAGAAACGAGTACTATACTTTTGGGTATAGTTTACATTAAAAACGATGATGTTACATACTGGTGATGAGAACAAATAAAATAGGTTTTTAAGCACAATATAACCTAAATTTGTTGTAAAGTACTTGATTTGATCACAAACTAGATTTGTTTAAAAGAACTCAAAATGTAAGTTGGAATATGATATGAATTAAACTTGTCCACTACAAACTAAAAACCTGAATTTTAGTGCCCATAATCAACTTAAGTTATCATTTATCAACAACAATCGACAATATAAACTAATTTTGTCTATAAAACTTAGAATCTCATTTTATTTTTGTTAAAGTCAAACTTATAATTTCATCCATGATGCTATTACCATTTTTTCACAAGTACCTAAAACAACAACAAATCTAGTGAATATGGTAAATGAGCTATATTGGATAAAATATTTCAATGAAATGATCACCACTAGATAGACAAAACATAGAAATACAAATTGCATTGTCATCTTTAGCTTTTTATTACTCAAATTGTCTTTAATTAATATCGTAATTAGTATATTGTTTTACAATTTCAGCTGATTTTTTAACAGAAAAAAAAAAAAAAAAAAAGAATTCAGTTGACTAAACCCATTGGTTCATATATAAACCAATCAATGATGGTCATACAAAATTATAACGCTCGAAACAAAAATAAAACCCATCAACTTTTGAAAAGTTGCAGAAAGCCCCATAAATAAAGAAAATGAGGATCAATTTGATCCCTGTACTAATCATCACCATCTTCATCATCTTCGACACATCCGCCATTGCAGTATCTGAGACAACAGATAATCCCGTTTTCTCAACCGTTGACCATATCATTAACACAACAAGCCAATGGTTCCATTTCCCGACGAAACTAAACCAATCCACAATCGAATTCTCCGTTCAAACCATAATCGCCGCTGTTCTCTCTTTCTTCGCCGCCTCGATCTCCAGCGCCGGAGGAATCGGCGGAGGCGGACTCTTCATCTCGATAATGACAATCGTCGCCGGACTCGAAATGAAAACGGCGTCGAGTTTCTCGGCGTTCATGGTAACAGGCGTTTCTTTCGCGAACGTTGGATGCAATATCTTCGCGAGAAACCCTAAAGCGGGAGGCAAAACATTAATAGATTTCGATTTGGCTCTCACTGTTCAGCCATGTCTGCTTCTCGGAGTTAGTATCGGTGTGATCTGTAACCGTATGTTCCCTAATTGGCTTGTGGTGTCACTCTTCGCCGTCTTTCTTGCTTGGTCAACGATGAAGACTTGTAAAAAGGGAGTTTCTTATTGGAATTTGGAATCGGAGAGAGCCAAGATTAGGAGTCGAAGAGACGGTGATGGGGTCGAGGGAGCGAGATCGCCGCTTCTGAGTAACGAAGGAGAAGACGAGATAGAGAAAGGAGGAATGATTAGGTTTCCATGGATGAAGCTTGGAGTTTTAGTGATCATTTGGTTATTGTTCTTCTCTATAAATCTTTTTCGTGGAAACAAATATGGCCAGGTATGAATCCAATGCTTTTTATTTTGTCCACTGAATTGAATACTTACCCTCTCAACGCCTTAAGTTTTTGTGTGTTTCCCACTTTCCCTCCAAAATATTTTAATTTATAACTATTTTAAAAAATATTTATGACGGCAAAATGACAAGTATATACACAAAGGTAGATGAGAATTGTTAAAAAAAAAAATGAAAATGAGAATAACGAATTGCGATTTTTTTTTACTGCCTTTGAGTTTTAAAACTGTTGATATAAATTTCAAAAAATATCATTTGATTACTTTGCTTAGATAAAAGTATATTTTGGTGATAGATTGTTTTTTTTTTTATAATTGACTTTTTTCTGCTTTCAAATGGCACCTACAATTACATTTTTAGTGACAGAGGTGATTTACAATTCCCTCTCATACAAAATTTAAACGTATTTCTTTTCTAGTTTAACGTATTTTCCTCTAAAAGTTTGTAATTCCTTCCAGATTATTGCAATCTTTATGGCATGATTGAATTATTATAACTTGGTAAAAGTTGACACTTGGGATTGGGACAGGGAATCATATCAATCGAGCCATGTGGAGCACTTTATTGGTTCCTCTCGTCACTTCAAATACCTCTCACTATCTTCTTCACTCTCTGGATTTACTTCAGTGACAGTGTTCAAAGCACCCACACATCACATAACCAAGACCCTGAAAAGGTCCAAATAAATAACACTAGCTTTCTCTGTTGCTTAAAGCAAACCGGTTTGATGAATCTGACACTGAAATGAAACTACAGGAGATTGGAGATGGCAGAAGACCAAACAAGTTGATGCTCCCTGTAATGGCTCTATTGGCTGGAGTTTTGGGTGGCCTTTTTGGTATTGGCGGTGGAATGCTCATTAGTCCTCTTCTTCTCCAAATCGGTATTGCTCCTGAGGTATGTTCTTCTTCACTAGTGTTGTTAATTACCAAAATTTCTTAACTAAAACCAAACCAAACTTTTTACCGAAATAAGCAATTGGTTTCTCATAGTTAACCATGCTCTGTTTAGGTAACTGCAGCAACATGTTCTTTCATGGTTTTGTTTTCTTCAACAATGTCCGCAATCCAATACCTATTACTAGGCATGGATCATGCTGGAACCGCTGCTATATTTGCTCTGATCTGCTTTGTGGCGTCTCTGGTCGGACTAATGGTTGTTAAGAAGGTTATAGCCAAGTATGGGAGGGCTTCGATCATTGTGTTTGCAGTTGGTATCGTCATGGCACTCAGCACTGTACTGATGACAACACATGGAGCTCTTAATGTTTGGAATGATTTTGTCTCTGGTCGCTACATGGGTTTCAAATTACCCTGTTGAGAACAAATTTGTTTCATTTGGTCTCTTGAATCTTGATTTATGGTTTTTTTTTTTTTTCTTGAATTTTAAGCAATATCTCTAGTATTGCAATATCAATAAAAAGAATTTTGTAGTATAACAATTATGTGATTGGGTTGAATTGTCTCTTTTAGACTAATAAACCGATCGAAAAATGTCACACCTGAGATTTTCAGTGTCTTGAAAGTTTTTATAAAAATTTACACTTATTAGTTATTACACTTACACTTGAAATTTCACACAAACCGTATACCAAAGTAACACACTAAATACACTCCACACAAACTTTATTAGGAATCTGCTCTTATAATTATACATTTCTAAGCAATATTAACAACACGTAAGGACTGGACGAAACCATCGACCCTTTTCTTGATCTCATCAGGGTTTGCGCCCACGAGTTTGTCCATCGCATTACCATCTTTCAAGAACAAAAAAGTCGGCATGGCCTTTACCTCTAGTCGACTCGCCACTTCCTGACCAATCCAACATAGTAAAAGAAATTATATACACCATAAATAATCTACCAATTACTTAATTTCACAACAAAATTAATGTCAAGATTCTTTAAGTATTCTTTTCTCTTTAACAAAGGAGCCTTGAACAATGATACATAAGCTAGCTAGAGACATATAACTGATTTTACCTTGACTTCATCGACGTCAACTATGAGAAATAAAGCATCCTTATAGCTCAACGCAAGCTCTTCGAAGAACGAGTTCATAAACACAGAAGGAATACACCATGATGCTGTGAAATGAGCCACAATCTGCAAAATACCATAAAGGTGTTAGCAACCTTTGTTGGTCAAATGGTTATTTCATACAAAATCTGAGCCGACAAAACCTAGTCAGAGTTTTCTTTTGAAGCAAGGATCGGTTATAACCAATTATAAATCATAATCTCCTTTGAAAACCTTATCCTAATATCTAACTTCTTTCATGTGGGTCTGGATCTGAATCAGATTTCTGTTTGGATGTCCTGGATAAGGAAGTGATAAGAGGAAGAGAAACTTACAGGACAACCCTGGTTCTTGGCTTGACTCACATAAAAGTTCCATGATTCTGCTGACTCAACTTTAACAACTCGTGCCATCTCTTGGAGCCTTTTTCTTTTTTTTTCTTGAAGAACGGAGCCTTTTTTTAATTTTATTTTATTTAATACTTTCTGTACTAAGTTGGCTTCTTGTTTCGCCTGTAAAAGGGATAACACAAAGATGCTTCAGTGTTTATCAACTTGGATGATTGGACGGAGACAGACAACAAATCTATGGATAAGTCATATAATAAGTGTGGCCCATTGTATTTCGAGCTATTCATAAAAAATAATTTCGTTACGTAGACAATACATGGTATTAAGAAAAAGCGTTGACCCAAAACTTAAAAGTCTTTTTTTTTTTTGTTATCCGCGATTTCATATGATTTTGGAATTACATTATTTTGGAAGAAACAGATTTTGTCATTTTACTGTTTTCATGATTTAATGACTATATGACTACGTATATGCTGGAGTGATGGGCACATGCTTCTCAGTACTGATTCGTATGGAATTAGCACGACCCGGCGATCAGGAATCAGGAAAACTGGGTTTTTTATTCATCCATTTATATTTATTCACTTGACCCAAATTGAATTTTTTTTTTTTTTTTCGACATCGAAAACGAAAGTTGTACCGATCAGGAAAGCAAAAAAAAAAATGTTATCTGAATTCTCCCTTGATACGACATGCTATTGGAATTGAAAAGATTGATTTAACTCAAATACTGCATAAAGAAAGACACAAACAACTAGACTATCTTGGTCAACCTTGATTTTAATGACCAAAATTAAAGTTTCTTCATTCAACAATCTTGATTTTGTCACTTTATCTACTGTTTTCTTTATTTTTATGACTATATGAAGTAAGCATATAGTTATTACGGTTACGATTATGACTTTATACAGTTATGAAGTAAGCATATAGTTATTACGGTTACGATTATGACTTTATACAGTTATGAAGTAAGCATACTGTCACTTCATACAGTTATTACGGTTACGGTTATAATTTTTGTTTTATTTTAACCTTAACCATTTAATATACGGTTAAAACGGTTACGGTTAAAAACAGTTACGGTTAAAATGGTTACGGTTATATACGGTTAAATATAATTCGTATTTGATGATCATGATAAAAATTAATATTTGACGTTTAAAAAAAAAATTTAATTTCTCTTGAAAAAACTAGATATAATATATCAACTAATATTTATTACTATAATTGAATTTATATATATTTTTAAAATGGTTACAGTTAGAATTTTACGGTTAACCAACGATTTTTATGCGGTTACGGTTAATTAACGGTTACAGTTAATAATTTATGCTTAGCCATATCTAATATAATTTTACGGTTAATAGTTATAGTTTTTAATCATTTTATACGGTTACGGTTTAATTACGATTGAAAACGATATGATTAAAATCTAAAATACGGTTACAGTTAGATTTTGGCCATACATAGTATGCAGTGTTACAAGTCCAAATTAAAAAAAAAAACTTAAATACAACAAAAGACTTAATTCTTATTAATTCAAATGTTAATTTTACAAAATTAACAAATGACCGAATATAAATCTCGTATCTAAGAAATTACATATTGGTGAAAACTCAAATAGGCTTATAGACAGGATAGTTTCCTTTATAAGTTGATGGAAAAAATAAAACAAAAAATCTAAAAGTAGCTAATATATTCCATTTAAAAAGGAAAAAAATCAGGAGAAAAAGGAAGAAAATCTTAATAAATTCAGGAAAAACTAAATAAAAATATTAAAATAAAATTAGTGGAAAACTGAGAGACACCTCTTTGTTCAACAATATATAAGTTAAGGGAGTGGTTAAACGATAATCTCATATTCAACCTTTAAAAAGTCACGTGACAAGCCCCAAAACCCAAAAAAATTGGGAGATCCGCCGACGGCTTCTTCAAGCTATGAAGACGAAGTGGAGACTTCAATCGGAGAAGGCGAGGAAATCGTTGGAAACTCTTCCACCGATGACGATGACTCTTCTAAAAACCGATTCGTGAAGAAACCAGAAGCTTCTCTCGCCTCCGCAACGGAGAATCATTCCTTGTAAAACTGTAATCTCATCTTCTTCGGTCCAAACTCGTTGGAATCTTGATTCTTTGAGTGGTGGAAAAGAAGAGATGAAGAAAACTTACTACCAACGAGTTTGGAGTGAAGAGGATGAAATTGAAGTTTTGCAAGGTATTATTGATTACAAAACCTAGACTGGTTTAATAAAATAAACTTTCGTTTTACTTTTACTGTAACAGAACCTTGCTTTGAGCAATCTCTCCTTCGATCCCAAGGACTAAGGCTGTAATGTCTGCACATATGATCAGGACAGAAACCAAGAACCCAAGTTCGCCTTCCATGTTTTCTTTTTCTTTTTTTTTCATCTAAAGAACTTTCCATTTTTCTTAAATCATAAAACCGTATATTATATGTTTTGTTTACGGTATTTATTTCCATTGTTCTATGAAAGTTTAAGGAAAAGGAAAAGTATAAGGAAACAGCATCTGATTACTTTCCTAAGCCTGCCTGTCACTGCAAGACAAAAAGAGAGATTCGGTTTTGGTCTTTGGAAGTGAGTAAAGTTTCATTCTTTTTCTTTTAATAATTTTGGATGTTTTCTTCTTAGTTTTTGTAAGATATAATTTTCAGACTGAAATAAGAGGTAAGAGGTTCATCACATGTTTAACTATTAGCTTAAAAAAAAGTCAAAGCTCGATAGAAACAGCATGTGGCCTTGTACTCTGTTCTGTAACGTGAAGAGAAGTGAAAAAGATATATGATTCTCATATCTTTTTTTTCTGTAATCACATATGCGAAATTATTATAGTTTTTCCAGGTTGTAATTGGAAAAGAAACATACCTAGTTAAGATTTGTTTAGCTTATTAACATTTCTGTTCTTTCATGGTGTGATATGATATCATACGCTTATGGAAATCTTCAGTCTCATTAGGGAAACAGTTTGTGCAGATATGGTGAAGCAGGAACAGACAGAAACAGAGCAGTGTCCAAGCCAAAGCCATATCTCCATAGAATCTCTTTAAAATTCACATCTCTCCTTGTGAATCCGAAGACGGATCTTGAACCAACATGCGTGGAGTTTGGCTTTATCTCAAGAAGTCTATTAGCTGCTGCAGTGCACAGAAGTCAACTGATGCTGGTGATCTAGACAAGAACCAAATCCAGAAGACGAAGAATCCATCTGAGTGCTCAAGACCATTGTCAAATCTGAGAGATGTCTTTGTCACTAATGGAGATGAAGGAGCTATGCAGAATCCAAGCTGCTGCAGCTCACGGTCTCTGGAGAGTTCCAAGTTTATAAACACAATGAAAATTGAGGGCAGTGCTTGTTATTCAGATAGATTCAAAGGTTTACTCAGCGGAGAATCTTCTTCTGATTTACTTACTGATCGTTGTTGTTCTGAGAGATTTGATGTTGTTACCTCTGACATCTGCGGTTTCGGAGTTCTTTCTTGTCGAAAATGTCATGAGAGAGTCAGAGATCTTGACGCGTTTGAGGTTCATTACCTTTCTAACCACTCTGGTAAGTAAGAGTCGAATTAGATCTCTTTTTTCATTGATTTTTGGTCAATGTTTTGAGTAGAATTTGATTCTTTTTCTTTTTCTTTTTCTTTTCGCAGTCATTAGACTCTTAGCAGGAGATTTCTCAAGAGCAACTGTGGAGTTAATCTGCAAAACGAGAGGGAACAACGTTTCTGCGATTTTGAAAATCCAGAACTTGCAGAGAGTCGTTGCAGAGTTTGAAGATTACAGAGAACTAGTGAAAATAAGAGCAAACAAGCTTTCAAAGAAACACTCTCGTTGTATGGCTGATGGTAACGAGTTTCTTGGGTTTCACGGTACAACTCTTTCTTGCACTCTAGGGTTGAGCAACACCTCTTCAAACCTCTGTTTTTCGGATGAATGTGGAGTTTGTCATATTCTAAGACATGGGTTCAGTCTCAGAACAAGACCAGATGGAATTAAAGGAGTTCTCACAGCATCAACAAGCTCTACGGCTCTTGAGTCTATCGAAATCGATCAAAGAAGGAACATAGGTTCATTGAAAGCTGTTGTGCTGTGTAGAGTTATTGCAGGCAGGGTTCATAAACCTATGCAGAAGTTTGAAGATCCTTTTGGGTTTTCTGAGTTCGATTCATTGGCTTTGGAAATGGGACCAAATTCTAAAATTGAAGAGCTTTATTTGTTGAGTACTAAAGCTTTGTTACCTTGCTTTGTGATTATTTTCCAGCCTTGAAACAAAAACCGATTTGTAAATTTATTCTTTTGTATCATTCTCTTTTTGATATATATATATATATATATATATAATCTTTTTTAACAATTAAATTTTGGACCAAAAGAAAAAGAAGTCAATGACTCTAAAATCTTCTTAAGATTCTTTGGAAATATCAGAGGTTTTGTGTAAAACACAGTTGATACAAGATAAATTTTAAAATTTTCTTTTTTAATGTGTGCAAAGTCGAAAACGTACAAAAGGAAACTAGTAAAATATTTATACGAAATTGATACTGAAAACCACAAATATAGAAAAAGTTGTCAACGAAATCAAAAGTAACCTTGATAGGAGTCTTTTGTCAATATATGTAATTTGCTTTTATTTCCTTTCTGCAAATATGATATTGACACGAATGATAAACTACTATTTTTTCAATGTTTGATTTCCTTATAAACTGAAGCAAAAATAAATTGTGATGAATTCCAATGCTAAACGCAATAGCAATTTCGGATTATACACTGTCTTTTTCACGAATAAAGTATTTATTTCCTTAAAAGTAATACTTTCTCTAATTTGTCTCTTTTAAGAATAGAAAGGTGTCAAAAAAAAAAAAAAAAGTAATAGCAATATTTTGAATTTACTAAAACGATTAACTTGTTTTGAAAATTTCTAGTTGAAAATTTCTGCATCTATGAAAGCTCTTTAACAAAAAAAGAAAATGTCTGCACTTGCATCAACAAACAATAGCCACATCAGCCGAATCTGGAACTGTAAAATCCACGTCTGCATTTGACTGCCACGTAATCAATCGTAAATAGCTCATTTCAAGAGGGATACTATTGTATTTTCCCTCCTTTTAAGGGGCAAAAAAACATTTTTCCGTCCATTGAGGAAGCGAAGGTTTTTTCCGATATTAAATAAAATGAGAGAGAAGAACAAAGAATCTGAAGAAGCTGAACCTTAGGGTCCCGATAACCGAAGCTTTGTGAGAAGCGAGAGCGAAGGAGGTGATCTCTAACCACCTTCGTCTCCGGCGGCGAAAAACTCAAATCTCAATCGAAGAAAACAGGGAAAATAAAAAAAGAGCGATACGAGAGATTAAAGTTGTGTAACGATGTCGAAGAAGAAAACTCCTGCCATGAAGCTTAAGGAGTTCCATGGCGGCTCTATACAATCTGATCTCCTTCTTCCTTCCGCTCCTGGAGTGTAAGTCTCGTCGGATTCGTTTTAAATCTTTCCTTTGGATCGCCTCTTAGTTGGTTTTGCTTATTGGAGATCAATCGAATCCTTGATTTCGTCTTTGAGATTCGAGTGATGTTTCTGCTCGTTTATTCATGGGGATATGATTAGATCTACATCGATATTTTCTGTATTCTGATTGTTTAGGTCTATTGTTACTATCCTTGTATCGAATGAAAAGCGTTTGCGATTTGAAATCTTCGTTTTGAGTTTGTTTCTCTCTTTTTTTTTGATCAATTTTTGTTTGTAGGCTTCCGAAGGCTCCTACGGATCGACCTGTTTATGATAGAGCGCCTTGGGGAGCTTCAAGCAGCCGACCAGATCAGAGAACAAGGCCGAGCTCGTCTCATACTATTAGAACTTTCGATGATAAATCACTGTTTCTGCCTCACACCGCAAATATTGGACGCAATTTCAGTGAGGATGAACGGAAGCCTCTGGATGGTCACTCGGCTCCTCGTAGAGTGGTTAGTGATGATGTATTCCGGGTTCCAAATAGCCGTGTGGAGGTTAAAGCTGACTCGGTTTTAACTGGGAGACATGGTGGTTGGGCAGCGGCGCCTGGTCCTTTCCCTGGGAAGATTAATGATGTGACTCATTCGGTGACTGGGACTGGGAATATTGAGAACTCAGTTTCAGGAACTCACCCTAATGTTTGGACTGGGAGGAAGGAGGTGTCAGTGGGTAACAATGAGCTGGGACAGTCACCATGGACTACACAACCAGCTGTTTCTTCTAATTTGGTCCATACAAGTGCCCTTGAGCAAGTGTCTTCAGGAAGATGGCAGTCCAAGCTTTTGGTTCCTTCTCAGATGGGGTTTGATATTGTTAAGCATTCAGAGATAGAGAGCAGAGCTTATAAGACTAATAGCCCTGTGCCTAATCAAGGAGATGAGCTACATGGAGCACATGTAGAACAGGGCCTGCTCGCTGAAGTTGGGATCCAGGGTGGGAAAAAGTTATCCCGTGAGTATGAACGAACCCCTGGTCCAACTTATCTGGATGTTAAGGAAGCGAAAGTTGTAGCAAACAACAGCAATAAGCCTCATCCGAATTATTCTGACGTTAGGCCTGCTGGACATGTGGTGCAACCAACTGCCCCTTCTGAAGTCGCGGAACGACCTAAGCTGAACCTGCTGCCTCGGACAATACCTCTTGACAGCGTTGAGAAACCTGTGAATGATGGAAAATTGGTATAGTTATTACTTTTTAAGCTGCCTCTTTGGTTTCCAGGTTTCCTTCTTGGTCAACTGTGTTTTCTGATGGCTGGACTCTATATCTGCAGGCTAATGGTGCCTCAAATTTTATTCAACGTGAAACTGGTTATGCGACTCAGAAAAGTACAAACATTTCAAAACCTGGTTTGTCTGCAGATGAGGTTTCTAACCAGCCCGTGGAGCGCCCCAAGTTAAATCTGAAGCCTGTTGCACAGTTGCTTGGGCAGCCAGAAGTTAAGACTGAAAAGGAAAGGTAAGGATGTTTGAAGTTTTATCTAGCTATGGTGGTACTTACTTTTATTGTCCTTTAGTGATACAGAAGAATTGCTTAATTTGTCTAAATTTGTATGAGCTGGTGGCAAATACTGAAAGGATTTTGCTCAAAGTTGTGACATGTTTTGGTATCTATTCAAATTGACATAGATGCTGATGTTGTTGGCTTTGTGTCAAACTATCCTCAGAAGTCCAAGATGGTACAATATGCTAGAACATTGAATTTAGTTCATATTTATTTTCACTAGCTTATGTAGTCTGTCATTCACTTGTCTATAATATCAACTAGACCGCTTCCCTGGCTATAGGTATATATTTGTGTCAAACGCGCTTACGTTTTCTCGTTCATGGTGCAGAAGTGCGGTTTTTGGTGGTGCCAGACCACGAGAACAAGTGAGTGCGGATTGTTTCAACTTGTTTGTGTACTCTTTCTTGTTAAGTTACCCGTTTGTTCATCATCATTTGATTTCATGGCTGTGTAGAGTCATTTAGTTTTGCAACCTGATCTTAACATCTTTTTTTTTTTGGGATAAAATCTAAACCATCTATTTTGCGACTAGGTGTTGAAGGAGCGAGGCATTGATGAGATCGAGCATCACAAATTGGAGCAATCGATAGACAGGTAGAACAGGTTTCCTCTACTGCTCATATTCCGTGTATACTTTCTGGGATCCAACTCTTATGGTTCCATTGAATTCAACTATCTAATTGTAAGCTCTGTTTATATTTTTCCTTCATATCAAAAGGATGACACTCAAACCCACCGAAAGAGTTCCAGAGCAGCAGTCGAATCAAAGGCCAACGGGATCTCCTCGTGACCTGAGGACAAGGAAATTCGATCAAAAGGACGGACGAAGTGTAAGCGACAGTACCAGATCCGAAACCCAAAGAAGAAACTGGCGTGAGAACGATATCAAGAGCTCAAGACAACAACAGCATACTCAGGAGAAGACGAGACATCCATCACCAGAGACATGGCGAAAACCGATTTCCGAGAAACCAGAATCACCAGATGGAACAGGGATTCGTCACGGGAAAGCAGCTTCTGCCCTTGAGCTAGCTCAAGCCTATTCTCCTTTCTCTGACCCAAAATCCGGAACTGGAAGCAGCAATGGTTTTAACGCAAGCCGCAACAACCAAACGCAGCAACCCTTCTCTCGGTTGGTAGGATCAACAACGACACCAAGACAGATTAATGGCTACTGAGTTACTGTTGGTTTGTTCTTTCGAAATTGGTTTTAGTTCCGACTAATTGGATCTTAATTTCTCGAACACATCTCATGAGGTTTGTGGGATTGTTGTGGGAAATTTTAAAGTGATATATTTCCTTAAGATTGGGGTCTGATTACAATACCAAGATATGGTTTACATTCTTCTTCATTCTTCTTTGGTTATACAATAATAATTTGAAAATTGAGGCACCAAAGCATGAACGTATTACTGCAATCGGATGATTGTGTTACGACTGCAACAATAAATTATCAAATACAATAATGACTAGAGAGGAATCTATAGGGAGAGAGGCTACCATCGGATTCTCTTGGAGCAACAAAAGAATACAACCGAGACAGAGATCTGTGCCTTTGCTGCGGCTGTGGTCGTGTTCAAATATTGGTCTGCGAGAAATCATTGGGGGGGAGCTCTGTTTTTTTGTGGATTCCTCTTTAGTCGCTTAAAAAACTCACGTAAGATACAACCAACGGAGATTTGACATTACTGCAGCGTATCAAGCTCATATTACTTCCTTGATTACCATTTACCAGTGACTTTTATGTTACTTCTCAAAGGTTTTTAGATATGGCCATGTCTGTACCTCTATACTAATGAAACATGAATATCTCAAAGACAAATCCTTTCAGATAAAAAAGATCATGAGATTGAGTCGCACGAGAAAGTACTGACATAAATATGACATTACATCATTAACATCCTCAAAACCCCATATGATGATTCAGATCGAATTAAAAAGTTTAACACCTCAATCACAAAGTGCTTCATACATACTAATATATAAGCCTCTCAAGAGGAGGAACACTCTTTCAGCAGATTTGCATCCTCTTTTAACTGTTGTCTGATTTTTCCAGAGCTGCAAGGAAAAAGTATGTAGGTACTTGTAAGTAAATCTTGAAAGACAATAGTATCTGAGTCAAAAGAAACACAACATATAGAGGTTTGGGGACTGTACTGTTGTAGTTGAGAAGCTTTTCAATCAAATCAACATGAGTCATAAGCATACGCCTGCAGCAGTATCTGACAAGCAGGAGGGCATCAAGTGCGTCCCTGCAAAAAAAGAGATATTGTAACTCCATACCTATCGAGGAGCTTAAACAACAATAAGGGCCTAAACAAAAATATGACTCTGAAATATATTTGCTTGCTATAGTCAACAAGCCTTCTTTATCACAAAAATAAAATGTAGAAGCGAAGAGCCAGAAATGCAAAAACCAACAAAGTTCGAATAAGTCTAAGGGCGAAGATCCTTCTACATAAGTCATTGAATCTTCGTTCATACTTATAACAGAATAGATATAGAACCGGCATATCATTAGCTAAGATAGGCACAATAGTCTCTTCCAATAATACATAACCGGCATATCATTAGCTAAAGTCCTAAAGCATTAACCCTTGATTGATTTGCTTCTCCAATAGCGAAATAGTGGTGACTAATCACATACATCAAGTATTCAACCATTCTATCATGTTCAGACAAAGTAACTCTATTTTTTCACACAAAGTCTGATTCCTCCAAGATAAATCATGTAGAAGGGCACAAGTCTAATCAAAAGCCAACAAGTTTTACTTTCTACTTTCAATAATTAACTATTGCATAGCTAAACTAGATAGGCACAAAGAGATTATATACTAGGCAGGGCTAATTTCTCTGAAACTTAAATAAAGTAGTCTTTTTCAGAAAAAAAAGTATGATTAGAGCAAGAAGAATCATGTAGCTTACTTACCCTTCAGTGTAGTCGAGCTGGAGAAGATCAAGATATTGATCCCATTTATTTCCAATCACCTACACAAATCACAAAGTAAAAGCTTAGTATATGCTCAATACTTTATTTCTCTATTAATTTTTTTTTATCGAAATCGATCCAGCACAATAAAACATTCGTATCAGATAAGAGAGAGCAACGATCTCTTCTTAGAGTAACCAAAACCCTAAAAAGAAGGAGTAAAACCCTAAATTGCGAAGGTGAAAAAACCAAACCTTTCCACAAGTGAAGCAACGAACAGGGATGATCATCTTGAGCTAACAGAAGCTTGTACTTGGTCTTGGTCAAGGTCTGTCGCGCTTTCTCTGCTTGGGATTTTAGGGTTTTCTCTCTGTTTGGCGCTTCTTTAAAAAGGTGAAGAACACAAAGGGGCTGTCGCTCTCCTTTGATACTCGATATAAAACGAGGAGAGGCTTCTCCAAGCGACGTCGTATTTATTGAGTTTAATAGGCTTCTCCAAGCGGCGTCGTATTGTATTCTGGTTGATCTGTATTATTGGGCCCGGTTTGATTCGGTTATGTAATCAACATACTAATCCGGCTTTTGGAGCTGGTCAGTAAATTTGTAAATTGAACTCTGAAGAGTATACTTTCGTCTAATTTTATTCTTCCGTTTTTCCCAATATTAATTAACAACAAGATTAGATCAACATCTTAAGGTAATTAAAACTGGCATTGATTTACAGAACAAGTCTGCTGCATAAGATTCTAGTTTAAACAAGCTGAATCTGGTTAGATCTACATCTCAACTCTTAAGGTAATTAAAGCTGGCATATAAAGTCTGCTGCAAGAGGATACTAGTTATACTCGGAGTTATAAGAAACTTAAAACACACTAAACCCGCAGGGTTAACAAAAGGATGATTAGGAGGCAGCTTGAGCTAAAGGATGATGATGATGATGCTAGCTTGAGCTCAATCAAACGTAACCTTCTACGCTAGATCTTGATACCCTCTCCTCTTGTAAATTCCCAAACAGGATTATAAAGGCATCCAGCAGACTCTTCCTTTCATTCCTCTCATTATCGCCATTTTCACTCTTCATTCCGCTTTCAGCTAATAAGAGTTCATCTTCTTCAAACTCGTTTTCCAATTCAGCCGAGTACAGATACCTACAGTTCCATGCCGGTATATTAGCCAGATGTATACAAAACAGTTTACGTCTCTTTATGCTGTAAATTCACAGTTTAGTTCTGTCAGAAAACTAGATGGCCAGTCTCAACAGCAGAGAAGATCTGGTACACAAAATCTCTTCATTACTCAAAAGTTCAATCCCTAACACTGATAGTCTGATAGTGGTTTACACAACAGAAGGACCTAAAGGGTTAGTGAAATTGATATTATTACCTAGTAGGCTTTTCTGATGGAGCCCAGAAGAAGCAAATGAGAGCCAATAGTGCATAGGCAAGCAGATACCAAAATGCTGGGATCATCCACATCTCTAGCCAAAGATAACTCATACAGTCATTGACATAAACCTGATTCAGAAAACGAAAAAGGATATGTACTCAGTTACACACTCCTATGATTTGTCGTTTCAAGTGATTCACCGAAGCTCTCATTGGACTAGCGAGCTATTACCTCCACATAAATCCAAGCAACGTTGAGTACCACCATGATTACAAGTGCAGTAGCAAACTTCCTGTAGAGCTGCAGCTTAGCAATGTTCCTCTTATTCAGCTACAAGAAAATACATGTAATTAGCAGTGATGAAAATTTTATGAAATGGATCTTGGTAGATGGCACAATTGCAAATTTTCAACAGTTAGCAGGAAAAATATTTATAAGTATGTTGCAAGCAGAGTCCCTATTATGAATCATCAAAGGAATAAAAATATTATAGGTTTCTTACTTTGAGCTTCTTAAGGGTTTTCCACAAGGACCTGAAGATCCACTGAACACAGCAAGTTTCCAGTATAGCCCAAGAGAGCATTAAGAATGTCATTCCATTTTCAGAAATGTTCCCAAAGTGTTTAGCCAACCCGAGAGACTCACTTATAACAAAGCATAGGAAACCAAGAAGAACCATCCTCAGTGTTATTCCACTACGGGTAGGCTTCACTATCCAATATCCCGAAGTTATGAACAACAGTAGAAGCCGAGACAATGCCTTTCTCACAGAAGAAAAGGTTATTGCCCATACTGTAACCTTCATAGGCCTTGTACCAGCTGAGTCGAGATAGGCGAAATCAAAGTACAGGAAGGCCAATTCACACATGGTAAATGCAATTACCAAGCAGATATGACGATGCAATTGGATTCCATCCTTCCAAAACCGAACAACTTGTGGAAACCAAACTAGGCCAAGCACCACATAAGCTAAAAACATGAATCCATAAAACTTCATCAAAGGAGCTGTCTCTGCTGGTAAATAACCATCAAGGTTCTTCCATACTGATCTTCCTCTGACTACAGTACCATCCAAATCTAGATCGCATGTCATGAAGAATACAGTATAAAGCCCTGTTTTGTTAATCACCAAAGCTTCTGCTGACATTTTCACTTCTTCCTTGTTCTCTTCGAAGAAAGTTGGAATCCGTATAGGCCACTCAGATTCACTGGGATCTCTCTTAATTATAACCTCTCCCAGATTGCAAGATCCAGCATGTGCAAGCTCTGGTGTACAGCAAATGTCATCACTTTTGAAAAAAGACCCACCAATTTTAAGCCGGTCCTTTATCTCAAACACTACAGTTTCAACCAATCCTGAAGTCGCCAGCTTGGAACTCTGTTTGCTAGCAGCTTCCTTCGTCCTCACAAAAGTAATATCATCAAACCTGAACAACATTACCAAGAAAAAAGAACTAAATTATATGAATATGCAAGAATATAGACCTAAAGATAACTACTTCAGAAACAGCCAAAGCACCATGAAACCCTAACTGAAGAATTCTGATTCACAAAACAAAACCCTAAATCAACCAAAACAAAGTCAGGAGAGAAAGCTACCTGATAAAGGACTTTCCCTTGGAATGTGAACGAGAAGAAGAAGCAGCATTGACGTCCTGAAGCTTGGAAGCGTAAAGAGCTTCACTGTCACCGGAAACATAGAGACCGTTGGAGATTTTGGTGAAGCGTAAGTTGTCATACTCATGAATCTCAGCATCCGCAGCGTTGATCAAGCTTCCGATGAGCAAAATCACAACCACACAGAACCCTAGAGACTGATTCGCCATCGTTGAGCACCACTAAGCTTACTTTGCTTAGCTTTTGAGAGCAAATGGCTTTAGTGTGTACTGTGTGATCGACTCGTGTACAGTTAACACGTGTATGGGGGTATTATTGACCATCTACGTTTTTACAGATATTTAATGATATTGCTTTACTACTTTCTTTCTTTTTCGCCTATGATATTGCTTTTCTAGATTTTCTCTTTTTGGAAAATATGATGAGGCTCTTTTTAATAGTAGCTTCTTTTGAAGTTCTGATTTATGCATAAAAAATCGATTAGTTTTGAATATACTATCAAATATGTTTGTTTTCTTCTCTTACGAATATTATTCTGAGTTGAATGGCGAATTGGCGATGGCTAATTATATTATATGATTAACCAAAAGAATTTTCTATGGTGACTATTATTGAGTATTGACTATTGAGTAAGGTTAACGAGCTTATTAATAAGCTAAATGTATTAGTAAATCTGTAAGAGGAAAGTATTATCTATACAAACTGTTTAAATATTTGATTGAATCTGAATATTCACTTGTTTTTTTACCGAGACTGTAATTACCGACGTGGACAAAGATAATACTACTGTACTTAACAAATACTCTATAAATAATTAGGCAAATCTGCTCTTTTAATATTATCCATCGTTGTCTCCAAAGAAATGATTGAAGAGAGCATTTATTGAACAATTTGAAAATGTTTTGTAAAGAAGGTTAGACTTGGACCAACCAATGACGAAATAAATCAGCTTTATCAATTATATAAAAAAAAATGTTGTTCTTACCTAACATTGACACATCTGATCTGATGATAAATTCCGGTTAATATCTCCGGTAACCATAAGATGAGATATCGAACTGACTTCTTTCGGTCCGATTCTCATGACCGTACGGATACGAATCCCCAAAAAGGTAATCAGAAGTCGTCTTCCACGGATCAGAATCGTTGCTTTCCCAGCAAGAAACAACAGCCGCACGATCTTCATCTTCCTGGCGTCTTTTGTCACGTGACACACAAGGAAAATAACCTCCGAATATAACTTCACAGAGATCCGTCGCTTCTAAGCCGTAACCAGACGGAACATACAAAGCTTTCACTTCTCCATAATCTACAGCTTCAGGCTTTGTTGTTTCATAGCTTGAACTATGATCTTCTTCTTCCTCTTCATCATCATCATCATCATCATCATATTCTTCATCTTCATCATCGTCTTTTTCTTCTTCTTTAATGGTTTCCATTGGTTTGGCATCTACTACCGGTTCAGCAAAAGATACACGTTTCTTAACAACATTTTTCTGACCACCATCATAAATTCCGATGGGAACAGGAGTGATAATCTCAGGAGGAGAAGGAGGTTTTGCCTGAGCAGCGGTTGAAGAAGGGTAACAAGTTTCCACCGATGGAGGATTAGGTTTTCCATAGGTTGCAACAATGTCGTAGCCACCACCGTACGGCGTCGGATCGTACTCGTCAAACTCCGGCTCGTTGAAGTCGGCAACAGAGGCTACAGAGCAATAGATGCTGAATTGAGGAGGAGATTCGTAGGTTGTATAGAGATTCGGATCATAGAACAAGTGTCTAGGCTCAGACATGGTAGAAACAGAGTAAGCAACAGATGCAGAGGTTGTCTCAGACTCAGATCCATTCCAATTATAATAATTGTAACTCATTGGATCGAAACCAAACTGCTGCTGTTGACTTTGATAATAATGATTCTGATCATAGAGATTAACCTGATCGAAATCGTAAGGGATCTGGTAATTCTCATAGTAATTAGCCATCTGGGAAATGATGATCTTGAAAGTCTCTCTCTTTCTGGTGTTTGGGCTGAGCTATGTTCTGTAGATAAAACTGATTTGAGATGTTTGGTTTAAGTCCGGGTAGTGTAATATTGTTCCATGTGATGTGTTGACAAGTGGGGACGACTGATGTAGATGGTGGACGAGTGTGTAAGTGACCCTACAAAAAAAGAATCTACAGACGTATAACGTATTACTTGTCTTGTCTGCAAATGTTGTTGAGAAAACGTGGCTAAAAGAGCGGTGGACAAAAAAATCAAAACCAAACTACTCTAATTTAAATCGATGGGTATATAATGAATGGTTTGTGCCAATCATCTCAAATTTGTTTCAGCTTAAATTTTTTGACATAAATGACAAATATTATTTTAATAGCTGGCTTACTAAACTTCCAAAATTTATTTTTAAAAACAGTCCCACCGACTAAATTAGAAATATTTTACTTTTGGTGTTATTTACCATACAAAATGATTACTACCTAATATATAAAAAATTTGTAAATTGGCTGACATTATCTTGGTGATTCTCGAACGTTTGGAGAAGAAAAAATAAGATGTTTTGTAGAAAATGTCAATTCCCGGTTTGGTGGGTATTAGTAAAAGATTTAGTTAAATAAAAGTGTGGTTAGATTTATTTACTCGGATCTGTCATAATAATATTGTTTGGTCTTGTTGTTGTCAATTGTCAAGAGAACAAAATTAGTGACAAAGGTATACAAGATTCTTAACTGATCTTTAAATTAAAACCAAACTAAAACCTAACATACATATTTTAACTAAAATCGGGTGTAAATGGTTTGAGTACGACAACTTAAACCAAACTTCGAAGCTTGATTCTCACTTATGATTTAAGTGATAAATGTAATATCTTTTGCCGAAGCCTATACTAGGCGAAAAACTTAAAACCAATGATTCAAATTTAAGTTCATCCTACATAACAAAAAAAATATATAGTTCAAGAAGATACGGTGATATAGTATCATCATTTGATACTAGTAGATTTTACACCCGGCTTCAATAAGCTAAGGACTAACCGATCGATCAAAACTCGCAAACACAACACACTGTTACAACGGTCGTCTCATCATTCATAATTCAAGAAGAATCAGAAGCAGCTGGTTCTTGTCTTGGTTTCCTCTGCTCAGGAGGTGGACCGTCTCTTTTTCTTTCGTACCTCTTGCTTTGATACTTGGAGTTATTACGCTGCTTTGGTTGGTATGTCGGGTATGTGCACGGGATAATCTCTCCATTGATGTACTTGTCACCTAGACGGAGCAAAAACCAATCCAATTATCAGACCAAGGATACAGAGCGAGAGAGAGAGAAACAGGAAGAGAGATCCTAGAAACATTATGATCATGCTTAGATGAGTTACCTCCATAGTCTTTGTTCTTGACATCTATGTAGGAGTCAGGTAAAACCCAAAGAACTCCAGGCAAACCTGTGAAAGCATTGAAAGACTGAGCAGTCAGTATCTTGAAGGTTTTAGACGATTACAATCATAAACTTTCAGGCAAGGGACTTAAAAGCTCATCTTGATCACTAACTAACCCTTGAACTTCTCAGATGTTTCTTCGTCGATGGTGCATTGGAATCCAGTATATGTGGTGGTACTGAATGCATACATGTTCTTCTTTGCCTCTTCCATGCTGGAATATATACAAAAGTACACTCAATAAGCACACACAAGGACTTGGCTATGAACAGCTCCAAAATAGCTAGCCGAAACAAATAAACTAAGTTTGAGTCATCTCTTAAGTAATGCAAAGTCAATTCCCTGCCTTGTCCTGGAAATTCTAGTCAGAAAGAATCCAAAATGCAATGCTCCAAACAAGTGCACATAAAAACTCCTTGACACATCAAGACACACTATCGGCAAAATCTACATTTTATGCATAGCTCAAAGAAAACAAGCAAAACACATGCTACTACTTGTCCTTTTAGTTTCCTTCACAAACTCGCAAAGGAGAGGCTGGGGGTGTTTCAACGGTACAAAAACAACAGTTAGACATATGAACATATTGTTTTCATGTTCTAGATAACCAATTCAATACATAATGTTTTGCTTTCAGTATGCAATAACAAAAGCAGCTGAAGATACCCTATTACTCTACTTTGTTACTTGTAAAAAATCACATCATAGCTTGAGTTTAAGCAGCTGAAAGAATCAATTCGACGTCCTCTTCCCCATATCTCGAGTCTGAGTTCAAGAACCTCGAAACAGCATTTTCAATTTCAAGTAAAAGTAAAGCAATCTATTCGACAAATTTTATAACAAGCTATATCAAATGTTTCAACAGATGAAAGCAAATCACACTAAAGATCAAACTAATTTATCCAAAACGAACTAACTTAAACCCACTTTCAACCCTCGGATAAAGTTCAGAAACAAATTCTGGAAACTTATCAACTTCAAGGCAAATTTAAAGCTCAAGGTTTTACTCAGCTCACTAAACCCTTACCTTACATTATCATCACAAACCAAGTAAAAACCCTAATCTCATGAAACCAAATCTTCCTAAGCTCAAATATAATTTAAAATCAAAGCCTTGTGACAAGTCCATTAACAACTAAATATGTCGAAATTAATCAACAACATCACAAAGCAAAAACGAACCTTCCAAGAACAGTAGCAAGAGTGTTCAGGTAAGTATCAATCATCTGCTCCCTAGTTGGCGCTGGATCCTTGGGAAACTCCATTACAATAAGCCAATGATTGTAATCGCATCCAGGAAGCATAATCGTCTCTCTCTGCTCATTACTACTGCTCCGTTTCGACGAGTAATCCGAATCCACCGTCGCAGCCTTCACAATCGCCACCCGACGCCGAGACCCAGCGGTGGTTGAGATACTCCGGAGCAAAGGATTCCATATCTCGCCACCAAGGCGGATACCAGAGAGTGTAGGAGAGCGATTCAGGTAGCTTGTGGGAAGCAGAGTTTTGGGGAGAAGCGAGGAAGAAGAAGAAGTAGTGAAGGAAGCCATTGCAATTTCAGAAATTTCGAGTGTGTTCGTTCAGTTGACACTTTCACTACAGATTTGGAGGGGATAAGATATTTTTATTTACCTGCTGCGTGATGAAGATCCTACAATACGGCACCGTTTAAACAAGCAAACGACACCGTTTAAGGAGGCCCATTAGATAGTTTGGGCTTCTTATATTCTTTATTTCATCATATATTATTATTTTTTCCCGTAAATTCAAACGCCAACAATGTAAAACTAATTTAGGAAAGAAAAATACAATTTTCCTTCTCAGCAATGGTGTGTATCGTCTTCCACTGGGAACTGTGTTTTGGCTAAAAAAAAAAAAGCAATCTATTCGACAAGATATTTTGGGTGAATCCAGAGAAGGAGCAAAATGCTGTTCACTAGCAACGACTGTAAAGTAGAAGTCTTTTCTGACGACGAAAGGTTTAAAGGCTCTTATCACCGAGCGATTCTGGAAGAGATCCCAAAGGAACCAGGACACCAAAAGCTCAAAGTCCGTTACTTGACGTTGCTCAATGAAGACGGCTCAGCTCCTCTAACAAAAGTTGTCGATCAGAGCTTTATTCGACCTCTTCCACCGGAGGAACGGAACAACGGCGTCTTTGAAGGATCAGTGGTTGATGCTTATCTCAAACATGGGTGGTGGACTGGTGTGGTAATAAAAACAATGGAGGTCGAGAAATATTTGGTTTACTTTGATTCCCCTCCAGACATTATTCAGTTTGAGAGAAAGCAATTGAGGGTTCATCTTGACTGGACCGGCTACAATTGGGTCCGACCTGACCATAAGGTTCTGATTTTTTTTTGTTTTTTTGTTTTTTTTGCATTGTTTCTTCCTTTTGTTGCATGTCAAAGTTTTAAACTTTATGATCCGTTGTTATATGTTTGGTTGTCCTTGAAGGAATTGATCAAATCTGACTTTGGTCCCGGGACAGTGGTGGAATTGAGAGCGAATTATCCCTGGATAGCCTGGATTCCAGTAATTATCGTTAAGGAATTGGAGAATGAGAAGAGATTTATTGTCAAGTACTTTAATGACTCCTTCAAGTGCAGCGGGATATCGAAAATCGAGACCGTTGATTCGCTAAGAGTCAGGCCTACGCAGCCTTCTTTTTCTGTTGGAAAGTATGACTTGTTGGATCATGTTGAGGTTTATCATGGTTCTGAATGGCTTCAAGGTTTGGTGAGGGGAATTATCTTTGAGGGACGATACATGGTAAGTTTCGGGAAAACAAAGGCGGCGTCGCAATTCAATCACTCAGATTTTAGGCCTTCAATGGAATGGAAAGATGGAGTTTGGCATAAAAGAGCTAAGGTAACTATATATCTCTTGTTTCAGTCAACATTGTGTGTTTAGTTTATTTAATGGGACATCTTTGAAGCTGAATTGAAGTGTTGTTATGTTATTTCCATTATCAGCCAAAACGCCAAAGAGAAACTCCTTTACCCGGCAAAAGAAACAAGTCAGTGTCTGAGGAGCATAACATCAAATGTTACACTCGGAAGAGGAAAAAAGGAGAACCAGAACACAATTCAGACCTCAATAAGACTGGTATGTCTTCAGTTTCACTCTCATTCTGGACATTAGGACCAGCTTGCAATGGTCAAAACTAAAAGTCTGATATCAGTAAAACCAGTGATAACTATTACTGGTAGATTCGCTAATAAAATTTCTTGATTTTCTCGTTGTTTTGGGTATGCTTTGATCTGTCTAGCCTCGGCTCGGACCCCCAATGCAAAGGTTTTGCCTTTCACGAAGAGGTCACCATTTTGGAAGACATATGAGTCAATGGAGGTTTTCAAAAGACTACCACAAAGTCCTCATTTCAGCCCATTGTTTGAGACTAGAGAAGATTTTCGTGAAGGGTTTGCATTATGTATGATTGTGACTTATTCTGGTTTATTGGAGAAATTAAAAGATCTTGAAACCGATGTTCCCATAAGCCAACTAGATAGCCTCAAAGATTCATTTTCTGAGCTAGAGAAACACGGTTTCGATGTTACAAGGCCTTTATCACGGATCGACAAGCTGTTGGAACGCAAAGACAGACAACTTAGTATATTGGAGGAACTAAAAGGTTTGAACAAAGGGATGACAGATCAATCTAGCAAAAGTCGCAAGGCTAAACAAGAGTTTGATGAGGCGGAACAAAAGATTCTAGAGGTGAAACATAAGATTCTTGAGCTGCAGAGGCAAGAAGCAGCTTTGAAAGAACGAAAGGAAGCAGCAAAAGAACAGAAGGATGCAATCTACAAAAAGATATGTCATGTGAAGTCATGTGCAAGAGATCTTGATATAGAGCTTCAAGATGTGGAGTCTGAGTTTGAGACAATTTTATCGGCTCCTTGGTAAGTTACCAAAAACAAAACTATTATGACCTCTTTCTAAGTTGACTTAGAGATTTGTCTGAGATCATTATCCCTTATGGACTTATGGTTGATGATGATGATGTTAATATGGTTGGTTAGTGGTGCTTAATAATTGAACCAAGTGATTAAGTGGCACTATTAGTGCTATTAACCAGTTCTCTTCTTTTATTTTTCAGCATTTTATCTAATTTTAGCCTTCATTTGTGTGGATTTCAGGTAAAAAAGTTATCAAGAAGGAACAAAAGTGCAAAGTATAGTTCAAGAGCAGAGTCGAATGTCTTTTGTAGTCAAAGAAGCTTTATGTGGTAGAGACTTGTGAACGAAAGGGTCTTGGTCTATTTTTTGGTCCTCTGGTCATGTAGAGAAGACACGCCAACTTTTTTTTTTTGGTCGGAAATACGCACTCTTCTTAGTTTTGACTTCTTACATTATTTCAGAAGAGTTTGCAAAATTGCTAATGTGTAAAAACGTCATAATCAAATAAAGTAGAGAAATTTTGAAAAATACCACATTCCGAGTACCACTTTTTACAAAATCATATAGTAAATGTATATCTTTCGTTAAAAAAAGATCGAATATCGATATATTTACTTTATAAAAATAATTTTGCGTACGTTTCATACAAATAATTTTCTATAGATCCATAAACAAGTATATTGCTATAAATTTTGATACCTATAGTCCTCTTATTTCATTAAGGAGGAGCCAAACAATTCTTAACGACCTTGAACGTCGGTGAGAGTAACGTCATTAATACTACTACCGGTTTCTCCGCTGGGCCAATTACCTGAGCTCCCGCCATTTTTGACGTTTCTGTTCCTTCCCGCCGTAAACGCAGGATGCATCGGAGATGGAAGATCAATGGCGTTATGTCCCAACATGAAGACAACAGAGGACATGTCTGGTCTGTCCGAAGCGTTTTCTTGCACACAAAGCAACCCAATGTGTATACATTTCATCACTTCACTCTCATCATAAGTCTCTTGATCCATCAACTTGTCTTTGATCTCTGTTGCTTCACCTTTTCCCCATAGACTCCAAATCTACAAGACGAAGAAACAAACATTTGCTTATGTGTTTCTCTGTTTTTAGCAGTCCAAGTTATGTGAAAAAAATGAAAGTTTTAACTTACATGTCCAACTAGATTCGAAGATTCCTCGAATAAATAACTGTTTTTCTTTCCGGTTATGATCTCTAAGATCAATACTCCGAAGCTGTAGACATCGGATTTCACAGAGAACTGGCCGTCCATTGCGTATTCCGGTGACATGTATCCACTGTGACAATGAGATTGAAACGACCTTAAAGATAAAAGAAAGAAATTGTAGAGTTTTGTGGGGTTTAAGAAAAAACCAACTCACTATGTTCCAACAACCCGATTTGTGCTTCCTTCGACTTGGTTGCCCCCAAATATTCTAGCCATCCCAAAATCTGCAATCTTTGGTATCATTTCGTTATCAAGAAGTACATTGCTGGCCTTGAGGTCTCTGTGGATGATCCTCAGTCTTGAATCTTGATGAAGATACAAGATTCCACGAGCAATCCCGCGGATTATCCCCTTTCGTTTCGGCCAATCCAACTCCGCTCTATGCTCCTCCTCTATGAAAAGAAACAGGGAATCAAATTCAAAGTCATGATTGATCTTCTTGAAAAGGGAGAATTTTTTAAATCTGTGTAGGAAAAGTTAAACGTACTGAAAATGAAATAGTCTAGGCTCTTGTTTGGTAAATACTCGTATATCAACATCTTCTCTTCCAATTCAACGCAACATCCTAAGATCCTCACGAGGTTTCGATGCTGTAACTTTGATATTAACTTGATCTCGTTCTTGAACTCTTCCATTCCTTGGCCTGAGTTTCTCGACAACCTCTTCACTGCTATTTCCATACCATTTTGTAACACGCCCTGAATAGAAACAGAGGAAACACTGTCTACTACTTATTGAACTTATATAGTTTAAGCATGTCAAGATGGTTGTTTTCCTTCTCTTCCTCACCTTATAAACCGGTCCAAAACCACCTGCTCCAAGCTTGTTTTGAAAAGAAAAGTTATTTGTTGCTGCAGCGATCGTGCTAAACTCAAAGAGAGGCAGCTCCCGGTTTCTTGATTTGTCCTCAAGCTCTTCAAATATGAACGAGTCTTCAAGATCAAAAGAGCTTGGTGCGAAGGTTGATGGAGCTTTTCTAAGCCTGTTAGACTCTGCACATGAGCATGTTTTCAACCTGTTAGCTGTGAGCAAAGTAAGCAAATATAATCTTAAAAATATCATCATCAGAGAATTTCTTACGTCGTCGTTTCCTTAAGAAACAGAACAAACCGATCATTAGTAACAACACGAATGCAATCAAACTGAAGAGAATTAAAATAAGCCTCTTCTTCCCTGATGAGCCATTTCCATTCCACCGCGCTGAAACAAGCAAACAAATCAAAATGATAAATACGTCTCTTCTATCTCCTTTGTTTCAATGAGAAAGTTGCAGAGTATATGTACCTAACTCTTCCTTATCTACGCGTAGGTAGAAATCTTGTCCCGAGCTCAAGTATGTCCTTGTATCCAACATATCACCGTGCCATGTCAAGCACCCTTTTGCTCCATCTTCGCTCTCGTGGTAAGCGCTCGCATAAGCCACACAAGAGCAGTTCTTTAAGCACCTCTGTTCACATTCCTTCAATGTTATGTTCATATCCACACTTACACTTGATGTATTAGGAATCTTCACACGCTTCAATTTTGCAAACCCTTCTTTCCCGTTACATATCGAACCTGTTTTCCTCCTCATGCAACCATCCGAAGCATCTCTCAAGAACCAATCTCGAGGTGTCTTAGGCTCGTATCCCGGTAGGCAAGCACACTCAAACTTGTCTGGACTAGTGGGATCACAGTAACCGTTAAGGCCACAGTGGTTGTAGTTGTCACACTTCTCTTCAGGAGCTGACCAGAACCCAATCCATTTCTTATCCCTCCCATTCCATCTGAACCGTTGTAGAACTCCCGTCTCGTTTAGCACCATTAGTGTTATAACTGAAGGATCCAACACTCCATAAGTGATTGATACTTCATCCGGATTATTCACAAAAGAGATATTGAAGATAAACTTGTTTGTCATTTCAGGCACACCACTCCATCTTTGCCCTGTCCATGACCCAGTACGCCACCTCGGAGTCAAACCTTTGTACATCATAAGCTGTGGAAACCCTCTACGTTCTATCCGATATGTAATGTTTCCAGAACCAGGGTCACCAAGAGATCTCCACGATGTCATAACGCGATCCAAACCGTCTTGACGAGTGAATCCAAACTTCATAAAGGGAAGCATAGTGTTTGTAGGATGATTAAAGCTCTCCCAGAAAGTTTTCCCTGAGACAGGATCAACCAGAACAAGGTTTCCTAAATCGGTTAGCTTCGCAACTAAAGCTGGTTCTGAGATCTTATCAATAACATCAGTAGACCAGATAGGCTCTGTTCCATTGACAGATGTATACACACAAAGATTCCCTCTGCTGCTGAACTTTATCAGACCAGATGTGTTGTTAACAGGATGGTCTCTGTTGGCAACCCATACAACAGTCTGCTCAGAGACTTGAGCATACCAAATCCCAACATAGCGGAGCTTTGAATTCCCCAGGCTAAAGAATCCAAAAGCGAATCTTTTTCCCTCAGAGAAGATAACATCACCATCTTTCAAAGAGTGTGTTCTCATGATCGTGTTGTCAGAGCAACAAGATTGAATCAGGAGGGAGAGTGAGAAAAAGATGAAGAAGATCTTCATTCTGTGTTGTGTTTCTGATTAGAGTTTGATGAAACATATAAATGCCGTGTCTTGTTAAAAGCCAAGTGGGCCTCACCTGAGCTAACAACATTAACTGTGGATATCAAAATCAGTCACACCTTGTTCCGGATTTTACTCAAAGGTTGAACTTTCAAAAGTTGTAAAAAAAGCTGATTCATGTGATTTAGAACATGACACGAACTAAAAAAATGGTTACCAAGACCGTGAAACCTTTCTTCTTTGTCCATTTAATCATTGCCTCTTTCACTATGTAGGAATAAGTCCACGCCACCACAATTTCCCTACGATAATAAATGCGTACTTATGTATCAAACGACACGCATATATATTATGATATTTTAAGACCTACAGTATTTTATACACAAATGATATGATAATTGAAACAGAGATAACAAAAGTCATATAAGACATATATCATTTCTCTTTCGTGTTTGGGTTAAGCTCAAGTAAAGGGAAACCTGGATTTCTTCACTCTTCTTCAAGCGCCTTTCCTTCCAAAAAATCTTTGAAAACTGCTATATCTATGCATCCATTCCACATTCACTCTCATGGTAACTGTGCTCTTTATCCTCCTTAGTTAATAACTCTATGAGACTTATTAACTATTCGACCTTAGAAACACTTACCATGCCATAGCAGATGAAGATAAAGTTGATAATGACTGGCAATTAAAAAACGAATTATGCAACCTGCAATAAACATAATGCAGACAGAGTTATGGAAAATAACTCTACGAGACACGTTAACCACTACTCCACGAAATATGCAAACTATTGGACCTAGAAACACTTACCATCCCATTCCCAAAGCAGGTGAAGATAAAGTTGATAATGACTGGCAAATCAAGTTAAAAAAAAAATGCAACCTTCAATTAGATACTGCAGAAGGATATCCATAATTCCATCATATCAAGCATTTAGTTGGCTGTATAACGGAAAACTTTGGTAATTATTCAAAAAAACTTGACTGCAGTTATGGTTATCCTCTAAAAATCTTGTCCAGTAAAAAGATTGTGCACAGAAGCACATGAATATGAGAAAGAAAAGAAACACGTAACATCAGAAATATATGCATACCTCAGCCATCGTTTGAGTTTGTCTGCCAAGTTCTTCACTGAAAAGATACCGATTGGCCCCAAAAGCTTCACATAAGAGTCTTTCTTTTTGCCATTTTCCCCAAATAGAAGACAACAAATACATTTTTATACCTATTACATTATTTAAGATCTATGCTAATTCCTCTTAGAGGCAAAGAGAAGAAGCATATATATTTTCTAACAAAACAGCACAATGAACTTACTTGAGCTGCATATTGAAAGAGCAAAACGACAACGTTATCTAAAAGAGCAAAGCAATTTGAGTTTTATACTATCTTTTATGTTGTAATCAAAACAAGATATATATCTCTCAACAATGAGTTTATTATATTGTTTATAAACGATTTGAATATTTTTTTAACGGCCATGAACAGAGGTAAGGGTAATGTCATTAACAGAAATGTTGTTTCCTCCACTGGAACCGCTGCCACCATCATTATTTTCTCTCATCCTCTGGGCCGTAAACGGAGGATGCTTGGGAGAGGGAAAATCAATGGCGTCATGACCCAACATGAACACAACAGTGGACATGTCTACTCTGTCTGATGCATTTTCTTGCACACAAAGCAACCCAATGTGTATGCACTTCATTACTTCGCTCTCATCGTAACTCTCTCGGTCCATTAACTTATCTATGATCTCTGTTGCTTCACCTTTTTTCCATAGATCCCAAATCTACAAGAAGAAAGAAACAACAATTTGCTTATGTTCTGTCTTGTTCCTCTGTTTATGTGGAAAAAAGGAAATTTTTACTTACATGTCTGACTAGATTTGAAAATTCATCATACAAAGCACTGTTTTTCTTTCCTGTTATGATCTCTAATATTAATACTCCGAAGCTATACACGTCGGATTTCACAGAAAACTGGCCGTCCATTGCATATTCTGGTGACATGTATCCGCTGTGCAGTGAGATTGAAACTACTTAGGATTGAAAGATTTTGGACAGTTTTGTGGGGATTGAGATAGATTAACTCACTATGTTCCGACGACTCGATTTGTGCTTCCTTCCATTTGGTTTCCCCCGAAGATTCTAGCCATGCCAAAATCTGCAATCTTGGGAACCATTTGGTTGTCAAGAAGTACATTGCTGGCCTTGAGGTCTCTGTGGATGATCCTCAGTCTTGAATCTTGATGAAGATACAAGATTCCACGAGCAATCCCGCGGATTATCTCCATTCTTTTTGGCCAATCCAACTCTGCTCTCTGCTCTTCATCTACGAGACCAATAAGAAAAAAAGAAACAGGGAATCAAATTTAAAGCCATTGATCTTCTTATATGGGAGAATGTGAATATGTAGACTAAATGTATCAGAAATATTGAACATACGGAAAATGAAATAGTCTAGGCTCTTGTTTGGTAAATACTCATATATCAACATCTTCTCTTCCAATTCAACGCAACATCCTAAGATCCTCACGAGATTTCGATGCTGCAACTTTGATATCAATTTGATCTCATTCTTGAACTCTTCCATTCCTTGGCCTGAGTTTTTCGACAACCTCTTCACCGCTATCTCCATACCGTTTTGTAACACACCCTGAAGTACAAAAAAAGGAATCATTCTCTACTACATATTGAACTTAAAGATTACTCTTTAGGATTATTGATCAAGATTTGAATTTAGATACATAGTCTAAATATATGTGAAGATGGATTTTGCATCTTTTAACCTTATAAACAGGTCCGAAACCACCTGCTCCAAGCTTGTTATGGAAAGAGAAGTTATTTGTCGCGGTAGCAATTGTGTTAAGCTCAAAGAGAGGTAGCTCCTGGTTTCTTTCCATGTCCTCTTCAAATCTGAATGAGTCTTCAAAATCGAAAGAACCCAGAGCGAGAGTTGTTGAAGATCTTCTATGCATGTTCAGCTCTGCGCTTGTGCATGTTTTGAATAGTTAGTTGTGAGCTAAGCAAGCAACATATGAGCTTGAAAGATACATAATCGGAGATTGACTTACTTCGTCGCTTCCTTATGAAACAGAACAAAATGGCCATTAGTAACATTACGGCTGCAATTAAACTGATGAGAATGAAAACGACTCTCCTCTTCCCTGATGACTCATTTCTGTTCCATTGCGCTGAAACAATCAAGCAAACTGATAGTAAGTACTTTGAAATCCTCTGCATTGACATGTTTCTTCTATTCTCTTTTTTGCAAAGAAACATAACGGTTGTTCTCAAACCAACAAGAACTTGTAGAATTTAAAAATATACCTAACTCTTCTTTGTCTACACGCATGTAGAAATCTTGTCCCGAGTTCAAGTATGTCCTCGTATCCAACATATCCCCGTGCCATGTCAAGCATCCTGTTGCTCCTCTATCACTCTCGTGATAAGCGCTTGCGTAAGCTACACAAGAGCAGTTCCTCAAGCAACTCTGTTTACACTCCTTCAATGTTATGCTCAAATCCACTCTTGCAGCGGATGTGTCGGGAATCTTCACGCGCATTAACTTCACAAAACCTTCTTTCTCACGGCATAGTGAAGCTCTATTTTTCTTTATACACCCACCCGAAGTCTCCCTCAAGAACCAATCTCTGGGCATCTTGGGCTCAAAACCAGGTAGGCATGTGCATTCAAAAGCTTTTGAGCTCGTGGGATCGCAGTAACCGTTAGGGCCACAATGTGCATAGTTGTCGCACTCCTCTTTAGGAACTGACCAGAAATAGTTCCATCTCATATCCCTCGCAATCCATGTGGACCGTTGTATGTTTCCTGTCTCATTCACCAGCATTCTTGTTATGACTGAAGCATCTATCACACCGTAAGTGATGGTTACTTCGTCCTGATTATTCACAAACGAGCTATTGAAGATATACCCTCTTGCCATTTCAGGCACACCGATCCACCTCTTTCCCGTCCACGAACCTCCCCGCCACAATGGGATCAGACCTTTATACAGAATTAGCTGCGGAAATCCTTGACGTTCTATCCGGTAAGTGAAGTTTCCGGAACCAGGGTCCCCAGGAGATCTCCACGATGTCAGAAACCGATCCAAATTGTTTTTCTGTGTGAAACCCAATTTCATAAATGGAAGAAAAGTGTCTGTAGGATGGTCAAAGCTCTCCCAGAAACCTCTCCCTGTGGTAGAATCAAGGAGAACAAGGTTGCCTAAGTCAGAGAGTCTAGCAACTAGAGTTAATTCCAATATACTATTAGAAACATTAGTTGACCAGACAGGCTCTGTTTCATTGACTGATGCATACACACACAGATTTCCACTGCTGCTGAACTTAATCAACCCCATTGTACCATTAACAGGACGGTCTCTGTTGGCAACCCATACAATAGTCTGCTCAGAGACTTGAGCATACCAAATCCCAACATACCGGAGCTTTGAATTCCCCGAGCTGAAGAATCCAAATGCGAATCTCTTACTTTCAGATAAAATAACTTTACCATCTCTCAAGGTTTGTCTTCTCATGATTGTATCGTCACCAATACAAGACTGGAGGAGGAAGAAGAAGAAGAAGAAGACTAAGAAGATCTTCATTTTGGTGTTTGTGATCAAACTTCTAAATGATCCGACAAAAGAAAAGCAAAATAGAGATCAATCATAGCTCAAAAGATGCGGAAAAATGAAGAAATTGGTTGAATTTTGAGATTCCACGCTCTGATACCATGTTAGAAAGATTCAGTCAGAAAATCGATCAAGAGAAAAGTTTTATATTTATGTATATTCATCTTAGTCAACAAATGATATGTACAAACTCTTTATATACTCAAGATCCTGTTTATAATATACCGGTTAACAGACTCAATCAAATCAATCTGATGGTTTACATAAACAATAGTCTAATAGAAAAGCCAAGTGGGGTCACACCTATTGTAACGCCCCGACCGCCACCGTCCGTGAGCCCCCACATCCTCTCTAGGCCCGCCCTCTCTAGGCCCGTGGGCCCCACCCTCGTCCGACGGTCGGTTTGTTATTTTTAGAGGCTCTAAAGACTTGTTTACTGTCCCTACAAATCACCACATGATCTTTCCCCGTGTTTTGTCCTCACTCACACGGTACCGACAATCACTTCCCAGTAGGTCACCCATCCTAGTGCTACTCCAGCCCAAGCACGCTTAACTGTGGAGTTCTGATCGGATGGTTGACGGAAAAGATAAGTGCACTTTGGTGACATAGGTAGCCAAATCAATTCTCTTAAGCCTTTCATCATGCACCACCATATACCAGAAACCGGGATGTTACACCTATATTAACAACATTAACTGTAACGTATTCCTGGGGATAACATGAGCTTACCCATCAGGTACCGTGTTACCAATGGTATTCATTTTTGTTTTATAGTCCACAACTTTCTCAAGATGTAAGAACTGATTCATGTAACTAAATGGACCCCAACAAGAATCAGTCCATACAATCATTGTCACCTTCACTAAATAGCAGCCCATTTCCCTCTCTACAAGGCTACAATAATAAATACTTATCTATCAAAATGGCGAGCTTAATATAATATTTTGAACCTGGTATTGGTATATACCCAAATATCTAAAACAAAACTCACTTTAAACTATAAAGTTAGTGGGGTAAGCTAAAAGAAAGTAAATATCAACTTCTTCATTATACTTCAAGCGCTCATTCTCCCAAATCATATATAAAAAACACCATGCTGGAGAACATTTGTTCTTTTTAGATATGGCAGTTGAACAAGACCAAATCTAAAACTTATAGATCATTTAACGATAAACCAAAATAAGGTTGCACATAGTCAAACATTTTCTTACCTGTGGCTTCCTTGTTATGGAACATAACATCATGGCAGTTGGGAAGAGTGAAGCAACAACCAAACTATTTAACAGATGAAGCATGTTTCTTAAACCAACCTGAAACAGGAAGCATACAAATGGTTACATTTTGAAGGTCTTTTGTATTATTGAGATTTACTTAATTGTAGAGATGGTTTCCTAGAGCATCAGACAGAAAAGAGTTTGAAATTATGTATGCGGATAGATTTGTCTCCTGTATACGCATATATACCATTGTAGCTGTGCCTCCAATTATGTAGAAATCTTCTGAACTCAAAAAAAGTTGTAGGATCGAACTGTATGCCGTTTCAAGCATCTTATCCACCTTGACTCATCACATACGAATTTGAAGACAATATTCAAAATCCTAACTAGCAGCTGCCACATCACAAAATGTACAAAACCTGGTCCAACATTGGATATCCACATTGTAACATCCCATAAGAGTCAGCCTGGGGCAACCTCGGCTCAAAACTTAGGCAATGCACTCAATAAAAATCCAAATTTCGGTTAGGCCCTGCAGTGTTCATACAAGTCACATTGCTCTTTAGAGGCTGATCCGAACCACCCAATGTTTGCTTCCGGTTTTGTTCACCAACTATCTTTGAAATTATTAAGTCATCTTTCATACCTTACTTATAAAATCTGTTTCATAAGATAATTCTGCAAGAGGACTCTTCTTGTGACAGGATCACTCAAATTCAGGTTTTCTGAAACCCTAATTGTCGCAACTAGAACCAGTCTAAAGATGCTCTACGAAATAAGACTCTACCCTAATCATTGCTACAACGCCAACGTTGATACTTTGAAACAATCATACTCTTGTTTCAACTTTTCCCGTTGAAATCGCAGTTCATACCTCGACCCGTGCGACTTAAATGCACGATTAATCATCACCGGCGATGCGCTTGAGGCATACGCGCCGTCGAATCATAAAATCGCGTCGACGGGAAGCACTTTACGATTTCGCCCTTCCTTTTCACTGGAATTTTCAGTTAATTCCCATTCCCTTTGGACCGGTTAAAAGAAGGTGTCTAGTTTCTTCTACCCGCCCTTAGGGATCAATTTTCGCATATTAAATAAATTGAGGTCAAATCTACATTATCGAAAAAATCGGGGGAGCTAAAACTAATTTACGCAGAATTGAAAAAAAATTGGCGCTTCGAATTTGAGATTCTCCCGCTTTCTCCAAATATTCAAAGTGAATTTTTTTGTGGTCAACTTTGTAGTTTAAAAGTGTTTCTCTTTCCTCATTTATGCAAGCAGCAACTCTAAAGATTTGTCCTTTTTGTTTTTGTTTTTTTGGTAACTTTATCGTCTCTGTGTCGCTTCTTCTTCTTCTCCTAATTCTTTCGACACAGATGACGGGAAATACCAAAAACATGAAGCGAGCTCAACCCGACTCGAATCTATCCTTTATCGGACCACCCATCCCCGTTGAGGAAGCTATGGCTAAATGGCCTTTACGTTTCAGTTCTTCTAAATCTAGAAAAACTCTGACAATTGAATCTCCGACTGGGTATGCATTTTGGTTTTTCTCTATTCAAATTCTTTTTTTTTTTTTTTGTGCTTCTTTATGTTTTTGTTTCTAATCCTTTGTATATGTTATGTCCTGTGGTTTTGAATACAGTGGTAACGAAGAGAGACAGCTAGCGAAGCATCATTACAAGCTAGCTGTTGTCGATGCGGTGCTCTTCCATCTGGGTGATGATGTTTATGTTATGGTACATTTTTTATTTGCTATTTTATGTGGAACACTGAATTAGCTTCTATATAGATCTATGTTGAGATTTTGTGTTGGTACATTGTGTTAGTGATCCTTAACTGATACATAAGTATTATCAATGTAGGCTGAAGAGGGGAAGCCTAATTATATAGCAAGAATTGTTGAATTTTTCGAAGCTATTGATGGAGAACCTTATTTTAGAGCTCGATGGTTCTACAGACCAGAAGATACTGTGAGATGTTTTATTGCGTTTGAGTTTCCTTAAATTTTCCTTTTTTTTTAAGTAAAAATGTATCTCGCTCCTGCTAATTTGATGCTATTGTATTCATTAGGTAATCCAACGCCTTGCGCATCATGTGCAAGCAAAAAGAGTATTTCTTTCGAATGTTGAGGATGATAATCCCCTCAATTGCATTTTATCCAGAGTAAAGGTGGCTAAAGTCCCACTAAAGGTATCAAATTCTCTGAATTCAGTGGCACAGTGTATGAAATGTTTGGTGATTTGGCTTCTTATGAATGTATTTATCTAGATTGCTTTACTCTTTTTTTACAACAGATTGTTTCAGGAACTGAGGAGAGAGTTATACCGCCATGTGATCTCTACTATGATATGAAATATGAGTTGGCACACCTGACCTTCTCAAATGCTGATGAAGGTACTTGAGTTTCTTATTTCTCTTTGTTAATGGTTTTAAGTAGTTTCCTTTACCTGTTGTAATGTCCATGTTTACTAGTTTATAGCACCATCCTAGGCTTGTTATTATTATTTTTTTTCAAACAGTACTATCTTATCCTAAGTCCGCCATTTCAAGCTTTGGTTTCTGTAGTTTTATCATTCATATCCTTGTTAACTTTCTTCATAGTGTTTTGAAGAAAACTGATGTTTCAGCTTTGCCAAAAAAACTCCAGCAGATCTTAGTACATCTTCAACAATTTCAAGTGAATGTGACTCAAATTGCGTTGAAACTCCCCCCAAAGATGAAAAATTCTTATTGGATCTATACTCTGGATGTGGAGCAATGTCAACTGGCTTGTGCATGGGGGCATCCTTGTCATGCGTTAAATTGACTACGGTAAATATCTTGTTATGAAAACTCGTTCTTTCACATTGTTAGTAGTATGAATTATATACCACATTAACATTTTGTTGTATTTGAGTAATATTCAACTCTGCTGTTTCTGATTTTGCAGAAATGGGCAGTAGATATAAACAGTTTCGCTTGTGAAAGTTTGAAACAGAATCACCCTGAAACAGAGGTTAATATTTAGTGCTGAGTTTTGAATAATGTGTTAGGAGAGTGTACACAATATCCACATGTAATCAATCGATTTTGATTGTTGAGCAGGTGAGAAACGAAGCTGCTGAAGACTTTCTAAAACTGCTCAAAGAATGGAGAAAGTTGTGCCTAAAGTTTTCGTTGATTTCTAGTACTGATCCAACCGAATCAGTAAGTGATTTGAAAGATGAAGAAGAAGATGAAGATGACGATGAAAATGATGACGCAGACGAGGATAGTAATGGATCTGAAATTCCTCCTGAAGAGTTTGAGGTAGAAGAGTTCCTTGCCATTTGTTTTGGAGATCCTAAAGAGGTCAAGGCATCTTCACTTCATCTTAGGGTACAGTTTCCTTGACTATAAATTGGAATTTAAAGTTCAAACAAAATTCATCCATTGTAATATTTATTTCATACATTAGTTTTCTTTTTATTTCTATACTTTCAGGTGCGGTGGAAAGGATATGGTCCTGATGAAGATACTTGGGAGCCTTATGATGGCCTTGGGTAAATTTTTCATATTCCTTTATATTGCACCTTTTGTATGGATGCTTTATTGCTATTAATATGGTTTACTTTATATTTACTCCAGCAACTGCAACGACAAGTTAAAGGAGTTTGTGACAAAAGGGTTTAACTCTAAACTATTACCCCTTCCTGTAAGTCTTTTTGTTGTTTTGAATAGTATGTTTAGCTGTTTGTGATCTGTAAGTTAAAAGTTTTTTTCCTTCGAAGTAACTTTGGTCTCCTCAAATTTTGTTATTTTTTTCAGGGTGATGCTTACTTTGTGTGTGGAGGTCCTCCATGTCAAGGGGTTAGTGGCTTCAACCGTTTCAGAAACAAAAATGCACCGCTTGAAGATGAAAAAAATCAGCAACTATTGGTGTACATGGACATCATTGACTATCTGAAGCCAAGTTATGTCCTCATGGAAAACGTAGTTGACCTCTTAAAGTTTTCGGAGGGGTTTTTGGCTCGCTACGCTGTAGCTCGTCTAGTTGCAATGAACTATCAGACAAGGTTAGGCATGATGACTGCAGGTTCTTATGGTGTTCCTCAAATCAGAAACAGAGTATTCCTTTGGGGTGCTCAACCAACGGAGGTAAATATTTGTTACGTAATAGTTTGCACTAATATATAGTCTTAGATGATATGGTATTTATTGGTCTCTTGTAATTTGGTTAACAGAAACTGCCTCCCTACCCTTTGCCCACTCATGAGGTTCTCAACAAAAGCGTGACCCCTGTAGAATTTGAGGCAAGTGTGGATGCTTTTACTTTTAAATCTCATAGACTCTTACTATTATTGCATTGGTTATTCATTTGTTGTGTATGCAGGAAATACAAGTTGGACATAGCCAAAAGGATCTTCTAAAGTTAGAAAAGGCTCTCACTCTTGCAGATGCAATAAGTGATCTCCCAGCTGTATGTATCTGAACTTCAAAATAGCCATATTTGATTGAGCAGCATTAATTGTTTAATGCTCTTTATGCTGCAGGTGACAAATTGCGAGGAAAAAGATGAAAGGAACTATGATAAGACAAGTCCCATGACAGAATTCCAAAAGTTCATCAGTCTTAAACGATCTGGTGAGCATCTTGAACTCATGTGCTTGAGCATTACCTACCACTTTACGTATTAGTAACCTTTTTATTTTTCAGAGACACTTATCCCCTTAGATGGTGGAGATGCTTCACTGCCTCGAAAGTTGTATGATCACCAACCTCTGAACCTAAGAGAGGATGATTTTGAACGTGTTAGCCGTATTCCAAAGAAGAAGGTGTGGCTATTTTTTGGTATAATATTTTGTAGTACTTGCTTCAAGCATTCGTCTAATCATCTCTTGTTCATGTTATTGTATTCTTATTGCTACAGGGTGCCAACTTCAGAGACTTGGGTGGTGTTTTAGTTCAGAACAATAGAGTGGTATTTGACCCTTCGGTAGAGCGACTAAAAGTAAAATCTGGAAAATTTCTGGTAAAAATTAATCCATGCACAACCGTATCATTTTACTGTTCCAGTTTCTTTTTAATGCAGTTTTTTTATGACATGGTTTGTGTTTTTTACAGGTCCCTGATTATGCAATGTCATTTGTCCACGGAAGATCAAAAAAGTGATTTTCTCAACTAATGCTTTTCTTGGAACCTATTTCCATTACCTGATAATAGTGTATTCACTAGAATTAACACATCTGCTATCTGAATGTCAGGCCATTTGGTCGGCTGTGGTGGGATGAAATTGTTAATACTGTTGTGACAAGAGCCGAACCTCACAACCAAGTAAGTTCTTTTCTTTCATTTCCATGTACTTTTTGTGTTCCACTTGGCATTCTTTAGTGACTTTTTTCATTTCCATGTACTTTTCTGCAGTGTGTAATTCATCCGTTGCAAGATCGTGTGTTGACTGTCCGTGAAAATGCTAGAATACAAGGATTTCCTGACTTTTATAAGCTCTGTGGCTCAATAAAAGAAAAGTAAGTCTTTAGTTCTTACTACTTCACAAACATGTTTCTAAATTTTTATGTGATTGTTTGTTTTTGCGTTGGAGATTCTGATATGTAAAACTGGTTTTGCAGGTATATCCAGGTTGGGAATGCGGTGGCTGTTCCTGTTGGGGTTGCGTTAGGATATGCATTTGGTATGGCAAGTCAAGGGCTGACCGATGATCAGCCTGTAATAACTCTACCTTTCAAGTATCCTAAATGCATGCAGGGAAATGCAGAGGAGCAATCTAATTGACAAGGTTAAAAAAGAATAATTATGATATCTTCACCCCCTCCACGTGTGTTCTCTATGATCTTTATAGAAAGATCGCGACTGTTTCATTAGATTCTTTTTTTTCATTGGTTTGTACTGATTAGATTCAATGAATCATGGCTATGGATACTACTGGCCATGAGGGTGTCATGTTGTTGTCAAGTATTGTATTATTACAGATTTTGTCAGACCTAACAGTTTCTGACAATTTTAATATTTCAAACTGAGTGATTGATCAAACAGCAATATTACAGCAACTATTTGGAAGCATATGCTTTAGATTAGGGCCAAATACAAACATGAAGTGGGATAATTTCCCATTAGGATTTTGGCATTGCGCCAAGTTCATCAACCAGATTTCTGACAAAACCTAAGAAGTAACAACAGCCTCCTTTTCATTGATACAAATTTGGATTGGTTCCAGAAATTTCACGAGAAAAGCTCAGCCTGTCTAAAAGTTGGACAATTTATGTTGATGCTGCAGCTAGTATAGCATTCTTATCCTCCAGAGCCTTGAGTTCTTGCCTCCATTCCTCCAACTTAGAGAATTTCTCTACCTGCTCCGGGTTTAGGTCTCGAGGAGCAGTCTTCTGCTGTTGAGCTTCTGTGAGTCGGATCTGCAAATATTATCAAGAGACAATTACACAAAACAGCTAGAGTGCAGAAACCTGCATCAACTTAAGTAGCATTAACCTTGTCTCGAAAACAATATTATTGAAGAAAATTGATTGAAAACTATTTGGAACAGAACGTTGATACGCCTTACCAGCCACAATTAGGAACCTAGATGGTGAAGATCATATCTCCAAGCAAAAGGTTCTCAAATTTCTTATTCTAATTAAAGCAGCTGAGTATGATGGAAATCTTACTTTCTTCTTCAGTGCGCGTATTCTTTTCTCTACGTCTTCTTCTGCAGTTCTTGGATTGGGTGCTTTCCCAGGTACAGCATCGTTTGAAGAAACCTCCAAAGCCTCCATTTGAGAAGCCAAAACATTAACAGATTGGGATCCATTGGAAACAGCTTCTTCCTTGTCTACATTACCAGCTGATCCATCCTCAGAGCTGTTACCTTTTTCTACAGAAGCCTGCAGGGGTGATAATTAGGAAGCATGTTTCAATAACTGAAGACTAAGCTAGTAGCATATGAAGCTTACATATGAATAGAGTTGAAACACATACCTGTAATTTCTTCTCTTTCTTACGCTCATTCCTCTTAGCAGATTTACTCTTTGGTTTAGGAGCTGGATCAGGTTCATAACCCGGAGGCCCTTGTGAGGCCATCTCCTTCTTCATCTATTGCAAAGAAAATGAAAATTAGAAATAAAAACTGCTTTCTCTTCCTTTTTTGCTCTTCTTCAAACCAAGATAGAAATGTCGAAAGAATTTGACTTGTGCACTCTAACAAAAGACATAAGGGTGGTACGGATAATGAAAGCACGCTATCCACAACCAGTACTGAGTTAAATCCAATTCAAATGACTCATTTCCACGAGAAACAACAAGTCCAAGAACAGAAAACAGTGTTGAGGGAATAAGGATTCCATACCAGTGAACCTTTGGACTGATAGATGACAACTTCATCTTGTGGAACATATCCAGCTCGAATCCGGATGGGTTTTCGAAGAGTACCATCAGGTCTGCGTGTGGGCTCCAAAATCCTCTCACCTTCTTTTAGGTTTTTGCTCAGTTCTGCCATTTGCTTTCTCTCTCCGCTTTTGTTGCTGCTTCCCATCTGAATCCTTCAGATTTTCAATCACCTTTGTCAATCTCTTCTTTCTCAGCTATCAAGTACACTGTTTTCTGTATCAAATTTGCAAGGTTCATTAAACAATTCATGGAATTATCCAGTTTTGGTTTAACAGTGAGTTATAACAGTTTGTGAAAGAAGCGAAATGCATAGTACTTTAGTTTATACATTCAAGCTGTCTAGGACCTAAACACATGTAAGCTCGTATACAATGTCTAGGCATGACTATATTCAATAAATAATATTCAAAATAAATGTTTCTTATCCTCAAACCGCATTGTGTTGATCAGTAACTAACTACCAAGGACAAACAAACCTCACCCTCGACCCTTTACATCAAAATCTCATATTTAGCTCCCAAAATCACTTTTTTAGCGTAACCATCAATGTACATAAAAATCTCAGTTTTCACAACGTAAATAGGCAGAAGCTGCAAGCATAAGCAGTCACTCAAGAAATTCACCAAAACAGACTTCCAGACACCAGAGTCTCACTTCCAATAACCACACAGTGACTCAGTGCCTTCAAATTCATACAATTAAAAGTCAAAACCTATCAAAGACAGGCCAATTACTCAGTTCAATAGTTCAACACTAACTTTGACCTTCTCTAAAATTGACCGTCTACAAAGTACAAAGTACCAAACTTTATTCTGTACTATCATCAAAGTATAAACCTTTAGTGCTAACATTCTTTTGGCTGATATTAACCTCAACCCAAATCTTCATTACAGATTCTAAAACCATACATACCGAATTCCAAGTTTCACCACCATTAAAGCACAATTTAGTTTCCTCTAATTCGTCTCTTTGCTGTTACCTCAACCAAGGATTAACCTATATTTTTCTGGCGGCCAGAGTTTTCTACACCTCAGCTCAGTCAAAGACACATAGAGAGAAGGAAGAGAAAAAAAAAAAGGAAACTGACCTTAGAGAGGGAGCTTTACTCCGTCGCCGGAGAGCCCAAACCCGGTTAAAAGCAACCGGTGATATCGGATGAAAGAAGTTTTATCGACCGTGACCTCAGCTGACCCTAAATGAGATCGAGACAGCTTGCTTAATGGGGTTTAACTATGTTCCCCAATTCGATTTGAGAAAAAGGAAAAAAAAACAATTTTTTGTTTTCTTCATGAAATACTCCCAAATAACAACATCACATAAAATTGATTTTAATGACAAAATCAACTGTTGAAAAAAAAAAATGTTTTTATTTTTATTTTTATTTTTATTGTCGTCAACATTTGTATTTGTATTTTTTGTCGTCAATATATTGTAATCAAAATATTATTCTTATAAAATTTTGTATGACAAATAAAACAAATGTTAGGAATGAAAATTAAATGTTACTTATCAAAAAAAATTAAATGTTACGACAAGTTGGTTTAATTGGACCGACCGACCAAGGCTTTTTGTGTGTTCACATCATTCCTTGGTTTGACAATGTCACACGTCGACTTAATCAAAATTATAGCGTTAAGCCCACAAGACATTCATTTGCGTTTGTGGGCCTCTCTCTCTTTCTCTCAACGAGATCACTGACCTGACCTATTCTCTCTCTCTCTTCTCCGTGTCGGCTTTAGGTCTTCTCCGGGAGGAAAGCTTCGGACCAACCCAATTTACGCCGGACGGAAATAGGTGACGGACTTGTCCCTTGCCCTTGCCCTTGCACTTTCCCTCCAAGTTGAAGTCAATGAGAAAATGCTCCTTGATTTTAACGTTTTAGAGATCCATATCCAAACAAGCCACGTTTTCGCGTTTTCTTGCCGTGATTTCTCATCATCTCCGTCGCCATGTCAAGGTTTGTTTATCAAGCGGCCTCCTTTTTTTAATAGAACCACACCATTTTCTTGTTTTGTTGCGTCTTTCATGTATTCTGATCAGCTTTTTGTTTCCCATTTCCTCGGAGACTGATTTTTTTATATTCCTAATCTAAGTTTTTTTACTGAATTTATGTGTAAAGTTTCGAAATTTAGGAGTTTCTTAAGTTTTTATGTTGATCGGATCCTTCTTTAGGCTCTCTTAGCTGATTATTTATTGCTCTTTCTTGGTTTCTTGCAGATTTTTGATGATTAGAATCGTTGGAAAACAAAAGCAATCTCTTTTATCGAACCAGAAAGAGAGAGGCACACATTGGGGAAGCTATAGAACTGCTTTTACAGCTACTCTAAGGTCACCTCATTTTAGAATTTACTCTTCGTCTGCTAAGATTCCTAGTAATGGGCATTGTACATTAGCCTTTCGAGATCTTAAAAAAAAGAGTAGGAGTTTTTTGAGTAATCATCTGTCGCCAAGTTATTCAACTGCCTCTGCAAGAAATGTAGTTACTCATCATGCACAAGTTGTTTGGAAAAGGCTTCATAATAAGTATTCTGTGCGCCATTGGAACTTACATCGTATTAGTACTATTGCTCAAGCGTTCAGCTTGTCTCTTACCCGTTCACACTTATTAATACCCGGCATCATTTCTGTCACTTGTGGACAAGTAGCATGGGCGCAGAGAGCTCCTGGTTCGGGGATAGATCACTATGCTTCAAATAAATCCCTTTATACAAGGGCAAAGAATGGTCCTATCTTTCTGACTTCGTTATTGTTTTCGGTTATAGAGGGTTTTATTTTGATTGGCAGGGCTTTCTATATAGCATGTTTGTTTACTCCTAGTATTCTGATGGGGCTGGTTGTGGAAGTAGGTGGGCCTCGTTTTAGGAAACTATGGCTTCAGATAGTCCATCGAACTCTTGAAAGAGCAGGCCCTGCTTTTATCAAATGGGGTCAATGGGCAGCCACACGACCAGATCTCTTTCCCAAGGATTTGTGTTCACAGCTCTCAAAGCTTCACAGTAATGCTCCTGAGCATAGTTTTGCCTACACTAAGAAAACCATCGAGAAGGCATTTGGTCGTAAACTTTCTGCGATATTTGAGAATTTTGAAGAGGCACCTTTGGCATCGGGGAGTATTGCCCAAGTACATAGAGCTTCTTTGAGGGTTCAGTATCCAGGACAAAAGTCCAAATCTTCATTGGTTGCTGTTAAAGTTAGACATCCGGGTGTTGGTGAATCCATTAGGAGAGATTTTGTGATAATTAATTTGGTGGCAAAGATATCGACTTTAATCCCAGCTTTGAAATGGTTGAGATTGGACGAGAGTGTGCAACAGTTTGGTGTCTTCATGTTGTCACAGGTTGATCTCGCAAGGGAAGCTTCTCATTTGAGTCGGTTCATATATAACTTCCGTAGATGGAAGGATGTCTCCTTTCCTAAACCTGTGTATCCGCTTGTACATCCTGCTGTTTTGGTGGAGACATATGAGCACGGAGAAAGTGTGGCAGTTTATGTTGATGGCATGGAAGGACATGAATGGATTAAGACTAGATTGGCTCACATTGGTACTCATGCCCTCTTGAAGATGCTCCTGGTATTGGCATCTTTGTAGTCTTTTAATATCGATTATAACTGATATACACTTCATCAATGCTCTTAATCTCAAGTGAATTGTGACTTCAGGTTGATAACTTTATTCACGCTGACATGCATCCGGGAAATATCCTTGTCCGGAAAAAGGCTTCACGTGGAGGCCTTTTCAAAACGAAGAAGCCTCACATCGTTTTTCTTGATGTGGGAATGACTGCGGAACTCTCAAAGAACGACCGGGAAAACTTACTTGAATTTTTCAAGGCGGTTGCACGTAGGGATGGCCGGACGGCTGCAGAGCGAACGCTTAAATTATCGAGAAAGCAGAATTGTCCCAATCCAGAGGCTTTTATCGAGGTAATAATATCTTTGCCCCAAGCTTCCTCAGAAAACAGTAGAATTGTCAAATATATGAAATATTTAACTTGAAACTATGTGATGGCTAATACTTTTACTCTAACAGGAAGTAGAGGAAGCATTTAAGTTCTGGGGAACCCCTGAGGGAGATTTAGTACATCCAGCAGATTGCATGCACGAATTACTTGAGAAAGTAAGACGTCATAGAGTTAATATTGACGGGAATGTGTGTACTGTGATGGTAACAACACTAGTTCTCGAGGTAAGCCAAAATCATTCCTGTTTTCAAATTTAGTTTAGATGTCAGATCACGCTTAGCTTCATGGAACTTGTTTTAAAGTGCATTCCTAAAGAGCATGGGACAAAAAACTAAGCTTGATATAGAAACAGAGCTTTGAGATGTTAGCTTAGAGCATGGTAACTTTATCCTAGTTTGATCCAGTTACTTTTTACTCTGGAGAGATTAAGATTGGTTCAATCTATTGTAATCGGTTTTGGTTATAGGGTTGGCAACGGAAGCTCGATCCAGGATACGATGTGATGCACACGCTGCAAACAATGGTGCTGAAAACTGACTGGGCTAAGTCTCTTTCTTACACGGTGGATGGTCTGATGGCGCCATAGGAGAAGAAAGGTTCCATCTTTTTGAAATTTTGTTTGTCATCATCATAGGAGTCAAAACAATTTACACATCTTAGATGAGAGAACATAGAAAGAAAGTACATGTTCCATGAGAGAACATAGGAAGAAAGTACATGATCCATGTTCTATTGTTCCCTCTTGTTTGTCTTTTATTCTTTTCTCTTCCTTTTGCTGTTATGGATTTTGGTTCATTCTAACTACATAGAATTGTATTTACCGGGTTGGTTTCTGATATAAACCACCCGTTTGTTCTCTGAACTGAACAACAGTGAACAAAAACAATGAAAAAGACTGCCTGAGAATGGCCCAGAAGATTTGAATAAAGTGTTTACATTCATGTATGTCTTTGTGTATCTATCTATCTTACCGTCTTTTTTCCCTTTGGCTGTTCTGGTTTGATTTTGACGAGGGTTTAACAGAACAGAACCAGAGCAACGCATCTAAAAGCCTTATCCCACAAACAGTTCCAATATTTGGATTGAAAAAAGTTCAGAATTATACTCAACCACCTTTATTCACCTAAGAAACTGAATGACCCAGATCTTTTGTCTGTAAATTACAACGGTTGTATGTGATTCCTCAGCAAATGCATTATCATACAAATTGGTGGCTATTCACATAACTTGCACTGGTACACTATTAGTATACAAATGATTTCTCAACTTTTCCCCTTTTAGAACCCTAAGGACTTCCTCATCGAACTTCCATGCTTGCTATATATCACAGTTTTGAAAAACAAACGTGAAAGTTTTGTTTTGACATATATCTCTTTCAACATTATCAATTACCATAAGCCGAGGATAATACCAATGCCTATAGCTTGGTTGTGGTTTATATACGAACTCTGTTGTGTGCTGTTAGGGTTCAGATGACATTGTTGGTAGAACGACTGGTGGCGAATGCAGCTCAAGAAGAGCTTTTCCTTCGGAATAGCCGCCTATGCATAGAGTGTCTCCTCGACCATGCCAGATACCGTCATGAACATTGTTCATCTCCAGCGTTTTCGACTCCTGCATCACATAAGAAGCAAGTTGAACTAAAAGAACAGAACAGATCATATACAGCTTGTTTTCAAGGAAAATGATCAGTCAATAAATACACACCTGAGTTAATGTACAGAATGGACAGACGAGATGGTGGATGAAATCGTCGAAGAAACTATCAGCACCCTGTAAGAAGTAAGAGAACCTCAAAGTCATGATGCAGAGAAGAAACAAATAAATATCTTAAACACACTCCAGAGAAAACAACAAAAACAAGGAATGTGCTTACTCTAATGTTAAACTTCCTTCTTATCTGCATACGGAAGAAACCCAAGTAGGATCCAATCAAAAGGACAAAAGCAATAGCCAGATAGAGAAAACAGTGCCTTTTGGTTACAGCAAAAGCTGCAACGTTGAATAGGATACCGGCAATAAGAATCATATGAACAGCACCCTGACACATACAAAATTGGTCAAGTTGAGGAGAAGTAAAAAACATAGAAAAGTCAGCATCTTTCAATGATTGCAACTCAATTATGTTTATAGGATTCTTTATAGTACCTGAAGAAAGCAAGAACCAAAACCAGACCTAGTCATGTTTTTCCCGAATCTGTAGCATGGACAGCTGAAACAAAATAAATACACTATTATACAAAAGTCTCTTGCTTCATAATCACTTTTTCAGGAATGATAAACAACTCAATTACTATTACTACAGTAAAGTGTTTGTCCCATTATGCATCAAATGTTGAACATAAACGCCACAGTAATTTATGCTTTCCACTTTCATAATCTGAAACATTTTACCTAAATTAGACTATTATAACAATATCCACATTAGAAGATTAGCTTATCAAACACATATCAATATGAATAAAGAGGATGATAGAAGTAAATGGAAAAAAGATTGGGAAAAGCCCAGAATTTTTCTCAGGAAAAGCTTTCCTGGAAAATAAAAACAAATGCTTTTCGAATTAAAGAATAATATTAGAAGAGAGAAAACCCCTACCAAGCGGATTCGATACAGAGATGACGATCCTCGAAGCAATCCATAACATCGCCTTCCCAAAGTCGGAAAACGCCGCCGGTAAATTCATCATCCGCCGCATCTTCTTCCTCCGAGCTCTCGAGTTTCCTCCATTTCCCCTGAGTCTGAAGCGCAACCGTCGAGCAAAGCAGATCGAAATCCAGCACAGATATTCCTTCCAATTCCGTTAGCCTCTCTTTCTCTTCCACCGCTGCGCCGCCGCCGCCGCCGTCGTTGTCACTAATGTCGCCGATTACGACGGCTCCTCCACTCTCTAGTTTATCTAAATCCGCCATTGATGAAAGAGAGATTTAGGGCTTTTCTCTTTATTTCTTCTCCAAAGGATTTGCCTTTTTGGTTAACGCCTTTTGATATATTTTTTTTATTTTTTCCTTTTTCTTTGAAGCGTGAGTGATTTGGCGGGTAATTAATTATTCATAAACCCAGCTAAAAGCAGTCATTATTAACGGTACAGCTGTTGCCACGTAGATATTTTCGCATAGTGGACAGTGATTGATGTTTATTCTTATCCTATCTGCTCAATTATAATTTATACTATACCTCAAATTTAGATTTTATAATTTCCGAAAAGGTGTTTTTTATGATCAACTTGATTGTAACGACAACAAGTTGTGTGAATCAATAAACCAAATTAAAAACGTTTCTAAAGAAAGAATAGGACTAGGCTACTTTTGGGCTGCCTATATTGTTTAAATCGCATCTTAATGGGTAAGTTGTTATTAATTAGCAATTATGATTCCTAAATGTTCTTGTAGTTGCACTACCTCCATTAATACTTGTTTGTCCGTTTGAACAACTTTTGTTAAATTTTGGTAAAGGAAATAATTCATAAAATTTTATGGTTCAACAATACTGAATTGGAGTTGAACAAATTTACCTAATTGGAATTTTCAAGATTATAGTTAAGACAGATTTATTTCTAACATTGTTACAACAAGACGAGAGATAATGCTTGCTTCAACAGATAAATGAATACATGAGATTGATATGTTTCTTATATTATACGATTATATCCAAATGAAACAAAACTTTTAAAAGTTCAACGAAATCTCACATCTGAAAGGTCTCAGTCAATCGCTTTAAGCATTGATCCTGTTCTTGTTCTATGTCTTAACTGGCCTAACAAGTCCCAAACCAGAGCCACTGCCCAAATGCTTGTAGTCCTTAGCTTCAAGATGATCATCGTGTTTGGCAAAACCCGTTCCTCCTTTCTTCAAGTGAACTAAGTTCTTATCCTTGCACGGTTTGTCACACACGAGACAGACTTTATCGACTGGCATGAACTTCTCTGCACATTTTTTGCAGAAGACGTGCCCACATGTGTTCAGAGCGACCAGAGACATCGTATTGGTGAGAGTGACTTTGCAGCTCGGGCAAATGTGGGTTTTGTCATAAGAGCTGGAAGATGAAGACGTCTTCATCTTTTCCTCCTCGCTGTTGTCTTCTGTGAAATATATGGGAAAAAGGGTCTTAAGCTTCAGCTTTTCATTGCCTTCTGGACATACTGTGTGTGTGTCTGGAGCTTCGGTTTTGACTGAAGCTGCTGGTGTAGCTGAGGGAAGCCAGAAGGCTTTCATTGTCTTAAGCGCCTCTTCTTCAAAGGATGTTGTCTTTACACTGTTTGCACCATGGAAGCCATTCCTCTCTTGGTTTTGATTCCTGTCACTGTTTCGCGGCATTGCTCCATGATTTTGCTGATCAAACTCATCGAGCTCTCTTGCTTTTTGCAATGTTAGGTTCTCTTCATCTTCATCCTTCTCTTGCTTCTTTTGAGCAGCATGTGCAGCAAGCCTCCTGAAACGAGGGCCACATTTTAAACAGATAATCAATTTTTTCTATATATCATACTATCTACATAACCACTTTTGCAAAAATTCCTGCATCTTAAAGTTTTTGAGAGCTACATAAATGTGGCATTATAAAGTTAAGCCAATCCTAACAACAGACAGGGGAGGAGAATCGGTTCAACACAGGTTTGCAGAACCAATGAATGATTGATTTTGAAACACATTTAACAACTCAGATCAATGTAAGGTTTAACCCTGAGATCTCGTCAGCCATCCTAGTCCTATACTCTTTCAACCCACGATAGCAACTTTATAGGTAATTTCAATAATGGTGGGATCATCAACTCATATAATCATATCATGTTCGTAACTGGTTACTATACCTCCAGCACAAAATCAGCTTTTAGTACTTTCATGCAGGAGCTAGAAGTATTACCAGACTTACTCGAGTAATAACATACAGTACATTCATAATCAAGAAATCCGAAACTCTTCTGATCTGTTGGATGTATAAATTTTTCATTTAGACATAACTGGACTCATTTCCAGCACTTGCTACAAAGCAAAGCCAGAATATAACCCCAACAGATGAATGTGAGGATACTTGATCCAAAGTTTTAGTAATCTAAATCCTTATAACTTTCAACCAATCAAGCAAAACCAATAGACCTAACTAAACCATGAAACTAGCTAGGACTGTACCCTAGTTCAATTACAATCCACAGCTCTAAACAGTACACATGATTTTACACTCTTCTTTCAGGCTATCAAAAGTAACAAGTCACAGACTTTTCTACTTCAAAACTCAAACACCACAAGGAACTATCATCGAAAAACACAAATTAAAATGCTTGATTAGTTGATTCATTACCTCTGGATATCTTTCTTCTGTGCCAGAAGACATTCTAGGATACACTCCTTGCAAAAAACATGGCCCTTCTGGCAACACAAAGGGTCGATGAAGGGCTTTAAACATAGCGAACAAGCATCAAAGGGCTTGATCGAGTCCTTCCCCAACCTCTCCTTCTGCGTTCCATACCCTAGCTTCTTCTTCTCGTCGTACGTAAAGTACGCTAGATCATTGTTGTTCTTCGAGTGTCTCTGTGGCATATTTTTCCTTCAAAATTTCGGAATTAGGGATTCAACTCAATTCAACCGATTGAAGAAGAAAAAAACCCTAGAAATTGGGAAATTTTGACCGAATTCTCAGGTGTTTCCGTTACTACATTTAACTAAGATTTAGTCCCACCTTTATAGCCGTTAGATCTTAAACCCATCAATCCAACGGTTCTTAAACAATATCAATTTCTCAAAAGATAAGTACAAACAAAGCCATAAAGTGTCGCTGTTATACAATACACCGTACCGTACAGAGTCAATTTCTCTATTTGTATTGTATCTTTCGTCCACCGATAAGCTCAAAGAAGAAGAAACACTCTTTTGAAGAATTCATCATCGCCAAAAAGTCAAAGAGATATAGAAAGAGCAGAAACATGACTTCTCCGGGAAAATCTCCGAGATCTGATCGGAAATCGCCGACGGTTGTCACCGTGCAGCCGTCTTCTCCCAGATACCTACCGAGTGGCACACCGACAGCTGGAGCTCAACGCAAAATCGGGATCGCTGTTGACCTGAGCGACGAGAGTGCTTACGCAGTCCAATGGTCTGTTCAGAACTATCTCCGCGCAGGTGACGCCGTCGTTCTCCTTCACGTTCAGCCGACGAGCGTACTTTACGGCGCTGATTGGGGCGCCATTGACCTGTCGCCGCAGTGGGATCCGGAGAACGTTGAGTCTCAGAAGAAGCTGGAGGACGATTTCGACATTTTCACGAATAAGAAAGCGAGCGACGTTGCCCAGCCTTTGGTTGAAGCGGATATTCCGTTTAAGATACATATAGTGAAGGATCACGATATGAAGGAGAGACTGTGTTTGGAGGTGGAGAGGTTAGGGTTAAGTACTTTGATTATGGGTAGCAGAGGGTTTGGTGCTACAAAGAAGAGTAGCAAAGGGAGGTTGGGGAGCGTTAGTGATTACTCCGTTCACCATTGTGCTTGTCCGGTGGTGGTTGTTAGATTACCTGATGAGAAGGACGGAGAGGATGAGAAATCAAGCAAAAATGGTTCAGGAAATTTGGTAGATGATAAACTTCATACAGTGCCTGAGGTGGCTGAGGAAGGGGGAGACAAGGGGGAGTTCCATGATGCTTCGGATAAGCAGGAGCAGCAGCAACAAGGTTGACTTCAAATGCAGGTCAATTTCAGGTCTTTCTCTCTTAGCTAGGATTTAGCTTGTCTTCAGTGAAGAATGTCACATATTATAGGCAATAGTAACACTTAATTCAGATTAAGATTTGACCTTTATCCTATCTTCAATCTTGAGTTTTGTGGAAGGAAATTTGTTTGCAGTCATCTTTCTTAGAGCTTATGCTTGGATGTTAGGAAGATTCACTAAGAAGCTGTGTTATTTCTGATGATTGGGGTGTGTATGTTTGCTGATTTGTGTATACCACTGCTTCAGTTGTATTCATTGATCTCTTGATGCTATTGACCAATATCCTACAAGTGCATCTATTGATATGCAAGAGATTTGTTGTTCGAGTCTATATAGACATATGCAAACCCTAATTCTCGAACATAATAGATGACTCATCAAAAAGTGGCACACCGTGTCCTAAGATTGAGCTCAGTGATGAACATCAATTATTCTCTTCCAAAATTTTGTTTTTAAGCTTTTGAACTCAAACTCAGGACATGGTGTCACTTTTTGATCTATTATGTTAGATTTTCCCTGAAATGGCTATGCTTGCAGCCTTGCATCTTTCAGAATCATTACTTTTGCTTTGCCCTATCAAGGGTGTGTGTTACCAGAGTTCACTGTTTCCAAGGAGTGTTGTGAACGGTTATTCTATTAGTTGTATGCTTGGATAGTCGGTTTTGGAATTGGCATAGCTCTTTAAGTTAGTCAATAGAAACGAAGTATAAACTCGAGTAGTTTGTCCATGGATATGTTAAGTTATTTCTTCATAAGTTGGACCAATCAATGATGTCTTATTTGTGACGACTGATCTTGAGTCAGCTTCCATGTTGCAGAAGGAGACCTCCCTAAGGAGACATAGAAGGAAATGAAAGCGTTCATATGCACTTGGTTTGTGTTTCATCGTCGGTTGTTTGGGGATTTGGGGTATTCTAGATCTTTGTTGTAAGTATGGTCTTGTTTCTGGGTTTTGTTTTAAACTCTGTGAAAATTGAGAGATGAATGGATTCAATGTCTTTGTTTGTGTCTTTGGAAATTCCATTTGAAAAGAGTTTCAATGTTGCACCGGACTATACGCAGTTGAATTCAACTCTAAAAGGAAACGTCTTTGACGGTTCCAAATAATTGTCATGTTTTCTCCTACACTGCCGTAAAAATCTACTTTAGTGCTTCTCGGTGCTAATGGTTAAAATTGAAGACTACCGAACATTGACTTGACGTCAATAATTTTCCAACTCTTGGGAAATATAAATACGAATACATGAAGCTCGATGTTTCTATCAAAAAAAATAACTACGAGACTTCCTGAGAACACATGGGTCGTCGTTTCCTTCTTCTTGTTACATTATCTTTCTTCTCTTTGAGGCTTAGCTTGGCTGTGGATGTAGTCTCGTTCTCTAGCGAGCTCAAGGACTCTGAGACGCTCGTCTCCAACCGTAGCACTTTCAGCTTTGGTTTCTTCAGTCCGGTTAACTCCACGGGTCGCTATGCTGGGATATGGTTCAATAACATTCCTGTGCAGACCGTGGTTTGGGTAGCAAACAGAGACAGCCCAATCAATGACTCTTCGGGAGTGATTGTGATATCCAAAGACGGGAACCTCGTTATTAAGGATGGTCGTGGACAGGTTCATTGGTCAACGAATGTGTCACGACCAGTAGCTAACGCCACGTATGCAAGGCTTCTGAATACAGGGAACCTCGTATTGCAAGGAAGTTCAAACAACGGGGACACGATTCTGTGGAAGAGTTTCGAGCATCCTCAAAATGCATTCTTGCCAACGATGATACTTTCTACTGACGCAAGTACAGGGAGGAGCCTTAAGCTTAGATCTTGGAAAAACCGGTCTGATCCTTCGCCTGGACGCTACTCTGCTGGTATAATTCCTCTGCCATTTCCGGAACTTGCCATCTGGAAAGATGATCTTATGGTGTGGCGTAGCGGTCCATGGAATGGTCAAAACTTTATTGGACTACCAAAAATGGATCATTCCGGTATTGATCTTTACGAGTTTAAACTTGGTAATGACAACCGAGGATCTGTCTCCATGTCATATGCTAATAATGACTCTCTGTATCATTTTCTCTTGGACTCCGAGGGGTACGCGATCGAGAAAACATGGAGCAAGGTTAAGCAAGAATGGAGGAGCGGGGTTATGTTTCCATCAAATTGTGATTTATATGGTAAATGTGGCCAGTTCGCCAGTTGCCAGTCCGGGTTAGTTCCTCCTTGCAAGTGCATTAGAGGGTTTGAGCCGCGGAGTTACACGGAATGGAACAGAGGGAATTGGACTCAGGGATGCGTAAGAAAGACGCCGTTGCAGTGCGAGAGACGAGACAATAACGGGAGTAGAGAAAGTGATGGGTTTTTGAGATTGAAAAAGATGAAAGTGCCAAACAATCCACAACGATCTGAAGTCAGCGAACAAGATTGTCCTGTAAGCTGTCTGAAAAACTGTTCTTGTACGGCTTACGTTTACGACAGTGGGATGGGCTGTCTTCTTTGGAGCGGAAACTTGATCGATATGCAGGAGTTTTCGGGCTCTGGCGTTCCTCTGCACATCCGTCTGGCAGGTTCAGAGCTCAGTAAGTAACAGTTTCACATCAGTTTCCCCATTTCCATAGAACTACAGTATACTAAATCACATATATTTCTCACCACATCTTTCATAGAATCCTCGAGCAATCGATCACTTGTGATCGCAGCCACATTAGTAGGATGCACATTTTTTGTCGCCGTGATTGTTGTTTTAGCACTGCGGCAGATAGCAAAACGTAGAGGTCAGAGTTCTGTTTAATCATGTCTTCATTTATATTTTAGATTGAACCAAAGTTTTAACTTTTTGTTTGTATTGCTGTTCGATTGATTCAACAGAGAAAAACAGAAACACAAGGTTACTGTTTGAGAGGATGGAAGCTTTAAATAGTAACGAGTCTGGAGCAATCCCTGTGAATCAAAACAAGCTTAAAGAGCTACCATTGTTGGAATATCAGGTATTAGCTGCAGCGACTGACAATTTCACTATCACAAACAAGCTCGGGGAAGGAGGCTTTGGTTCCGTTTACAAGGTTTGTAAACAATTAGTTGCTTCTTTGGTAGAAGAGGTTACAAGCTGATCTTGGAGTTATGGATTTGCAGGGGAAATTACGAGAAGGGCAAGAGATCGCTGTGAAGAGGCTCTCGCGAACATCTGGACAAGGACTCGAAGAGTTTGTGAATGAGGTGGTTGTGATCTGTAAGTTGCAACACCGGAACCTTGTTAGATTGCTTGGATTCTGCATTGAAGGAGAAGAAAGGATGCTGGTCTATGAGTTCATGCCAGGAAACTCTTTGGATGCATATCTATTTGGTAGCAACTGATCATTGGTTTAAATTTTTATTCCGTCATAATTTCCTTGTTGGCTAATGCTCTCGTTGTGTGCCCCTTGCTGAGTAATTTAGACCCGGTGAAGCAAAGACTTTTTGACTGGAAGACACGGTTTAACATAATCAATGGGATTTGCAGAGGTCTTATGTACCTTCATAGAGATTCAAGACTGAGGATCATACACAGAGATCTAAAAGCCAGCAATATTTTGTTAGATGAGAATCTAAACCCCAAGATATCCGATTTTGGGCTCGCCAGGATTTTCCGGGGTAATGAGGATGAAGCAAGCACCTTAAGAGTGGTAGGAACATAGTGAGTAGCTACCCAAACTAACTAGTACACACAGTTTTTGCTGAATTTTTTTCGATGTTTATTGATTACATAACTTACAAAAAGCATAATCCCGCAGCGGTTATATGGCACCTGAATACGCAATGGGAGGGTTATTCTCGGAGAAATCTGATGTTTTCAGCTTAGGGGTCATACTCTTAGAGATTGTGAGTGGAAGAAAAAACTCAAGCTTTTACAATGATGAGGAGAATCTGAATCTTTCAGCTTATGTAAGTCTACTTAATTATAAACCATGACCTTTCTTGTACAAAAGCTGGTAAAGCTTTGAACCATTCTTGAACTTTGATATCTTGTGTTTTTTTTTTTTTACTAGGCATGGAAACTTTGGAATGATGGCGAGGCTACCACTCTGGTGGATCCTGTCATCCTTGAAGAGTGTTTTGAAAACGAAATACACAGATGTGTGCACATAGGACTGTTGTGTGTACAAGATCATGCAAATGATAGACCGAGCATTTCAACCGTGATTTGGATGCTAAATAGTGAGAATTCAAACCTTCCCAAGCCAAAGCAACCAGAGTTTATAGCTAGAAGGGGCTCTCCAGACGCTGGATCACCTTGGCAAAGTGAACAAAGAGCATCCGTCAACTATATGAGCTTCACAGAATTCACAGGGAGATAGCTCTGTAAGTTTGATATTAACGCAATACGGTAGAAATCTTGAAAATAACTATGTTATGTTAGTGAGAGCTTTAGGTTATTGTATTCTATTGGATTTATCTAGGAATAAAGCTGGAATAAATGATGGATGAGATCATATATAAATTAAGATGGATGGCTTTTTCTTCTTCCTCTGTCTTGGTTTCTATTTGTGGTTTTGAAGTTAAATCGTAAAACGGTGGCTGAAAAAGAAACTAAATGGAAAATTTCTTGGCTTTAGTAGAATAATTTTCTGCAGAAAAGTCAAAGTTGTTATCTATTAATGTACGCAGTAATGATTGGTGTTCTTTTAGTTCTGTGTCGTGTTCAAAGTCACATGAATCAGTTCTTACGTCCTTTGAGAAATCATCGGAACTGGGCGTGACTAGTCGATGTTCACTGCTTTCACAAAAAAAAAAACAGAGAAGAACTTTATAGTTAATGTGTGATCCACTTGGCTTTTAATACTAGAAAGCATTTATACGTTTTATCACATCAACCACTTGTTCTGAAACAAACACAGAAATGCAGTTCATCTTCGTCATCTTCTTTTTTTCCCTCCTCCAATCTTGTATCTCTGTCGATACGATCATGAGAAGACAGTCCTTGAGTGATGGTGAAGTCATATTCTCTGAAGCGAAGAAATTTGCATTTGGATTCTTCAGCCTTGAGGATTCTAAGCTCCGGTATGTCGGGATTTGGTATGCTCAAATCTCTAAGCAGACTATTGTATGGGTTGCAAACAGAGACCGTCCCGTTAATGATACATCCGGGCTGATAAAGTTTAGCAGCAGAGGAAATCTCTGCATCTATGCATCAGTCAATAGAACAGAGCCTCTCTGGTCAACTAATGTTTCGGATAAGATCTCTGAGCCAACTCTAGTTGCTAGACTCTCTGATTTAGGGAACCTTATTCTGCTTGATCCAGTCACAGGGAGAGGTTTTTGGGAGAGCTTTGATCATCCTACAGACACTTTTCTTCCTTTTATGAAATTGGGTTTCACACGAAAAGACAGTTTGGATCGTTTTCTGACATCATGGAGATCTCCAGGTGACCCAAGTTCCGGAAACTTAACATTGCGGATGGAACGTAGAGGGTTCCCACAACTAATTCTGTACAAAGGTTTGGTCCCGTGGTGGCGTATGGGGCCGTGGACCGGGCACAGGTGGAGCGGTGTGCCTGAAATGACAACAGGGTATATCTTCAATAACTCATTTGTGAATAATCAGGATGAAGTATCCTTCACTTACGGTGTGACGTATGTTTCAGTCATAACAAGAACGATGGTGAACGAGACAGGATTCATGCACCGGTTCACATGGATCGCGAGGGACAAGAGATGGAACGATTTCTGGTCAGTTCCTAGAGAGCAGTGTGACAACTACGCCCACTGTGGCCCTAACGGTTACTGCGATCCCACGAGCTCAAAAACGTTTGAATGCACATGCTTACCTGGTTTTGAGCCCAAGATTCCCCGGCATTGGTTCTTGAGAGACAGTTTGGCCGGGTGTAAGAAGAAAAACAGAGTTTCAATATGCAGCGAGAAAGATGGGTTTGTGAAGTTAAAGCGCGTGAAGATTCCTGACACATCAGATGCAAGTGTGGATATGAACATAACATTGAAGGACTGCAAACAGAGGTGCTTGAGGAACTGCTCTTGTGTTGCTTACGCAAGCGCTTACCACGAAAGTAAAACAGGAGCAATAGGATGCTTGACATGGCACAACGATATGTTGGATACAAGGACATACTTGAACTCGGGACAAGATTTCTACATACGTGTAGACAAAGAAGAGTTAGGTACATAATGTATATAAACCTATTATTCAAGTTATGTTTCATTGCAACAAAGAGAATAGAAGAAACATGTCATTATAGAGGATTTCAAAGTGCTTAAATATCGATTTGTTTGTTTTTTTTCAGAGAAGTGGAATAGAAATGACTTATCAGTGAAGACGAGAGTCGCTCTGATTCTTATTAGTTTGGCAGTCGTCATGTTACTAACGGTCATTTTGTTCTGTTTCGTAAGGGAGAGACAAAGTGAGTAAAACTTTGGTGATGTATTTTTAAGCTCATCTGTTGCTTGCTTCTCACACAGCTAACTATTAAAAACATGTACAAGTGCAGAATCTAAAAGGCATAGAAGATCTTCAGCAAGCTTCGTTCCAGTCCCTTTTGATTTTGATGAGTCATTCAGATTTGAACAAGACAAGGCAAGAAACCGGGAGTTACCTCTCTTTGATCTTAACACGATCGCTGCAGCTACAAATAACTTCTCTTCCAATAACAAGCTTGGAGCAGGTGGTTTTGGACCCGTTTACAAGGTAAGGAAGAAGCAAAATCGATCTTCATTAATACTATTCCAAAAGAGAATCTTTAAGTTCAATAAGTAGTAAAGACTGTTTCCTTTTTTTCTATTCAGGGCGTGTTACAAAACGGTATGGAGATAGCGGTGAAGAGGTTGTCGAAAAACTCAGGCCAAGGAATGGAAGAGTTCAAGAATGAGATCAAGTTGATATCAAAGTTGCAGCATCGAAATCTCGTGAGGATCTTAGGATGTTGCGTTGAATTGGAAGAGAAGATGTTGATATATGAGTATTTACCAAACAAGAGCCTAGACTATTTCATTTTCCGTATGTTCAACATTTCTGATACATTTAGTCTACATATTCACATTCTCCCATTCAAGAAGATCAATGGCTTTAAATTTTATTCCCTGTTTCTTTTTTTCTTATTGGTCTCGTAGATGAAGAGCAGAGAGCAGAGTTGGATTGGCCAAAAAGAATGGAGATAATCCGCGGGATTGCTCGTGGAATCTTGTATCTTCATCAAGATTCAAGACTGAGGATCATCCACAGAGACCTCAAGGCCAGCAATGTACTTCTTGACAACGAAATGAACCCTAAGATTGCGGATTTCGGCATGGCTAGAATCTTCGGGGGCAACCAAATGGAAGGATGCACAAGCCGGGTTGTCGGAACATTGTGAGTTTGTCTTTCTTAATCCCCACAAAACTGTACAAGATCTTTCAACCTTAAGTTGTTTCAATCTCACTGTGCAGCGGATATATGTCACCGGAGTATGCAATGGAGGGTCAGTTCTCGGTTAAATCTGACGTGTACAGCTTTGGAGTATTGATCTTAGAGATCATAACCGGAAAGAAAAACAGTGCTTTCCACGAGGAATCATCAAATCTAGTTGGACATGTAAGTAAAAAAACTTCATGTTTTTCATATAAACAGAGGAACAAAACAGAACATAAGCAAATGTTTGTTTCTTGGTCTTGTAGATTTGGGATCTATGGGAAAACGGTGAAGCAACAGAGATCATAGATAAGTTAATGGACGCAGAGAGTTACGATGAGAGCGAAGTAATGAAGTGCATACACATTGGGTTGCTTTGTGTGCAAGAAAGTGCATCAGACAGAGTAGACATGTCCACTGTTGTGTTAATGTTGGGTCATAACGCCATTGATCTTCCATCTCCAAAGCATCCTGCGTTTACTTCCGCGAGGAGGAGAGGCGGCGAAAATGGTGTTTGGCTCAAGGGGGAAAACGGTATTTCTGTTAATGATGTTACCATCACCGACATTCAAGGTCGTTAAAATTGATCCAAATGTTTTTCATCTTTTCGAATAAGAAGAGAAGAATCTAGGAGCAGTTACAGGAGTCAGGACCTTAACTCTGTAAGTTGATGTAATGAAGAAACTTTTTTTACAAAGTAATCTATATACTAATTGCAAAAGAAAAAAAGAAACTAGTCGATTATATATTTTTTATCTAGGTTATGTAAGAGGAATCTATGTGAAACTACAAACCAAACTGACCCTGTGGAGCTTCAGGAACTTGAATTAATGATGGACATCTCTTGATGAGGTCACATAAATAAAGATGTCTTGGCTTCTCTTTGTGGGTTTGTTTGGCTACTAATTAAAAAAGAATCATGGCTAAAAAACAAAAAGAGAAAGTTCTTGGTACTGGAAATAATTCTCTGCTGAAAAGTCAAAGTTGTTATGTAGTTAATGATCCATGAAAAGTCAGAACTGATGTAATCCACTATCCACGTTTGTTTCAATTATCTATCGAAGCAACCCAAAATACAAAACTGTAATAGTCTTTCTCTCAAGACAACGTGGCTTCTCAAGAACATTGGTCAGTTTTGTTCATCTCCTTTTTCTTCAGGTTCAGTTTCTTCATCCAGGTTAGTTTATTCCACAAACAAATCTGATCATATGAGTAAGTCAAGTTTCGCAACTAAAATATGTTGGAATTATCAACAGAGCTCAGTGAATCTGAAAATAACTTCTCTCAAACACATCTCTTATTCATTAGTCTTTAACCATTAAACACACGCAAAATTAACAAAATTTGTAAACATAGGGTTTTCTCAAAAGGTATATATTACGTCTTATATAAACAGATTTGAGATTAGCTTGGTGAGCTTAACGTCCTGTTACAGCTGTGAGGCTCACATCATTGATAGATGCCTTTTGACTACTCTGGTCAGAAGATTCAGCCTCAGAAGCTCCTCTTCTTACTATAAAAGCAGGCTGTTTTGGCGTGGCGAGGTTCGTATTCTCGGTAGTGAGCATCCAAATCACATTTGAAACATTCGGTCTATCATTTGAAACTTCTTGCACACATAACAGTCCAATCTGAACACATTTCTCAATCTCTTTCTCAAAACACTTATCAAAGACGACGGGATCTGCTAGAGAAGCAGCCTCTCCATCGTTCCATAGCTTCCATGCCTGTAAAAACCAAGTTTAAGGTAAGTTTCAAAGCTTAATCACAAGCTATATTGTAGAAGAAACACAGATTTGTGTTTGCTTAGTACACACTTACATAAGCTAAAAGGTTCAGATTCTTCTCTTCCTTGAAGGAACTAGAGTTTCTTCTCCCACTTATGATCTCTAGAATTATAACCCCCAAGCTGAAAACGTCTGATTTTTCTGAAAACAATCCTTCCATTGCGTATTCTGGTGACATATAGCCGCTGCAAAAAACAAAAATTTAATTAAAACCGAATATCGCGATGTTTTTGTGTATGGAATGGATACTTACTATGTTCCAACAACCCTTCTTGTGTTAGCTTCATCTTCATTTGCTTGGAAAACTCGAGCAAGTCCGAAATCAGATATCTTGGGGTTCAGATTCTCATCTAACAAAATGTTGCTGGCTTTTAGATCTCTGTGTATGATCTTTAGTCTTGAGTCTCTGTGAAGGTACAAAAGACCTCTGCAAATTCCTTCCATAATGTTGAACCGAGTCTTCCAATCAAGAATATGTTGCTTCATTGTGTCTGAGAAAAGGTTATCAAGACCATTAGCTTTCTCTTCAATCATCCCCCCAGCCAAAAGAGTTTAAAACAGAGGTGATAAGTTTTACCAAATAGATACGCGTCTAAGCTTTTCTTAGGCATATATTCGTAGACTAATAACCTTTCTTCACCTTCAATGCAACATCCAAGTAATTTCACCAGATTCCGATGTTGCAACTTAGAAATCACAACCACTTCATTCATAAGTTCCTCTAGTCCTTGTCCTGATTTTCTTGAGAGCCTCTTCACTGCAATTTCTTGCCCTTCTGGTAATTTCCCCTGAAGAAAAAAGATTATTAATCACTTATGCTGAGACTATTTACACATATCTTATTTCAGGAAGATTCTTTATATAATGCTTTTACCTTGTAAACAGGACCAAAGCCGCCTTGCCCGAGCTTGTTTCTGAGAGAGAAGTTATCAGTTGATGTAGCTAACACTTGAAACTCAAAGAGTGGAAGGTCCTTGAGCTTCACTTGGTTGGAAGCAGATTCATTACCACTTGTAAGTTCTTCCATTCTTTTAAACAACATCTCTGCACTTCTATCTTTCTCTGGTGCTGCTAAGGCAAGAATTGATGAAGCAAATAAATTATGATAAAAAGAAACAATCTGAAGCCAAACATCAATAAGTAAACAAAACTCTAACCTCGACGCTTTTTTAATTTGCATGTTAAAAGAACGCAGACCGCAGCAATAAACGCAACCCCTATCACAGCCACGGGTGCTGCGATTATAATTGCTCGATTGCTATGTGTATCTATAAGATTTGATGAGAAAACTTAAGTTAGTCAAGTCAAAGTGAATGCAGAAGAAAACAACTAATAACAGTTTTTTTCACTCACTGAGTTCTGAATGCGCAACTCGAATATAAAGATCAGTCCCACTTCCCAAAAATGATTGCATATCAACTAAGCTAACACTCCAAAGCATGCATCCGATTCCTTGATCATAAGCATAAGCCGTGCAAGAACAGTTATCTAAACAGACTTTAGGACAAACATCTTCCTTAGCTTCAGACCGTTCCGCAGAGATTGGCACTTTCATCTTCTGCAATTTAAAAAACCCATCTCCTTTTCCACCACCACCATTACTTGCATTGTTCTGTCTTTGGCACCTCAATAGAGTTCTCCTCTCACATCCATTAGTCCAAATCCCTCTATTCCACTCTGTGCTATTCCTCGGCACAAACCCTTTAAGGCATTTACAACGCGGATTCTCCTCGGATTGGCAGGTCGCGTATTGACCACATTTAGCGTATGCATCACAGTCTGTCAAGGGAAACTGTACACCGATCCTCCAAGTTTTCATAGAAGTGCTCCAATCTTTCTGATATATTATTCCTTCAGGATCCAAGTTAAAGTGATACATAAACGAGTCATTAGCATAAGACATTGAGATCGTGCCTTGATTATCACTGATAAGATTAAACCCATCAAGAAACAGAAGTGAATCCATATTCGGTAAACCGATGAAAACCTGACCGTTCCAGGGTCCGCTACGCCAAGTTGGAACATTGTTCTTCCAGACTAGAAGCTCAGGAAACGTGAACGGAGCAATACCAGCTGTGTAGTTCCCTGTGGAAGGATCATCATGGCTTCTCCAAGAAGTAAGCCTTAGGTTCTCTCCGGTTCTTCCGTTGGTTCCAAGAGTCATTCTTGGCATGAAAGAATCATAAGGATGCTTAAAACTCTCCCAAAGAGTCTCACCATTGTTTCTGTTGTCTTGTAACATAAGATTCCCAGAATCCATTAGCTGAACCCAAGTAGCATTTGCAGCCACTGGTACTGTAACATTCGTCGACCAAAGAAGGCGATCTCGACCATCGGTAATCACTAGATTCCCGTCGTCGGGGGAGATGGAGATAACACCGGAAGTGTCGTTGATAGGCGTGTCTTTGTTAGCAACCCAAACCACAGTTTGAAGTGGAATCTTTTCGTACCAAATCCCAACATAACGCAACTTAGTAGTGGAATTTACAGGAGTGAAGAAACCAAACCTGAAAATACCACTTTTGCAGAGAAGGCTCTTTGTCTCTGAATCTTTGATCGGAGTTGAGAGGGTGATTCTGTCTTCACTAAAACAGAGTCTCATAGACAAGCAAGTGAATGCAAGTAGAAGAAGAACAAAACGACGACGTATGTTCACAGGAACCACCATAATAACTCAATGAAACAAAATGACTCCAGTTTTGCTCTGTTGTTTCTCTTAGGAATGTTTTCGTACAAGTACAAGAGAAGTCAATTAGTAAAGTAGTCGTCTTTGACAGTTTGTGTATATGGGAAGACGAAGACTTTGAAAAATGATGTAAGTGTTTCTCTATCAACGAAGATATGTTCTGTGGTGAGAGTAATAGTAATTAGGTTAGGTGGATTCATTGAATTGTCCAATTAGTACTATGAAACCACCAATCTTGACTTTTCCTTAGAAATTTTGAAGAAACGATGAAAGTGAGAGGACTACTTGCGTCTTAGTGCGATTTTAATGTGCTTATATTTAGAGTATACACTTGTAGGGATTATAAAAATAGAAAACAAATATTACTTTTTTGACCTTTGTATTCTTATTAGAGAACACGTGACTCACTGAATGACCACTTGTTGTTTTTTTTTGGACACCCACTTGTTTCGGCTGTTAAAGTTTTAAGGATTTGGGTTAAATGCCATGGGGCCTGACGTTCCATATCGGACTAATGCGCAAATGGTTTTGTAGGTAGCGAATAGTTTTGGAATATATTTTAGTGGTTTTGGAATTTGTTGTTGGGTTAACAGTGATTCGGGTCAAGCCTTCGATGAAATGCATGACCCAAGTGTTTTGCATTGATTTAACTTTGTATGCAATTTACCAGAATAATCCATAACGAGAACTCCCGCGTAAATTTTGAGAGCTGAATATTCATTTAAATTTTATGTGAATGAGAGTAATAATTGGTAGACCATCAACTCAAAAGATTCGATATTTGGAAATGGAACAGGAAGTTTAAAAAAAAAAAAAAAAAGGGTAGGTATCTGTTGTATTATTCTTAAAAAGGTCCCTTAAAATTGGGAAAACTTTAAGAATCAAATTTATTGGAATTAAATACAGTAAGTCTCAATTGAACAGCAATACATATTTTGCATTTCACACAAGACGACTTACCGGAGTCAATGCCCCTCCACAAGGCCTAAATTGCGTTTTCATTGTAAATGAATATATGTGGTCCATGGATGATAAAAGCATAACAAGACTTGCTTTTGTGTGATTCCGAAACCACTGGAGTTACAGGACAGTGAAAAAAAACTCTAGTTCATGATGATATTAATTTTCATAAGTTGGTATTATATCTACTACACATGTGAGGACTTGCTTTGGCCTCTCTGAAGATCATCAAGAATTTCTCTTGTTTGGTTTGTTCCCAATACTGAACATTCACGGCACTCATCATAGATGACAAAATCTGCAAGAGCAAGAATCTTGCCTAAATTCCACAGTTTCCATCCATAAAAAAACAGAGAAAAAAGTGAATATAAGTTTAAAAGAGCATAAGGGCAAATCCCTCAGTAAATACAGAAGTACACATTGATCAATAATCTTGGGAACAATGAGAGCATCAACACAAATTTCTAATTGGCTCAAATGTCCAAAGAAATAGTCTTTACGCGGAAATAAAAGGGAATATGAATGACCTTTGTACCATGGCAGTCTTCTCAAGAAACTGTTGCATCAAAGGGAATCCTAAGAAGAAGGGCATTGGCTATTACTAAATAAAGTCTATAGATTTTGTTCGTTAATGAGAGGGTGTATCGTCATCAATTCATCATCTCTCTCAATACAATTATGACTTCATTGACTTTTTTTTTTTTTTTTTTTGACTTCATTGACTTGCATGTCATTGATCAACACGTTTTTTTTTTTTATTGATCCATTTTTCCTTTTCTTTTTTTTTTTTTTAAACTCACATACTTTGCCTATTATTATACTTATTATAATGTTCAAGAAATTGTGTGTTTAGTTCTCCCCAAGCATCAACATTACGGTATCCGTTACCATGACCAAAGAAAAAGGAGCAACTTGGTATATTATTTCAATATAGATAGAAACAATGGCTTTGTCAAAAAAAAAAAAAAAAAAAAAAAAGATAGAAACAATGGATGGATATAAGAGAGACTTTAGAGACAATAATGAACAAAAGGACTCTTTTATTACCCGTCCAGGCACAAAAAAATGGCAGCTGCATCAGATTTTAACAGACAAATAAATTTCATAAGACACTCTTTTTTCGCTCTCTCAAAAATGCTGTGAGTGGTATATAGAACCATGAATGTTCATGGAAATAGTAACATTGAGATTACAGAGACCAGTGAGACTGAAGCATAAGACCTATGGTTCTTCCGTTACTGTTTGTGAGATATACAAGACCTGGACTTAAGCTAAACCGATTACCTATGTTGATTTTCAGATATGATTCCACCTGAAACCGATCATGAGTTCTTGAACCATTGACGACTCCCCCAACGCTCATGCCCCAGCCCACTTCATCCTCTGGGTTGTCTGTAATAGATATTGACCATTGTACTTGCTTTTCTCTTGAGTTCTGATATTCAATCCATCCCCCAATTTTCGTGGACTCGTCCATTAGAGAGTCTAACTTCAAAGCAATGGAACCGGACAAAACATGATTCATGCTTTTGTTCATCTCTAGAGGCGGTGTTGATGATCCAGGCTCCATAGTAACATGGCGCCTTAGGAAACTTACTGGAACTGCAATGGCTCCAGCAGAATGGAGGTTGTTAGATGGTGTTAAAATCTGCTGACAGCCCAATAGTGATAGTTTTACACTTCTGAGGATGTGGCAGCTTACATGCCCAAAAGTTCTGAAACAGCGATTTGTAGCATTCAAACCCTGTTCAACTTCAACGTTTGAGATGGATTGAGCAAGTGAAGCTGTGATGTTTGACTTTCTGAATGCTAACCCTATTGCACTACCAGTATGTTGGTTTAAAAGAGGTGGTCCAAGTTCGGAAACTTCTGTAAGACTCATTCCCTGCAAGAGGAAGGTAATTCGTTGTTTCATCAATAACAGTAATTTATGAGAAAAATCGTTGAGAAAGAAAACAGGAAGAAGAACTCAACATGCCATTGCCAGAGATAAAAGTAAGCAGAAAGGAATCCATATAAATGGTATGGCTTAGAGTTTCTAATTTTAAAAAACAGCAAAGGTTGCTCTAATAAGGTTATACCCTTTTGTGTTTGACATGATCCAATCAGTTTGAATGTAGAATAGAAAAGCAAACATACAACCAATATAGAAACAAAATCTGCAACAAATGGTGGATACCTGGTAAGAAGAGACAAGAGCAGCATCAATGTCTCTGAAATGCGCGCCAACAGGAATAGCAACAGCAGAGAACCAATCATTAATATCTGCCTTGTAGAAAACTTTGGCTAAAGACAGCTGACTCCCTGAAACATCACTGTGATTTCCTTCCCCTTTGTATCCAGCAACGAGCTCAGCCACAAGCTTATCTGTCTCCCTAAGGCTCGTTTCAAACCTGAACCTAGAAAGCAATCCGGGTCTCACTCCTTCTCTGTCGAGTCCTCCATTGAAACTCTCCACGTCAGTGTTTCCCATTAGCAATATTGCTCCAAGGACATCAACCTCACCTCTCACATGAGTGCTACTCTCTTGAAAGGGACCTCCTTTTGATAATTTATACGAAGAAATTATCCGCTCCACTTTCTCTTGTCTATCTCTAAGTTTCATCAAATCAGAGAATGCTTCCCTTTGTAATCGCTTCAAGATATCAATCTGAAGACAGTTCCCAAACCAAACCAATTTTCTTAATCAACATTGCTGAAGTATAGTTGAATTTGCCCATTGCATACATTTCAAACAAGAGACTGACTTTAAGAAGAAAGGAGTATAGGAGATGGATGAAAATACCGGATTCTGGCGAGAAGGATTCTCATGGAAGCCGAAATGGCGGGAGACTAAGTCCTGGCTCGATTTCGTAAAGCTCTTCACTTTCTCCAAAACGGAAGCAATTGGTTCCATAGTTTTCTCAGAAACTGATAGGAAAGGTTGATGATTTCAGAAAACTCTGGAGAATAATGGCGCAGTTGACGATTAAATTCGTACCCAGCTACTAAAAGTCACAAGAAACTAAACGAGTGTGGTAATGGCTTCTCTACCGGTGATAAGAGAGAGAGTTGAGTGGAGAAGATCAGCAACAAAAAAAATGGTTAGGGTTTATGAGTTTGGATTTTGGGGGTTTTGAGAGGAATTGGTTTCAAAATCTGGATGACATGTACAAGGAAGGTTTGGCCATTTCGGTTTAATTCGGTTTACTTTGAATTTTGATTGTTTCGGTTTTACCCAACTAACAATTGATTGGTAACATGCATAATCGCATAATTGCGTTTTCTAATGCGATTATGCAAGTATTTTACCAATCACAAAAAATTGCTTAATAATAGACAATTAAGCAAAAACGCAATATTTGCTTTTTGCCTAAAAAATACAAGTAAAAAGTCATTATGCAAATAAACATGCATTTAGTGGTTTATTTCATTATGCATGATATCCAATCACACAAAATTTTAATTATGCAAATTTTTATTCTACAACTTTTTAATCTGCAAATTTTTATTATGCAAATATGCAATTACGCAGTTATGCGTTGTTACCAATCAGAGCCAAAGAGAAGACGCATAATTGCATAAACAATCATATTTTTATTTTTATTTTTATTTTTGCTAAAAAAACATAAACAAAAAAGGTTATGATAGCAGCCGTAGTGGTAATGTATCGCCGAATGGACTAAAATTAAACTACGGATTTAACTATCCTATGAGGAACAAAAATAAAAATAAAAATAACTATCGACGAAAAATGCTTTGATGTTGCGACAAAAATGAAGTGCTTGGATCTTTTCAAAAAGAAAAAGAAAAAGCATAAAAACTTGATGAATTTAAATAGGGAGATGTGAGATCTCTGCCGACAAGATCTTTTATTTTGGGTCAAAAAAAGGTTGATATTTTTATCGATTATTAAAAAATATTAAGATATATTTAAACGTAAGTAAATAACAAAAAATCAACATCTCCAACTCCAACTTCTCATTTCCGCGATCTAGTCATCCCTTCGTCTCAGATTCATTTATAAATGATATTCAAATGTGACTTAACACATCTTCACATTCTCATACGATCTCGTGGATTAAAGATAAACATTACGCGTCAACAACAATCCACGTACACTATAATGTGGTTTATTTATTGTTTGATTCCTTTAATTAATGTACAGTTACATGTTCACGTCAAATTAATGTTCGTGTGCGACTTGATAACATGCATGCTTATACTGTACATATCTCTTTTTTTTTTTTTTTTAAGGATATTTATACATATCTTTTTGGGCGATAAATCTATATTTTGTCTATATAACACACAAATGCTTAAGCATGCATTGTTATTAACTCTATGAACTTAAGTTGCAACTGTGTCAGTCATAAATATGAAACATGGTTAATAATACCTGTAGAAAATTTGAGTTTCACAATCTTATAATCCAATATCCGTAGTTTATATACATGTAAAATTAAATTGAGTCATGATCATATATAAAACATAGCTAGCTAGATCTCCTCTAATTTAGTTACTAAATTTATATCGACGAAGAAGAAAAATTATAAACGTGTATCATTGGTTCCTCGGAATTTTCTGTCATTAAAAAAAAAAAATCCTGATATCAAGAAAAAACTTGTTGATATCATATTCAAAATATGTCTACTTGCAGCCCATATTAGCTGTCCCTTTAGATGTTTAATCTTTTATTCTTTTTTTCTGTCCGTATAAATTACCGTTTAATCGCGTACCAAGTAGGTAGCAAACTCTTATTATTTTAAAGATATATTACTATTACACTAGAGATCTGAAAAGAATATTGATTATCTATATCTACGTGGCATTAAATTGAAATAAAGTTAAACATTGATGGCTAAATGGAAAGTCAGCTAATTTCACAACATTTTCCACTTAACAAAACTAAGGGGGGTTTATTCAATTAAGATTTAGCTAGAGTTTTAACTACTATGATTTTTTGAGAATCTTGTCAACTCTTAACATATTCTAAAATCATGTAAATGTTTTATCAAAGATTTTGCCATATTTTCACAGAATCTTGTCACAAATTTTGCCATAGTATGCAAACCCAATCTTATTACCATTTGTTCTTGTTATTTTCTTTTACATTGGAATTGATGTTTCTGTCGCATGATGTAAGAAAATAATATTGTTTTCTTGTTTTTTTGGATTTAGTTATTCTCTTTTTAAGAGAAATGGAAACTGAAGTACTCGAATTTATCTATAAAGAATCCAACAACTGTTTTAGACACATAGAAATATATAATTGTATTAGATGCTTTATGTTTATACTTCAAATACTCCACTAGTTAACTTCAAAATGATTTAAGACAGTGATAATTGAGTTAGGTTTATGTTTAATTCCTCTCTAGGTGATTGGTTTCATCGAACGGTTGAAGTTAATGGCATAAATTTTTGGAGCCTCACGGCTGGCAATGTTTTGGGTGTGGCCATGTTTATGGTAGATATAGTTGGTGTTTGAATCCTCCCCGTGAGGATGAACAATATAAAAACGAATTATTTTTTTAAAAGAAAATAATTTTGAAAGTAATTGAAAATCTCATGTCAACCCCTATTATTTTGAAAGAGTTTTTTTATGAACAAAAAACATTCAAATCAATTAACCAATAACACTAGAATTTAATCTAGTTATAAAGTTAGTTAAATTCATTTTGTTTGAATAACACATGACTTTGGTGAAGTTTCTAAAAGTTTTAATCCAATAACTCATGACTTTCAATGATTATAAACAAAATTTTAAAACTACCAAAACCAATAACACAATACTTTAATAGAGTTTTGTAAATTCCAAATTGAATAACACTGAAGTCTTTAAAACTTTAAACTCTTTAAAACTCTTAGAACCAATAAACCCCCCTAAATATTAACTAATCGCTGCTGCAGCCTGCATGGCTCTGTTCATCTGTACTGTTTTCGAATATTTTTGTAGGACAATAAAGATAATAGTTCTTTTTTTGTTAAAATATAAAGATAATAGTTTTATCGTCAAAGTTTCGTGGATTCCAAAACTCAACTTATATAAGTTTTCTAATTTCATTGCAAAAGAAAAAAAAAATCAAGTTACTTTAATTAGTTTTGTAATTTGTATTTGGCTACAATAAAATATTTTAAAATTTATTAATATTTCTGAAGTTTACGGCTAAGGTAAAATCAATCCTCACCATTAAACATTAATTATAAATGGATAACAAAACTCTTTTATATTGATTAAATCTAAAATATTAACAACAACAAAAAATAATTGGCCACGTAAATGGTTGACTTGAAATTTGAAATATTTGTAGAAGAATAACCATAGTATCAAATGTAGGTTTAAAAAAAAAAAAATTTGGACGACTTCTCGTTTCAACTTGTTAGTCATCTATTGGTGGAAAATATATTTTTGAAAATTTCAAGTAGCAAATTACGGGAAATTCTGGTTGAATTTTTTTTGTAGCCTCGACTACAAAATTTATTTGATATCGTTATCATAAAAAAAAAAAAAAAAAAAACACTACAGTTGATCTAAAATTTAACGAAAAACTGAAAAAGAGCATGGTCTTGATAACTATATTTTATCGCGTTCCTATAAATTATGATTAATTTCAAGGAAGATCTTAATTATTCTTTGTCGTCTAACGAGTATTTAGATAAAATAAGAAACAAGTTGAGGATAGGAACAACAAATAGCACGAACTTTCCAACTGGGATCCCATTTTAGTAATTTATATATTCTCAAGAGGCCATTATCAACCAAAATAGAACATAACATTATTTTCCCAAAAACAATAGAACTAAACTAAACGACTAATAACGAATCAAATTCAAAAATTGCTACGGTCTTACTTCTTTAAAAAAAAAAAAATGTATACGTAAAACGGTTTTACTAAAACCAAACTGAAGTAAACTATAATTTAAACGATATACGATATAGACTACAGATAGAAACCATAATTAAAGATTCACGAAACTTGTTCACGATATTGATTAATATATTTGCCAATAGAAAATTGCAAAAGATGTGAAAGTGGAATGAAAACAAAACATGATTGAGGCCATAGGAATAATAATAATAAATAAGAAATAAAACACTCGAAAAAAGCACCCAATGAGAAAAACACGGTGATAATTGAAGTCGTCGTCACATGAGGAACAATACAAAAGTCAACAGTGGAACGCTTCTACAAAAGCCGTCGGAGAAGCCTTTAGTTTACAGTCTCTCATTGACGAGTCTTATCTTCTTCTTCCTTCTTTCGCCATCTCTCATGGCTTTTATATTATGACAAAACTCTGTTTTTCAAAAATTGCGTAGCGTATACTAATTTAAAATTGAGAGAAATTAGAGTAAAAGAAGAACACGAAACTAGATCTGTCTCCCGTCTCTCTCTTATTATATATAAAAAAGACAAAGATCTCTGGAAAGAGAAGAGTCATTTTGGGGGATTTGTCTTTTGTTTTCTTTCTTAAAAATAAGCGCAAATGGCGAACCAAGTAAAAGAGCGGACTTTAGAGGAGACCTCTACGTGGGCAGTCGCTGTGGTTTGCTTCGTCTTACTATTCATTTCTATTGTTCTCGAACATTCGATTCACAAAATTGGAACTGTAAGTCCCTCAGATTTGTCCTTTTTTTTTTTACTAACTCCTCTTCAATTTCTAGTTATTGTAAGATTCCCCTGTTTCGTGTTCTTGCTCTATTTGTTTTCTCTGATAAGTTCTTCTTCTTGCTAAATCTTTATTTTATACTTTTGTTTATATATTCGTAAGCTTCAGGTTTCTCTATTTTATGTTCTTGATCTGCTTCCTACTCTGTTTCTTCTTCCTCTTTGGTTATTACTCTGTTTTATCTTCTTCCTTTTTCCCGGTTTACACTCTGTTATTATTTACTTGACTAGTTGTTCTCCTATCACTACCACTACGAAATTTGTAAATCTATGATCTTTGTTTTTTAATACCAAAACAGTGGTTTAAAAGGAAGCACAAGAAGGCTCTTTTTGAAGCTCTTGAAAAGGTCAAAGCAGGTAAAAAAAAATCAGAAACTAAACAACATAATCTTTGTCTACTTAACTTCATCCATTAACAAGCTTATTATATTTGTCTACTTAAACTTCATTCAGAGCTTATGCTACTGGGATTCATATCACTACTCCTAACAATCGGACAAACTCCAATCTCAAATATCTGTATCTCCCAGAAGGTTGCATCAACAATGCACCCTTGCAGCGCCGCTGAAGAAGCTAAAAAATACGGCAAGAAAGACACCGGGAAAAAAAATGACGATGATGAAAAATCCGGTCGAAGACTTCTTCTTGAGTTAGCTGAATCTTATATCCCTAGACGAAGTTTAGCTACTAAAGGCTATGACAAGTGCGCAGAGAAGGTAACTAATAATCAATCTCTCAAAGTGTATATACATAAAATCATTCTCTGCTTGCAATGATGATTGTGATTGATGGATTTACTCAGGGGAAAGTGGCTTTTGTATCTGCTTATGGAATCCACCAGCTGCATATATTCATCTTCGTGCTCGCTGTGGTTCATGTTGTTTACTGCATTGTTACTTATGCTCTTGGAAAAACCAAGGTAACATTTCTTGTGAATTCTGCTGTGGCTAAGGCGAGAATTAAGAAATAATGTATGCAAAAGATTTTTAATTTGTGTTTTCTTTTGAGTATTGTAGATGAGGAGGTGGAAGTCGTGGGAGGAAGAGACAAAGACAATAGCGTATCAGTATTCCAACGGTATGTAAATATGTAAATCTGAGTATTTAATCAAATTAAAAAAGATAGAAATGGCAAATGTAATATGAAATAATTCTTTGTTATGCAGATCCTGAGAGGTTCAGATTTGCGAGAGACACATCTTTTGGGAGAAGACATCTCAATTTCTGGAGCAAGACGAGTGTTACCTTATGGATTGTGTGTTTTTTTAGACAGTTCTTTGGATCTGTCACCAAAGTTGATTACTTAGCATTAAGACATGGTTTCATCATGGTAAAGAATATATATTCTTTTAATCTATATTGTTTACTAGAAACACTTATCTCTCAAAACAATGATCTAACTAATGTTTTTTTCAGGCTCATTTTGCTCCTGGGAGTGAGACAAGATTTGATTTCCGCAAGTATATTCAGAGATCATTAGAGGAAGACTTCAAAACTGTAGTTGAAATCAGGTTTAATTTGGATCTAATGTTGACTTCTTTTTTTGTTATAATAATCTTATAAAAGCCAATTTTGGATAGTTTGATCTTACTCTTTACTAACTTTGTGCAGTCCGGTTATCTGGTTTATTGCCGTACTATTCCTCTTGACAAATTCAAATGGTAACGGTTCATTGCTTACCCCGCAAAATACGTCTCAGTTGCATCAATATTAGCACAAAACTTACATCGGTTTGCTTTTGAAACAGGACTACGTTCTTACCTCTGGTTACCGTTCGTTCCGCTAATCGTAAGTAAAACAAACTCTTAAAACTGATAAACATTTCTTCCATTTTGTCCTCTTGCCGCCTTTTTTTTATAACCAAATGAATGTAATCTGCAGGTCATTCTAATAGTTGGAACAAAGCTTCAAGTCATAATAACCAAATTGGGTCTAAGAATCCAAGAGAAAGGTGATGTGGTGAGAGGCGCCCCGGTGGTTCAGCCTGGTGATGATCTCTTCTGGTTTGGCCGTCCACGGTTCATTCTTTTCCTAATCCACTTGGTCCTTTTTACGGTACATATACAATATCTTTTACATTCTCTTTCGTTTTTTCTTCTTCTAACGGTAGAATAAACTCATGAGTACCAAAAAATCCTTCAATTTGCAGAATGCATTTCAACTTGCCTTCTTTGCCTGGAGTACGGTAAGCGAGACATTTCATTTTCCTTACAAACATTGGTGTCTTGGGGGCCATAATGATTGTTATGTCATGAATTTTTGGTATTTGCAGTATGAGTTCAATCTCAGGAATTGTTTCCATGAAAGTAATGCAGATGTGATCATTAGAATTGTGATTGGGTAAGCTAACATTATATTGACCGTTGAATCTTTGAATTAGTCCATTATCTGACAAAGTTATAACCTTTTTCCTTTTTTTTTTTTCTTTCTATAAATCTTGCAGAGCTGTTGTACAGATACTTTGCAGCTATGTGACTCTTCCACTCTATGCTCTTGTTACTCAGGTACTACACAACATCGAGTGCCATCAATACCGAATGTTCGATATGATCTTAGTTTCTTGACATCGTCTTTAATGAAAAAATGTGTGTAGATGGGTACTAAAATGAAGCCAACGGTATTCAATGAAAGAGTAGCCACGGCATTAAAGAAGTGGCATCACACGGCGAAGAGCCAGACTAAACACGGAAGACACTCGGAATCAAACACACCTCACTCCAGCCGTCCAACCACACCAACACATGGCTCATCTCCAATCCATCTCCTTCACAATTTCAATAACCGAAGCCTTGAAAGTTACCCAAATTCTCCTTCTCCTAGACACTCTAGTCATCATGAACACCAGTTTTGGGACCCTGAGTCTCAACGCCAAGAAGCTGAAACTTCCACACATCATTCTCTTGGGCAAGAAAGCTCGGAGAAAAATCCTGTTCTTGCTTCTGTGGAACTTCCTCCCATAAAGACTAGCAAAAGCTTTCAAGATTTTTCTTTTAAGAGAGGTGGTCCATGATTTTTATATTCGATTTCGTACAGTGGGAATATGTTATATGAACAGAACTTCTTGTACAATACATGTATGAGATCTAGTCATCTGTATAGAGACAGATGATATATTCTCTGGCGATGCTTGTAAGAGTTTCGTAAATTAAAGATATATTTTGGTTCTGCTGGTTCTAACGTCCTGTGACTTCTGTGATGCTGACATCGTTGATAGAGGCTTTAAGGTCACTGTTCTCGGAGGACTCAGCTTCTGAAACACCGTTCCTTGTTATAAAAGCAGGCTGTTTCGGTTCTGGGATGTCTACAATCTCGCTGCTGAGCATTGAACACACTGTAGAAACACTTGGCCTATCGTTTGCAGCTTCTTGCACACACAAAAGCCCAATGTGAATGCATTTGCGTATTTCTTTCTCAAACAGTTGTTCAAAGATCTCAGGATCTACCAGACTATTAATGTCCCCTTCGTTCCAGATTGACCATGCCTATAAAAACAGAGAAGCTTTTAGAAGTTGAGAACAATCAGAAGAGAGTTAAAAAACTTAGTAGAGTTTGGTACACTCTTACATAAGCTAAAAGAGTTGAATTTGAGTTTCTTCTTCCACTGACAATCTCTAAGAGTATCACTCCTAAGCTAAAAACATCAGATTTCTCTGAAAACAGTCCTCCCATTGCATATTCAGGTGCCATGTAGCCGCTGCACGATACATTTATTTTCTCGGTCTTATGACTAACTTTATAGAAAAAAATAGTGTAACATATGGTTAGAATGAAGTTACTTACTATGTTCCAACGACCCTTCGGGTGTTTGCTTCATCTTCATTCCCTGGGAAAATCCTGGCCAACCCGAAATCAGATATTTTCGGAATCAGATTCTCATCTAACAAGATGTTACTAGCTTTTAGATCTCTGTGAATGATCCTCAGCCTAGAATCTCTGTGAAGGTACAGAAGACCTCTACATATTCCATTGATTATGTTAAACCGAGTCTTCCAATCAAGAAGTTTTGCTCTCCTTGAGTCTGAACAACACATTAGCTTCTGTTAATTGACCTGGTGATAACATTGTAATAGAGTTTGAAAACAAAAAAAAATAGTGATAATTAAATTACCAAATATATAATAGTCTAAGCTTTTCTTAGGCATGAACTCATAAACTAACATCCTTTCTTCTCCTGCAATGCAGCAACCAAGTAACTTCACAAGATTCCGATGTTGCAACTTAGAAATCACAACCACTTCATTAACAAGCTCCTCAAGCCCTTGTCCCGATGCTCGTGACAGCCTCTTCACAGCAATCTCTTGCCCTTCTTGCAACTTCCCCTGCAACAAAAATATGTCAAGAGTTATTGAAACCTGTTTCCCAACAGAAAGACTTATTTCTAGTTTCCTATAATAACCCTTTAAAAGTCATACTTACTTTGTAAACAGGACCAAAGCCACCTTGTCCGAGCTTATTTCTGAGAGAGAAATTATCAGTCGCTGCAGCTAACACTTGAAACTCAAACAATGGTAGCTCTTTCAACTTTCCTTTATTACCACCAGCTAAAGCTTCCACTCTCTCAAATATTAGCTCTGCATCTGTTCCTTTCTTTCTAGCTGAGAATGAATCAAAGATACTATTAAAACTAAAAAAATCCAATGCTTATAAGACGCAAACATAGTTTTAGTTAATCTCTGACCTCTTTTCTTCATGACAATCCTTCGCGCCAGAAGACCACAAGCTGCCACAACAAAAATCCCGCCTGCCAATAATGTACCGATAATAACCGGTGTTCTGTCCTTTGTTTCTGATTGAGAGTTGGCAAGAAATAACAGAGTAAGTAAAACTGCGATCACTAAAATATAAGAGAAGTTGTGGAATAATAATACTCAACTGATTTCTGAATGTGCAAGACGGATATAAAGATCCATTCCACTAGCTGATAACTCCTGCGAATCAACTAAGCTACCATTCCAAATCATGCAGCCATAACCTAAGCCATGAGCACAAGCTATACAAGAACATGTCTGCAAACAAGTTCTTAAGCATTCTGGTTCACTGGCTTCAGATCTTCTTGCAAAGTCAGGCAATTTCATTCGCCTCAGCCTCAGAAACCCATCAGCACTTCCATTATTGTTCTGTCTTTCACACTGCAAAGGGACCCTTCTGATGCATCCACCACTCCAGTTTCCATTGTTCCACTCTATGAGATTCCTTGGCCTAAACCCTCTAATGCAAGAACAAGGCGGGTTTTTCCGGGGATTGCAGGTTCCGAATTGCCCACATCGCCTGTAAATATCACACTCGGTTGCCGGGACTTGTAACCCGACCGTCCAGTTTCTTCTAGCCTCACTCCAATCTCTCCGGATCACAGACCCTCTATAATCCATGTAGAAGTATCTCAAAGTTGAATCATTAGCGTATGACATGGTGACTGATCCATTGGTATCATCATTAACTATGAATCTATAAAGAAAGACACCTGCATACACATCTGGTAAACCGTTAAACATCTGACCGTTCCAGGGGCCACTGCGCCACACCGTAGCATTATTATTATCATTGTTGAAAATGAAGAGCTCTGGATATGCAGCAAGAACGAGTGCAGAAGTGTAGCTCCCGGGCGAAGGATCCGAAGGGTTTTTCCAAGAAGTTACCGTGATGTTCCCTCCTCCAGATCTTGCGTTTGTCCCAACCAACATATTTGGTAGCCAAGAATCAGTAGGATACTTGAAACTCTCCCAAAGATACACATCGGTATTCGCCTCTTTCAGCACGAGGTTCCCGGAATCCAAAAGCTCAGCGACAGTAGAATTGGCACGGACTCGAGTAGAGATGTTAGTTGACCACAGAACACGGCTCTGTCTATCCGTAATGACGATATTTCCATCTTCAGATACAGATATAACTCCAGAGGAGTCATTGATAGGCTTATCTTTGTTAGCAACCCATATCACAGTTTGTATTGGAATGCTGTTATACCATATACCGGCATATCTACTTGTGGAATTAACAGGGCTAAAGAAACCGAACCTGAACGTGCCAAAGCTGGAGACTATGGTCTCGGAATCATTGAGCTTGCCGGAAAAGAAAGTTCTTTCCTGAGCAAGACAGAAACTTGACAAGATGCAAAACAGTGAGAGATAAAGAAAAAGAACATAAGGACTCATGCTCTCATGAAATCTCATATAGCTTCTTCAGTCACAAACCTCTCAATAACAAAAACTTCCCAATGATCGGTATATATAGTAGCTTTTTTTTTCTTATTATCTTTCCTGAAAAATAACCAAACACAACAGATCTATATATAGCAAGATCTCAACATCAAATGTAGCATTGAACAATGGTAGGGCTTTGAATTAAGTGAAATTTATCTGTGATGGTGTGGTGAGAATTAAATTCTCAGGAGAAAAGTCCAAATATTGTTATAGTGAAGGGTCAAGTCAAGTGGCACTGTTGTTGTAAGATGATGATGCAAATATGCATCAAATTTTCTAATGAACGACGGTCTTTGTACGTTCGATTGACCAAATTTGGCCCGTCTATTACGACTTGGTCTTATTCACGTTAATAAAACGAGTGAGTGGACTCGCTTCATCATCTTCTACAAAATCCGCTTACGTCACTGTCAAATCAACGAAATCCAGACATTAACGATAATGTCTACTTCTGTATTGTTCGTTTAAGACAAAACTTAGAATCAGGAGAAGATTATAAGACCCTGTAAGAGAAGGAATTGTCAATTGAGGATTTTAATTTTGCGGAACAGAACCATGAGCGCGCAATTGGTGCAGGTCTCTACAGTTCCTCAAATCCCTAATTCGCCAATTTCTTCGTCTCACCATCGTCATTTTCTTGCTCCAAGAACTTACATTCCAGCTAATGTCTACGAGCACCCAGTGGCTCTTCTTCTCGAGAGATGCTCTTCTCTGAAAGATCTTCGTCACATTCTCCCACTCGTCTTCAAGAATGGTCTTTATCATGAGCATCTGTTTCAGACGAAGCTTGTTAGCTTGTTTTGTCGCCATGGCAGCGTTGTTGAGGCTGCTCGTGTTTTTGACCCAATTGATGATAAGCTCGATGTTCTTTATCACACTATGCTTAAAGGGTATGCTAAAGTTTCGGATTTGGATAAAGCTGTGAACTTTTTTGTTCGGATGAGGTATGATGATGTAGAGCCAGTTGTGTATAACTTCACTTATCTCCTGAAAGTTTGCGGAGACGAGGCGGATCTTAGGATGGGAAAGGAGATTCATGGGTTGTTGGTTAAGAGTGGGTTCTCGTTGGATTTGTTTGCTATGACTGGGCTTGAGAATATGTATGCCAAGTGTAGGCAGGTACATGAAGCACGTAAGGTGTTTGATAGAATGCCTGAGAGAGACTTGGTTTCTTGGAACACAATGGTGGCTGGGTATTCACAGAATGGGATGTCGAGGTTAGCTTTGGACATGGTTAATCGAATGTGTGAGGAGAATTTGAAGCCTAGTTTTATCACCATTGTTTCTGTTTTGCCTGCGGTGTCTGCGTTGGGGTTGATGAGTATTGGCAAGGAGATTCATGGGTTTGCTTTGCGAGCTGGATTTGATTCTCTAGTTAATATCTCCACTGCTTTGGTTGATATGTATGCAAAATGTGGATCTCTGAAAATTGCTCGACAGCTCTTTGATGGGATGTTAGAAAGGAATGTTGTTTCATGGAATTCAATGATTGATGCATATGTGCAGAATGAGAATCCTAAGGAGGCAATGGTAATTTTTCAGAAGATGTTGGACGAAGGAGTGAAACCCACTGATGTATCTGTTATGGGTGCTTTGCATGCTTGTGCTGACCTAGGGGACCTTGAGAGAGGAAGATTCATCCATAAGTTATTGGTTGAGTTGGATCTTGATAGAAATGTTTCGGTAGTGAACTCTTTGATCTCCATGTATTGCAAGTGCAAGGATATTGATACAGCAGCTTCTATATTTGGGAAATTGCAGACCAGAACCCTTGTATCGTGGAACGCAATGATCTTAGGATTTGCACAGAATGGACGTCCGATCAAAGCATTGAATTACTTCAGCCAGATGCGGGCTCAGACCGTGAAACCGGATACATTTACTTATGTGAGTGTGATAACTGCTCTTGCAGAGCTGTCAGTTACACATCAGGCGAAGTGGATACATGGGGTCGTTATGCGAAATTGTCTGGACAAGAACGTGTTTGTCACGACGGCTCTAATCGACATGTATGCCAAATGTGGAGCTATTATGACTGCAAGAAAGATTTTTGACATGATGGGTGAGCGTCATGTGACAACATGGAATGCAATGATAGATGGATACGGTACACATGGTATTGGGAAAGCTGCTCTGGAGTTGTTTGAAGAAATGCGAAAAGGCACCATCAAACCAAATGGTGTCACATTTCTTTCTATTATCTCTGCTTGCAGTCACTCGGGTTTGGTGGAGGAAGGACTTAAATGCTTTCATATGATGAAGGAAAAGTACAACATAGAACCATCAATGGACCACTATGGAGCCATGGTTGATCTTCTAGGTAGAGCTGGACAGTTGAATGAAGCATGGGACTTTATTATGCAGATTCCCCTTAAGCCGGCTGTTAATGTATATGGTGCCATGTTAGGTGCTTGCCAGATTCATAAAAATGTGAATTTCGCTGAGAAAGCAGCAGAGAGATTGTTTGAGTTGAACCCGGATGATGGTGGGTATCATGTGCTTCTTGCAAACATATATCGCGCAGCTTCAATGTGGGAAAAAGTGGGACAAGTGAGAGTTTCAATGTTGAGACAGGGTCTGCGCAAAACTCCTGGCTGCAGTATGGTGGAGATAAAAAACGAGGTGCATAGCTTCTTCTCCGGAAGCACAGCCCATCCCAATTCCAAGAAGATTTATGCTTTTCTTGAAAACCTGATGTGCAAAATCAAAGAAGCTGGTTATGTTCCTGACATGAATTTAATCCTCGGCGTGGAAGATGATGTTAAGGAGCAGTTGCTTAGTAGCCACAGCGAGAAGTTGGCTATTTCTTTTGGACTACTGAATACAACAGCTGGTTCAACTATTCATGTTAGAAAGAACCTGCGGGTTTGTGCTGACTGTCACAATGCTACTAAGTACATTTCCCTTGTGACCAAACGGGAAATTATTGTGCGGGACATGCAACGGTTTCACCATTTCAAGAACGGTGCCTGTTCGTGCGGAGATTACTGGTGAGATGACCTCCCACCCAAAACATGGATGAGCTCTATTTACCCAGGAGAAAAAAAAACATGGATGAGCTCTATTTACCCAGGAGAAAAAATACTAATCTGTGGAAGAACAAGAGCTAGTCTGAAGTAGAAGCCTTCATAGCTACAATTTGTTTCGTATTATGAAAAAAGGTTTAAGCTGATCGTGAATAATGATATCCTCGCTATAGTGTAGGCCTGAGCAAAATCTACATAATGGGTTAGTTTTAGAATATTGCAAACTATTATTAACCAATCATATAAGAACAAATTATCATTCTAACAAAAATAATAAATTCTAAACAAAACAATGTAGATTCAAATTTGTTCTCTTTTGATTGAAATTTTAATAAATTTTTTAATTGGTTTTGAGATTTTTTTATTGATTTATATTTTGACCACCATATACAAGGACTACGTGTGTAAGTGTAGTTTTGTATCCTTGCTAAAACTCTCTATTTCAATCAATAGTTGTTAAATTAAATTCAACAATCAATATTTACTAGTTTACAGTTCAATTTATTAATAAGTAATGGTTAAAAATTGTGCATACTTTGTCCATATATTCAAGTATTGTAGGCTTGGTTTGCATATATTTCTCAAGAGAATTTCTTTTTAACGAATATGCATAAACCTATGTGACGATGTTGACGATTGTGAAGATGTACGCATGTCTTGATTGCAGCTTTTGAGTTACTTTCGCTCTACAGTGATGCACAAGGCGAATCTTACCGTGTGAGGCTTCTTGTAGATAATTGATGAATTCTTATCGATTTGGAGGAGGATCATCGATGCTGCAATCTCTATCCATGAGAGAAAATAGAACTATGAGATTGAGGTTTGTTATATTTTGTTTGAACTTTTATATAATTCTTTGTTGGTTTGAGTTTTATTGATTCATAATAATTGGAGAATGTTCTATGGTAGAGAGAGCCGTTACTCAAAAATACTCATTTTCTATTGCATTTTACTTTTTAACTTTGTTTATAATGTTCAATTTTATTGCAGTTTGGTTTTTACTTTTTACAGTTTTGTTTTGTGATAAATCTCTCAGTTGGTAAGCAGCTTGGGTCCGCTAGTAGTTATAAGATATTTAAGGGCCACCTTTTCCAAAATCTTTAACAGCTCAGTGGTATCCGCAGCTGGAAACGTCACGGTTTCGAAACTCATATGATTTGGGTTTTAGATGTTTTTTCTCTATTTTAACAACTAATGGGCCGGGAAAAAATTATTTGATTTGGGCCCCCAAATGTACAAGGCCGGCTCTATTCAGATCAACATACCATCCCTGACCCTTACCAGTAGGCAGTAGCTATTCTGGAGAAGAATAAGTTATTGTTTCATGGTCGTGATTCGTGAATACTTGCAACCACTGGTGGGTGATACATGATCTCCATACCAAATCTTATGATTTACTTTTCACAGCTACCACCGCTGGACATTGTGCTTATTATTACCTAAGCTTTTTCTCTACTTTATCAAACTAATTTGTCTTCTTTTCTTTCTACCAATGAACTCTTGTAATTTAACATTTTCTGCATTTTTTTAGATTTAATGATGATTTTCTTCCGCTTCTTGTTGAATTCAGATTTCTTAGGTTTTTGGCAATTATATTTGATGCTGGTGCTTGAGTAAGATACCAATAATATGCAGAGAATAAGAGTTGTATTGGATCAAGATACTTTTCAAGCTCGTGTTTCTCCAGTTGAAGTCGGTAGATTGGTCTACTCTGCATCCAACAGCAATCTATAGACAGACCAAACATTTGCAAAAGTAGTGTCCATGATCACGACTGCAACAGATCTTCCGAGACCAAAACAACCATTCTTTGCATTGTGGAACCAAGATAAGTGTGTCTCAGTATCAGAGTCTGTGAATGATTTAACACAAACTACTACGATACATGGTCAAAAGCCAGGCTCAGTTCTCGAAGAACAATATCTCGAAACCCACCACATGTCTTTTTTTGTCTATATATATATATATATATATATATATACTAAAAGACAAAAGACCATTCAGTTACACATTCGTCTACGACTTCAACCTTCTCTTCACCACTTGCAACTTGCCAGCTCATACTGCTCAGCGAAAGGCGTGCGGCTTCTTTTAAGTCAATTTAGGATGTTTGAATGTACAAAGATGTCAATAAGATTGCTTGGTCAAGATAAGTTGTTTGAACATCTATTAGGATTCATATTCATCTGATTTAAACTTTTTCTTTTCTTCATACATTGAAATCTCTGAAGGAGGAAAGATGGCTACTTTTCACTTTAGTTGCCTGCTTTTGTTAACCATGTTCTCAAGTTATGTCTTTTCAGATATAATAACCGCATCAAATCCTTTGTTGATAAGACAAACTCTTAGCTCTCCTGATGGATCCTTTGAACTAGGATTCTTCAGTTTTAACAGCTCTCGGAATCATCAATATGTTGGAATCTGTTTCAAGAGAGTCACTCCTCGGGTATATGTTTGGGTAGCTAACAGAGAAAATCCAATAACGAGCCTCAAGGCTAATCTCGCCATCAGCAGCAATGGAAGCCTTATCTTGCTTGACAGCAGAAAAAATGTTGTTTGGTCAACAAGAAAACCTTCCACGTCTAACAAGTCTCATGCAAAGCTCTTAGATACTGGAAATCTTGTCATCATTGATGATGTTTCAGGAAATATTTTGTGGCAAAGTTTCGAGAATCCTGGTGATACGATGCTGCCTTTCTCATCCCTGATGTACAACCTTGCCACTGGGGAGAAGCGAGTATTGACTTCTTGGAAAAGCCACACTGATCCCTCCCCTGGTGACTTTGTAGTTCAGCTAACGCCACAAGTGCCAGCACAGATTGTTACTATGAAAGGCTCGACGGTTTATAAGAGAAGCGGTCCATGGGCTAAGACCGGGTTCACTGGTGTACCACTAATGGATGAGTCATATACAAGTCCATTCAGCCTTTCCCAAGATGTAGGAAATGGAACAGGGTATTTCTCTTATTTACAGAAAAATTCAGAACTTACAAGAGTTATCATAACATCAGAGGGATATCTAAAGACTTCTCATTACAATGGGACAGGCTGGGTTCTAGACTTTGTGACTCCAGCGAATTCATGTGATCTGTATGGTGCATGTGGACCTTTTGGTTTGTGTGTGACTTCCAATCCCACAAAGTGTAAATGCATAAAAGGGTTTGTACCAAAACACAAGGAGGAGTGGAAGCGTGGGAACATGACCTCTGGATGTGTGAGACGTACAAAATTATCTTGTCAGGGAAAGTCATTTACAAAGACACAAGGAAAAGGTGAAGACGTCTTCTATCGTATGGCCAATGTAAAGCCTCCGGATCTCTATGAATATGCAAGGTTTTTGGATGCAGATCAATGCCAGCAGGGTTGTCTCAACAATTGCTCTTGCACTGCTTTTGCGTATATTACTGGAATTGGATGCTTACTTTGGAATCAGGAGCTAATGGACACAGTTAGATATTCTATTGGAGGAGAGTTTCTTTCCATCCGTCTTGCAAGTTCAGAACTGGGTAGGGCTGAGAGACAGTTTTCCAAAACTTATCTATCATTTTCTATTGCATTCTACTCTTTAACTTCGTTTATAGTACTCATTTCTATGGCAGCGTGGTTTTTACTTTTTTTTTCAGTTTTGTTTTGATGTAAATCTCTCAGTTGGTAGTAGCAGGAGAACCAAGATTATTGCTGGAGCTATCAGCCTTTCCATTTTTGTGATTCTGGCCTTTGCTTCCTACAAGTACTGGAGATACAGAGCAAAACAAAATGGTGAGACTCCGGAAAACATTGTAGCTCTCTTTGTTTTCCTATGCTTTGTTTTCATCTTTTATTATGTAACCAACCAAAACAGAAAAGAGGTATTTGACATCTTTATTTCATGGTCAAATCTACACCTAAACCTCTAGTGCATATATACATTTACTTGAAGCTTGTCCACACTTATTCAAATTATATACTGACTCAGAGATATTTGTGATTTTTTGGGCCAACTCGGATGTTCTTCAACAATCCACAAGATTCATGGAAAAATGGTTTGGAACAACAAGAAATCTCAGGTTTAACATTCTTTGAGATGAATATCATTCGAGTTGCTACCAATAACTTCAATCACTCAAACAAACTCGGTCAAGGTGGATTTGGTCCAGTTTATAAAGTAAGAGCTAAATTAATTCTCTTTGCTCTTTTCATGTCTGTGTCATATTTTGTTTTATCAATGACTATCTACAACTTTTCTTCAAGGGAAAACTGCCAGACAGGAAGGAAATAGCCGTTAAACGCCTTTCTAGCAGCTCTGAACAGGGTACAGAAGAGTTCATGAATGAAATTAAACTCATCTCAAAACTACAACATAGAAACTTGGTTCGACTCTTGGGATGTTGCATTGATGGAGAAGAAAAGCTACTAATTTATGAGTTTATGGTGAACAAAAGCCTCGACACTTTTCTCTTTGGTCTGCTCCTAATGCTAAATTTGCCACTATACATTGTCCTTTTTTCCTTTCATCATATGAGCATTGCCCATTAATGTGCTTTATCTTATTGGCTAGATTTGACGCTAAAGCTTCAGATTGATTGGCCTATGAGGTTCAACATCATTCAAGGTGTTGCATGTGGACTTCTATATCTCCATCGTGATTCATGCATGAGGGTCATACACCGAGATATGAAGGTCAGCAACATTCTATTGGACGAGAACATGAATCCGAAAATATCAGATTTCGGATTGGCTAGAATGTTTCAAGGAACTCAACATCAAGATAACACTCGTAGAGTTGTTGGAACTTTGTAAGTATCTAATCCCAGTGACATACTCAATCATAAGTATTAATTATGTCAACTTAGCAGACTGTTTGGGGTATGAACAACAGAGGATATATGTCTCCGGAGTATGCATGGACAGGGATGTTCTCAGATAAGTCGGACATTTATGCTTTCGGAGTTGTGATGTTAGAAATCATAAGCGGGAAGAAGATTTCAAGCTTTAGCAGTGGAGAGGAAGACAAAAGCCTTGTTGAATATGTAAGACATTTTGCTTTATTTTCCTAGTGATCCAAATCAAAATTACTTAGATGTTGTCAGTTTTTTTTACTATATATTAGGCATGGGATTCTTGGTGCAAGACTGGTGGAGTGGATCTATTGGATCAAGATATTTCAGGCTCGTGTTCTCCAGTTGAAGTCATGAGATGTGTTCAGATTGGTCTACTCTGCATCCAACAGCAAGCTATTGACAGACCAAACATTGCAAAAGTAGTGTCCATGATCACGACTGCAACTGATATTCCCAAACCAAAACAACCAGTCTTTGCATTGCAGAACCGAGACAGTGGTGTCTCAGTAGCAGAGTCTCTGAATGATTTAACACAAACTGCGATACATGGTCGATAACAGTCTCTCCCCTCTGTATTAAACTTAAAACATTTAAAACCCACACACAATGGAGTGTCATCACTTTAACTTTAAGGCTCTGATTGGTAACATGCATAATCGCCTAATTGCGTTTTCTAATGCGATTATGCAAGTATTTTACCAATCACAAAAAATTGCCTAATAATAGACAATTAGGCAAAAACGCAAGATTTACTTTTTGCCTAAAAAATTACAAGTAAAAAGTCATTATGCAAATAAGCATGCATTTAGTGGTTTATTTCATTATGCATGATATCCAATCACACAAAATTTTGATTATGCAAATTTTTATTCTACAGCTTTTCAATCTGCAATTTTTATTATGCAATTATGCAATTAAACAATTATGCATTGTTTACCAATCAGAGCCTAAGTCTTTAACTATACATTGACTTGGTTTGCTTGTTAACAAACAATAATTAAATTAAATACCCTTTTTAGTATATTTAATATTAATATTTTGTATATGTTAATTTTAAATAAATTCTGGTTTATCCGGTTTATTCTATTGGTTGTGACTTGTGAGAGATTTGGATTACGTTGGATTCGGTTCTCTACTGATCTGGTTTGTTGAAATTTGGTTCACTTACGGTTTTAATGAATGGTTCGGTTCCAATTTATATGTAACATTCATGTGTCTAACTGAATTCATTGCTCTGTCGACCAAAAAAAAAAAAAAAAAAAAAAAACTGAATTGCTGAATAATGGAAGCCCTGATCTAAAATTACTCAATGACAGTGTTAGAAGACGTGTTCTCTTACTTTTGCACGGTATCGCAATGGCTTGAGAAGAGTCTGACTATATTTTTGACAAGGGATGCACTGAATGTGTTTGTTGAAATGCCTAAACGAGAAGTCTTCGTCCGAGTTTTGGCTTCGAGTGGGTTTTTCAACTTAACAAAGACACAATAGCCAATCGTGAAAATAGAGGTACACACAAAAAGTCTCTTGATTGATTGGCTTTTATTCTCAATGAATTGAAAATCTTGTTCATACTTAGTCAAACATTCTCTCTGAATTGCTGTCTAAATACGATTGATCCACGTGTATTTAACTGGGTACGTCATTTATCATTTAAGTAAAACTGATCAAGTGATCATGACTATGTAAGATTCCACAGCGTCAACGAGAAATTAAAAAAAATTGGTTTAGTGGGTATTATGTATTCATCATATAGGAATTGTGAATATTTGTTTTTTTTCTTTTTCTTTTGTGCAGTTGAGATATTTTAAGTAATATAATGACACTAAGGAATATGAAATTTGGAAACTTCAAGTGATGTGATATGTTTAAATATATTAAAACCGTGTGGCTTCTTTAGTCAATGGACGATGTAAGCATGCTTGGTCAAGAGAAGTTATTTGATTTTCATGTTCATCTGAGTTTTTTTTTTTTTTTTTAAATTCATATATTGAAATCTCGGAAAGGAAGATCTCTTTCACACACAAAGAGAGGAAAGATGGGTAGTTTTTACTTTCCTTGCTTGCTTTTGTTAACCATGTTCTCAAGTTATGGCTTTGCAGCTATAACCACATCGAGTCCTTTGTCGATAAGACAAACTTTGAGCTCTCTTGATGGATCCTTTGAACTAGGATTCTTCAGTTTTAACAGCTCTCTAAATCATCAGTACCTTGGAATCTGGTTCAAGAGAGTCACTCCTCGAGTATATGTTTGGGTAGCTAACAGAGAAAATCCAGTAACGAGCCTCACCGCTAATCTCATCGTCAGCACCAATGGAAACCTTATCTTGCTTGATGAGAAACAAGACATTGTATGGTCATCTGGAGGAAAAGTTCTTACATCTAATGAATGTCGCGCTGAGCTTTTAAACACCGGAAATTTTGTCCTCATAGATAATGTTACTGGAAACTATTTATGGGAAAGTTTCAAGCATCTTGGTGATACTATGCTTCCTCTCTCGTCGCTTATGTACGATATTCCTAACAACAAAAGGCGTGTGTTGACTTCTTGGAAGAGTAACACAGATCCATCTCCTGGTGAATTTGTAGGAGGGCTTACTCAAGAGGTTCCCCCTCAAGGATTGGTGTGGAAAGGATCATCACCTTATTGGAGAAGCGGGCCATGGGTGGAAACAAGGTTCATTGGGATACCGGAAACGGATAAAACATATGCAAATCCGTTAGCAGTGGTCCAGAATTTGGTGAATGGCACAGGATTTTTGACTTTTCGTGCATTAAGAAATTTTGATGTGTCTTACATCAAGCTAACATCAGATGGATCACTGGATATTCTTCGTAGTAGTGGTGGCACCACCGGGTGGATTAAGTATTTTGAAGGTCCTCTAAGCTCATGTGATCTCTACGGTACATGTGGACCTTATGCTTTGTGTATCAGGTCTATTAGTACTCCAACCTGCAGATGCTTGAGAGGGTTTGTGCCAAAGTCAAATGATGAGTGGAATGGCGGAAACTGGACTCGTGGGTGTGTGAGACGAACAGAGTTATCATCATGTCAGGGAAATTCTTCTTCAACGACACAAGGCAAAGACAGAACAGACAGATTTTACCGTGTTGCCAATATAAAGCTCCCGGATTCTCATCAGTTGGCAAGCTTTGGGGATGCAGAACAATGCCATCAAGGATGTCTCCGCAACTGTTCTTGCTTGGCATTTGCCTATATTAATGCAATTGGATGCTTGGTGTGGAACCAGGAGCTATTGGACTTGGTTCAGTTTTCAGAAGAAGGAGAGTTTCTTTCCATCCGCCTTGCACGTTCTGAGTTAGGTAAGGCTTAAGGACATCACAAATCACATTTTGTTTTGGGTTTTTGTGTTTTCTTTACTATGGTCTTTTTCAATAGCAATATAGTTTACAGTTTAGTTTCTTGGTGATTCTCTCATCTCAGCTGGAAGCAAGCGAATCAAGATCATCGTGGTTTGTGCTGTCAGCCTCTGTGTATTTATGATCTTGGTGGTTGCGGCATTTGCGTGTTGGAGATACAGAGTGAAACAAAATGGTGAGACTCCAAGAAAAAGCTTAAAAGCTGACTCTCTATGTTTTTCTTTTGTTGTTTATTCATTATTGATCTTATTGCCCTTTTAGCTCTCAGATTTTGTATGCTTGAACTTCGTCGATTTTGAGCTTTGGCCTAATAATCCTCAAATGCTAGAAATATATGTACTAACAAATGGATGGATTCATGTAACTCGTAGGTAAAGCTAGTGTAGATATGGAGATTTCAGAAGATGCTTGGAATAATGATTTGAAATCACAAGATGTCTCAGGTTTAAATTACTTTAAGATGCGTACTATACAAACAGCCACCGATAATTTCAGCCTGTCAAATAAACTCGGTCAAGGTGGATTTGGAACAGTTTATAAGGTGAAAGATAACATATGATGCTCTCTCTCTATTTTTGCTCTTTTCTGTTATTGTCTTTCTTCTTCTCTTCATGGCTCTCTCTGAAACTCTTTCTGCTCACAGGGAAAGCTAAAAGATGGGAAAGAAATAGCTATAAAACGCCTTTCTAGCATATCTGGAGAGGGCACAGAGGAATTCATGAACGAATTAAAACTCATCTCAAAACTACAACACAGAAACTTGGTTCGGCTTTTAGGATATTGCATTGAAGGAGAGGAGAAGCTATTAATTTATGAGTTTATGGTCAACAAAAGCCTCGATACTTTTCTCTTCGGTCGGTCCTTACTCCTTACCTCTTCATCTACATCTGCATTTGCCACTTTCCTTCTGTGACTTACATGCTAATCGGTTTCAGTTTAATTTCTTTGATAATCTATAGATTCGAAGAAGAAGGTTGAGATTGATTGGCCTAAGAGATTTGATATCATTCAAGGTATTTCTCGTGGAATTCTCTATCTCCATCGTGACTCATTCCTCAGAGTTGTACATCGTGATCTAAAGGCCAGCAACATTCTCTTGGACGAGAAGATGAATCCAAAAATAACGGATTTTGGGTTGGCTCGGATCTTTCAAGGAACTCAAAATCAAGACAACACTAGCAGAGTATTTGGAACTTTGTAAGAATCGCTCATCTTCTCCCAATGGAATCAAAGTTTCACATTCTGTTAACTAAACTTTTTTCTCTAAAACCATTTGATATTCGAACAGGGGATACATGTCTCCTGAGTATGCGTGGACAGGGACATTCTCAGAGAAATCTGACATTTATAGCTTTGGAGTTCTGATGCTTGAAATCATCAGTGGGAAAGAGATATCGAGCTTTAGCCATGGCAAAGAGGAAAAAAACCTTCTTGCATATGTAAGAAACCCACTTGTAAGAGTCTAGAATCTAATTCTAATCAAAATTAAATCTTATATTTTTCGTGGGTTTTGGATCATGTAACAGGCATGGGAATCATGGAGCGAAACCGGAGGAGTGGATCTACTGGATCAAGACATTGCTGATTCAGATTCAGTTGAAACACTGATGAGATGTGTTCAGATAGGTTTGCTCTGTGTTCAACACCAAGCAATGGACAGACCAAACATCAAACAAGTTGTGTCGATGCTGACGTCAACAATGGATCTTCCAGAGCCAAAACAACCTATGTTTGTTGTGGATATGAGCGACAAAGATTCTCTATCTCTAAGTCTAACGATCACAAACAAACAGGAGTCTCCCTGAGTAAAAAAGAATTCGGTAAATTGTAGTTTGGATTAATTGTAAAGTAATGGGAATGGTATATCAAAAGTTATGTGTGTATAGTATGAGCCTATGGTGACCAAAAGCCTCGACGCTTTTCTCTTTGGTCTGATCCTCTACATTTTTCCTTTTTCTTTTAGGATACGATTACGAGGATTTATTTTTCTTGCTCATTAATATGGTTTTCAAATTGTGAATTGATTTGACGAAATCCGTAATATTTAGTTAGAGATTTTTGGTTTTATTTATAATTTATCAAAAATCTCGATAGATATATTTAAAGTGTTGAAATATCCTAATCCTTGGTGGAAAGAAACTAACTTGAAGTTATCCATGTTCCGATTCCTAGCTCGAGTCAGATGCTCTGCTCGTGTGTGTATATATATTCTAAGGCCTCAATCGTCTGTTGATCAATAAGAGAGACAAGAAAGAAGACAATGTTGAAAAGACATAGCTCCTCGAGTGTGGGATCCAAAAGACATGGGTCAAGTGTGGAATTGCTACCAGACGATGTTGTAGAGCTCATCCTGAAGAGACTAAAGGTGAAGTCTCTGCTGAGATTCAAGTGTGTATCCAACAAGTGGAAATCCACAATAGAGTCCCGGCACTTCCAAGAACAACAGTTGATTCATCGTATGCGATCACGAGGTCCAGATGTTCTTTTAGTGGCCCTCTATTCTCCTTTGGATCAGGACATAGATGCTCAAAGAATTGTGTTTGGATCATCAATAGTTTCTACGGTCAGCTTCCCTATTTCGGGCAGCCGTATCTGCCATGGTAGTTGTGACGGTGTTATATGCATCAACTGTTTTTACAATCCGAATGTCGTGGTGAATCCCACCACTAGATGGCTTCAAACGTTTCCTCATTCCAACTTTCAACAGCTCGTCATCAAAAGTTATAACAATCAGATACCAAAGGCTGAGCTTGGATTTGGCAAAGACAAACTCAAGGGAACGTATAAGCCGGTTTGGTTGTATAACTCATCCGACTATGGCCTAGACAATGTTACCACTTGTGAAGTTTTCGATTTTAGCACTAAAGCTTGGAGGTACGTTCACCCTGCTTCTCCTTATCGGATAAATGAGTCGAGTGATCCAGTGTATTTAGATGGGTCACTTCATTGGCTCACCGAAGGTGAAGAAACCAAAGTATTATCTTTCAACCTTGAAACCGAAACTTTTCAAGTCCTCTGTAAAGCTCCCTTGGCCCCTGTACGTGGCCCTATCAGCGACATCATGTGCATCCTCGATAATCGATTGTGCGTTGCCGAGACAAACTGGCCCAACCAAGTGATATGGTCGTTAGATTCTTCCAAGACATGGAATAAATTGTGTTCCATAGATGTCACAGACACTGTTTCTTGGTTTATATTGATATCCAACTACCCGCTGGTACCAATAGCAATTTTGGACAAGACTAAATTATTGCTTCAAGGTCGATCTTGCACGGAACAACATGTGATATATGATCTCCATGCCAAATCTTTTCATTTACTCCACGAACCTAAAACTTCTGGATTTCCTGTTTATTATTTCCAAAGCTTATTCTCTGCTTTATCACATTAATTTTGTCTTTTTCTTCTTTCTACCAATGAATCTTTGTAAATTAACGTTTTCTGCATTTCTAGTAAAAGATGATTTTCTTTGGCTTCTTCTTGTATGCAGCTTTCTTAGATTTTTTTTAGCAAGTATATTTGTTGAGTAAGATTCCAATAACATGCAGAGAATAAGAGTTTTAATATTGGATTAATTCAAGATATTTCAAGCTCTGTTCTCCAATTAAAGCCGTTAGTGGTGTTAAGAGTGGTCTGCTCTCCATCAACAACAAGCAATAGACAAGCCAAAGATAGTGGTGTCTGTGAATAATTTAACATAAACAGCGATGAGGGATACATACATGGTCGATAAATTAAAGCCTCCCCTTAGTCCCCTATATTTGCAGCTTGCTGCAAACTGACGTGTTTAAAAATCCACACGTGTTAGATTTTTATTAAATTGTTTTTCAAAGGTAATAGTTTCTTGTTTCGCATTCTTTTTTAGAAAATGAGTGTCAATATGTCATTTGTTTTCTTGACCGAATTGAATTTCAGTAAGAACTTTTTAATGACTAAACCAAAGCAAACCGGTCGAAACCAGTTGGATTGGAAACTTGATTTGACCTCAACCAGTTGGATTTGTTCTATACCGTGTAGAACACTTGATAACTATGCTAGCTGCTACATCTCTGACTCAACTTAACCACTCAGTTTTGTGAGAATCATGATGAGTCTGATGCAGAATGATTGACTTATCTACTCTATCTCCTGTGGCTGTCGGAGATCACAGTGATGGGATCTGTGTTCTGTGTCTTGATCTGGATGCACTTCACGATGCAGCTCATATCTCAGCATCTCTTTTACTGGAAGAACCCGAAAGAACATAAAGCCATTATATTTATTATACTTATGGCTCCTGTTTACTCTATCAACTCTTTTTGTTGGCTTGTTAGATGCTAAGTTGTGGAGCTTATGTGGCTTAGACAAAAGGAATAACAAGAAGAAGGAGACAGTCTGATTGCAACAGAGGGTCTCAAGTCTTACAAGGAGAAAGCAAACACTCTAATGGACAGGGAAGGTTCAAGTACAAGTCTTCATTTAAGTTTCTTTGGTTACTTTTCAGAGTGGAGCTCGAGACCCATACTGAAAAGAGCCAATAAGAGTGAACCGTACTTGGGAAAGTTACAAGGAAGCTTTGTGAGCAAGTTTAGCTTTAAGTCTTGTCCTATTTGTCTTTATAAATAGAGGAGAGAGTGTCTGAAGCATGTATGCGTGAGCTGTGAGAAAAACCAGAGAGGGGAAACAGGGGAAAAGTGAGTTTGGCTTTGCCAAGAGAGGGTGAGAGAACAAGCTGTATTTTTCCAAGTTGATTTAGTGGATTTCCGGGAAGTTTCCCGGCGAGATGTAGGCGTCACCACACCGGTGACGTTGAACTCGTTAAATCTGTGTCTCCCTTTACATTTTCAGCTCTGCATCACGTTTATCTCTTTCTTAGCTCTGCATCATCTCTGTTTCTGCATCATCTTCAAGTTTCTGGTTTTTTGCATTCATTCTGCTTGAAGTTTTTTAAGCTTAAAGGTTGTTGCTGTGTGCTTGAGTGTAAGAAAGCTCAAGTCTGAAGCTTTATTTCCGCACAAATTGGTATCAGAGCCCTATTTACAGTGAAAGGTGAAAGCTTTACAAAGAAAGGAGCAAGCTTTGTAAGAAAGCTTCAAGCTTTGTGAAGAAAGGCGACACCTTTATCAAGCCATGGCTACAACAAGTGTAGATCTGGAGAAGTATGACGGTTTTGGAGATTATACCTCATGGAAAGAGAAGTTTATTGGTCATCTCAAGAACCTAGATCTGCTGGATGCTTTAAGAGAAGAAGAATGAAGGGTCTGAAAGTTCAGGATCTGCAGAAGAAAGGGTTAAAGATCTTGAAGGAAATCAGATCCTTGAAGAAAAGAAGAGAAAGGTTAGAGCTTTTATCATTCTCAGTGTTAACGACCATGTTTTGAGAAAGATAATGGGAGAAAGAACAGCTGCATGTATGATGCATCTATTAGACAAGTTGTATATGTCTAAATCTCAACCAAGTTACAGTTTGTCAAGCCGCATCCAGTCAAACCGTTTGTATCTCAAGAGTAAATTCTATGAGTTTAAGATGAGTGTAAACGGGTCTATGAAACAGAACATAGAGGAGTTCTTAAGTATACTTGAAGGTTTAGACAGAGAAGGAGTTGAGGTGTCTGATGAAACAAAAGCTATACAGCTTCTCATGTCTCTTCCCAGACAGTTTGATCAACTGAAGAGATCAATAGAGAATAGTGAGATATCTTTGACATTTGACAATGTCATGAGAACTATTTACTCTAAGGAAAAGGAGTTTGATCAAATCTGGAAACAAGTAAAAGAAAAGGAAAGAAGCTTGTTTAAAGAGAAGGGAAGAAGATCTGATTGCAGAGAAAATCTGCTGCTGAAGATCTCCAGTTAACAGAGGAAAGTTTCAAAGACAAGTGTGTATTAGATACTGGCTGTTCCAGTTATTTGACACCAAAGAAGGAGTTTTTCATAAGCTTGGATGAAACTGAGAAAGGACAAGTTAGGATGGGGAATGATTCTCCATCAACAATCAAAGAAATCTGAAAGCTTCAATAGAAGCAAGTGTTCTTGGTGGTTATTTTTGGCACAAGGGACTAAATAAGGTGGCTGCAGAAAAGTGAAACATACGTTTAAGGTCAGACACATTGTTTCAAGTAAGAAGCCATGAAGATTTAGTCGGTTACACAAAGTAAATTTGTGTGGATTCAAAGTAACAGTGAACAAGATTGTTTAACTAAGAAAGGCGGAGCCAAGAAGGAGGAAACTCGTAGAAGTCTGTATGGTTACTGTTCCAGGTGGAGTCTGTCTCTGCAAGAAGTGTAGAGCACATCTTTAGATGTTTTTTGGATTGCAGATGGAGCAACGTGCCATTGCAGACATGTTTCCTTGGGTATTCTCTCAGATCATCAAATCTGAGCTGAAAAGTGTTGGTTCAAAGAAGCAGAGTTAATCATGTAAAACCCACTGTTAAAGAAGAATCATGGATGTGACAAAAAAGGATCAAGAAAATCAAGAGCAGAAAAGTATCAAAAAGGTCAAGCAGGATCTGGTCTCATCTGATGACAAAGAAAAAGGCTGTAATCAGATTTGAGAAGAAGCTTGTGGATTTTGGTAAGGTAACTCAAGTTCAGGTTGCAGGGTCTCTGAAGATTTAGAGATGATACATAAACATGGGTTTGAGATGAAGTTCATTCAAAGTGCTCAATGGAATCTCTAAAGAGAATTTGAGAAGATAAGTGAGAAACAGTTGCAGGTGATGCAGGGACTGTTTCAGAGTTAGTCACTTTAAGAAGAATGAAGTTGTTGTGTGTTAAGCATGATGAACAAGTCGTCTTAAAAGGAATTCGTTGCAGGAAATTTTCCAGTGAATTTTTCATCGGGATTTGAAGTATTCTTAAAGGAAGAGACTGATGAATAAGGAGAATTTCAGGTTCAGGTTTTTAAAAGACCATTATAATGGGAGGTTTCAGGGGCAAGGTTAAAGTGAGGCTGACGGTTAAAGAGACATTCAAGTCAAGTCCAAAATTGGTAATGATACAGATGACAAGTTGTTTTGTTGGAATTTTCTGCATACCGGTTTATGTTTTTGCAGAATATTTCTACAACTAAGAGAGACATCATGAGCTCAGGATCTGATCTGAAAGTGATTGCAAAGAATTATCTCAGGATTATCACAAGTTTTAGTGGTAAGAGACAAGCTGGTTTTTTCAAAGATTGCCAAGTCAAAAGCTGTTGGTAATAGTATGTTTAAACATGAGAAATGAACAAAGGATTGTGTCGAAAGTCTCCCTAATAATGAGTGTTAGGTGGCGTGTTTTGCTAAGTGATAGCAACGGTACGTTCTGCTGTTCAAGAAGATCTGTTTAAACGTGAAGGGGAATCTCAGGTTTTGCAATAGTTGGAGATGGTTCTTTAAGTTATTAATGATGTTTGATGAGTGGTCATCTGAGGGAAACATGCTGGGAAGAGCGTGGAGCTTGACACAAGAGCGTGTTTTTTGGAGCTGGTTTCTTAGAACACAGAGACAAAGGCTACATCTATTGATATGTCTTTGGGCTGTATGAGTTGCACATATACACGTGGACGTTGTGCATATGAAGAAGTCTGGAGTTAAGCTTCAAAAGGATCTTCTAAGTAACAGAGTTGACATAAGAAGATTAGAAGAAGAAAAGGAAGCGCAGTCTTTGTGGTTAGAAGTCAACAAAGACATGTCAAGGAAATCACATCAGTTGTCTCAAGAAGAAGTGTACAGTTTGGGTAAATACAAGAGTGTTTGCGCGCAGGTGGAGATACATTTCAGGTCTGAGGCTGAAACTGAAAGTAAAAGGATATGTCAAAGATTCTACATGGAGAATGTTTCAGTATCAAATGCTGTAAGAAGTATCTTGAAGTCCATGGAGAAAACCAGATTGGTTTTGGATAGTGCAGTAGTTGTGAGAAGCTTTGTGGGTACTTTGCTGAAAGCACATGAGTTGGCATTGAGTTTGACACAGAGAAAAGAGAGAAGCAACCTGCAAGTCTGTTTAAACAACAAGAAAGAAGACAGCCTAGAGCTAAGAAGATTTTGTGTTTCAGATTATGAAAATGATCAAGTTAAAAGAAAGCTAATCTTTTGGTTTATGATCATTGTAGGTGAAAACACAATTCAGTGGAAGACGGAGACGCAAGTCACAGTTAGTCTCTCGTCTGCAGAAGAAGCTGAAGTAGCAAGAAGGCTGAAAGGGTTGTTGGCAGAAAGTGAAAGTCAACAAGAATTTGTTGAAGTGTATTGTGATTCAAGAAGCAAAAGCAGTTTGTTTGAGATCACAATTCATCACAAAAGGACAGAGAATACTGTCACCAGGATGTTGATCATAAGAAGTATGATTGAAGAAGCGGTAATTAAGATTGTAAAGAGGGTAAGAGCTTATCATCAAGCCAAGGTCTTTACTAAGGAGTTACCGATGAGCAAGCTTCAAACAGATTTGGAGCTTCTCAAGTTATTTCAAGCCTGTGAAGAAGTCAGGGTCCGGGAAAGAACACTAAATCAAAAGAGTTTCAGTTCTTTTGTCAGCCAAGGTGGAGTTTTGTAGAGCTTATGTGGCTTAGACAAAAGGAATAACAAGAAGAAGGAGACAGTCTGATTGCAACAGAGGGTCTCAAGTCTTACAAGGAGAAAGCAAACACTCTAATGGACAGGGAAGGTTCAAGTACAAGTCTTCATTTAAGTTTCTTTGGTTACTTTTCAGAGTGGAGCTCGAGACCCATACTGAAAAGAGCCAATAAGAGTGAACCGTACTTGGGAAAGTTACAAGGAAGCTTTGTGAGCAAGTTTAGCTTTAAGTCTTGTCCTATTTGTCTTTATAAATAGAGGAGAGAGTGTCTGAAGCATGTATGCGTGAGCTGTGAGAAAAACCAGAGAGGGGAAACAGGGGAAAAGTGAGTTTGGCTTTGCCAAGAGAGGGTGAGAGAACAAGCTGTATTTTTCCAAGTTGATTTAGTGGATTTCCGGGAAGTTTCCCGGCGAGATGTAGGCGTCACCACACCGGTGACGTTGAACTCGTTAAATCTGTGTCTCCCTTTACATTTTCAGCTCTGCATCACGTTTATCTCTTTCTTAGCTCTGCATCATCTCTGTTTCTGCATCATCTTCAAGTTTCTGGTTTTTTGCATTCATTCTGCTTGAAGTTTTTTAAGCTTAAAGGTTGTTGCTGTGTGCTTGAGTGTAAGAAAGCTCAAGTCTGAAGCTTTATTTCCGCACATAAGGGAAGCAAACCCTTCTACATGTTTCTTGACGCTGTTAAGTAAAGGAACTGAGAAGGACTCTAAGAGATGAAGTGATTTTTGTATATTGCTGAAGATGATCATTACAAAGATATATAAAGGAGGATCATATCGTAATAAGCGATATCCCATTATTCTTTTTTCTACATGTTGGTTATAGTATGTTCAACCAAGTCTATATGTAAAGACCTCAGTTTGATGAGTTGAACAAATTCAACCTCAAATGATCCAGGAGGAGGATGCATGCATTCTGAACTCCAATGTTGCCTCCAACAATCTGTGAACATATCAACATTAGTAAAAATAAACTAAGGACACTACTATACATAAATAGAAACAGGTGCTGTTACTCACTTGCACGATGCAATATTCGTGGCTGGCTTTATCCACTGAGATTGAAGTCAAAGTTTGCCTCATCCATTGATCAAGCAACCCGTTCTCGAGAGAGTTGTGTTGAGGTTCTTGTATGACTATATAGATCAGATGATCTTTGATGATAGGGCTATATACAAGGCATAATGGTATAAGTTGGAGAGAAGCCTTGAGAATTGGTGACTGATTTTCTTTATCTGCTGACACTGTTGGTGATTGATATTCTACTTTCTCAACCGAAGAAACAGTGATAATCGTGTATCCTGATAGTACTATTTTTGGTTGATTGAAAGAAACGGTGCATAAAGTTTCTTCTCTGATCCTCTTTATATTGCATTGGTCTTTACCCACCACACGACCACGATCCTTGGTAAGGCATAGAAAGTTGCATTTAACCACTTTTGCCATGATTCTGAGAGAACAAGGACAGAAAATATTATTACTTCTCATAGCTATGACTGGAGCAATCAAGTAATCCACTCATCTCTATACAGATAAGAAAGGCTAATTAAGAACATTCTACATACTGATACATGTCATACTTTAGCAACAGTAGCTATCATAACGAACATCACTAAGCGATCAAAGTACTATTAGAGGGATCAGTGCATAGTCTTACTATTACCTGTATATATTCTGATCCCCACAAGTCACTACCGGCGATAACACAGCTGATGTTTAAGGTTCTTTTCTTACTCCAGACCTCCTATCTGTGATTATATCAATATCAGCTATCATCATATAGAGATCAGAAAAGGATTGATGCAAGTATTAAGTCTTATTACCTTACAGTCTCACTGAGGAACTAAACAGATGATCAAGGGTCTTCTTTAAAAAGAATACTCCAAGCTCCTTTCTAGGATTTTATATCTGCAGTAGAGTCAAACCTTCAAAGGTCCAAATCCTAAAGAGGCAAATGTCATAATCAGTTGTGAACCAAAAGTTGATGCGTCTCACACAAAATCGCAGTTGAACCTATCTAACTACTGAACAATTGCAAGAAATTAAACAAGAAACCTCATTTCATGAATTCATCTACAGAAGCACGAAACGGGACCATAATAACGATACTGATCAAGACAAAGAAAGGGATTGATGAGAAGAATTTTGATCTTACCGGAGAAGAAGCAAGAAAATGATCGGAATAATTAGAACTCGGCGAATCGCGAACTAAACGCAAAACCCAGGAATAATGGGAGAGACCCCAAATGGAAAAAGATAACTAGAAGGCGACGAAAGCGACGAAAGCGAGAAGCGTGGAAGAGAATGAGAAAGGTGCGTATATTGGCAAAAGAGCTCCGAGGAAGAAGAAGAAGAGATTTCACTTTATATGTTTCTTTTGGCGCTATAATAATAATATAACTGCCACCAATATAAATAGCTCTGTTTTTTTTTCGGCGATGAAAGCCCATAAAGGGCTTTACAGTGATGTGTAGCATCAATATCCATTACATGTGAGGCCCAATAAGCCCAATATTAAATCAAGGATAAAGATAAACGATGACTATTTTTTGGGGTTCATTAGACTAAGAAACAGGAATTAATGGCCAGAAATTGTTTCCTAATTAATAGAACGGCCCAAATTACTTGGGTTCATAACACGCCTCATTATATGAGCTTAAAATAGAGATATCAAAATAACTATTACATGTTAATAAATATAATTGGACAATTGAAATGGACATGAGCTGGTGAACTTTTTTAATTTGGGATCTAAAAATTATAAATATGACAACATAAGAAAGTTGCATGTGAAAAATACTTAATAAATGGGTAATATGAAAATGAAACAAAATGAATGATTTATTTTTATCATAAACAATTAATTTCAAAATAAAACTACATACAAAATATTGAAATAAGACTAAACTGTTCAACCCATGAGGTCACTTTTTTCAAAACTAGATTCTCAAAAATGTTTGTTTCTTTAATCTTTGTAACTAAAACATGTAAACTATTAACATATTAAATTACTAATAAAATATAACGAAAATATATTTAAAATTATTCTCTTAACATATTTAACTAAAACATGCACAGTCATCAACTGATATTAGGGATATTAACAGTTTTAACATAAATAACCTATTATTAAATTTGATTGTTGAATTCAGTTACACAAACTTCTAAAACTGAGAATAATTGAACAGCATACTGCTAACTATTGATTGAAATAAGAGCGTTTTAGCAAAGACACTAAATTACAAGTGTTATTGGTATGGTATATGGTGGTCAAAATGGCGAAGATGGCTAATGTCTCCTGGATTGATTGTACATTGTAGTGAGGTGTTTAGGTTTTTAAGATATTTGTATGATTTAAAGTCTTGCTCTATGTTTCTTTAAAAACAAAAAAACAAAACAAAACAAAAGACACAAAACAAAACAAAAATTGTTTTGTTATACTTCAATTATACTACTTAGCAATATTCTAAAAGCTAATTTAAGATAATTGTCACAATGCAACGACTTGCACACGAAAGAAGGCCTATTAACGTATGTACCATAACTACTAAAGAGTAAAATAAAGGACACAAAACAAAAAAAAAAACTGTTTTGTTATACTTCAATTATACTAGTTAGCAATATTCTAAAAGCTAGTTAAAGATAATTGTCACAGACAAGGACTTGCACAAGAAATAAGACCTATGTCTATTAAGGTACGTACCATAACTACTACTAAGGAGTAAAACAAAAAAAAACAAAAAAAACACAAAAAAAAAAAAAAAATGTTTTGTTATACTTCAATTATACTAGTTAGCCATATTCTAAAAGCTAATTAAAGATAATTGTCACAATGCAACGACTTGCACAATAAAGAAGGCCTATTAATGTACCAAAACTACTAAGGAGTAAACTAACAACAAATAAAAGAAAACGATGAAGATATATAAAAAAGAATCATATGCATAATTTCACCATGTGATATTTGAATTATATAAACACAAATATATCTATACTACTAATAAACTTCTTCTTTACGAAATCAGAAATTATACAACTTTTTTCTTCGTTTCTTAAAACTTCCTCGTTAAAAATTAAATTTATAAATCAAACATTCTTGGTTCCTTGATTGCTGCTCTTGCCCATCTCAACCCCATTCCCATACTCACCATCTTCCACAAACCTTGACCAATACCAATGTGATCTCCACACTTGACCCATCTCCTCTATCGGAATCCCTTTCGTCTCCGGCAGGAATATGTAAATGAAAATCGACATCACCACCACGAAGAATGCGAAAAACAGGAATAACCCGAACTTCAAATGGCAAAGCATCGACAAGAAGATCTGCGCGATAATGAACGTGAAGATCATGTTCACCGACACCGTGATACTTTGTGCCGCTGACCTTATCTCCAACGGGAAGATCTCACTCGGTACTAACCACCCTAGCGGACCCCACGACCACGCGAAACCAGCCACATAGATGCATATAAACGTTACAACTACAATAGCATACCACTTTGGTAGCTCACCTGGGGTCCCGTCGACCCCGAATTTGGCCCCGATACACGCCGCAACCACAGCCTGCCAAATCGAATCAAAACAAAGCTTTAATCAGTATACTTGATATATAAACGTTAGTATAAAAAATGATTTCTAGACTAACTAGACACATACGTCAAGTATAAGTTCATATCCAAGAAAATAAAGTATGTGGTCTTATTCAGACGTTTAATATCCAATGAGGATTGATCTCTAGCTAAAGACAGTAAAACATATCTACGTACAGTATTAATTCATATATATATATAGTTAAAACGAAATCAAATAAAGAAAGAAAGTGGTTATTGTTGCTAACCTGGCATATTAGCATTTGTGTACCGCCTTCAAGAAAGAGAAAGCGACGTCCCCACCTGTCAACACCGTAGATGGAGACAAGCGTGGCGGCGACGTTGACCGAGCCGGTGACCACGGCGGACATGAGAGAAGCGTCCGTCGTGAAACCGATGGTGTTGAACAAAACCGGAGCGTAAAACATAATCACATTGATTCCGGTCAGCTGCTGAAACAACGGAATCATAATGGCCATAGTGAGATGTGGCCGGTATTTACGGCGGAGGAGGTTGCTCCACGGATGCTCTATCGACTGTGACTCTCTACTAGCGGCAACTAAATCGTCAAACTCTTGGCTGACGTCATCGACGCCGCGGATTCGCCTGAGCTTGGTTTTGGCCTCCTCGTGTTGGCCTCGCTCGATCATTGAATTGGGAGTGTCAGGGAGTACGAGGGAGCCGAGGGTTATGATCAGGGCGGGGACCACCGCGCCTCCGAGACTGAGCCGCCATCCCCAACCGCCTTTGATTTTGGCGAAGAAGTAGTTGAGTACTTCGGCGACTAGGATTCCGATTGTGATTGAGAGCTGGAAGCCGATGTTTAGAGCTCCTCTGAATTTGTACGGAGCCATCTCGGAAAGGTATAGTGGCACGGACTGCAAATAGAGACATTAGACAGGGTTAGTTACGTCATTAAGTGTAGATACGGTCCGAATCTACATTTTTTATAACTGAAGATTCTTTCTAATCGTTTGGGATCAAGTAGGGGCATAGACTTAAAATATGGAACTTATACAGGGTCAATTACGTCATCGTGAACTCAAGAAGATACTGTCCGAATATGACCTTTTTAATCGGAGAATATAAAAAATATCCCAAATGACGTCAAAGACAATCAATATATACGTGTTAAATTATCAAAATCATTGAAAAAGTAGAGAAAGAGACATCAGGGGTTACAAAAGCAGACCATGTGGAAGTGTGGATACTAGCCGGAAAAAATTCAATAACAAATTAAATAATTGTTGTATCATATCATATAATGTGGAAAATAATGATCATCGTTGTATAAAAGCAAGAAAAATAAAATCAACTTGACCAAACTATTTGATGATTATGTTCAATGGAAGTGGTTGGCTTGGTCCATAATATTTTTTTCCTCAAAAACCAAGGTACATTTATAACGGTCATACTATTATGTAAGCATACGTTTCAATAAAACAACACGTAGAAGAGTTATTTATATTTAAAAGAATTGTTAGTTTCCTTTCTTACTCAGAGTCATGGATGTGAAAGAGAGAAAATGCTAAAAGAAAAACATGGACAAAAATAACTAATTTGATATAATAATTTTATGGTTACTAATAAACTAAATTGTCAAAAATTAAAATTATGGTTTTGAGTGACGGACCTGATTAGCGAAACCGATACCAAAACCGAGCAAGATACGACCGACAATTAGCATCCAAACGTGTTTAGCGAAGCCATTGATGAGAGCTCCGGCGCAGAAGAGTATGCCGCCGAAGAGCATCGAGAGCCGCCGTCCGAACTTTCTCGTCACGGTGGAAGCCACCAGCGACGAGATCAACGCCGCTAGGTACAGCGACGAAGTGAAGAGCGTTAGCGTCGGGCTATCGTATTGACAATACTGATTTGTTGTGGCGTCTGCTTGCTGTTTTCGGTACACCGACGGGAAGAATCGCCGGAGAAACGACGGCATAGACGTCACACCACCTGTATTTTTAAAAATTAATTTACATAAGTCCCAAAAAAAAGTCAGGATCAGACATAGATGATTCTATAAAAACATATGTGACGATTTTGTAAATTTTTAAAACCTATAACACTATTATGGATTCTGTAATTTTGAGCCATGGGGGTGTTTATGACAGAAGGCAAAACAATTTTCTAATGATTCTCTATGAAAAAAAAAAAAAGACAATTAACATTTCTGCTTTGGGGGTATTGATGACTGAATAGATACTTGTAGGGTGGAAACGTAAAAGCAAAAAAATAAGTGAGATAATTACCGGAGATTCCAATATCGTATCCGAAGATGAGACCACCCATGGCAGCGACGACGCAAGTGAAGAGAACATAGGGAGTGAGTTTGCCGGGATAAGCCTTTTGGCCATCTCCGACCACAAATCCACCGGCAGGCATTTTTTAAAAAGAAATTCTACAAGAGACCCGTAAAGTCTTTAGCTTTCTTTTTCTGACCCTAAAGCGAAATTGACAAGAAAAAGATGGAGAGATTAGAGATTACTTATTACAGTTATATAGACAGTGTGGAAGAGAAGGGGAAAAGTGTTGAGCTGTCCTTTCCTATTTTCTTAGCTGTAAATTCATAATGATTTAATTTTCTTATAAATAATGTTTTACTAATTATCCACATCATAAGATAATTAAATAGTGTGACGTTGTTTCATGATTTTCAGCAACTTGGTTGCCGTTATGTACTTATGTGAACATGTTATTAACTGCACCGTGTAGATATATGACTTTAAAAGCCTGTGAATATTTAACAACTTTATATGTATGTCGTATTTAAGATAAGATTTTGTTTTCCTTATTTAACTAAAATAGTAGTTTCCTTATTTTAGTTTTTTTCATAATGTGAAACCCAAAAAACTGAATAATTTTTTTTTTTTGATAAAACAACTGAATAAATATTTCAACAAAAGAAAGACTGAAGAAAATGATTAAATGAATCCAACCAATAACTTAGCCAACAATCCGTAGATTTTAAATAGGGAAATTGCAGTAGATAACCTTAAAACAAAATGTTATTAGGTAAATGACTTTTTCCAAACAGTGCATGTCAGACAGGTTGCGCAAATGTCCATTTACTCCTCTTGTAGCCTCTGCCCTCTACGCCAACAAGATTTGTAGCCATCATCATTACAATTTCAAATTTCAAAATACTTTCGCCAAAACAATTTCCCCCATTCTCCTTTTTAATGTCAATTAATTTTCTGCATTTTTAATAAAAAAAACCCACGCGTCCTGAATCTGGAATGTCTTACCCCCACTCAACCTCCGTATTTTCTTCACTTCCTTCATCTGCCGTAACTCCGGACGCATCTGAAGGTATTTCATTCCGTCACCTATACCAGGCAATTAGTCTGGGTTGTAAATAGTAACCCCTCTCTGGAGTAGACGCTCCCTCCTCTAACCCTAACTATTCATCTTCGTCACTGTTCATCTTCTTCATTGTAGGTAATCCTGGTTTCGGGAACAATTTTCCAGGCTCCTCCACATATAGCTCCGCTATTCCGTATTCCAGTAAGGGTTGGAGACCATTTTATCATTTGGGAATTTATCGGTCTCACTCGTCTACTCTCAACTGCTCATATTCCCAACTGTTCATCTTCCTCGGTGTAGATACACTTGGTATCGGGAGCAATTTCACAGGGGTCTGCACAATTAGATCTAATTACTCGTAATTTCAGTAAGATCATGGCAACCCCTCAGTTACCCATCCGTCTATATAGTAGTAAACCTTGTTTCACCAGACTATGATTTATCACGTTTTCGGTTGTTATTGGTACCGTAGTTGCAGCAATATAGTAGTATACCTTGTTGGAAGCATGAAAATTATGTTATGTATGATATATGTTTGTATGGGTTTTTGTTCTCGCGTATTACACCTACTTTTATAAGATGGCATGTAATATTGTGGAATTACAGTTCTTAATAGTATATTACAATCAATATATGTATCTTGGTCGGGTTTTTTCATATAAATCATTATATGATAAAATATTGCATTAATTATTATATATCATCATAGTTGGAGGGACCTGCCTTGGTATTCCCCTTGGGTTCTTCCCTTTTACTTAGGGTTTAGTTTTTCTTATTTCTTCCTCTTCCAATGAAATCAGATATAACCGAAAACATTTCTACTAAAAAGATAATTTGTTAAGGTTATGCATCTTCATTGCAAGGGTCCTGCCTTGCTATTCCCCTTGGGTTCCTCCCTTTTACTTAGGGTTTAGTTTTCCTTATTTTTTCCTCTTTCAATGAAATCATATATAACCGAAAACATGTCTACTGTAAAGATAAATTGTTAAGATTATGCATCTTCATTGCAAGGGTCTTGCCTTGGTTTTTCCCTTGGGTTCCTCCATTTTTACTTAGGGTTTAGATTCCATCATTTCTTCCTCTTTCAATGTAATCAAATATAACAAAAACCCATATGTGTTGAAAAGATAAATTGTTAGGGTTATGTATCAGCATTGTAAGTGTCTTGTCTTGGTTTTCCCCTTGGGTTCCGTCTTTGCTATGATCTGAGTTTTCATTTATACCCCTTGGGTTCTATATTAGTACTTAGGGTTTACTTTCCTACTTTAGGGGTACTTATAGTGTATGTGCATTGAGGTTATGCCATATTTTGGTTTCATAGTTTTTTTGGGCCGTAATGGGCCTTAGTGAGAATATAGTATAGCGGGTGTTTTTAAAAAATATCATGCTTTTTCTCTCACTAACAGCGAATTTAGAATTATTTGTAGCGATTCATTTCGCAGATTTTTGCTAAACTCACTTTATTCACATGTGAAATCTATCTGACATCTCTGACATGTTTTGTCCCTATGTCTGCTTATCCAAAACAACGCGTCATACGTTCCACTCTCCCGCCTAGTTATGAAGGGCGTTCGTGACATTTCCACAGTATGAAAAGGTTATTTTCTTTATGAATCTGACACCATAGTCATTTCCCCAATTTCGAGCTGATATTTGGTCATTACGCCAATTCACCCATTTAAATAATGTGGCCACCTCCGGTATTAGGAGTATGTGAATAAAATAATCGCCGATGTATGCATGATTCTGAATCAAATACAATTCGTTGACTTCTAAAAGATCCACTATACCCTTCAACGGCTCTATCCAAATAAAGCCAAATGATCTGTGCTCATTTTTCAAGATTTCATTTTCGCGATTACGTAACTCATAAATGTTTTCGACATCCAATTTTTTTTACTAGTACTAGGGTATTAGAAGACGTCGATACAAACAAAAAGGATATTTATTTTTGGGATCAGTAAGTGAACCGATGACATATTGATAACATTATAATTATTATAAAAAAAAAATGTGAACTGATAACATAAAAGAATTCATATGAAAGCTAGTAAGATCTACGGTACTTTTTACCCATAATTTGAATACTACCAGATCATGCATATAGTTACGTGGACATATTCAATTTTAATTTTCCTTTTATACTAAAGTAAAAAAAAAAAAAAAGAGAAATCATCGTAACGTCTATGAATTCTGATACACAATAGATATATCATACTAATATTAACTTTTTACCAAAAGAAGAGTTAAGGTCGGTGGATTGGTGGCAAAATTAATTGAACACGTCATGTACTAATCAGCAAGGATCGTATTTCATTTGACGGTCCAACTAATTTTCTTTATCTATTTGGATAACATTAAATTCGCTATGGATAATGTTCTTAGAATTAATTTGTTTCATGGGATGCAGCATGGTTTTTTTCTTATAACGTGACTTCAAATTTTTCTTTACAGATATAAAGTTTGTTAACAAATAGTTTTCGTTTTTGACCACTCAAGATTTTGTTTTTTCTAGAAATACAACAATGCGCTATTAGTTGCGTGGAGTGCTTATCCATATATTTCCTTTTCTGATTTTTAAAGTAGTGTTAATGCTCACATTATACAATTCCGTGGTATTGGGATAAATTCAAATCTTCTAGGACAGAATCATATGAATGCAATACTCCTTTTAATCAAATTTAAAAATACTACTTTTTTCTGAAAATCTTATGGTATAATCTATTTAATATGTAGCCTCGATCGACTGCCACATTTATTATTACTAATGTCATATATTTTTTCTTTTTCTTTTCGCCACTTGATGTCAATTTGAATCTTCACATAATTTTTAGTTACCTACCTATTCAGTTAAGTCCTTGTAATTTTTTTACTTGGAGGCTTGCCCATACAGGATTTACTTTTACCATTAATTTTGTTTTTATAGTAATAATCAAACTATAAAAGGCAGAGTAAAGGGAAAGAGGGAAATCATTGTAGGGAGAGCGAATTGTTTTTGTTTTTTTTGTCGACGAGCGAAGTTGGTTTTTAAAAAAAGGTGAACGGGGAATAAAGAAATTATATAAAATAAAGGGGTTAAAGGTAATTTGAAAAGGCTGGACTCCTCCTTTTTCCTAGATTCGCGGCGCTAGTTTTCACTTCTAAGTTATGAACTTGTAAGTTAAAGATTTCCTTATGATTTTCACAATCCAAAGTTCCTAAAGTACCCCTGTACATCACCCAGTGTTTTTTTTTTTTTTTTTTAACGCAAATGCCGAACTGGCCTCGAAATTCTCAAATTACATGCTCGTCAAATAAATAAAATTCCCAAATTATTTTTTTTGATACAGTAGAAGTATTTTGTACGAATTAAATCTGTAAGAAAAGGGGGGGGGGGGAGATGGTCCTGATTTCTGTGGGTTTTCTCAAGAAAAAATAAAAGATAAATTATAAAAAAAAGTTCCATGCAAAATGAATCCTATTATGTTTGTGCGGATATTTTATTCAAACTTTCCTCGTCTAACGTGAAGACAATTTTAAAGGAATATTCGACTTATATTGGTTTTGCCGATTTTTTAAATGAAATTCAGCAAAGATACAAATATGTCATGAACAATCATACTATATTTAAAAATACATAAGCGTTAATCTTGATCATTAATTTATTTAGCGACTTTATTTGCCAACAAAACATTTAATTAGCCTTCTTTCTCTCTCTTAACTACTGTATACACGTAAATAAAATATAAAAAGAAAATAAACAAGTTATAGGCTAGGATAATAAAAGACGAAAATAATAATAAAAAAGAAAAGAAGTCAAGGTCAACTAAAGGAAGTGGTCACTGTGGCGCCCATTGTGTTTGGCTAGTTTGACAAAAGCTGTTTCCAATAAGGTTTACTCCAAGTCTCCCAAGACTTGTGGGTCCCATCGCTCCTTGACTTCACGCGCCAAAATGGTTGATTTTTCGGTTTAACTGATTTGCTTACAGTGGAATTCGGTTAGTTCGACTTTTAATTAGTACCATAGTTACCGGTTTGATTGGCTACTTCGGTTTTTAAGAAAGTCAAATCCAGTTTATGAAAATTTACTATTTACATATATTAAGTTTAATTCATAATTTGACTAGAAGGTTATTTAAAATAAAAATAGTATCAGGACGAGGAGAAGTGTTAATTAATTTGGTTAGCTCAACTTTTATAGCACTTTGGTTTGGTTGGGCTAGCTTGGTTCTCCGTTTTCTTACTTTATGTTTTAATTATTTAAAATTTCAAAAAATTGTTGTTCTTATAAATCTATATAAAAATTACTAAATAATTCTTCTGTCCTTATATTATTAAGACAATTTTCAGTCAATTTAAAAATTAACAACGATGAAGAATGTTACAATATGTACTATTATATAAGAAAGATGCATGATCCTAAAACATCAACTAAAAATAAACAGAAGCAGTGTTTGATTTGTTCACATTTGCTTGTTCGTTTTAAACAACAAATTAATGAAAGTGGAAATAGATAAATAAATGTCTCATAAATGATAAATGAATTAAATATTAAGTCTAAAATACGTTATCAATAAAATAAAATTTGACAAACATGATACGTTGTATCATGCTTTCATACTTATACATGTTTATCACTTTATCCTGGTTGTTAAATTACAGATTACATATTATTCTTTGTTCTTTCACTGCTAGATAAATCTGTTAGAGAAAATTAGAAGTATAATGAAACTCTGTTTCAGAGTTGTGTTGTTCATTTAAAAATATGTTTGTTTTTGGTTTAAGATACAAAATTTTATATTATGTGACAAATCGATTATCATCACATAATACGAATATACGGAACAAATTGTTGACTAACCGACTGAAGTTTTGGTTCAATTTATTAAGTATCGGTTATGGTTTCATCTCTGATTTCAGTTGGTCTTTTTGGTCCACCCTAATTCGAGATTGCAATGAGAACCCAATATATGTGAGTCTGCTGTGACTATTGACTCCTTACAAATTAAAAGATAAACACACATTTTCGTTTGAATATACAAATACAATGTCTTGATAAACCCAGGGGGAAAAAGGTTGTATGAATTTTATTGAATTTATTAAATGACAAAGAAAAGAGAGGCAACAAGTGTTAAGTTGAATCCCCCCACGTAATTAATGATCATGTCTCTAGTGTGGAAAGACGACACATACTAAACTATTCAAGAATATAAAGCCACAAACTTGTTCAAATATTGCTTTGGAGATATAAAAACACCATTAAGCCCACTTGTCATGCCCATATACTGTGACATTTATTGTTTCCGACTCTCTGCTATGAGTTTTATACATTGTACCTACCAATGAAATTTAATACTCCACTATTAGTATTTTTCTAGTAAGAATCCAAAATATTTATTGTTAAGGATTGTTAATAACTGTCCTACAGTATTAATTACATTGTGCCGACCAGCGAAATTTCTCGTTGAAACTTGAAACTCAATAATCATAATTATCTGTAAAAATAATTATTGAATTTTGTAGTCATTTAAAACATTTATTAGAATGTCTAATAGGGATTGAAATTGCATAGAAAACGCAAAACCTTATCGACATCCACTGAAAATTAATTGACTTATTAATTGCTTGGGTCAATAATACTCCATTTATATGATGAGGGAGTTGACGACGAATCATGCATGTTCATGCGTGCCGAACGGGTGAAACTCATCAAAGCAAGTGTACAGCAAAACCTTGCTGGTCTCTCCTTCCGTTGACTTTATTTTTTTCACAGGAGAACAACAATCTTAAAATAAATACTATAAATAAACAAAAAAATGATAAATTAACTAGAAAATTATGTACTACTTGATTAGTTGTCAGCAAACTAATACTACTAACTACACGGATTAATAAATACATAATCAATCCATCAAACAACGTTCTGACTTGGACATGGATGCTGAGAACTGTTTATTTCTGAGATTAATCAGGTATTTCGGCAGAAACCATTGCTAAATCTAAAATAGAATGTCAATGTAAAATACTGAAATGTTCATATTGGGTCCAAATTCGGCACAGTTTCATATAAATCGTGGAATGTCATTTTACTTTATAAAATCTAAAACCAATATGTTGGAAAAAGTAAATTACCCAAAGGAAAAAAAGGCTTAGGCCCAACCTCTATTGTGCTCATACCAAAATCAAGAGTAATGCTATCAATTAATACGGTATGCCTGTTCACAGAAGACATTTACATATTAGAAAAATGTTTAGCAGCAATTCAGTTTTGTTTTGTTTAAAATTATTACCCGTTGATGAAAATGTTGAGTATAAGATTAGCAATGAAATTTATCTCATCTTTAAACGTGCAGCACTCATTAACACAATATTGTTAAATTTGCAGATAAAAGTTTTATTTTATCCGACTTTCTAATTTCGAAGTATGAACTAGAATACGATATTTTCATGGATGAGAACATATAATATTATGAAAATATAGAGAAAAGAGTGTTGAATCTTATCGTTTCTCTGAAGTTATATGAAGCTGTACTTAGCCAAGTAAATGTAAACAAATGTTTTCTTTCAGTTGTCCACCCAACGCACATGTCCCCCCAATTCTTTACTCCATCTCCACCTTGGAGGTTTTGACAACAACAATCTAAAAAAGATTTCAAATGAAAGAGTAATAAATCTAATTATGAAATGAATGTGCTACAAACATAACATGTGAAGAGTAGAGTTAAAGAATGTTTGATATGAACAATAATAAACTCGGCATATAATTGAGTTTTCTCCTTATTTAATTTGAATAAGAAGAACCACTTCCAAAGTGGTGAAAGTTTTATAATTTGTTCAGGAACACTGACAAAATCCTTAAAGCCTAAAAAACACTGTAGTTTCTAAGAAGAACCTTAAGAATCTATATCATCTCTTTAAATCATCTTTTTGTTTGCCATTCAACAAATCAAATATAAATAAAGAAGTAAACGTATGTACTCTTGAAGTTAAATTATGGAGATTACATGGAATTGGGATTTAGAGGCAAGAAGAGATTTGTAAATATACACTCAAACACTTCACAAAAAAAAATTATAAAAAGAGAAACAAAATTTTATGTTTAGGAATGCCAAATTCCACCAAGTATGGTGTGGAATCTGTTTCTAGATAGCTTCTTCACAAGTTTCTTAGCATCTGAACCTTCTCTTTCAGCTAGTTTCTCTATGATTTTCATGTACCCTGGAGCCAAAATCTTTCTTTTCGCGCGATTGCAGCTCGTTAACGACATCAATATCAAAATCAAGAACTTCGTGTTGCCAAAATCACTTCTCTCATTCCCCCTTTCCTCCTGATCTAGCAACTGAAGAATGTAGGTGACGTTACTATCTTCCTTCAAGAAACTCTTCCTGTTCTTTGGGACCGAGATCAAGAAATAGAGCGCCTCGCTCGCCATTTCCCTGGCGTGTGAAGATTTAGCATTGAGGAATCTAACTAGCACGGGGATAAAACCCGCATCGCCCATTATCTTCTTAACTTCCATTGGCAAACTACAAAGCCTTGATGTAACCTTTAAGGCGGATTCTTGAACAGAAATGTCCCCATCTTTCAGCAAACACAGCAAATGATCTAAGAAATGACTATTACTTATCAATGAGTTCAAGTAACTCACTGACCCAAAACACAAGTTATGAATTGCCCTCAATGCCATTTCTTTAGATTTTGAAGAGGACAATGAATTGGGATCTGATACAAGCACAAGCTCATGGATTCCTCCTCCTCTAACCAAAATCTCACGGCTTTGCTCATCTCTAGAACACATACTTGACAAGAGATCAATGGAATTTACCTGAACAATCTCATCTTTGGATCCTATAAGCTTGATGAAAATAGAAACCACGTCTTCTTCAATCATATACCTCTTGATTTCTTCAACACCTACAAGATTTCTCAACACTCCACACGAGCTAGCAATCAATTCACCACCAAATTCACCGCAAGAACAAATCTTTAACAAAGCCGAGACTCCTCCATGAGCAGAGACTGACCAAGCATTCTCTGAGTTCTCAGTTAATTTCATCAAACACCTTGCTGACATTTCTCTACCAACACCGTTTCCATTCTCCAGAACCCTAACCAGAGGACCAACCACACAAGATCGGATCAAAACAGGTTTATACGAATCAAACCCAGAGATCAAAAACATAGCTTTAGAAGCTTCCTCTGAAATCCCAATCTCAGAATCCAAAAACTCAATAAGTATAACAACCATGTCGCTGATTTCGATAACAATCTTCGTATACCTATCATCTTCTTCCATAGATTCATTAAGCTTAATCAAAGCTTGCTTCTTCATCTCCACATCCCCAACCTTCATCCTTGTCAACAAATCCCTAATGTAAAACCTCATATCGTCTCTACAAGCTTTACCACTAGGCTTCGAGACAACGATCGCGAACCCGCGACTGAGAATCCCTGCGGCGTAAATCCGAGAAAGATTCCTCACATGACGATCCAATTTCCCAGACATAACATCCAAATCGCTCTGCATCAAGAGCTTCCCACTGAACGAGACATTCAAGCATCGCGACGCAAGATCGTAGCACTCTTTCAGAGCAACTAAAATGGCGTTAATTAAGCTGGATAGAGATGGGCCGAAGCTCGAATCTAGATTCTCGACGGAAGAGATTCCTGTGTAGAGTTCTTCGAGCTTGCTTCGTATCAAATGCCATTTCACAGTAAAGGATTTGATAGAATAAGATAGTGAGATTAGAGAAGATATCGATTCGATTGCTCTCTCGATGCTGGGTCTTGATTCCTCCATTGATTCTTCCCCCATTTCGTGGATAGGTTCTTCTTTCTCAGTGGTTTAGAAACGAACCCATTATGAATCTCTCTTTGGAAACTGGTTCCTATGAAAAGGGAAGCCAATGGAAGAAGAAGAGTTCAAAAAAAATCTCGTTGAGTTTTTTTCATTTTTTCTTTTTTTTGAATTCAATTGTTCATCTTTATTGTGAGGAAGGAGGAAAGGAACAAAGAAAGAAAGAGAGAATTAATGGCGGTATTACGGGAGTGGCCTTTCTCGGTGGGGTTGGAACAGTGACAAGTCGACGACGATTAATTTAAGGGTATAATGGTCATTTCTCTGTTATAAACATATCACATTTCCTCCTCTACCGTTGTTTTTAAAATTCTTAAATCGAATAATATAGATTATGATTATGATTATGTTATTACTAATGTGGATTACGGACTTTAGTGTTTAACTATTTTTTTTCTTTCAATAGTCTGTAAATATTGATGATTTTATCCTTTTAAGTATAGTTTCTATATTTTATTGTCTCATATATCTGTCAGTAAGCTAGAGAAAACAAATCTGAAATTTTCGATAATCGATATGTTGGGTTGATGTTATGTTAACTTATCCTAATAAAGGTTGCTTTCAAGGTCACACATTACCAAATACTATACCGTATATATAAAATAATAAATTAAGGGGTTCGCCTGCATACTTCAATTCTATTTATTAGTTTGATGTCTAATAATTTAATTAGGGACCAAAATATAATGTAATATCGAAAACAGAGTTAGGTGCCAAAATAAAATACGCACATATATATATATATAAAGTAAAGTAAGTGATTGAAATCGATGTTGAGTAGTTGAGAAGGGAAATAGTCATTATATATTTACATATATTGAAGTAAGAAAATAATATATATACAGCAAATTCCTTAGTTTTCACAGAAAAGATTAGTACCGATCTGATGATTCACGATAATAGTGTGACGTAGTGGTGTTTATCTCTCACAAGTTACAATCGATAAACAATTAGAAATTATTATTTTATTATTAATGAAATAATAATATTTTTCCATTGTTAGATCCTAGGATTATATTTTCAACTTATGCAAAAAGCAAACGTTGCTCGTTTAACAATTGGCCACAACCCACAAAGATATAAGATATTGGATTCTTTAACAAACGACATAGAATCATTTTAAACCATGTTTATTATCTCTCTTGTCAATTTTCTTTGCGAAACCATAAAAATATTTGTATATACATTGAAGGGCCACGACTTCAAAGGACCTATCATCCCACTTCCTATCTAACAACAATTTACAGAAACCTATCAAACAAATACCACAAGAATTGTTTTGAATAAGACTTCAGCTTAAACCGGTTCTTCAACCAAAGCTCTTGAAGAAACCGGATCGTGTAATTGCATCTCGTGTCCAATCTTTTTGGAAGGGGGGAAGACTTGATCCTCAAACCCAAGTTGTCATATTCATTTGAAGAGTGCCATTGAAATTTTAGAAACTTTCTTGTCACAACTTACCTTCGAAAGGCGGTACTTTTTCAGCAATGGAGCTTTGATATCATCTCTCAAATCGATCATCGAATCAAACCAACCCTGAAAAAACAGAGTTTTCCTTGGTGTGGTATATTCAAAATGCGATTTCTTGGCTATCAATGTCTGTGAGATGAAACAAGTGGTCAGAACAAATTTATTTGTCATAAAGATTTCAATCATTCGACACTAATGTACCATTTACTTACAGCTTCTCTTATAGTTTTCGACACATTAAACAATTGCTTCAAGTCTTCATGCTCCACACCACATATAATCCTTACCTTCAAATAAATCAATGAAATTTCTCAGTAACTTCAATCTCATCCAATAAATTCAAAACAACATATATCAGATTCAACTACAAAAATACTAGAGGATTTTTCAACAAATATTAACATTTCACAGAGAAAAGCTGAAAACACTTTCCATTTCCACTAGAATTTTTTTTTAAAAATTTGTTCTTAGATCATATAAACGATTCATTTTTTTTCAGCTCTATTCGTTCACTGGGTTTAAAAATACAAATAGTTAACTAATTCACAGAACCCATATATGATTAAATGGAGTCAGTGGGATAAAGAACCAACCAGAATATCTTGAGGAAGAGCTTCAAGCTTTCGAGTTTTCCCCAATGTTTCTTCTCCGATTTTACTAGAATCCCGAATCTGGCTGCCTGGAACCAGAACCCTTTTCCTCCCTAATCCTCTCTTGTGCTTGACAAACTGATCTAACCCTAATCCTAATCCTCCATCACATACTACGTTTCGTTTCCCGGCACCTGATTTCTTCTTCCTCAATGCCATATCGCCTAAATTATTAAAAACCCACGATTCTTGTATCAGAACAAAAAGAGGTAACCAAAATGTGATATTTTCGAATGTTGAAACTCAGATTCAATGAACCCAAAAACAGTGGATGTTTGGAAGAGCGAAACATAAGAAGAGAATATAGGAATAGGAAAACGTTTTAAAAACACCAACAATGTGAGAGATTTTTAAGAGAAAAATCCGAAGTTTCTGTTTGAATGTACATTATTATTTATTTTCTTTTATTAATAATATTGAGTGTACTTATACTTATAGTTGAGATTTTTTTTTTTTTTTAACTAGTTTAGCTTGTTAAGTTATCTTTCTTTAAATTGAAAAAAAAAAACTCATAGTTTTATTTGGTAATGATTTGGCGGTTAAAAAGGTGAAAACACGGCACACACAACTAGCCGTTGTTGGAAATGACACGGAGCAGTGATTCGGAGAAAGAACCTACGTGGAAGCTTTATATGCGGCTGTGATCTTCGTTTTTCCGTTTAATCTTATATTATATTGGTTCCTCGGATTCCATGAACGTAGTAAAGAGCAAAACAACTCTGACATTGTTTCTCCGAACCACGTGTGCGTGTTCTATCTATTTTTATTCTGTATTACGTAATAATATAGTAGTATTGTTTTTTCAGTGACCTTAGAAGGAAATTCATAATGTTTAAAAGAGGCTTTCTAGAAAAAATGTTGAAGTTTGGTGAACACAGCACGTGCTGCTGCTGCTTCAGATATTTGAGAGAAATAATTACACAACCATTTAACTGCTTTTATACATTAATCAGTTCTTTGGTATACCATATCTAGCACTAGATATCAAAAGTTTGTGAAAGTCATAAACACAATATTGGAGTTGTAGTTAGTTGTAACTGATATACATAGGATACATGTCGAACAATCCATGTTTTTTTTTAATAATAATAATTTTAAGCAGATATTACTATTTTAGAAGTGAGAAATTTCTATATCGCATTGTAGTTAGAATTCATGAAACTCAAATTAGTTTTTCCGTAAAAATGAAATTTGTGTCAGTTTTTTCGGAACTATGTGATTTCATTAAAAAAAAAAAAAATTACAACAGAAAGATACAATACCACTTAAGGATGAGTCTTTGCTCTTTGGAAAATAAGTAAATTGGCGGTAACGATTAAGATAGGAAAGCATATGATAAAGAATATACCTTTATGGCCAATTTACTTGTATGACTGACCAAATAACTCCCGCCAACAAAGCATGATACAATTGCCAAGATAAGACTATCCAATGCCTGGACAAAAAAGTAAAGTGCTTGAGAATATTTGTTTCCCTTTAACTTTTTTTTGGTTCCTTTTAAGAAACCAATGTTATTTGGGGGTGTATTGGACTGAGTATTTGGTGAGATTTGAGTTAAAATGACAATTCATGTGTTATTGAAACATAAATTTCAAAATATCTTTTAAATTCCAGTGTTATTGGATTAATGATTTTAAAATATACAATCAAATCCACTGTTATTGAAAACGTTATTAGGATTTCATTTAAAAGTTTTATATGAGATTTGAGGGGAATTCTTACTTAAAAATACAAAGACTCAATTCCCATGGTTTTAGCTGAGATTTCAGAGAATTTAATAACAAAATTCCTAATTCACCAAAATTTAACCAAATCCTCTCAGAATTCATTAAAACTCAAATCTCCCTAAATATTCAGTCCAATAAACCCCCCTTAGTTTCTCCTGAAAAAAATATAAAGATGAAAAGGTAATATATATATAGCTTTTCATTTTGTATATATATATATATATATATTAAAGTGTAGCTTTTCATTTTGTATATATATTAAAGTGTAGCTTTTCATTTCGTGTTCGTCGTAAATTAGTTGTAAATCGTCATTAACAACGAATTTACAACGATAATTGCCGTTGTTATGTCTATGTTTTCTTGTAGTGTATAGCTTTTCATTTTGTATATATATATATATATATATATTCATATTATTTTTTAAAAATCAGTTACATGTATTCATTTACACTTTAATAAACATTTAACGTAAATATTAAACCAACTCTGACTGTCTTAAAATGATTTTGACATTCGTAAAAATAGTTTTCTATTTTATTTTATTTTATATGGCGGACTTTATAATATTTGTCTTTAACCTTTACCGCTAAGTTTTCTTACTGCCTCAGTGAATTGTTACGTAATAAAGTGTTACAGTTTGCCTAAATGCCAACATCTCTATCTATCAAGAGCAATCATGGCGAGAACAAGTGTTAGCTAAATTTACACTTGAAGTCCTAGAGATGTATAGATCAATATTGCAACTATTAACGAAGATAAAAAACTAGAAGGTTTCAACATTGAAACATAAACACTAAAGATGGGGATAAAAGATTAAAAAAAAAATCAGGATGTCAAATGATTTACAATAATAATAACAAACCGGTGTTTCACAAATATCTACAAAGTTGTTCTCATGGTTTCACCGTAATCTAACTATCTCATTCCATATTAAAAACAAAAAAGAGGACAAAGAAAGAAGCGAAGAGATGATTTTGAGAATCAACTGTTCAACTTTCCAGCAAACTCACTACTTCAACATGAGCATTATGTGAGGTAGAAGGGGAATAAGAAGGAGGATAAAGATGACGATGAAGAGAATTATGGCGTAGCAAGTCCATTTTCTCGAGCTCTTTTGGTACTCCCTCGCGTCTTGGAGCTGATCAGTCCCTCTTCTCACAAACGAGCTCGCTTTTGCTACATGGCTCTCTATGTTGTTCAATTGTTGCCCTTGCGCTTCCACTAGAGCTGCCATGTCTAAGAAAACTTGATGCAGCTCTAGTAGATTCTTTTCTATCTCCTTCACTGCATCATGTCTCTCCTGGATCTCAGATATCGTGTCTAGGATTTGACCTCTTCCTTGTTCTTGAATCGCTTTTTGGAGAAAATTCTCGCTCTCACCACTTTCAATCAAGTTATCAATTGTTTGCTCGTCCGCTTTTTCTCCTGTTATCGTGAAATACCTGTACCGATTCCAACATAATTACATAACTTGCACACCAAGAAAACAAACAAGAGCAATAACTTGCAATATAAGAAACCTAGGGAGAAACAAAGACCTGCGCTCTACGGTTTCTTTATACTCAGCGTTCATACGAGCACGTAGACCTTGGAAACTATCCATCAAGTCCTTGAGCTTCTTCCCGAGACCGCTAACAACAGAAGATCGAGTCCTATCCGTAGACGAACCGGGTCCACAACCCGGGACATTACGGCTATTAGCGTTCGCTTTTTCCAAGGCTTCAAGCTTCTGTTTGATGATTTTGACTCTCTTAAGGACCTGAGCTACATCTCCATCCATCTTAGCTCGTAGCTCCTTCACCTTCTTGGCATTGTGCACCGTCTTGCACTCCTCGTTCGAGTCTTGAAGCTTCTTGTAAAGAGTCTCGATTCCTTTCATGTCAACCTTCACATTCTCGACATCCTCGAAGAACTTGTCGAGGTTCATCGTTTCTTGACCTGACTCGACATCGCCCAGTTGAGCCTGGTTCCTCTTAAATGAATTAGAGAATAAATCATTCATTTTTACCCTGTTTTATTTTTCCTTCTCTGGCTGGGTTTATGTACAAACAAAATTTTTTTTTTTTTTTTTTTTTTCTTAGAATGGTTTTGTTCAAAAGCAATAGAGTTTGATGATGAACAACACCATCATCGTCCTCTGTATGAGTACGAGGAAGTTTTTTTTTTGAGTGAAAAAGAAGAACTTAAGTTTTGTTGGAAGGTTTATTTTGTTTTTGTTAGAATGAGAGACACAAGCCAGTTTTGGTAATTGTCCAAAATTAGTCAATGGCATAACTTTTTCCTAACCAAATTAGCTTACTTTCTTAAAAGACGCTATTGCCCCTTATATTGGGCCGAGCCTTGAGCCCAATTAAAAGTCCTCTTTCCTGCTTCTTCTTCTTCGACTTAGCTATGATTAAACCTCTCAAACCCTAATTGTTGACCTGAACCGTTCGTTTCCGATCGGAGAAAGTAGCTGGCGATGAAGGTAGACTTGAATGATGAGGAGGCGGGTTCACTGGCTCCGCCGACCAGAGCCAGGCACTTTGGGAAGAGAGCTCTTAAGAACAAAAGCGTCACCGTCTCATTTAACGAGAAAGATCTCAAGTAGCTAACAAATTCTAAACTTTTCTGCTGATTCAATCGCAATCATTGGATTCAGAGTCAATCGCTGTTTGTTGACGAAATTAGTTGATATTTCTGCTAAGTGTTGGTTGTTTTGTTGATTCAGGGATTTTGTGACTGGTTTTCACAAGAGGAAGAAGAAAAGAAGAAAGGAAGCTCAGAAGCAGCAGGAGGAATCTAAGCGGCGGAAACGAATCGAGGCCCGTAAAAATGTGAGCTTGAAACTGTTGCTTCTCTGTTTTTCATTTTTCTTCATTATGATTTGTGTCATTCCTCATCTTTGCGTTACAGATTAGTCTTAAATTCCTACTTTACATTGTTTTATAACTTGGTCTGATTCGTTTTGATGAAAATTGGAGTTTTTTTTTTGGTTTGACTGCAAGTGTTAATCCAAATAGTTTATATGATGCATGTGTTAGAGGTTGTTAATGTTCAGTCAATTCGTATTATGATATAGATTTTGATTCTTCGCCTTCGAGGTCGGATTATTTGGTATTGTTCTGAATCTTGTGTCTGAGCTTTGCAGAGGAAATTGGAAGAGCTAATGGTTTCGGGTCTTGGTGAGGATAATGAAAATGTGGAAGCTGAAGAGGATTCAGAGGATGAAGAAGCAGAGCCTGATGCTTCCACTTCTGGTAATATTTTTATAAATCACATTAGTTTTGATTGTGGAGAAATTTCACATTTTGTCTGTGAAAGAGAGTTCTTCATCATGCAATTATTGATAGCTTGTAGTTATAACGTAAAACCTGATTGATTGGAATCTAGAAGCTGCAATAGTTCAATATTGGGTGAACTTTATTCTCCATTAAAATAGTGTTTTTTGCCTAAGCATGATGTTTGCTTTGTCTAACCTTGTTCTTATATTTGCTGTGTTTCTTTGTGGGTGAAAGGCACGACAATGTATGATACAGGCGAGCTGAAAGTAACAGTGACAACAAGCGAGATTTCTCGTGAAGAAGATGAGCCTGTTCGCAAGGACAAGAACCAATCAACAGAATCGGGTTCAACGGCCAGAGCCTCGGTAAAGCAGCCTGTGCCTGTGACGAAATCCAAACCCATGAAGAAGAACAGGAAACGGTCAAGCACCAAAACTATGAAGAAAAGGGATAAGAAGAAACAAGCTAGAGGGATCAAGACTTCACGGTAGCAGTAGAGATTTCTGTTGTCGTTTCATAGTGATGCTTTTGGAGCTTCTGATGATTCTGATTTTCAAACGCTTGGATCGTTTATTCTGTGGTTGAAATTGTGGGTAACAACAATCGGTTAATGTTGAGTCTTGTAGTAACAATCACATTTTTAAAACAAATTTGCAATTGTTTATGTTTTTGTTTAGTAACAATCGCGTTACTGTTCTCCAAGTTCGTCAACTTTTGTGGAAGCGGTTCAAGTGCAGTAAAAAAACGATGCAGCATTGAACTGCTTGCAATATATATTTTTAAAATATAATACGTATTTTTAAAATATAATACGTATGCAAATATATGGTTGAATCTGAGTATATAATAAATCAAGTAATGTAAGGTTCAGTGTTTATGCAAATGCAAAACTTTTAGTAAAGTTTCAAGGAGAGTAAATAGTTGGAAACTATAAAGATTTCCATGTTACATTTTACACGATTTTATAATTTATTTAAAAATGTAAACAATTAACTAAAAAGCTCCTTTCTAACGATATAAATTCGAGCAATAAGTAGCACAAGGACTCGAGAGATCTTCTAGACCCGACAACTTTTTCTTAAGGCTAAAATAGCGGTCTGATATAAGGCCGTTGAGAGTTGGAACTTGACCTTGGTCACTTCCTTAAGAAAATAAACATATTTGATATTTTATTTGATCCAATAATTATCGCCGAGAAGACGCCTTTGATTTGTCTTAACTAGAAGATTTTTTCTTCAAATTATCAGCATTCAGCACTATGTGATAAAAAGTCCGATTTAATACGTTGGACAAATTTTGTGGTAGTCATCACTCAGCAACATAAGAGATATACATATATACTAGGGGCCACCATGCTGGTTGTACCCCTAACAAAAACGTCTTTATTTGTATATCGTATCAATTATCTCGATTACAAAATGGCATTCACACGTTAATCTATCAAGCTGGTTAAGTCATTGAAATTGTGGGAGCATAAAACGAATATATTTAAGACTACATATCAATCCACCATATCTAAAAAATAGACGAGAAGACCGAATTAAAAGTGTAAGATAAACGATAGAAACGGACCAAAACAGTCTAGTTTATGTTTACATGCTAGATATAAACTGAGTATTTTATCGGAAACACAAACAACTTTGTTTACCAAAACAAAACTATATATACCAAATCATCCTTCAATTTATAAAGGATCTCACAATGCATAAAGTCCTACTATTTTTCGTCGGGAATCAAATAAAACCAAAAACTACATCATTTCTTATTGTATGGTAAGTACAAGAAATACGTTAGCATATATCTTTCTTATTTAATCGATTTTTAATCTATAGATTGAAACTGAAATATTGGTTGAGACTTGAGAGTAAGATAAGGTTAAAATTTGGTGGTGGTCACGACGAGGGATCCAATTGAATAAAAAAAAAAAAAAAAAACCAATAGACACAGTAGGTCGACGAAGAAAATTACAAAGTTTCAATTGTTTTCTCATTATAGAATTTTGGAGATTGCAGAATTGACACAAAAAGAAAAGGCCACGTCTTCTCTTATTAATGACATCTTCATCAATCCCAACCGTTCATCTCCTATTCTAAGATCCAACGGTGTAGATTAAACACTTCACATAACTCCTCCACCTATATAAATAAATCAACAGTCGTCAGATCGACATTAACCTCACCCAGATCGGAAATAATGGTGTCGTCAATGACTCCGATAATGGTGGCACTAGTCTCCACCGTAGTCGTGGCTTTGTCTCTGTTTCTAAAGAATCCGATCTACTCATCGCGATTGCCGATCCTTTGGAGCTCCTTTCTCTCGTGGCTGAAACCGCCGTACCTCTTCGTCGTCCTTAACGTTATAGTCACCATTATCATAGCTTCTTCCAAATATTACCAGAGCATCGATGATGAAGACGACGAGACTGATCAGCATATCGTGCATCGATCTCCTCCGCTACAGCTGGAGCTTAAGGATGCTGATTTCGATTTCGTGGCCACTGTTCCGCCACCGGTCCTTGTTGAGGCGGTTGAGAGATCGGACGTTGTGGATGAAGATAATTCAGGGGAGATCAACGGTGGAGATGAATTTGTGGTGTTGACATCGAAGTGGAAGAATCAAGTGCCGACGATGATTGAAGAATCGGAGAATCTGCCTCCAGCTGAGAAGCCTCTGGCTTCAGCTAGATCCAGCCACCGGAAACCGGTCAAAGCTGGTTCACAAGGTACTGAAGAGCGTAAGAGTAGTCACTTTCAATAAAGTTTTTTTTTTAAATTAATAGTATAATAATTGGGGAAATGATGACGTCATTCAACATAACGGTTAGATTTTTGAATTTTTATGTCGACGACGATGACCGATAACAACTTAAAAAAAAAAGAAAAAAACCGTGGAGGGATAAAGGCGTAATTTCGAAGAAGAATTATTATTTTGCAGGCTTGAGAGTGGTGAAACCGAAGCGGCACAAGACGCTAGATAATACGTGGAAAATGATAACGGAGGATGGAAAGTCAACGCCGTTGACCAGTCATTACCGAAGACCCAGGACGCCGGGACTTGGCGATGTAAAACCTGCCTTGAGGAAAGCGGAGACGTTAAGGGACGTGACTAATCATCGACAGTCGTCTGCGACCGTGACGCCGCCGATGAAGATGAAGATGAAGAAAGAGATGTCACCGAGTCGGGAAGAGCTGAATCGAAGAGTTGAAGCGTTTATTAAAAAATGTAAGGAAGAGAGGCTGGTGTCACTAAGATTGGAGAAAGAGGTGGGCTAGACGCGAGGTTTAGCATTTTCGTCTCTTAATTATTTGTCGCTTTTTTACTATTTTAATTGCCTTTTTTTTGTTTGCCATAAGAAATGAATGTAACAAAAAGTCACAGAGATGGAATTATTGTGACAAAATTGGCATTGTTATATATGTACATATGTATATAGTCATAACGGTGTTTTACTATAACAAATGGTTCATTTAGTATAACTAAAAAGAAAAGAAGACAAATTAGTTTGATAAAACAGATAATAAGTTCAATATCCGAGGGTGGTAGGTTTGAAGACAAGATCATAAGATTTTGTATGGAGATCATGCATCACCACTAGTTGCTTGTATTCACGACCATGAAGCAATAACTTATTCTTCTTCAGAATTGCTACTGGTAAGGGATGGTATTGGTATATGTTGATCTGAATCCGAACCAGGAAACAGTTTTGGTGAGATCTATCGAACATATTTTAATCAAAGGACCCTATGACTTGGGTTGGCCAGATTGCCTCCGATACGCACAAACGGTTATCAATGATGTACATGAGGACATTGCGACAGTCACGTACATTGTCTTTGTCTCTAATCGATCACTCAGGTTTGAATATACACTTACGAGCTGAGCTAGGAATAGGAAAAAGGAAAAAGTTCAAGTCAGTTCCTTTCCAATTTCCATTTTAGGAAAAGGCAATTCATTATCCAAAAATTCAGCAATATATTACAGATTTCATCAAATCAAACCTGACAATAGCAAAAACGTAATTATAATCACAACGAGTACCTAACGTAACGATTGCAATCAACGAGTACACATAAAACATTCCGACTTTATTTGGGCTTGTGAAAACTCGCGACTCACTCTCACCACAAGAGTTACGTCTGACAACCTTATTTGGGCTTAGAACCTATATTGGGCCTTGAAAGGGTTAGTAACCAACGACTGGGTCATGATGACGTCATCCTTACTTGCAATTGTATCGTTGGTCGTTGTTGTAACTATGGACGGATCTTCTTGGATTTTGCACCGTGAAAATCTAAATGTCGGATGAAAGATAAACGTTAGACAAACTCGCGACCCACTCTCACCAGTCACACCACAAGAGTTACATCAGAGGGCAGTTGGATACGCTGTCGTGTTCTGTATTTCGACGAAGTTTCGTTTGCCTCGTTTTTTTCCTTTATGTCGGTAGACGCTATAGTAAACTAATAATTCATTCTTATTGATTTTTTTTTTTTTTTACACTGGATGAGATGTGAATCAAATGAAAATGAAAGCATGGGCTAATATTATTGTGATTATGTCAAAAACAGCTTTTGACAATTCTTACCAGTTAGGTAGTTGTCATCATTAACACCACAAATTATCAATTATTAATTCTAACAAGATCTTTGTATATGTTATATCCACAACATCATTGTACATTTTTAAGAAAAAATATCCAATCTAGAATCATAATACAAACGAATAGTTCCAAAGATCCATATGCAAGTATATGATACTTTCCATAAATATATATTTTTTAAATAACTAAAACCTTCATTTTAAGATATTTCCAATTTATGTAATCAATTCAATTAAATCCAAAAATCACCAATCATATCAAACCAATATTAAATTATTTCCCATTGTTAAATTAACTTTTTTTTTGTGTGTGCATGTGTGTGTAACGCAGTTATTATAATATATCTTTTGATTCTAAACACCTACAACAAAAATCAAAGACAAATGTCATTCAATATAATTTAAAATTTTCAACTGCTGGTAGTTAAGAGCTGAAAACATGGAAAAATGAGCGTTAATCTACTTTAATTCGATAGATGAAGACTTAATTTTATAGTTTGTATTGATGTCGTCTCATGAGATGTCATTCAAATTCAAATTTGACCCCTAAAAAAAGATTGTAAACAGCATTAAAAAAAAATCTATTTCACGTTATTTTACATCAATAATATTTTAAACAAAGCTTATGAGGTTTTCTAGATTTTTTTTTGAAAAAATTAAAATACAGTCTTTATTTAAAAAATTTAACAAAATAGTCAAAAACTAAACGCTAAACTCTAACTAATTCCAAACCCTACAAACAATCCTAAATCGAAAACTCTAAATTTTAATACCAAAGCAAATACATTCTAAATCCGAAAATCTAAACACTTAATCTGAATATCATGGTTTTTAAAGAAATATTTATGGTTTAAAATTTTGAAATTGCCCCATATATTTGGTTTGAAGAGTAGATTTATTTTCATAAGCTAAAACGATAGTGGTCGACAAAGAAAAAAAAGTGGAGGCCAGTGCCACTCGAGACGAGTCGACGACAGTAAGAATTTTGACCTCTACCTTGGCCGTTTCTTACTCCTTAGCTCTTAAGAAAATATCGTAGGTTATCGTTATGAAAACCTTCATTTTAAACCGGTGACATATTTTATAACCCTCCGTAACAATCCAGTGAGATATTGGTTAACTAAGATACTATAGATCTTTTTAAAAGACAATGTATCATTATAATAATAATAAAAATGATAAATGCGTTTTGGTCGTATTATTCATTAATTTGCTTTGTGATAGAAATTAATTACTAATGAATGAATATACTCCTCCCTATCAGAAATAATTATCGTTTTACTGATTTTTACGTAGATTAAGAAATGTTGTAATTTGTCATCACTGCCCTTACTAATCAAATATATTTACATTTTTAATTTAGTTTTATATTTACATCTTTAATTCTGTGGAGAGTATAATTAGTATTTTTGTGTAAAAGTGACATTAATAAATGTAAACGACACTTATTTAGAAAAAAAAAAAACTTTAAAACGACAATTATTTTAGATCGGAAGGAGTATATATTTATATTTGGGTAAATTTGATTAAAAATAAATTATTGGCATTTCTTGTAACATCATGATAACTAGAGATTACACAGTACTGATACACTTATATATAAACTAATGTTTAAATCATATTTAAATGATATTTTATTTTTAATGCAAAATATGATTTGTTTTACTTGATTGTCCTTATATAACGAAAATAAAAATTTAGTGTTTTATTCATTAAGACTTAGTTCAAATTAATATTACATTTTTTATATCAGATATTTTAAAACTTTTATTAATATATATATATACTTCCAATACAACATCACATATAATAAACAAAGACTGCATGCATAACCTTCTATCTAACTTGCAAAGTTCGCTCTTTACATATTTTTTTGTCGACCAATACATATTCAAATATTTCCAGTTAATATACTTAGGCGATATACTGTAAAAAAAAAGGCAATATAAGGTTTAATATATATATATATTTTGTTTTTCGACATATAAGGTTATATATAAGACGTGGGTATAGCGTGGGAAACCATTGGAAACAAAATTAAGGAATTATAACGGATGGCCATACCAGGTTGACTAATTATTATTTGATTTTTAATATTTTTATAATGAAAACATTTGGAGGTATGAGTGTGGACACGTCAAGTTTGGTTTACGTGTCAATATTAATAAGACAGAAACATAAAAAGTTTATTCTCTGCTCTTGTTTTGTTAGGGGATGTGTACTTGTGCAGCTATAATTCACCTTCTAATTCGAAACAATCCTGACCGTTCATCTACTTACCAAGATCTGACGGTGTACATCAGCTATCTCATTTGTCTCCCTCTCTATATAAACTACTATAAACGATAAATCGAAAGAATAAAAGAGTCAGAGCAAAGAAGCGTGACAACAGTACCCACTAGATATTTTCGAAGAACAGAGAGTGACAGTGACAGTATCTTAAAAAAAAAATGGGCTCGTGGATGAAGGCTGTGCTAATTTCTACTGGCTTCGTGGCCGTGGCTATGCATCTAAAGGTCATCGTTCCTGTGGCAATAGACTTCTCGCAAGCTCCGATCCTTTTGAGCTCCTTTCTCACGTGGCTGAAACCGCCGTATCTCTACGTCCTTACCAACGCCATCATCATCGTTATCGGATTTTCTTCCAGGTATTACCGGAGTGCTGTCTCCAGCCACGATGGCAAAGACTACGAGGTTTCTTACAGTGGCGACAATAAGTTTCAGACTGATCATCAGCAGAACGTCCAACGAACTCCTCTGCAGCGGAGAACGGAGACGAAGGACGCGGAGTTCAGTTTCGTTGAGTCAAATTCGCAGTCTATCATCGTTAAGGAGCCGGAGGTTGTGTATGAAGAGAAGGAGAGGCTAGCAGAAGCTGCGGCGACTGTAGAAGAGGAGAGTAGGTGTTTAGTGGTTGTGGCCAAATCGGAAGATCAACCTCCGGCTGAGAAGCCTCTGGTTTCGGCTCGGATCGGGCAACGGAAACTGGTTAAGGCCACTCCAGCAGGTAAACGTCATACGCAAGTTAGATATTTATTTATTTTTTATCAAAAAAAAAAAAAAAGTTAGATATTTAAATATTTAATAATAATTAAAACGTTGACGAAATAAAGCAGGTATATAGCGACGTAACATCATGCAAGTTAGATATTTTATTTTATATTTTACAAAAAAAAATTGAAACAAAAATAAAAATAAAAATCTAGATATTTTATAAAAATCTGAAACACTGTTTAACATGTGGGTTGTTTCATAATTTTCAGAGCGAAATTCTATGAGAGCATTGAAAGTGGCGAAGCCGAAGAGGAACGAGACACTGGAGAACACGTGGAAAATGATAACGGAAGGGAAGTCAACGCTGCCATTGACTAGTTATTACCGGAGACCGGACACGTTCGGACTTGGCGATATAAGCGATTCCAAGGAGACTAAACACTCTAGTTTGAAGAAAACGGAGACGTTTAGTGACATAACTAACTATTACCAAACTCCAGCGATGCTGCCGCCGCCGCCACCACCGCCGGTGAAAGTGAAGAAGGTGAAGGTGTCTAGAAGTCGGGATGAGCTGAACCGAAGAGTAGAAGCATTTATAAAAAAATGCAACGACGAGAGGTTCGCGTCGATGAGACTGGACAAAGAGGTGGCTCGTAGTGGTCTTTCAGTTTAGTTATCACGTTTTAGTGTTCTTTCAGATATTTTACTTTAGTCCAATAACAAAGTGAACAAAAGGATGCGACAAAAGTAGAATAGAATGTCACGGATAAGGAAAGTTCCCTAATCCCTATTGGTTATTTGAATGGTAAAGGGTGGCTCACCTTGTGTGATATTTCATCTACTTTGACGATGTAAAATCATTCCAATAGATATTATTTTTATTATTTTCTCTGTAATAATCTGTAATAGTTCATCAAAGTAAATATATTTTCCTTGTATCCTTGGGATTCTGGTTTTTGTTTTGTTGTGCTGAGTATTATTAAGTTATTAGCAGGGAGGGACTTGAATGATAGAAAACAACTTTTCTTCTCGATTATAATCTGTGGAAGATACTCCAATTACTACTAACCATGGTGTTTTGTAACATAACATCGATTACATTCACATATACTTCTTATCAAAAAATAAAAACATTCACATATACTTGTCTGGTCTAAATTTGGAAAACGGTCTTTTTCTCTCAGAAATCAGAATCAATCCCTTTTGCTCATTCTCATCTTAGCTTCAGTTTCTCCACTGTAAGGAGCAACGTGAAAAGCGTATTGTTGCATAACAGAGAAGACGATCATCTCAAGACACACAAGCACGTTTTGCAGCGCTTCCTCAATCTGCTCCACCTCCAACCAGAAATGATGCGACTTTATTAATCCCAGTCCCATCAATATCTCCAGCACTATTCCCTGCACAACACCGAAATCAGCATTCCTTGCTGGATACCGAGACTTCCCAAGATACAAGAGGAACAATGTGCTAAAGACATGAATGCTTTAATAAACTTTCAGAATGTTCAATAACTAAACAAATGAAGTGGTGATCCTTGTTTGTCTCAAGGCCCAATCAACGAGTTCTAAATAGTTTTGATTTGCTAAACTATATAAAGACTTCAATTAACCATATGCGCATCCAATACCCTAGACCAACTAACAATGTAAGGTCCATTGCTAAGCCGGCAAAGCTACAATTCCTGGTACATCCTCTACACTAGTTAATATAGTCCTGTGCTAGACTTAACAAGAAAGCCTTATTAACTAATTCATGACAGTGAAATATGACAGGAGCAGTTAGAACATCTCCGGATATTCTAGAGACTACATAAGTGTTTTTCCTTTTGTCTTTATCAGTGGAATGAAGCAAAATTTGATTTGCTTTGCTTTCTCATCAAAAAACAGTTTGCTGATTGAAGAAAGGAAACATTAGATGATTATTATTTACCTGCCAAAAACAGAAGAAGACTATCCCTTGGATGCACATAAACTTTGTAAGCGGCTTATGAGGCTCCAACTCTTTGGCAAAAACATGGTAGAATTTCACCAAAGAATACAACGCCAAAGATATCGAAACATTTAGAATGATGGTGAAAATCCAGCTCAACCACGCTGGATAAATCCCGAGGATCTGTAGTGTTATCATCAAGATGGAACACACTGGGCGGATAATACAAAACTGCCATGTCCATTGCTTGAGCTGTTTCAGTGTGCGGTGGTCCAGCTGCGTGGTACGGGGCACAAAAAGAGTCATTGGAAACGAATGGTGGATCTCTCTCCCTTTGATTTCATCTGGGATAATCCGTGCGCTCATCGATATGTTAAGGTAACTATACACCAATTCCAAGAATTTAGCAATGACCTGAAAACAAACAGAGCAATCACAACAAAATCAAGATATAGCCAAGGTAGGGGGAATGAGGCATGAGAGAATCAAGAAACATACAATAGCCTCATAGCAATCCTTAACAGCGTCAAGAAACATGTAGAAGGGTTTGCTTCCTTTAGCATCTAACAAGCCCACAAAAGAGTTGATAGAGTAAACAGGAGCCATAAGTATAATAAATATAATGGCTCTCTGCTCTTTTGGGTTCTTCCAGTAAAAGAGATGCTGAGATATGAGCTGCATCGTGAAGTGCATCGAGAGCAAAACACAGAACACAGATCCCATCACTGTGATCTCCGAAGGAGATAGAGTAGATAAGTCAATCATTCTGCATCAAAATGAAACAAGTTAAAGTATACACACTACTCATCAAAACTGAACAATGTTTTTGAACTCCAGTTAGCACAGTTATAAATTGGTCTAGATTTGTATAGAACAAAGCCATCCCAAATTGAGTCACAGATCCTATATTGTGAAAATCAGTCAAGAATGAGCCAAGGGATTCCAAATCAAACGAAGACACAGCTAAATAGGGCTTAAAAGTCACCAAAATCGAAGTTTTTTTTTAATTTTTGTGATAGTGAGTTTGTAGTGATGAACATATAGACGAAGAAGTAGAGAGAGGGCAAACCTGATAGAAACAAGTGGGTGATTTATCGAAGACTAGAGAGCTTCACCGTATTGTGAGGATGGTACGATTCTTCTTCAATGGAGGTTTCTAGTGATTTTGTTGATGAAGAGATGTTCATGGTGAAAAGTCACCCAACTCAGTCGTCTTTACATGACACAGCCCGGTGAAAAAAAACATAAAAAAATTATGGTTGAGGAATTCAACTTTTTTTTTTTTTTTTTTTCTCTAATTGTTTTCCAACCCAACTGGTTTCAACCGGTTTGGTTTTGGTTTAGTCATAAAAAGGTTTTCACTGAATTTCATTCAATTCGGCCAATAAAACAAATGACATAAAGTATATTTGATAATTCCTTTTCTAAAAGAATGCGTAACAAGAAACAATTTCGTTTTGAAAAAAAAAATGTAATAAATATCAAAATTTGTCTTAGTGGTATTGATATACTGTGTCTGTAAGTTGTTTGACCAAAAAAAAAAAAAAAACTAATTAAACGCATGGATTATGGAAGATGCTGTTACAAATATGGAATATGCTTTTAATAAATAAATAAACGACTCTGATCTTATGGTGTATCTCGTGTTTCTTATTGTCAACCTTATGAGGAACGTATGAGACTCGCAATGTCTTGCTTGCACACAAACTCAACATCATTTATGTTGCTTGTATTTAACCTAACTTGTAAGTCTATTCTTGTCTCTCTATTTAAAATATCTCTGTATTTTCTCTTTGCCAATTTTAGGAAGTTGTTATAAGAAACAAGAGAAGACAAATTCTTATACAAGAAGAGATCATTATATAAGATTTGAAGTTTGAAGATATGACACCGGCTTTTAGATCATCCACGAGGTTGATTCTTGTATTAGGTGTATTGATGTTGTTTTCGGTTTCTTCTGTCCGAAGCTGGAGCAAAGAAGGTCATATTCTTACATGTAGAATTGCTCAGGTAAGTTATTGATCTAGTGTTTAAATTTTGTTGAGATGCATCTACAACTTTTAAAGTATGGTTGACTTTTAAATTATTATGAAAACGTAAAAAAAATTCAAAATTCTTAATCAGTCACATCTACCATCGGAAGACTATTGGGATATTAAGCCTTATCAAATTTAAAGATTTTTGATAGAGATATTTGACAATCATAATAACAAAAATTTGTGTGTGTGTGTATATGTGGTGTAAAACAGAGTCTTTTAGAAGCAGGACCGGCGCATGTAGTAAAGAATCTACTACCGGATTACGTGGAAGGAGATTTATCAGCATTGTGTGTGTGGCCTGACCAGATCCGACATTGGTACAAATACCGTTGGACCAGCCATCTCCATTACATCGACACTCCCGACCAAGCCTGCTCTTACGATTACTCCCGTAAGTCATAACCAATACATTTTTGTTTAACTATTATCTAGTTGACCGGTTCTATTTATCTTGAACTGGAGTCAAGGAAAAGTCAAATTCTACAAAAAACCAACGCCGAATTACTTTCAAAAACACTTTTTTGTTTAAAATTTATATTAAATTAACTACAATTCTAGGTCTCATGTGCTAAAAAAAAAAAGAAGAAGATCTACAATTCTATCTTATATGGTATATTTTACGATAATTATAATATAAATGAAATTTAATATTAAACAACAGGGGATTGTCATGATCAAAATGGGTTGAAGGATATGTGTGTGGATGGCGCAATCCAGAATTTCACGTCTCAGCTTCAGCATTACGGTGAAGGAACATCTGATCGTCGATGTACGTCATTATTTTATCTATTTACGCTACAAATTTTGGGTTTTTAATATATTTTTTTGACTGAAATTTTTTCTAACTAGAATTATCATATTTTTTTCTTGTTAAATCAAATAGATAACATGACCGAAGCTCTTTTGTTCTTGTCTCACTTCATGGGAGATATTCATCAGGTTTGTTTTTCTTGATTCATTCCACTTATGTATATCATAGCTTTCTTTTTCTGTTGGATATTTATTTCTGATAAATTCGTGACATAGTTATATTTTTTCTTATATAAAAAAGCCGATGCATGTCGGATTCACAAGTGATGAAGGAGGAAACACGATAAATTTACGTTGGTACAGACATAAATCAAATCTACATCATGTAATTAAGCTTCTTCATTTTTTATTTTTGTTTCAAATTTCATCACTAAATAAAAGGATAATTAGTGAAACAAAATGTGTAGGTATGGGACAGAGAGATAATTCTCACAGCTCTTAAGGAATACTACGACAAGAACTTGGATCTTCTCCAAGAGGATCTTGAGTCGAACATCACCAATGTAATAAAACATATATATAAGTTTCATAATGTTTTATTTTTAACCGGTGACTTATATAATGATTATCATATATATTAGGGATTATGGCACGACGATCTATCTTCGTGGAGAGAATGCAATGATCTTATCGCTTGTCCACACAAGTAAGTTCTAAATTTATTTTCTTTGAGATTCCTAGAAACACGATTTAGACTCGAACATTGGTCTTTTGATATATCATATATGCAGTCAGTTTCTTACTAACTTTACATCTGAAAACTAAAATATTTGCATCGTCCCTAGAGATCCTGAAGTTAGTTTTATTTGGATAAAGAAAATCCAATTTCGAAAAATACTCTATATAAAAAAATTGAAGTTGGGAGTTTTGTAAGCAAAGTGATGTTGCAAGTTTTCAGTTTTAAGTTTGTTTTTTTGTCTCAGTTTTGGATTTAGATCCCTTTTGTTTTTAAGTTTGTCATGATAGTTGTTAAACTATGTTTGTCTCCCTTAGATTGGGCTGTAGTCTCCGGGAACTTTTTGTTGTTTCGCCGGCCTAGTATGCTTTTGGATGATGTAATTTCGTTGCAAGTTTCTAATAAATCTTTCAGATGACAAAAAAAAAAAAAAAAAAATTGAATGTGCAGGTATGCTTCGGAGAGTATACAGTTAGCTTGTAAATGGGGCTACAAAGGCGTGGAGTCCGGTGAAACGTTATCAGGTACGTTGTTTCTTTTCTTCTACGCAAACAAAAATAGTTTTAAAATGGACAGAACTATTTGAAGTTTTTTAAATCGAATTAAGACTAAGTTCAATTCTATTTCAGTTTTTATAAATTAACCGGAGTAACCCCAAATCAGATTTTAACTTCAAACATTTACATAGTATTCAACAAATGTCCTACCAAGTACAACAAATTACGTTTACATGTTTTATTTTTCTTGAGATCCAACGACTAACCAAATTTTAAATGTTAGTCATAGTCTTTTGAAACGATTGACGTTGTAAAAGGAAAAACAAAAAAAATCCTTATAAAAAAAAGAAAGAAAATTAGAATTAAAAAATCCTTATTAGATCGATTGTTAAGAAAACATGTGATATAGTTCAATGGATTACGAAATTTAATTTCTTGATCGGAATAACACTATAATCATTCATTTTGTGTGTGTACGACTGATATATAGCTTCTATGAGAAATCTAAAGGAATTTTTATTTCCGGTAAATATATTTTGCAGAGGAATATTTCAATACAAGGTTGCCTATAGTAATGAAGAGAATAGTTCAGGGAGGAGTTAGACTAGCCATGATACTAAACCGGGTTCTTAGTGATGATCATGCTGCTGTTGCTGCCACTTGAACCGAACCGGACCACACGGGACATATCAAAGCATTTCTTTAGGATATTACTTGGTCAATTCACAAAATCAAATAAGAACGTTCGGACATTCTTTTCTTATAATAAACCTATTTGACAGCTAATCCCTGTGGACTAGTTATTAGAAGTGATTAGGATTAGATCGTATGCTAATTCAGTAATACTATTTCATTGTATGATTGTTCTAAGAATTAGATTATTTCACCGATGTATAATATTTTGTACTCATATTACTCTTTCCGGCGCCTAGCAATAGTTTTAGCTAAGAAATAAATAAGAAATCTGAAATCCAAAGGAAAGGCCACAATATATATTTTAACAAGTGAAGCTACATAGGATTTGTACAAAAAGATAAGACAAAATGAAAATGAACTCAACAAACTAGAGACTAAACAAGATCACCAATCTTAAATAAGAAATCTCACTCAAATAATCCACAGAATAATTCTGAAAAAAATATATATATGTCTGTGGGAAATGAGAAGCAGCAGATTAAACTTAGGATCCATGGAAGTTTCTCGTGGAGGCAAAGATTGAAGCAAAAGAATTAGCAAAACCAAGCAAGATCCCAACTTTGACTTGCCCTCTCTTCGGGAACGGACGGCTACTATGTACTCCGCCACCTCTTCTACTTCCATCTCCACCGTTGATCATGTTTTCTTTTCCTTTCTCTTCCATTTTCTGCTTGTAGGAGTCAAGTCTTATGGAAAAATAGAGAAGAAGTAGTGAGTGAGTAGTAAACTGAAAGTAACAAGAATGTTTGGTTTGCTACAAGTTACAAACTACAAGGGGACTCATAGGTCTTATATAAATGTCAAAGTGCTCTCCAAAATAACCTTGCTTTTGGCTAATAATACAACTTTGACCCAATTATTATTCACCATCTGCTTATACGTTTATGCCCCTCGCCGCCCCTTAGATTAAAGATAAGATTGCCTACTTCATTATTAATTCAATTCAAATTAAATCTAGTTGATTGGTTTAATAGGGTTTCTTTTCTTTTTTCTTACCAAATTATTGTACTGAAGGATTCTAAGATAATATTACAAATCTCATGGTATTACTTTTGTTTAATCTTTCAAGACTAATTAAATTTACATACATATTTAAAAAAATTATTCATTTGATCAAAATTCAGTTATTGTAATTAAAACTAAAAATATAATAGTTTAGTAATCGGTTGATTCTTATTTTTATATACATTTGTTAGTAATGAAGATTAAGTATCTTTTTAATTACTTTGAAAGTGGGTAAATCATAATGACAATATCAAAAGCATAATAGATAAGACTCTATCTAGGTGCATTGCATCAATGTCTGCAAGCTCGTAATTAATAATGTAATAATGAAAAAGCTTTACTTTAAACTTTAAAGTGGACACCAACTTGTATCCCCACTAGGATAAAAAACTAAAAGTAACACTCATTCTTATAAGGATACATTGATCCTTTACTAAAGGGACGGCGATAATGATTCTTACAGTCTAAAGTGCTCCATGATTAGTATTAGTCTAATAGATATATGTCATTTTGCATTAAATTCACGTGCCTAAAAACTAAAGCTTACAACTTTTAAGGGATACGATGCATTAACCAAAAGTTAAATAAATAAAATGCTTTAAATCATTTTAATCACGTGAGAAATATAAGTAGGGTAACACATGGTGGTCTAAACGTTTTGGCAACAGTAATATAAAAAGATATTAAATGCATGTGGATAGTATGATTCATTGCAAAAGCCGAGAGTAATTTTTGAGACAATAAAAAAGTAACAACAAACCATGAATAGTTTGCAAGTGTGTAAGAGGTCTGAATTCAAATTGAACAAACACATTTATACATGAGCTCTACTATCCTATTTAAGAACACATAATGATGATAACAAAAAAAAAGCTCAAGAAAAAATCGATCAGCGAAGAAGCTAAATAAACACAACTGAAGATGAGTGTAAACCAATGCTTCAGAAGGGACGGTTTCAGTCGTTGATTAACAGATGTATCATATGGCAGCTCTCATGGCTCCTCTTGCAGCATCCCGTCTCATCTCATCCGCTTTCCCGCTTCCTCGAAAGTACATGTATACTTGCTGTATAAACCAAATGGCCAATTCAAATGTTAATGCCTCGGAAACTATATCGATCCAGGGATTTTATCTTATCAGTTTGGAGATTAGGGAAGATACCTGAATAACCCAGATGCTGACCACTGATTCAAGGCAGAAAAACGCAAACCCTATGAAGTAGAAGATCTGTGAAAAGGAACAACAAGAAATCAAATGATGAGTGATTATAAGGTTAGGAGCCTCTACGTCCAGACAAGATTTTATGGTTGCAGCCCGAAAGATCAAGGGATGAAAAGAGCTTACCCCGACCAATGCCTGAGCACTCAACATATCTATTGCTGGTAATATGCCCCTGTATATTTTGAAGATCATCAGAAACTTAATAACCTGCAGCTATTAACGTTAGATGTCTTGAAGCTTTAGAGGAAACTTACGCAAGTGATTTGCCTTTGAAAACAACAGGAGGAGCAACTGCAGCAAAGACGCAGAAAAGTATGTGCAGCTGTGGCCATAAAGGAAAGTGTGAGATCATTTCAAGGTGACTCTGTTAAAAACTATGCAAAAGATTCTGCCTTTAGAATCAGCATAAAAGCTAGGGACTCACCATGTAGAACAAGAAAAACCACCCAAAGTTCAATGCACTATCACTTCTGCAGGAATCCAACACAAACGAAACATTGAGTAAGAGAATGTAGAAAAAAAAATACTGCGAATACTTTTTCTCCATTAGCACACAAGATACATCTCTGTTTTTTAGTGGCCAGGGATGAGAAATAAGAACCTGAAGGCACGGTAGAGAGGCCGATACCATAACACATAGCCTCCTGGGACACCCGATATGAAGTAAATAAGGGCGAGAAGCCAAATCGTTACTCCTGAAAAAAAATAACAAAACTCAAGGCTGTAAATGTGCAGCAGATAAGGCCCATTACAGAAGACTTGGCCACTAAAAAAGAAAAATAAGACATGTGTAAGAGAACAAGAAGAGACCTTCTCCTTTGATCCAAGCTGTAGTAACAGCAATAATATTCCAGAAAAGTGCAAGAACCAACCCTGTTTGATATAGACACACACGAGTAAAATTTTACCATCTTACAACTTTCTTACTTAACCTATATAGGTGAAGGGAAAATAAGAGTGCATGGGGAAAGTCCTTACTTTCCAAGTAAAAGACTATATTTACGTACCCAAATATGTTGCAAATGCAATATACTGTAGCCTTTGGAGACGAACGGGAATTTCATTTGCAATGTCATGGTGAATAAGTGGGAAGAAGGGCGGCCAGTTTTTCACCTCGATAACAATTCCAGCTACAAAGAAAGGTGATATAAGAGGACAATCAGATGACTATATATAGGGAAGTAAAACAAATCTTTAGATTTAGGTAAATGAATTAATTGACAGAGACACATATCATAGATTACATACAACACAAAAATTCAAATCCCTCTAAGTAACAGTATTGGAACAGCGTAAAAGATATGTACCTCTTGCAGCAGCATCCTCTTTCCGTTTGAGATCCTACACAGAAACAAAATAGATCATCAACTGAAAACAGAAGATACACTAAACACTTTCAAAATGGCATTTTCTAATTAAAAAGAGTTTGAAAGATGATACTTTAAGAAAATGAATTCTTCAGGAACGGCAACTGTGAGTTTCAAAGGTTGCTGCTTGAGTTTAAGTTTTACCTGCTCCCTTCTTTTTAGCTCAGCTTCTTTGGCTTGGAGCTCCTTTTCTTTCTTCTTCAAATCCTGTATTCCCAACAATGAAAGAAGAAAACAAGGAAAAAACCACTATAAGTAATTCAAAGACCCACTTAACCACAAAATGTAGAATATATACTCCATAGTCAATCAAACCTGTGTACCAGACCCTGGTCTGTCAAGAGGAATATCAACAGTACGACCATAGCCAAAACCTGCAGGTTCTGGAGGCAAAGGCGATAATCTGGAATTCGAAGCAGCAGGAACACTCCCGGGATTCTAAGAATTGTAGACAAATTAACAATCATGAGGCACCAAAATGATCTTCAGAATCAAAGAGGAGCACATAACCAAAAATCATTGAATCAAAAGAAAACAACAAAGAGCCGAGATCAAGAATCCACCCAAGTGTTCAATTGCGTTAAATCATAGTTTCAGCAATAGAGAGGTACAAAAATTCAACAAATTTGGATTACATTCTCGCCATGATTATTCAATTATCGATTCCTTAACAATATCCAAGGTTTAGAGTTCGAAGCAAACCCCCCAAATAAACCCTAAGCAAGATTGATAAGATCCGAATGCACCAAGTTCGAAGAAGCTAGGTTTAAGGTGAGATTACGCAGGAGTTTCAGTGGTGAAATCAAAGCAAAAGAAATGTAAAAAAAAAAAAAAAAAAAAAAAAAGCTTACAGCAAAAGGATTGACTTCTTCTTCGTCGAAGGGGTTTCGATCGTAGCGACCAGCCATGGCTCACAAAGCTTAGAAATCTCCGATCTGAGATCTTAGTAAGGATTTACAAAGTTTTAAACTTTGAAAGGAAGAAAAGAGAAAGACAACAAATTATATACATCCATATATACTTTACTTACACACGGTTTCTTCATATTTTACAGCGCCACCTCGGTCTTTTTTTTTTTTTTTTTTTTTTTTAACACCTTGGAATTATTTCACTATATTTCTGATACTTTTGACAATTTTATCTTTTAGTATTTAACTTTTTTATATTTCTATATATAATATATATTATTACATTTTCATTTTACATATATTCAAGAAAATTAATTTTCACTGGTTTTCATTCAAGAAGCTTTAATGTTTGATTATAATATATTATTTGTCAAAGTTTCCAAATGTATAAATGTGAAGGCTTCACAAATAGAGAAACTAAAAGAAGTAGTGGAGAAGAAACAGATAGTCAGAGATAGAAAAAAAAAAACGGAGAGAAATACAAATTGAAGTAGTCGTATGTTTGAAAAAGTGCCCTTCTGAGTCTACATCACAATTCCATTTATAAAATAACTTCCAAAAGTAAAAATCTTTTTACTTGTTTCGGTTCTTAAAATTAATTTTAAATGAATTTAAGATGAACAACATTTTAAGTGGATTTCAAAATCTAATTGATTTGAGGGAAAATAGTTTTGAGTGTTGAAAATATACATGAGCTTTTATAAAATTTGATATGAACCCTATTTTATTATTCATAGAAAGCTACATTAATCAAGGAAAACTATAATACTAAATTAACAATATTATGAAACAATAAAAGAAAACATTCTCTACGTGTATAAAAATCCTTCATTTGCTATTTGTGTGATATGCTATTTGATGTCTCTTGAGTTCTCCTATGCTTTACCCGGTGACTACTACCACGCCTTAATCTTCTGTTACTACCGTTACTCTTCCTCTTCCTCCCTGAGCTCGATGGTGATGGATCAATCCAGTTCTTGTCTTCTTCAACAGCTCGGTTCCATCGTTCTTTAAAAGTTTGAAGCTCCCATGTCGACTGCCTCCTTATCTACTTGTTCATCAAACCATACAAACACTATGATGCTAAGTATGACCACATACCGAAGAAAGAATTTGATCGTGATTTCATCGATTAACTCACCTCGGTTCTTGAATCAAAGGTTATATGGCCCTGTCTCTTAAAAAAATTGATGAAAAGGAATCATAAAGGTGTGAGTGTCCTTTTTTTTTTAAAGACCAAAAGAATGCAACAAGGAGAAATGTTTTCAAGTCAAGAAAACTTTTACCCTAGTCCCAACTTCACGAGCTGCGGTCTGCAGGTTTACAGAAACAACAGTTATATAACAAATTGTTTGTCATCAGGATCAAAGCGAGTCCTTTTTTTATCGGTTTTTGACAGATTATACCTTCTTCACAGGATGAACACTTTCACCTAAAGTTTGAATGCCTTGATGAAAGATATACTCGCTATCCACAATCCCTACATTTTTGGTTCGGTCTCCCTACAACATTCAAATCAGATCATGAATCAAAGAAAGGAGACAGGTTCTGGCTAAACAATTAGCATAATGTAAGTTCTTCGACTAAAGCTGAGAGTCTAGAGCTACAAACAAGGACTAGTTTGTTTATTGCAGAAAGATCATTAGTACCACAAAGGAGAATCGTGGTTTATGAAGAAAACAAGATTACCTGAGCGCAATACCCGAGTTTCATATCCATTCCCCATCCATGAACCAAATCATTCTACAAAAACCCAAATTTAAACAAGTGAAAAGTTACTAAAGTAAAAGTTAATAAAGCAAAATAACCGCAAGTGAAAACTTACCTGTATAAGATTCCAAGTGCAAAACCAAGCAGCTCTGGAAAACACTGGAGCCATTCCTTCAACAAATCTACAAACAGAGTAAAAACAGAACAGAAGTGTAAGTGTATCAAGATATATTATAACCCAACAACTTCTAGAAATTACACATGGCCAACCAAACCATTACCCAGTGCAAGGAGGATCTTCGCTAGCATTAGAACACTTTTTATTGCCTCTATTGATGTAAACTCTCCTGTGTTTTTTTTGGGCATCATGTTGTAAATAAGTACCAAATGCATTGAAAACAAAAAAAATAACACTCTCTTAATAAAGAGTTTTAACCTATGAAATTTCTTTGTTCTAGAACGGAGTGTGATTTTATGGTGGATTTCAGTCGAGTTATGGTCCAAAGCCGGTTGAGATATCTCAAATCCCTCTGATTTAACTATCTTCAAGTATCTGCAGAAAATGGTGTCACACTCAGTTTTGTGACACGCGCTCATGAATCCTTATATTAAGAATAGAGTTTTTTTTTTTTTAAACAGAGTTTTACCTCTCTGGTTCGAAATTCTCTACTCCAAGATCCTCATCCCAAAGAAAAATATAATCATAAATGGATACAACATCCGGATGGAGAAATCGTTTAGCAAACCACCTAGAATCAAAGAGACGAAACTTTTAAAAAACCAATGTTACACTAATGAACATTTAAACAAAACATTGTGTCTTATGTAAATCTTCTTTAAAGATACATAAAAGCAGAACAACTAGGAATAGAGAGTGAGGAAAATAACTACACCATTTAGTTTGGTTTTGTGCAACAATATGTATGGCCCTTGAACTCCATTCCAGATCCCACCATTTGTCCATATTTCCGTCGTAATGGAAAAGAACAATCGTGAAATTCGCCGGAAGAAACTGAGAACACAAGAGCTTTACGTTTAGAGGAAACAACTGTTCTTCATTGCCTAGGATTATGATCAACTCAGATTAAAATGCAATACCTTCTTTACAATAGCGTCTACGTTACCCTTCTGCTTAATTCCTACGGGTATTGCCAACAAGTTACGGTTAGTCATTTCGACACCCTGTGTTCATCATAATCACAACAAACATCAGAAACTCCTTTAGCCAATTATGTTTCAAGATTCTTGATGCAAAATCTCTAACCTTTGACCTCAAGTTACTTCTAGACCAGAGAGGCTTTAACTCAAGGTCTGATCTAGGCTGTATGATTCCACGAGGCAAGCCTTTTAATCTCTCGGTGACTGGTACAGATTCCTGAACACCACCATTTTAAAGTACACTTTACTTTAAACCGGTAATACACAACAAAGTGAACCAAAAAACAAAAAAGATGACTCTGAGTTATCAAAAACGTTACCTTTGCCATGTCAAAAGGATAATCTGTTTCTTCTATCTAAACAATGGAATAAAAAAAATAAGTTTTACTTAACATCGCCACATCCAAAGACAACAACTCGATAGTATTGGTTACAACATTTTACCTGTGTTTGTTCGAACTGAATATTTGTAGTTTTATACCAAAAGATCAAAAGTGCTGTACACATGAGAGCCAAAAAGGGCTTCATTTTCCACCCTGATTTACTCTGCATTTTTACAACCGAGTTGTTGAAAATCCCAAAACATAATTGAGGTTTTAATATAAGGGAAAGTAAAAAAACAAAGCTTACTTACCACTTCTTGAGCATTGTTTCTTTTTTTAACAAGCGACTTCAATGATTTGATCGACTTCATAGACGGCAAGCCATATTCCATAATCTACTTTTAAACTATCTTCAAAATCAAAAATGCATCAAACTCTGCTACACAATCAAACAAACCCCACTTAAAAGACTAATTAATTTTGCAAGAAAATTTTAGAATCTTTTTGAAAAATCAGAAAACTTACCAGATTTTCCACCTGCGTTTGTCTTCTTCCAATAAGAGTATAAGAGACAGAACAAGAGACCTCACTGGTCACTAAATCTCAAGTCTTATATGCTCTGATTTTAAGACCACTGCATGTTTCTGCTTCTATCAGTCTGAATCAGGAAAAGTTATCAATTTTAGAACCACCATTACAAAGAGCACAAGAGTAGCTATCAACAAAACTAAAAAATCAAGAGTCTCTAGATTATCTTAATGCACAAACGACGAATTAGCTGAAATGTTTTTTCCGGAAAATAGCAAGAAAAAAATATTGAAGCGGCAAGTTTGTAACAGCAAACAAAACATGACTTATCTCAGGTGTTAACTAGCTTTACCAAGAAAACGACGAATCATCTGGGCCCCGAGATAGCGAAACGGCTAAGGAAATTTTTACAGAGGAAATACAAAATTAGGAATTTTTTATTAATTGCATAGATCTAAGAAGTGTAATTACTGTTTGTTGTTAGAGATAATAACAAGGATCTTAAAAGCTCCCATTGATTGCAAATTTATTAACATTAAATTCAAAAACTCTCTCTGTTTACGAAGAGAAGAGACAGAGTAAGAATGATGAAATTAATGGCGGTGGTAATTAAAATTTTCGAAAGGTAGGATCTTTTAGTTACAGGAGATAACAATTTTACAGAGCCTATAGAAAAAATCAGGAATTGGAAGAGAGACATTAGAGAACACCTGAAGCATGCAGAATCACTGTAATGAAAGTAGACAAAACAAGAAGAGGCAGCTCGAGAAGAGAGAAACAGAGAAACAGAGATGAAGAGAAGAAGAGTTTTGTTTGCTTTGCATGAAAGGAAAACAAATCCTTATGATTTTTTTTAATAGCCACAGATAATTTTCTATAATCTTATCGATCGATTGAAACGAAACGAAACGAAACTAAACCTAAATAACAGATATATAAATATATTTAAGTGGAATCGGGAAACATAAACAGAAAATTTTAATTTAATTTAATTTAAAAGAAAAAAAAAGTAAAAAATAAAAGCAAATTTTTTTAGAAAGGGTAGCAGGCAGCGACTCGTGTCCTACTCCTATACTTTAGAAGGTTGACAATATAAATAGATAAATAAATACTTTGAAATTTGGATTTTGTGACTCAATGTTTATTATTTTAACCAAAAACAAAACAAACAAAACTTATTTGAAAAAAAATTCCATGTTTTGCGTTCCTCCATTATTTTTACAATGACTTAATTGAGACAGGAGTGTCTGTAGTTTACTCCTTACGCAACTCCAAAACCCAATGAGCTTCGTCTTTTTTTTTTGTTCTTCTTCTTGATTTGTGCAACCGATATGTGACTTTTTACTGTAAAACAAATGCTCAATCCAAATTTTAGATTTATGTTTTGATATACATATACTTTTTTTTGGTGTTTAAATCTTTCCTAGTTTGATACAGTTTAGATTCACTTTTCTATCGAAATATTTTTATTTAGTTTACAGAATATTCTGTTTTAGTAGTTGTAAATGTTACAGAATATTCTGTTTTAGTAGTTGTAAATGTTACAGAATATTTAGTTGAATACAGAATATTTAGTTAAATATCTAGAGCCCATTTTTCTTTTATTTAAAAGAATATTCGGTTTCAAAAGATAAATATCTACTTCATGTAACACGAACTAACACCTAACAGCACAAAGTTTATTACTCTAGCAATGTAAAAAGTTTGAAGAAATCCCGAAACGGCAAAATGCGCAAAACGTTACGACTAACACCTTATCAAACGTGGAGAGTTTGTATAGTTTTTAGTTAATTTGGAAAAATATAGAAAAAACAAAGCTTACAAGTTTTTCGTTGATGTATATAGATTAACAGGTGATTTCATCTTACAAGTCATGTAAGTCGTTAAGGATTGAATAAAATCCCCAAAATGGTGAAAAGGTTAAGACTAATCCTTTCGCATAACCAAAAGTGGAAGAGTTTTTATAGTTTTTGATTGATTAGAAGAGTGTGCAAAGGTATAAACTTGTTAATTTACCGCTTACAATAAAAAAATGACATTATACTATATTGGCTGCTACAGTGCTACAGCTACTACTGTATAATATCTCAAAATGCTTTTTCTATAAGATTGTTTTATTGTAGCCACATCAAAGACATGATCTTCTAAACTCAAATATTCGTGTACGCTTTTTTTGTTCAAAGATGAGGATTATTTGGTTGTATCTGATAAATTGATGAGAGTAAGAACACAAATGTGTAAAGGAAGAATTATATTATACTCTCATGAAAATAATGTTACAAGATACATTCTCTTATATAGAGATGAGTTTCCTAAATTAAGATAAACGTAAATGTAAATAATAAATTTAGAGATAATGGTAAATTGTCTAATCTAAGATATTAACATCAACAATATTCTAGATTCTTCTTGATCTCAGTTCATAATGTCGGTCCATCTTGATAAATGGTTTTTTACGCCGGTCTATCAAATAAACCTTTTGTGCGTAGCACTTAAGGGTCGATTCCACGGAGAAACAAGAATAGCACACCAAAAATACAAGTTTCAACTCAATCTAAGCACATAAAGGTCAAAGATTTAAGTAGCAATATTCAAAATAAAACAATAACATAAACGAGAAAATAACTAAAATGATTTGAAACTTTAGAGAATGAAAACAAGCTTTCGGGATAGAGGGATTTAACTTAGGGTGACTAATTGTGAACTAGTGGAGCATCTAACAACTTAAACAAGCTAATCCTTAGGCCTTAAACACTAAACTTGATTAATTCATTTTCATGACATTAATCACTACTCTAATCACACAATCATCAATAACTTCCGTTAGCAATTATGTAACCAAAGAGCATTAATAACAAGTCTAACTAACCACTTAACATCTTAATCAATCATTTCCATGAGCTAAGCATGCTAAGCACTTATTAAGATCAATCAAGCATTTTGTCGAACACCTTGTGGGCGTGAAAATGCAAATCTTCTAAATCAACTTGATCAAGGCTAATCTAGCATTAGGAACTCCTAATAAGCAAGGATCTATCATAAACTAAACCTATACTCCACTAATCAACTCTCAATCACCCTAAATCTTCCTCAACCCTCAAGCTTTAAAAGACTACTCACTCTTAGCCATGAAAACACAAAAGAAATAGATTGTTCTTTGCATAATCATAAATAAAAGATGAATAGAAAGAAAGATAAGAAAGATTAAACAAGATTGATTCTCAAAATCTCAAAGGTTCATACAAAGTTTTCCAAAGAGAAACCTTAAGGTGGCTAAGAACAATCCTAAAACAAAAGCATCCTCCATCCCTAACTAGGTTTAGAGTATTTATATGGAGAGCTCTTAAACTGGTTCAATACATAACCAACATTTAATCAAGTCTGGTTTAAAACGAAAATAGGGTAATCAGGTCCGCTTCGCTGGGTTCTCTAAGCCGCTGATTTTGGCCGCTGCTTGTCTCGGGCACATGAAACCGATGGACCATCCCGCCAACTTGTAGCGGGCACATCATCCCGCCAGTTCATCTCGCGGGCACGTACCGGGTACAGCATCCCGCCAGTTCATCTCGCCAGGATGTCGGGAAGTTTTGGAGACATCTCAGCGGTCTCACGACACCGCCAGTTCATCCCGCCGGCGTGTAGCTGGTTCACGATCCCGCCGGTTCATGTCGCTGGCTGGCTCCGAGTTTGCCAATGCTTCCTCTTGTGTCCTTCTTGCGCCATTCAATCATCCTTGTTGCTCATTCACTTCAAAACCTATAATACAAAGAAAAAATGCAAAACATGCACCTAGAGACACTAGAATGAATGCCAAATGACATAGAAAACATTGGCGATGCAACTAAAATGCATATACAATCCCAATATATCAATAACTCATTCCAAAAACCTAAAAACAATAAAACATGCAAAAAATATGCTCCTAAACTCTAATTATGCAATGAAAACATAAGAATCTATATGAGAAATGTTATCTAAAATGGTGTAAAATAGAGGCATATCAACTCCCCCAAACTATCTCTTGCTTGTCCTCAAGCAAACTATAAGAGATTAGCAAAGAAAAGAGTTTCAAAAACGGGAATTCGAAACCATAGAGTTCAAGAATGGATTCAACGCGAAGTCCTTGAACAAAGTTAAACAATGCATAACTTAACACATTACTCTCTCGTACTTCGCCATAATCATACCAATCTAACTCTCTAATCATACTCGAAACCAAAGCAAACTTGCAATCAATCTCAAGACAACTCTTCACATTCATTTAGCTTTTAAGTGCGGTCTTGCTAAGGGAGTCTCAATCAAGTTCATTTGGCTAGGTATAACAATGGTTTAGATATGGAAAAGAGAAAGTTCAATGGTGTTTGTGGTTTATCTCCAAACAAAATGCAAGTCACTTCGCAAAAGCAATGGAGAATGTGACCAAATGTTGGTACAAGACTCTCTTCCATGATCCTACCCATTCTCATGTCTTCATCTATTTATCTATATCTATCCCATGACTTGAACATCTTATTTTCCAAAGCTCTTAGGTATTTAAATTATGAACCTCAATCCCTATGTCTAAACAATGCCTTGAAAATCTTATTCCGAAACCCTTAGACACCCTAACAATGAGTTTCGATCTTTATAAGGACTTTAACCCGAGTCTCTTATTTTCCTTTTTGGCTAACTAGAGAACTTTTTCGTATATAAACACATGCTCATTGATCTTTAATCATTCTTTTCCGTTTTTTTTTTGTGCTCTCTCTTTCCTTTTATGAACTTTTCAACTATAGGGAGGAAGCACTATCTATTTTTTTTTTCTTTTTTTTTTCACATTTGAGCAACTATTTATTTTCTTAGGTGTTCTCTAGAAGTTTTTAAATATACAAGACTCTTTTTCGGGCTTTCCACACTTGTCCTTCATTCTAATGACTATTTCCCATCAAAGATCACTAACCATTCCTAAGCTACAATTACATTCTTAGTCTAATGGAAGAGAGGACTTGTCGATCACCTTCTCTAAGGATTTTGCAAATGAAAGCACACAAGAGACCTCACTCAATCAAAATCAATGCATGGTTTGAAAGAAAATGGTTAGGGTGAAGGTGGGGAAACCATCTTAAAGATGAAAATGGCCATTCGAGTTAGCAAGGGTGGTAGAATAGGTAAAAGATAACTCGAATGTGTCTATGGAAACCCATGAACAAGCATTTTAACTCCCTAAGCAAGAAATTAGATTCGAGTTATGTCCAATAATAAAGAGAGTTGTAATGAAAATCATGCAAAGCTCACAATGATCGAGATTTTCGAAAGAGGAAAGGGTCCAATGATGGATTTTCCGGCTTTTCAAGATTGAAATCATGCATCAAGTAACTTTGAACAAGGGTTTCGATCTCAATCCAAAATTTGAACTTCAACAAGGCAAATATCCCCAATGCATTTCATATGTAAATTCGAATCTATATGCTTTTAGACTCAATCTTAAAGGCAATATGCAAATGCAAACCTACATGTTTCTTTTTGTATATATATATATATATATATATTTTTTTTTTTTTTTTTTTTTTTTATTATTTTTTTTTTTCAAAATTTTCAAAATTTTTGGCTTTTCTATGCACATAGATGTATGCATGAGACTTAAATATGCAAAATTAAAAATAAGAACTCAAAACACAAGATTAGTATATAGGTCTCTCCCCCAAACTTATTTCACACCGACCCGGTGTGAGAATAATCTTGAGAAAGAGAATAACGCAACAAACCACATAATACAAAAACTTAAAGCGATAATATTCACAAAGGGAATAAGGAGTACCTAGTACCATGAGGAGGATGAGAAGGAGTAAGACTCGTTACTCGAGTATTGAGGTGGTGTAGGGGACCGTCTAGCTCTTCTTTTCTTCCTTTGGCGGGGATGATATGACGACGCTCTTGGAGGCTCTAGTATATCCATATGAGTACTTGACACTTCTTGGAATGAGTGTCTCACTCCCATGTCTTCTTCCAAGTTCTCTCCCACATTCGCTTCTTCTCCTTCCATTGGTTGCTCCATTACCGAGTCTACAACGTCCGCGGATCGAGGGTTAGAGCACCCCGCGCTTGAGAGCTTGCTCTGTAAGCTTTTAACTTCTTTTGTGAGACTCTTTACTTGGTCGACAACTTTCCGGAGTCCTCTTCCTTGCCACTTAACAAGCCTTTGGAGCAAGTGAATATGCTCGTGTGCTTTTCGGAGACTGGGCTCTCGGATAGGTTCGTCATAGGGTTGGAAGTGGTACCTTGAGCTACCGTATACCGATGGACAAGGCAAGGGTGAAGCTGCTCTCGATGGACCCGCGTTTGGTTTTCCTGAGCCACACTTTCCTTTTACAATGTTCTCAAGTTGGCCATGCTTCAAGATATCATAGAAGTGCTCTTCTCCGTGCTCAAAAGCCAAATTCTCAACTACGTGGAGAGTAGTGAGGTTCACTTGAGGTAGCAATATCTTCCTTTCTTCATCGTAGGTGGTTTGAAAACGGTAGGCATAGGACCCATTAAGAGTACCCGAGAGATAGAAGGACTTCTTGAGATAGTATTTATCGATGCGAGTGAGTTCTTTCACTTCTCCCCTCAACTCAATGCCTTTTGCCATAAAGAGCGGTGTCAATAGTCCTCCCATGCTTACTTGTGGAGTCTTGTCCATTGTAGTCATGATCCACCGATGAATGTATTGGAGATAGTAAACGAACATCCCCACCATGCTCACATCACGTCGGTTGGTGCGGAGTCCGCGCCCATTGTTAAGATGTTTCGTAAATGGTTTGACACCCAACAATAGAAACCTCATATCCGCTCTTTTTATTGATCCCGTCTCCCTTCTAGCATAGAATGAATGGGCGATGACCTTTTGAACATAGCGGATGGCAGGGTGACGAATGCGAGCCGCTTTGGTCGAAGCTTTTTGAAAGGACCCAACCCCAATGTTTCTCCACAATAGTTTGGGTTCACTAAGCGAGACTTCGAATGTGATAGGACCTCCTTGTGTAAGACCATAGATAGCACTTAGTTCTTGGAAGTCGACCGTGTGCCTTGTCCCGTGTATGGTGAACTCTATGTATCCCCCACTATCTAACTCATCTTCTTTGTAGTTGTGCAAATTTACTTTCAAGGTGGCGAGAAACGCTTTAGTGAGATCAACATAGGTGTCAGAGGCCAAACTCAAGAACTTCCTTAGCCCCATGCTATCAAACATTGTTTCAACGTCTTCAAGAAGTCCCATCTCACTTAGAAAGTCGGGGTCGGGGTAGCGGGTTGCAACAAACGAGACTTTGTCAAGTTTTGCCTTGTATTGAGCTTTCGTCCACTTGTATTTATTCTTTATCTCCGTTGCTTCCTTTATGCCTTTCGCTTTCCCTTTTCCTTTGTCTTTAGGAGCTACTTCTTCCTCACTATCGGAGCTTGTAAATTCCTCTTCAATTCTTTCCATACCACTATCTTCCTTTTCATTCTCAACCCGCTCAACCTCTTTCCCTTTACTCTTTCTAGTTTGTTGTTGAGCTTGAAGCTTGGAGGTTTGAGAGCATTTTTTTTCTTGCGTTGTGCTTTTCTTTTTGCTTGCCTCCGCTACGGTTAGCTTTGACCTTGTCATTGTGTTCTATAAAACAAATTCAAACACTTTTGCACAACGTTAGCAAAAACTCACCAAGACCCATCACAATTAAACATAAGTGAATGCTTAAATGTTCTACTTGTTTATCATATTATGCATTTTAACCTATGTGGAGATAACTTCAAGCATCACATATATAATTACCAATTCTAATCGAGTTTAAACGCAAATTAAGCAAGGTTCAAGACAAAATTCTCATTAAACAACCCCAAAACGTTTTAAATGAAGTAGTCTTCTAAGAACTCTCTCAAAGCACCATTTTCCTACTAATGAAACCACAATCCTCCAATTCCCCCAAATATTTTTTTTTTTTTTTTTAGAACCCTAACTTTGAATTTTCGAATCCAATGCCAATCAAACACCAAATTCATGCGAGCAATGGTTATATCTATCAGCAAACACCATCTAACTCACTACTAAGTTTTAATTAAGCAAGAAAAATGAGTTAAGGTGATGTTTGAAGCTAAACTCGAAAATCAAAGAGCTTGGGGGATTTGGTATACCTTTGAGTTTATTGGAGGAAACTTGAGGATTAGAGAAAATGGAGGGATTAATCAAAAGTGCACACTTAAAACTCGAGCTCAGCGATGAAAATCAATGAATTTGGTGAAGAAATGAGAGAGTTCTCTTGTTTTGAAGATGTTGAAATTGCTTAAGTGTGTAATGAAAAACATGTGGTCGTGAAGAAGAAGAAGAAGGAAGGAAGAACAGTGAACCGGTTTAATTCTCTCTGGTTTACAGAGTGCAAACCGAGATTGGAGGACTAGAGAACTTACCTGGGAGTGCCGGCGGTTTAACGAAACCGATGGAGGGAGCCGGAATTTCGTGGCGATCACGCGATCCCGCCAGAGTATCCCGCTGGATCGTACCGGGCACAACATCCCGCCAATTCATCTCGCCAGGATGTCGGGAAATTTTGGAGACGTCTTAGCGGGTTCACGATCCCGCCGGTTCATCCCGCCGGCGTGTAGCGGGTTCACGATCCCGCTGGCGCTGCCCGCTGGTTTGTCTCGATCTCCCGCGAGTAGTCTTAGTATCCCGAACTCCAATTCGCATCTTTGGGACTCAACCTGTTACTCGAAACAAAGAAAATGCAAATAGTTACTCAAAATAAAACGAAATATGTACAAGGATAACATGAGATTGCCTCTCAAGCGCGCTCGTTTAAAGTCTCGAGCTCGACTTTCCATGGTTTTTAGGCGGACGGAGGATCCGAGAAAGAAACCGTGGTTCCTTTCTCGATGGTATCATTAGCCAAGTATGGCTTCAACCTTTGGCCGTTTACCACAAATTCTCCTCCCGTCTTGTTCCATAATACCAAAGCTCCATATGGTCTCACTTCTTTAATCTTGAAAGGACCCGACCAACGAGACTTTAGCTTCCCCGGAAATAACTTCAGGCGTGAGTTGAACAGTAACACTTGATCATCAACTTTGAAGTCTCTTGGGATGATTTTCTTGTCATGGAAAGCCTTGGTCTTCTCCTTGTAGACCCGTGAACTCTCATAAGCATCAAGACGAATCTCATCTAACTCATTCATTTGAATCAACCGCTTCTCTCGAGCTGTCTTGATGTCAAAGTTGAGAAGTTTTACAGCCCACATAGCTTTGTATTCTAACTCCACGGGTAAATGACAAGCTTTCCCGTAGAGCAAGTTAAACGGAGTCGTGCCAATAGGAGTCTTAAAAGCCGTTCTATAGGCCCAAAGCGCATCATCAAGCTTCATAGACCAATCCTTCCTAGTTGTTCCAACTGTTTTCTCCAATATCGCTTTGATCTCTCGGTTAGAAATCTCAACTTGCCCACTTGTTTGAGGGTGGTAAGGGGTTGCGACTTTGTGTTTCACGCCATGCTTCTTTAGAAGGTTCTCGAAAACCTTGTTGATTAAATGAGAACCGCCATCACTTATTACAACTCTTGGTATACCAAACCTCGGAAATATGATGCTCTTGAACATTTTCAACACAACCTTTGCATCGTTTGTCGGGCTTGCTATCGCTTCAACCCACTTTGAGACATAGTCGACCGCTACAAGGATGTATGGGTTGCCATAGGAAGAGGGAAAAGGTCCCATAAAGTCGATTCCCCATACATCAAATATTTCCACTTCAAAGATAGGGTTTTGTGGCATCTCGTTCCGTTTACTTATGTTCCCTTTTCTTTGACATAGGTCACACCTTGACACGAACTCATTCGCATCTTTGAACATCGTGGGCCACCAAAATCCCGCTTGTAGGGCTTTTTGGACTGTCTTAAAAGTGGCGAAATGACCTCCAATTGATGCACCATGGCATAGCAACAAGATACCCTCAACTTCTTCTTCCGCAACACACCTTCTGTACAGATTATCCTTGCAAAGCGTATACAAATACGGTTCGTCCCAATAGTAACGATTCACATCTTTAAAGAACTTTTTCCTTTGATATCCTTCAAGCTGAGGTGGCTCTTTTTCACATACCAAGTAGTTCACGTAGTCCGCATACCAAGGTAGTTTCTCATTCAAACTCATCATTTCCTCAAGCTTCTTACCCGTCTTGTAACCCTCAATTATGAGTCTAACAGCCATCAATTGTTCCTCGGGCATGGAGTCATCAATAGGTAAACCGTCTTCAACCCTTAATCTAGATAAGTGATCCGCAACGCCATTCTCAATCCCTTTCTTGTCTTTGATCTCTAAGTCAAACTCTTGTAGAAGCAGAATCCAACGGAGAAGTCTTGGCTTTGCATCCTTCTTGACCAACAAATGCCGCAAGGCCGCATGATCCGTGTGTACAATCACTTTTGAGCCAACCAAATAGGAACGAAACTTCTCAAAGGCAAAGACGATAGCCAAGAGTTCCTTTTCTGTTGTTGCATACTTAACTTGGGCACTATCTAGCGTTCGGCTCGCATAGTAGATAACATGGAGCTTCTTGTCTTTCTTTTGACCCAAAACTGCTCGTACCGCAAAGTCACTAGCATCACACATTACTTCAAAGGGCAAGTTCCAATCCGGCGGTTGCACAATTGGAGCACTAACTAACTCCTTCTTGATCCTTAGAAACGCTTCAAGACACTCCTCGTCAAACACAAATTCAGCTTCTTTGCACAAAAGCCTTGTCAATGGCCTAGCTATCGATGAGAAATCTTTTATGAAGCGCCTATAGAACCCGGCATGGCCTAAGAAACTCCGAATGTCCTTAACAGTCTTTGGAGGCTCTAGGCTTGTCATTACCTCTATCTTGGCTTTGTCAACCTCAATGCCTTTTTCCGATATGCGATGCCCAAGCACAATCCCATCCCGAACCATGAAGTGACACTTCTCCCAGTTCAACACAAGATTAGTCTCCTCACAACGCCTCAAGACCCTACAAAGATTCAAAAGACAAGAAGCAAACGAATCTCCATAGACGGAGAAGTCATCCATAAAAACCTCAACCACATTCTCTATTAAGTCCGAGAAGATCGACATCATGCACCTTTGAAAGGTTGCGGGTGCGTTACAAAGCCCAAATGGCATCCTTCGATATGCAAAGGTACCATAAGGGCATGTAAATGTCGTTTTTTCTTGGTCATTCGGGTGAATAGGTATTTGAAAGAAGCCCGAATAACCGTCAAGGAAGCAATAGTGAGTGTGGTTCGCTAATCTTTCTAACATTTGGTCTATGAATGGAAGCGGAAAATGGTCTTTTCTAGATGCGGCATTTAATTTTCGGTAATCTATACACATTCTATGTCCCGTTATGGTTCTAGTGGGAATCAACTCATCTTTATCATTTTTAATTACCGTGACTCCACCCTTTTTCGGTACAACGTGTACCGGGGAAACCCATGTGCTATCCGAAATTGGGTAAATTATTCCCGCATCCAAGAGTTTGAGGATCTCTTTCCGTACAACATCTCTAAGGTTTGGGTTTAACCGCCTTTGATGTTCTACGGAAGTCATTGACTCATTCTCAAGGTGGATCCTATGCATACAAAGGGTTTCCGAGATTCCCTTTATATCATCAAGTGAATATCCTATGGCTTTCCTAAACTTCTTTAATTCTCCTAAAAGGGTGGAAGTCTCTAAATCACTAAGTTCATCATTAATGATAACCGGATAAGTAGAGTTTGTTCCAAGAAATGCGTACCTTAGCCCTTTTGGGAGCGGTTTTAGGTCCACCTTTGGAGCTTTGAGTTCACTCCAATCTCCATCGATGCTAGCTCCATCCTTGTTTGCTTCTTCAACCTCAACCAAACTCGCATTATGCACAACTCTATCCAACTCTAAGAATGTGGTGTCTTGACTAGAAGCCTTGTGTGAGTTCAATATCTTCTCATAACCCAAACTATCACTCTCAAGTAGACCAAACGTGCCTTGCTTCACCGTTAGAGCGCTTTGGAGAGAGTCTTCTAAGGCGATCTCCTCTAAGAGCTCATCCGCGAGTGCATCCATTTCCTCGACCCAAAACACTTGGCCCTCCATAGTTGGCTTCTTCATAAGCCTTTGAATGTCAAACTTGAGAATCTCATCCCCCAATTGTAGGTTAACTTTTCCCTTTCGCACATCAATCATAGCTCCCACGGTGGCTAGAAATGGCCTACCAAATATCAAAGGATCTTGTGGTTCCTCACCCATTTCTAGAACTACAAAGTCCGTGACAATCTCAAAGTTCCCAATGACTACCGGTAGATCTTCTAGTAGTCCAATAGGGTGTCGAACCGACCTATCCGCAAGCACAAGAGATATTCTACACGGTTTGAAACGTGTGAATCCTAGTCGTTTTGCGACCGTAAGGGGCATCAAACTCACACTAGCACCAAGATCAACTAGACACTTTGTGAATGAAAAAGGGCCTAGTGTACAAGGAAGGTTGAAACTACCGGGATCATTGAGCTTCTTAGAGATAACCTTTCGTTGGATGATCGCGCTACATTCTTGAGTCAACACCACCATCCCCTCTAAAGCCTTTGCTTTCTCTTTTACCGCGTCCTTTAGGAATTTGTTATAGTGTGGAACCAACCAAAAGGCATCTATGATAGGCATAGCAATACTCACATCACTCATTTGTTTATCAAACATAGCACGATATTTCTCCATAAGTTGTTTCTTGAAGCGGCCCGGGAAAGGAAGTTTTGGTTCATACGGTGGAGGCACAAATGCGGCTTCTTTAACCTTATTCTCAATAGATTCGCTTGTACATTTCCCTTTTCCTTTGTCTTCCCGTTCAATTCCCTTTTCAACCGTACCCTCTTTAAAACCAACACAACTCTTTTCTTTAGCATCCAAATACTCGTCACCATCTAACTCCACCACCTCCCTCTCTTTATCCACAATGTCCTCATTGTCTATCACAAGGGGTTCTCTAGATGGAAGCTCCTTTCCACTTCTAAGAGTAATGGCATTTATGTACTCTTTGGGGTTAGGTTCCGGTTTACCCGGTAATGAACCCATCGGTCTCTTAGAATTTTGGGCAACTTGGTTATCCAAGGACTTCACGTGTGAAGCTAAACTCTCAAACTTAGCATTCAAAGCATTGTAAGCTCCATCCACACCATCTATCCGCTTGTTAATCTCAAGATGTCCCTTAGTTTGTCCTTCGAGGAGTCTTTGAAGTAGGATAGTGTTTGGGTCTTCGTTGGTTATATGGCTTTGTTGTGGTGCTTGGGTTTGGTAGTTTTGTTGTGGTAAGAAGTTTTGGGAAGGGTTGTATTGTGGTTTAGGTTGGTAGTTGGTTTGGTTAGTGTTTTGGGTGTTGTATTGGGGTTGGTTTGTGTTTGGAGGTCTTGGTTGGGAGTTTCCTTGGTTGTAGTTTTGGTTAGATTGGTAGTTGCCTTGGGTATAGGTTTGACCTTGTGGTTTGTTGGGATATGTTTGGTCTTGTGGATTCTCCACATTGGTACTACGGTATGAGAGGTTTGGATGGTTGCGGTAGTTGGGGTTAAAGCCCTTTTGTTGGTATCCTCCCACATAGTTCATCTCCTCTTGGCTCTCTTGACACATCTCAATTCCACCATCTTGATAACCTTGTCCTCCGAAGTCTCCCACAAAGTTGACTTGTCTTTGATTGGATAGCAGCATCTTATCCATCTTATCATTCAAGGCTTTGATATCCTTTCGAGTTTGATCATCTTGAGAACCACTCTCTCTAACCGACCTATCGTAGTCTTCTCCATAATTACCATCGCTCATCGCAAGATTTTCAACCAACGTCATCCCTTGTGTCGCTTCTTGTCCTAGGAAGTTCCCATTGCTAGCGGTGTCAAGGAGCATCCTTATCTTTGGTAACACCCCACGATACAATGTTGAAAGCAAAGACTCATTAGAGAACCCATGATGTGGACATTGCGACGTGTAACCTTTGTAACGTTCCCAAGCCTCACTAAAACTCTCGTTTCCCTTTTGCTTGAATCCAGAAATCTCATTTCGAAGCCGAGCCGTGCGAGAAGTAGAGAAGAACTTGCTCAAAAACACCCTTTTACAATCATCCCAAGAGGTTATGGACCCATGTGGTAAGTGCTTTTCCCATTGATGCGCTCTATCCCCAAGTGAGAATGGAAATAAACGGAGTTTGAAAGCGTCCTCCGAGATGCCATTGATCTTCACCGTCCCACACACTCGGTCGAACTGGTCCAAATGGTCAAGTGGGTCCTCCATTGGTAAGCCATGGAACCTTGATCCTTGAACCATATTGATCAAGCTTGCTTTTATCTCGAAGTTGTTAGTCACAATTGGAGGAGGGCGGATACCTTCTCGATTCCCGTGGATGTTTGGCTCATCAAAAGTACCTATGACGTTCGGGTTCCTTGGTGGATGTACCGGAGCTCGACCAACCTCATTCTCTCTCTCGTTACCCTCTTGAGCAACATTAGCCGGAAAACCGGGCGGTGCACGTTGATCACCCATTCCTAAACGATTCAAATGATCCAAACGTTCTTGTTCTCTCCTTGCTCGATTGTTCTCTCTCTCAAGTCTTCGAATATCCTCAACCTGATTAACCAAGTTTGTTGTACCGTGACTTCGCAAGTTCATGTACCTATAAGAAAGAAAATCAAACACCAAGCAAAGATGTTAAATGTCAAATGTAAAATAAACACTTAGTCTCAAATAGAAACCAAATTCTAATGGCTATTGCATTGTCTCCCCGGCAACGGCGCCAAATTGATAAATGGTTTTTTACGCCGGTCTATCAAATAAACCTTTTGTGCGTAGCACTTAAGGGTCGATTCCACGGAGAAACAAGAATAGCACACCAAAAATACAAGTTTCAACTCAATCTAAGCACATAAAGGTCAAAGATTTAAGTAGCAATATTCAAAATAAAACAATAACATAAACGAGAAAATAACTAAAATGATTTGAAACTTTAGAGAATGAAAACAAGCTTTCGGGATAGAGGGATTTAACTTAGGGTGACTAATTGTGAACTAGTGGAGCATCTAACAACTTAAACAAGCTAATCCTTAGGCCTTAAACACTAAACTTGATTAATTCATTTCCATGACATTAATCACTACTCTAATCACACAATCATCAATAACTTCCGTTAGCAATTATGTAACCAAAGAGCATTAATAACAAGTCTAACTAACCACTTAACATCTTAATCAATCATTTCCATGAGCTAAGCATGCTAAGCACTTATTAAGATCAATCAAGCATTTTGTCGAACACCTTGTGGGCGTGAAAATGCAAATCTTCTAAATCAACTTGATCAAGGCTAATCTAGCATTAGGAACTCCTAATAAGCAAGGATCTATCATAAACTAAACCTATACTCCACTAATCAACTCTCAATCACCCTAAATCTTCCTCAACCCTCAAGCTTTAAAAGACTACTCACTCTTAGCCATGAAAACACAAAAGAAATAGATTGTTCTTTGCATAATCATAAATAAAAGATGAATAGAAAGAAAGATAAGAAAGATTAAACAAGATTGATTCTCAAAATCTCAAAGGTTCATACAAAGTTTTCCAAAGAGAAACCTTAAGGTGGCTAAGAACAATCCTAAAACAAAAGCATCCTCCATCCCTAACTAGGTTTAGAGTATTTATATGGAGAGCTCTTAAACTGGTTCAATACATAACCAACATTTAATCAAGTCTGGTTTAAAACGAAAATAGGGTAATCAGGTCCGCTTCGCTGGGTTCTCTAAGCCGCTGATTTTGGCCGCTGCTTGTCTCGGGCACATGAAACCGATGGACCATCCCGCCAACTTGTAGCGGGCACATCATCCCGCCAGTTCATCTCGCGGGCACGTACCGGGTACAGCATCCCGCCAGTTCATCTCGCCAGGATGTCGGGAAGTTTTGGAGACATCTCAGCGGTCTCACGACACCGCCAGTTCATCCCGCCGGCGTGTAGCTGGTTCACGATCCCGCCGGTTCATGTCGCTGGCTGGCTCCGAGTTTGCCAATGCTTCCTCTTGTGTCCTTCTTGCGCCATTCAATCATCCTTGTTGCTCATTCACTTCAAAACCTATAATACAAAGGAAAAATGCAAAACATGCACCTAGAGACACTAGAATGAATGCCAAATGACATAGAAAACATTGGCGATGCAACTAAAATGCATATACAATCCCAATATATCAATAACTCATTCCAAAAACCTAAAAACAATAAAACATGCAAAAAATATGCTCCTAAACTCTAATTATGCAATGAAAACATAAGAATCTATATGAGAAATGTTATCTAAAATTGTGTAAAATAGAGGCATATCACATCTAGACTCGGTTTAGGTCGATCTCTCGATATCCCAATACCCCCTGGCAAGCTCATACGTGGTAACACGTGTGAGATTGGACAAAACTTCAAAGTATCAGCGTTAGATCCAGCCGTCGGATCATCATCGACGTTTATACCCGGTCGTAGGGTCAAAGAGACTATAACATATAGCCGTAAGGTCATCGACGTTAATACCCGATCGTAGGGTTAAAGCGGCTACAACACCCAGCCGTTAGGTCATCGACATTTATACCCGGGCGTAGGGTCAAAACAGTTACAACAAATAACCGTTAGGTCATCGACGTTTATACCCGGTCGTAGGGTCATCTTCGGTGAAAATTACATCTTCATCGTATATGTATCTCCATCGTTTTCAAATCACGTCAAAAGTTTGAATCGTTCTTTGAACTTCTTGTTCATGAAGAAACTTGTGCCTAAAGTTTTAGGGTTCATCATCTCCTTCGGATCAGTATATATCCGTTGAAGTCAAAGTATCTTAGTAGATCAATATAAACACTTCTTCATCTTCCTTGCATGTGATGAAGAACGTAACTGTATCAACATCATGACATAGATGATAGATCACTCACCATCAAGCCTTATAATTGGCCAATTTCTTCTCAAAAACACAACCTCGTGTTCCCTTTTTCTTATTCTTCTTCTTCAGGCACGATGCCTTCTTTTCAAATAAATGAAACAAACAAAAATAACTATGAATTTTTTTTTTTTTTTAAAAGGACTTTGAAAGAAAAACTTAGCTAGAACACAAACCAACAAGGGAAGTAGATGTCGAGAGGAAAAAAACGAAAAGATGAAGGAGATTTGAAGCTTGCGTCAGAATCAAGCGACATTAGGTCAAAGAAAATAAGTTTTTTTTTTTTTTTTTTTTTGATTGCGAAAATAACGGAACCATAATCCACAGAAGTTAGATCTATGGCTCTGATACCATGATAAATTGATGAGAGTAAGAACACAAATGTGTAAAGGAAGAATTATATTATACTCTCATGAAAATAATGTTACAAGATACATTCTCTCTTATATAGAGATGAGTTTCCTAAATTAAGATAAACGTAAATGTAAATAATATATTTAGAGATAATGGTAAATTGCCTAATCTAAGATATTAACATCAACAATCTTCTAGATTCTTCTTGATCTCAGTTCATAATGTCGGTCCATCTAGACTCGGTTTAGGTCGATCTCTCGATATCCCAATAGTATCGGACCGATGGAGTTTCTTAACATTTTCAAAACGGAACTCCGCTCAAGTCTATTACAAGTGATAGATATTGTAGACAAAATAAGAAAGACTAAACAAACCCATCGCCATTAGCACATCAGTTAGGAATCAAACTTAGAATTACATCAATATGAATCAAGAATTGAAGCTACTCATTCAAAAAAAATGATTTACAACAACCATTAATTAGTTTCCAAGTATGTCTTATGGAGATTAGATACTTCGACCCCGCAGCAAAAGACTCTGCCTTTCTCACTGATATATGAATCCACATATATAGATAGGACACGAGAGACAAGAGACGCTTCTTTGCAATGTACATTACAACAACTAGCGGAGCAGTTATATATGATCGTATCATTGTTGGTTTTGTCTGTGGCTATGGTTCTTGAAGAACTAGGCTTAGTTCTTGAGCCTTTCTTGTTATTAGACCGCCTCTTCTGTATTCAGACGGGAAGAAAAGAGAGCCAAAACAAGGGAAATAAGCGAAGAATCCGATTTCCAGAAATCACTCTTAACAGTTCAATTACGAAGTTAATGAAAGCAGGATGATTAGGATGTTTTACCTTGTGAGAACTGGAAGAATCCTTTGAATCTTGTGCAATCCCGCAGAACAAATTTGGGAGATTTGTAGCCTACATTGTGGTTTATTTACTTTTTCTTGGTAAATGAGAGTTAACATAGTAAACTAATTTAAGTTCCAGAGAGTGGCGTGAACTCGAAGTACCTTTCATCCGCATGAAGATCAACACCGACAATCCGTGGAGCTGAGACAGTTGAGCGTATAACTGTTCCAAACACTGCTACAAGCTTCAAGAGCATATCCAAGGAGACATTTACCGGCCTGCATTTTCATGTAACCATCTTAAATTTGAAAAGACAGCCAATAAAACACATGCTTGTCTATAAAACTCAATTTTCTTTCCTCAATCATATACCAAAGGACAATTGATTATTATCAGGCTATCAGCAAATATGTCTTACTGCAACAGCACTCATTTAGAAATCAAGTCATGAAATCATTATAGCTCAAAAGCAAAAAATATGGTCTAAGGTGGAAATATGATATGATGTGTTTACCTCTCTGTCCTACTACCCAATAAGCTTGTGAGGACAGGGACCAACTGAGAAAACATATCCAATGTGACAATTTCTATTTTGTCGGTTAGAATACTGATCACATCTGCTTGAACCTGTCACAGTATCTACGAGTTAGCTTATCTAAACGTACAAACACCAAAGATAAGAGTAATCTACTCAGAATCTGAGATACCCACAGACTGATCTGTCAGCTTTCTCAATGTCCCGATCGCGCCTTTCACATCACTACGGTCCCAAAAATGTCTTACAATCTGCATGTTTGTGAGAGACAACCACTTACAAATTAATATTATAACAAATAATGGTCAGGAAAAAGAACAGAAATGTAACAAGAATGCTTACTTGTAACTTTGTCAACCTTGATTGAAGAGTGGTTAAGAATGCATTATGAGTTTGCATTAGATTTTCAGTGATGTCACTATCATTTTCCCTCCCAGATATTTGAGGCTCTTCCTTCTGCACAAACCAAACAATCAATTACGTTTGCCATGTATACAGCTCTCTTTCAAGTTTCAAGTAAAAAAAACACAACTGCCACCCTTGTTGAGAAGGCTAATAATCATTGGAAGGTACCTGTGTTAAGTTATCGCATGCCGGCTGAGTTTGTGCTACATGTGTCTCATCTAATGCCATATCGGCCACCTGATCAATCAAAGTGGGTGTAGCCAGCATTTGACTTGGACTAACTCGGTGCCTGGATGCTATATGAGATGTATCAGATGTCATGTTATCAGATTGATTTAGTTTCGTGGGCATTACACGGGCAGGAGAAGTCCTTGTTGGACGTACTGATGTTACAGGAAATTCATGAGATTTCATGTCCATTGCCTGACTGACTGGCACAGGCCTTACTCGTGCTGAAGAATTCATGTGTGGGCGCCTTAATGCCACAGATGCCTCATCAAATGCAATATTTGTCACCTGACTGAATGTCACAGGCAATATTCGGGATGGAGAAGTTCTAGATTCTTGTGTTATTGCAACAGAAGGCTCATCATATGTGACATTAGTAGCTTGATTGAGTATCACAGGCATCACTGGAACTGAAGAAGTCCTAGCTGGTTGTGTTATAGGAGGCTCATCAGATGTCATTTTACTATCCCGATTGAGAACTATAGGCATTACTCTGGCTGGAGTACTCCTGGCTCGTCGTGTTGATATTACAGGAGTTTCACCTGTTTGTCTTGAGGTCTTACGCGGATCTTCCTGCACCGCATTAGTGTTCTGAGTTATTGTTGTACAGGGTGCTTCTGAATGAGAAGTTTTTTCTCCTCTCTCAAACCTCTCCACCAACGAGCGTGTCCTCCCCGAGACAACTTTTACTGCAAACATAGCAATTATTAAGGAAACTATAACCAGCGACAACATATATGTTACCAAGGGAAAACAAAGACAGACAAATTTTTTAACTCCTAACCTCCTCCAACAATATTTACGGGATTCACTTCGCTTTTGCCTCCAGGGTATTTAGTGTCTACATGAAAGAAACTTCATATCAGTCAACTACTAACTGACTGTTGCCTCAAAACCAAGTGAAGCAGAACAGACTACAGAGTACAGATGATGAACAATGTGAAGCAATTTCTAGTAATAGCCAAAATTTAGATGGTAATTAGAAATAATCTAGTACTCTTCCTGATATTGCAGACTGTTTTTGAATTCACTTATATTTGACAGAGTGCAAAGACACGAAGCCAGTCACATTAAGGTTGCATAAGTTTTGGCATTGACTTTCACAGCAAAATATACCCAAAAATGAGTCAGTTCTGATTTTGAACTTACTTTTCTGTTCATCACCAGGTATTTCTGGTGAAAGAACTCTTTTAGTTTTGCTGGAAATGCTCTTGTTATTTACATCCTCTTTACATAAGTCTTTGTCTTTTGAGTACTCCAACCCACCTTTGTCATTGTCAGAAGTCCCAGAATCAACAGACACTGCTCGTCTGGACTCATTATACTTGCTATTTGATGACCTCTGTACACGAGGTGGTTTAAGCAGCATACCTGAGGCAAGATTGCAGATATATTCAAAAGATTAACTAAATACTGAAAACTAAAGTTTAATATGAAACTAAAGTTTGAGAACGAGGGAACCTACGATTTTCATCAGTTGGTGGTTCCGACGGTAAAGCTTTTTCAAACTTATGTGTAATACCCTTGATAGTACAATCTTCAGCATCAAATGGTTTACTACCACTCTGTTCCGAAATGAATGCATTTTGAGTTCCAGCTTGAACAACCGCTGACTGCTTTGATTCTTCAAACTTTGCTAGCGTCTTTCTTACATGAGCCGGTCTTAGCAACATACCCGGTTTAGTTTTTGAGAAAGTGATATATTCCCTTCCTGAATGAGAAGATTCTTCTCCACTATCACTATCCCGCGATACAACACTATGCATGCTAGAATACTTATCCTCTGCTTGTCCAATATATGTTGCATTCTGCTTCTCTCTCGCCATATGAGCGACTTTTCCTGATTCCAAAGGCAATGTCGCTTTCAGAGATCCTGGATTTTGCGCAACCGTCAAATTTCCACCTGTAGCTTTAAAAGAAGAGAGTCCAAATCAGACCAAACAAAAGCAATAAGCACACAGAAGTGAAAGACAGAAACAAGATTATGTTGATCTGGCACAAAAACTGACATTAAAGCCAAAATTCACATGGCATCTCCCTCAGGTATTGTTAAACAAAAAGTTCACGGCATTATATTGTTACAACAAGCTTAAAGTCTAGATACCTTTTTCCTTTGCTGATCACAAGAGTTCCTACTATAGTTGCAATGGTCTACATTAAAACACTTCTGGCTAAGTCAAGTAACTTTTTTCAGCATTCAATTTGAATAATATACATCAACTCATCCAGGTGCCAAAATAAACCCTCTTACATCAAATGTGATTTATAGTGACAGATGAAGCCCTAGCATAGATCTGCCATACCACACTTGAAAGGACATGAATATAAAAACAAAATTAACATTTACTCACAGTCAACATATATGTTCTTTATCTCTTTCGTCTCATTATCTGGGGATGAACTTCCCCTTGAGCCACTTCTCATTCTCTCAGACGACTGTTCATCCAAGATACTGAATCTTTTCACCATGCATTTATTCTTATCCTCAGAGCCATCTCCATATGGCTCAAGTTGCTGCTTAAAACAAAAGAAAAAGGAAACGAATGTGAACCTTTAAAAAAAAATGCAAGTTTCATTTTTCACATATGGTGTGGACAATCACATTAGGTTACTTACCGATATATCTGAGACCCAAATCCCAACAGAATTTCGGTAATATGAGCAACCAATGAACTTTCCTTCATTGATGCAGAAGTCACCAAGTGTTGACCATCCCATATCAACACCATCCTGGCAAATCACTGGTTCCCATGAATAAACCTGCATAATGAGCATGACCTTATGATATCAATGTTTGACTCTGGACATCATCTAAGTTGTATAGTTGATCACAGAGACAATCAAAACCTTCAAGCCATCATCCAATCCACAGAAAAGGGTTCGCCCATCTGGATGAAAAGCGATTGCACGAACTCCAGTAGCCTGTTAAACAAAGGACACCACATGCCAGGAAGAAGGTTGACAATAGTGCACGTGAAAACTAAGTCTTATGAGAAGATAATAAAGTGAATCCAAAACTAAAAGAATAGGTCATCAGATGCTACTGTGTTGGTTCCAATTACTTTATTTGACTTCTATGGTATCCCTTTAAAGGAACTACATTGTCACTTGGCACATCTCTAACAGGTTCTTCTCAAAGCAAGACTGTTAATAAGGATATCTTCGATATTGTTAATGTTTAAAATTTTCTTTTTAACACCATATCTTCAGAACCAGTCATGTTATGAGTCAAGCTCAGGTACCTCTGGTCTAGTAGATCCAATCAGGTCAAACGTTTCCAAATCCCAGAATTTCACAGTCTTGTCAGCAGAACCTGAATAGTGATATGATATCAGAAGACCTCAAAACAAAGCTTGTGGATGTAAGACAGGAATTCATGAAAGCTAACACCAATTTAGCCTAAAAGGCATGGGAAAGAAGGGCTAAAATCTCACCTGTTGCTAGGAGAAACTCAAGGGGGTGGAAGTCTAGGGAACGAATAGGTCCTTCATGAAACTTAAACTCGTGCAAGAGTTTTCCAGCAGTCAAATCCCATACCTATTGAGCGCAATAAAGAACACATTGTTATAAAAGACATTTATTGAGAAGATTAAACATTGCACAAGCTCCACTTATTGATAATGCTGCTCTAACCTTTACAAGGTTGTCAAGTCCTCCAGACACAACCCAACGACCATCAGGACTAAATTTGATAGTGCTAATGCCACGAGAATGACCCTTGTATGTTTGGACGCATCCCTTCTTTCTAGAATCCCAAATCCTGAGATTTGTGTCACTGGATCCCGATGCAAGAAATTCACCAAATGGATGAAATTCAACAGCAGAACAATTGGATCTGTGTCCACTAAAAGCTCGAACCACTACACTTCAAGAGCAAGAGTGGAAATATTAGACCTCATTATCTGAAACTAACCATCAATCACAGGACTTATATAAGTCCCCCGGGACAACAACTCCAATGACTCTAATACACTCTAGGGATCAATGGAATAACAAAAATGTTATAAATGAGAAGAGAATCAAGCAGCTTACTCTTTGCTTCTTCTATATCCCACAGCTTAATCACACCTGAAGAAGCTCCAGCGAGCACCAAAACTTCTGCCGAGTTAAAAGCTACTGAGTCAACCGGGCTTGTATGCCCACAAAGACTCTGCCAACAACAAAGGAAAGAAATTATCATCATCCTTCTATCAAGAGAAACACGAGCACAAAAATAACTTCATACCAAGACTCATAACCACAACTTTTGACAATTTCACAAACATTTGATGTAACTCTAGCTGAAATAGCTTTTGAAACGAAGATGTGAAACATACCATTAACGAAGTGGGTTTGCCGATCGACCAAAGGTTGACCTTACAATCATCTCCACCAGTTAAAAGGAGCCGTGATGTCTTCTTTCCAATACTTAGACAATTCACATATCCGGAATGTGCCACAAACTCCTCTATTTTCCATAATCAAGTCAAGAACAAATCAATATAGCCATTTACAGACAAATCATATCCAGACAAACAGAGAATATACAATGACATTGTCTCTTTTATCATTTCAAGCTCGTCAATAACAATTTACCCCAAAAAAAAAGAAAGAAGAACATAAAATCCCACCAATGCAGATAAACCCTAGCGCTGAAGTGATATAACTACTGCAAAATTGTAAACTTATGGGTGAAAATAATCAAACATGTAGCTAAAGTTTGTTTCTTTATATTCAGATTTTAAGTTTCACCAAAGAGTATAAGGATACGCAGCTTATATCCACGCTTCGCCATTTTTTACTCGATATCAGTTGATTCATGCGAACACGAAGCTGAAACCGAATCTCCAGCTTCCCTTATCGATCGAAGAATCTAAAAAAATCGGAGCTTGGTGGAAAAAAATTCAAATGTCACTACACGACAAGACTGCAGAATTCAAGATTTCTCTTCAGACATAAGAAACTTGACAAGAGAGATTGCTTCCTGCTGAGATTAAAATTAAAGAATAACTTTCAAGGTAATGAGAAACAGAAAGAAAACAAAAATTGAGACTTTGAAAGAGTAGCACGAGCCGAAGAGAAAAAACAAAAAACAGAGACGAGAGATATAAAGGTGAAGCGAAGAACTTTTCTTTCCCCTTTTTCAGATTCTGTCATTTTCAAATTTTTTTAAAAAACATTTCCGGTTGGTGTTTTTTTAGTTTATTTTATTTTATTGATGTCCATATATCCAAAATCGTTGAAAACTTCAGAGTTTTGGACCGTGAAGCTAGTTTCCATAATCGCATTATGATTAACTACAATTGATTATTAATATTATATATTGACACTTATGACTAGTTCCATTTTAATATTAACCAAAACCAACTCAACGGCCTCAATTCAGATTGAATGTCATACCATCTAAAACATTGAATTTTTCTAATGACCAATACAAAGGATACAACCTACTACTAAATTACGAGTTAATAATTAACTACCAGTACGTATATATACACTTAATTTTGTTTTCAGAACAAAAAAATATTAAAAAAAAATCTGAAAATTTCAATTATATATATATATATATATAGCTGGTTGGTATGATCTGTAACATTTGCTTAAATTGTACTATTAAACTGAAGTTATAAATTAGTAGTTTGGTCGTCGTTATATTTTGTTTCTCTTTTGGACATGAGTACAACATGATCTATAAGTGCTTCCCATGTTTTGTTGCTTTAAACTTTCTTGCACAAAGGGTCAATTCCAATCAACAACTTTATTTGGTGGCGTAAAAGAGATCAATTATATACTATAACAATAAGAAATGTTAATTTTAAATGTTTTATCTCTCATATTTTAAATTATATTTTAATTTTATAAATAATTAATTTTAGTTTATATATATAAACTAAATATATATATTAACGTTTACAACACGTACTCGTTTTCTAATTTTTTTTTTAAATCGTTTCCACACGTTTTGCTTCGGCGGACCCATTTCCGTTTCTATGCTGCTTAGGTAAATATAACAACCAAAACATAATTTTTTCTTCTACAACAAGATTTTGCGTTTACATAATATATGATAAAGATTTTTTGATAAGAAATAAATAAAATATAAACATAAACACAATATAAGCAAAACATATTAGATCATATGTTGAAGATCTTGGACAATCTCTGAAACCGGCGGTCTGAATCCTGGTTCCATCTATACATCAGGCAAAAAAGTCAAAAACTGTCAGTGTGACATTGTTTTCTCATTTGGTCTGGTGATGAATGAAGTGAACTTTACCTGAAGTGAACGTGATATGATATCTGCAAAACGTGACAATGATTTCATTGGATATGCTCCGTGTAGTGACGGATCAACCATTCTTGTCAACGCATCGATGTCATGAAGCCGAGGAATCGCCCACTGAGCTAGTGTCTGATGTCCCCTCGGTCTTGTCCTGTAAAAAAGAAACGTAAGTGAGACATGTTCTCTTTTGTGTTCAAAATCTTTTATAGGTTTTATCTGTTGTCTCTTTAGAGTATACTAACCTGTCAAATGGTCTGCGTCCAGTGAGCAGTTCTAACATCACAACCCCAAGGCTATATACATCGCTCTGACATGTGTAGCTTCCATACTCAACCTCAGGAGCCGCATAACCCGCCATCTACAACAAACATCATTTCCCTTGCATTACTTACTGCTATGTCAGTATTTGGGATATTCAAAATCAGACTACATAGAGATATTTACCTGACTCGTTGGTCGTGGTGGTAACATATAAGCCAAACCGCTGTCTGCAACACGTACTGAGAGCTTTTCATCGAGAAGAACCTTGGAAGACTTGAAATTCTGGTGTACAACCGGTGGTTGACATACCTCGTGAAGAAACCTGAAACCAAACTCTTGAATTAGATGTTCCAAATATGGTTGGGCATAACATTTTGAGCTTCTTTTACTTACTGCAATGCCCTGGAAGCTCCTAACGCGATATTTATACGCACATTCCAAGTGAGCTTCTTATGCAACTTGCGATCCAAATGTAATGCATCTTGAAGTGATCCATTAGGACAGTACTCGTATACAAGCATCCTTTGACCAAACTCGTTACAGTAACCAAGAAGCTCCAATATATTCCCACGTTTAAGTTTCAACACATTGGAGACTAAATTGAGGAATTCGCCATCACTCTGCGTTCTGTTGATGGTATTGCTCAGCTTCTTCACCGCAAGAAACTACTCATCACAGAGAGTTTGAAACATAATAAGATGTTAATAAGAGTACACAATTACTAAATAGCAGATAAGAGGAGAGTATCAAACCTTCCCATGAGGAAACACGGCTCTGTAAACATTACCAAGCAACCCTTCCCCAATTATATTCTCTTCTGAGAAACTATTTGTGTATTGCTGAAGTGAAGCAACAGTGAAAACAGTAGCTGAAGATGAAGAATTCAAGCCCGGAGGAAAATGTGCCGCTCTCTTTGAAGCACCATCATTTGACTGGAAATGCCTCGGTGGTTGTTGCAGCGGTTTTTGTGGCGCATTAACATTTTTATTATAATATGAAGTAGGAGGTATCGCTCTCCGGTTCTCTTCAGGCCGTGGCGGCATAGGATAACCGTATTTCCTGTTTCCAGCTCCATATCCATCAAAAGGTTTAACCATGGGCTCCCGAGAAACTGTAAAAACAAAAGAGAATAGCCAATGAGCCAAAGCACAAGTTCTGTTTTGGTCTAGGGGATGGACAAGAATCAAAATGTAACCTTTTTCCATAGTGGGGGTTGGTTGTGATGGAGGTTTATTGAAGTATGGTCGTTGTATATCTTTACGAGCTTCACTGTAATATCGGTTAGATATTTTACTTCTGCAACATCTCCAAAGTGTAACACACAAACCCGATACAAGAAGAATTATGGCCACTGAAGAAATGACTAGAATGATTCTTTGTGTGGACCAGAATTTTCCTGATCCTGAACTTGAAGGAGGTGATATTTGCAAGGTAGGTTGCCCCGACACAGAGTTCCAGGGATCTCCTCCTCCATTATCATTAGAAGGCGGTGACCAAACCAGAGGTGGTGATGGTGGTGGTGGTGGTGGTTGCAGTGGAGCAAAAGGAGCAAAAGGAGCTGGGGGAACACCAGAAACAGGAGGGACACGGGTAACAGGAGGAGCATGGTGTGTAGCGGGAGGAGGCTCAACCACAGGCGGAGGTGGTGCCATAATCGATGTATTGAATGGAGTTCCATCTTTTCTGCGGTTATAATGACATTAAAACTTGAATGGCTAGATAAAGAAAACATTAGAGATCAACTTTTCTTTAAATATACTTACTTAAAATTCGGAATTTTCAAAAGATTTGGCGGAATAGGTCCCGAAAATAAGTTGTTTGCTACATTCCTGAACCAAAGATATCCAAAAAAATATAGTGTGAGTTACTGAAGTTGGCTTTATGGTTGGAGAGTCAAGAACAAAGAGTATATATAAGGCGAAGAAGAAGATTACAAATCGGTTAAGAAAAGATCCTCAATAACATCAAGTGTTCCGGTAAGCTTGTTGTCCTGCAAATGCCTGCAGTCCAATCACATTTGATATAAAAAGCAATGGTAACAATCTTTTTGTATGGTTTCGTAGTGTAACACATGTTCACTTACAGTATCTTAAGAGACGCTAAGTCTCCCATTGAGGAAGGTAAATGCCCGGTGAGTATGTTAGACGATAAGTCCCTGCATTAGAAACTAAACTCGTAAGTGAAAGACCCCAAGGAGAGGGGGGGAATGAGATTAAGAAAGGAGAAAACATACAGTTTTGTCAGTTTTGATAACTGCTGAAAGTAATCTGGTATTTCTCCTGATAGAAGATTGTTTCCCAATGACCTGAAGGAAAAAAAGAAAGAGTCTTCTTTAAACCGAGGAAAGACTGCAGATGCGAGATTCGGTATCTTCTTGAACAAAGACTTACAATTCAGATAAATCCGATAGAAAGGACAATGTAAAGGGAATATTCCCAGTGAACCGATTGCCCGAGAGAGACCTGAACAAGAAAATGAAACCAAGAATGGAGCGTCTTTGAGCTGTTTAAACTGTTGAAACATAAGTATTTCCATAAACATAGTCAATTCTTAAACGCACAGGTTTCGGATGGTAGAAGGCAAAGCCTGCGGAATTGTCCCTGAAATATGATTGTCACTAAAGTCCCTGTCCATTCAAACAAGGAAGAGAGAGTGTGTGAGAGTATTATAAAGCAATTAAAGATAACTTATATAGTCTATTACAGAGTAAACCATAACCAAAGGCAACATCTTGTATGTTCTTTATTTAGCAAGAAGCCTCAAAAGAAACATGATAATAAAACAAAACAAGACAAGAAGCTTTTTGCTTACATCACTTGGATAGATGAAAAATCAGCCAAAGTATCACTTAAGCCTCCACCTACCTTCATGCCCCCTATCCTTCTGCAGCCAACAACAATAATCACCTGGTCAGAACCTTAAATAAAGTTTATCTCTTTTTCTTTTGGTGACTCTAAAGCAAAACCATAACAAAGAGTTAAAAGAGCAGAAGAGAAAGTATACATTTCTGTGATGTTTGAGGAGTCACAGACCACACCTTGCCACTTTTCTCCACAAGGGTCTCCTCCAAAAGCAAGCCACTTAGGTAGAGATGGTGCTCCCAAAGTAATGTATAAATTGTTAATAGCAGAAACTGCAGATTTTAGGCAACAAACAATATCATTATATATCATTCCAAAATTTAAGAAATTCAAAACTAATTTCAGAAGACACATTGAGAACAAGAACTAATTCCTGGTTGTTGAACTAAACCCTAACAAGAGCTTATGTGTCAAAACTTTAGGGTTTTGAGATTGGTGTCAGAAACATAGAATCTGTCAATCTGGAGCTTCCCAGATTGCTTTAGTACTTACCTAGTTTACCCTAAAACTGATGCAAGTCATTTTCACTTGCCAGAACTTAAAATCTAGTGTGTTCACTAAACCAATATAAGGAGAGACAAAACAAAACCCAAAAATGAATCTTTGCTGAGAGAGAGAGAAAGCTCATTACCATCTCGTAGATTGGTTACCCCAGCAGAGAACGGCATTGTCAAGGCTAAAACAGAGAGAACAGAGAACACTTGCCATCTTGTAAAGCTCATAACTTGAGTCTCCACTTGAACTTGGATTAAAACTGTTTGTTTCCAAGAAAACTTATTGAAAAAATGAAGATTTAGAGGGAAATGTGATGAAAACCCCACGAAGGAGAAGAGGGCAAACAAGGATATTCCTGATTAAAAAGGAAAGTGAATCATAATTTCGTTTGATTTTTAAGGAGAGAGAAAGAAGAAAATAGCTGAAGAGTGAGTGAGAGAGAGAGAGAGAGAGAGAGAGAGAGAGAGAGAGTAGTGTGTTTTGTCTCGAAGAACGAGCGGCTTACAAAAGCCAACGGCTTTGTGTTTTTTCTCAGTTGAAGCCTCTTCAAGGTTTCGTCTCAAAGTGTGAAACACCAAAAACTTTCAAAGACTTCTCTCTCTTTGATGTTTTTTTTTTCTTTTGTCCATATGCTCATGTAGTCATCTTACTATAGTCTCTTCATGTACTTAAATTTTATTGTAAATTCGATTTTTCTAATGCCATCAGGTAGAAGTTGAATATTTATCATTTTAATGCAGATTATATATATTATATTCCGTTACTTCACCTATTAATAAATCCAAATAATATAACATCAAAATTTATATCATTAAGGAGTTCAGTGAAATGGGCCATGAAAACAGTGAACTGAAAAAAGCTCTGCGAATTCTTTAATGGAAGAAGAGAAGTCAGACCCCACGCGGTCAAGTTTTCATCCCACGCCCATTTTTGCACTTTTGTAATTTTAGTGATTCGTGGTGGTAAAAAAAAAAAAAAAAGGTATTTTACTACTTTTAATTAGTAGCTTTTTTTTTTTTTTCCTCTCTACAAATCCTGACACCAACAAGTCCACATGCACACATTGTTTGACGATGAAATATCCTTCAAAAATAGAAAGATAAATTCATGATTACACTTTATTTTGTTTTTCTATCAACAATTGAAAATTGTGGTTTTGTGTTTACAGTTACAACTAACAGTCACTATTTATCAATTTCTTTGGAATACATGTTTAATTTGTATTTTTGTTTGTTGGTTGATGTGATTGAGGAGTTGTGAACAATTCAATCGTAATAATTTAATGGTATGCCATCATTTCATAGTTCCATGAGAGTAACTTTGATATTCATATATGTGAACAATTTGTTGTCCGCACACAAGTTTGGCGAAACACACCTTGACAAAAAGAAAATGCTAGTTGAGACTTGAGACTAGCCCAAAAATAAAATGTGTTCTTATGAGCTTGACAAACAAAAAAGGGCCCATATTGATCGATAGATATAATAATATGGGCCCAAATTGGTCGATGATGTATAAAGCCCACTTGAAGAGCCTTGCGCTTTGCTTTGCACCCTAATTCAAATCTTGTTTGGGAGGGGATATTAGTTCGGGACTGAAAGAGATTACAAGATCCAAAGGGTTTCAAAATTTCCTTAGTCACCAAATGAAAAAAAAAAATTCAAAATCGAACATTTAGTTTTTTTTTTTTTTTTTTTTTCTATTTTTGTTCCCCATACATTATATAATCTATTGCAGAACCTAAATCAAACCAAAACCATATCAAACAAAACAAAAATAAAGTTGTATTCACTTTGATTACTGTACTTCAAAAACCATAAAACCCAAATCAATAACCGTGTTATAAACTTATAATCTATAGGCCACTGATTCAACCATTAGTCCATGCATTATGTTAATGCCGATAATGATTGTAGTACTAATATAGTAATATATACATACCTAAATTAGTTATGAGAATGAAAGATGCATTAAAGTAAAATCAAACTATTGGTCTCTGTAAAATGTATTTACGCAAAGTAGAGATCTTGTAAAGTTAGGCTTTATTTTAGTCCTTAATTTTTAACATGGTCTCTCATTACCCAAAAAGGCTAAACAAAACTAAAGAAGGTACTTTTTGGTCACCTGTTACACCAGAGGATCCAAGGCACATAACGAATGTTTTATTTATTTAAAGAGATGTGTAGTTATGTAAACACATTTTGGTTCAAATTTTGGTTTTACATCGTCCAAACATTTCTGCCCTACCATTTGTTATCCGTTGTAGCACTCGCAACTTTTTAAAGTTTTAAAGACAAAAGTTTTTATAAATTGTGAAAATTCGGAAGACTATATATATATATATATATATTGTTACACGATACTTGGACGGTATGAGATTTTTCAAACATACTTGAACACATCAAACTAGATCAGTTCAAGCTTAATTTTTTTTATAAAAAAAATTTGTGCATAACAATTTGGTGATGCAGTTGATAGTTTTGAAACATTATAAATGATCATAATTGGTGGTCTCATTCTATTTTCATTTTTCAGTATGCACAACTGTGTGACACACAAAATTTCTAGAGGGTTTAACGGTAAAATAAACTTTCTCATTTTTTCGCCGGAAATTATTCAACATTCATCCATTAATAAATTAGTTAACGTGATGTGGGGTACAAAAGGACAAGCAAGAAAGCATTAGAAAAAACAATTTTTTAACAATGCTCTCCAAAAGATGAGCCTAGAAAAGTAAAAACAATAAAGAAAACTGCTATGAAAAAATAAAACGTTAGAAGGATTTACCAGACAAAACAAAATTCGAATTTTTGTATTTTTTGGAAAATCTAAATCGTTATAAAATGATTTGCTTTGACGAAAAAGAAGGATCCTAATTTTGTTTTGCACGATTGAAGATCCAAACTAAGATAAAGAGTTTGTATGCACAAAACTCTATATATGAGATTTAATTAAGTAAGGCTGAGAAAAATATATATGAACTATTTTATACACAAAACAAAACCTATAAAACGTTGAAAATAACTTTTGAGAAAGTAGTTTGTTACATGAACATCTACCAATAAACCCTAAATTTTAACATATATTTTATAAATTACTACGTATCTCTCTATCATAGATTGAGCTTATTATATTATTAGTTGTCTAATCCAAACTATAAAATCTTATATACTTTCTGATAAATTTTATGATTTTTGAATTCAAAATTAGCTGGTAACGATTTAATTGACTTAAATCTCTTATATGTTACTCTAAGATCTCAACTCATTTCCAATTTAGGATGGTTCTTTTTGCTTTGTCTTGAGTCAGATGCTATTTTAGATCATCAACCAAGTTTAACCAATTCATAAATCACGCATATCATCAAGACCACATCAGCTCCATATATTAATAGCCTAATGTTTTTTTTTTTTTTTTTTTTTTTTCTCATCGCTTCCTTCCTCTTTTATCTCTTTGGTCAGTTCTAAGACACACCATGTCAGAGTCTTTGAGATCTCTTTCGGCTGAAATCATGCATATAGTAAGTATAGTACTCTGTAGGTTTTTATCAAAGAGAATAAAGCTAATAACTCTGTTTTCATTCAAATAAAGTAAATCGAATTTAGTGTATGGTAACTTCTCTGGAGGGGTCAAAGTTACGTGACTTTGCTTGCGTCTGTTTTTGACTGTCAGAAAAAATATTATATAATAATTCATGTCACAGAAGCAAATCTTTTGCCGCCCTACTCACACATCAATTAATTAAATTATCTTCCTGTACGTTCTTATTATCACTAAAACATTTTACGAGGCACAACAACACTACCAAACAGATCCTGCTACGGCGAAACTAAAATGGGAACATCGAATTATAAAAATAAATCAATACAGAGCCACAGAGGCAACATCGCCCATTTGATTTGAATTTTCCGGCGAAAATACGAGAATATTATTCTCCCGGAATATTCTTATTCATAACTGATAATAATACAAACTCTCATAGAAAGATGAAACACTCTAAAGAAACAAGAGGGTTCTCAAACGAGTCGTTAGGGGCAGAATTGTAGTTCCCAACAGAACTCGGCCACTGATGATGATTACTATAGTCTTGACCCGACCCGTTCTTATTCGGAGCAGGTCTGACCCGACCCGGAGACTGACTTATTTTCCTCATTGCTCCACTACTGTCCGTACTATTCTGACTCCGAGTTGGACCCATCATGCCGGACCTGTTCATCGCCGGCGACCTGGACCTCCTCTCGGATCTTTCAGTCGGGTCTCTCCTACACGTTCCCGATGGCACCATCCTCACCGAGCCAGCTTCTTCATCGGTGTTTCTCTTACGAGGAGACATATCGGTTCTCCGGGTCGGATAACTAACCATGACCCGGTTCCGAGATTTCGCCGGAGATCTCTGTCTCACTCCTTGAGATTTCATCTGCTTCACTTCTTCCTCGTCGTACCCACTCACGATCGAAAGCAGGCTCTCGCTCAAACTACAAATTTCCGAAACCTCCGATCCTTTTTCCGGTTCAATCGTACCGGGATCGGTCATAACCGGGTCTGGAGTAACGTTGATAATTCCGGGCTTCTTCTTCTTCTCCTCCTCTTCTTCCGGAATCTTTTTCGTCGTCGTCGTCATCGTCTTCTCCACCGACGAATTGTCGTTAGAGGAATTGAGCAATGTGGTTTCGGACAAGACTTCTTTGACTACTGTCTCTTCCTCGACACCGGATGCTGGCGGTGCAGTGTTCTTGGCGGAGAAGGGCTCATCTTTCTTGTCGGCGGTGGCGGAGCTGACGCAACAACCCATAACAGAGAACGGCGTCGTTTGATTGGAGAGTCTTTTTTTGGTGTTGTTGTGAATGCAGCAGAGTGAATGTGAAAGACAGTGAGAGAGTTTTGGGTATTTATTGGCAACACTTTTGGATTACTGTACGTGAGTGAAAAAAATTAAATAAAACTTTAGTGAAACTTTTATATTTATTTATTTATAATAGTGATAGTAATAATGTTTTCTGGCAAAAAAGTTATAACCTGAAAGTCCAGACTAGACTCTAGAATGCACCTATAAATTAGACGAATTTCCTTATAATCTAAAATGTCTAATTGAAAAACACCAACAGTGAAGAATCAGAATAACAAGATTTTTTTACATAATATTGTTGTGTGCCACGTACACAACTATATATTTGAAGTAAATTAATAAAATGACCAATATTTATATGTAAGTAAAACAGTACAAGTAAAGTAATTTATAAATTTATAAATTATAATGCTATCTATTTTACATAGTTGTACATTTGACGAAAAGTACAGTTTCATCAGCGAATCTCTGAATGTGATCGCATGTCAATCCAAACAGTGAAATCTCGACTCTGATTCAATCCATATAAAATACGCAGATTTTAATATATTTGTATATGGATTCATAAAAATTCATATATATTGACGCAAATATATGTACACTCTGAAATTTCATACTACATGTCAAACACTCGTATATAAGTCAACTGTTCGGAAAAATAACTGTACAACATATGACAGAAGTATCATTTACGTGACTAGACGAAAAGAAAAATATATACCAATACCATTTACATGGAGTTTCATATTGTCTTCATTCCAAAATCCAACACATTTCAGATTCTTCACTCACTAACATGAAGATCTCTTGTCCATTACAAAATTATGTTTATGTTTATTCAGTCCACAATTCATCAATACACACATTTCCCTTTTTATATAAACCGTTCCTCTCCGTGCCTTTAGTTTTGTTTTATTTTTTCACTGATGAATGTGATAAATACTCACAATTTTGGATGAACCAGTTTGAACCGGTTTTTTTTTCAATCTAGTAGACTCTATTTATCACTATACCCAAGTTCAAAGCCCGTTTTCTATAACATGCAGTTTTAAATGTTGACTTATGAGATCTGTTTATACTTTATAGTATGGGCCAAAATTTAGTTTTTCTTCACAAAAATATTAAAGTAAGCCTAATGTGAATTGGGTTTAGGAATGAAGGTAGAAGTTTCAAAAAAGAAGAAACTATAGAAGAAATAACAGAGAAACTATAAAAACCCAAGTCAAATTTTGAATATAAGCTTAAGCTAAGGGCATAAACCAGTTTTTGATCCTAGTGCTATGTACACAAAATACAGATAAACAATCTCCCCGAACCCAATCAATGTAGCGAAATCATGGGGAGAGAAAAAAAAAAAAAAAAAAACAATACGAGAAAACAAAACATTCGATGCCATACTCAACTCAGCTCAATATGGTTAGTCGCTCGAATGTTTTAGTAAGTCAATGGTGATAAAGATAAATAAATTAGTCTTCAACATTCTTGAATGGAGTTTGAGTTGGAGGAATCTCTTGATGAGCTATGTTGATGCTGAGACTGTAAGATGTGTTGAGGTGGACGAGGCACAGGCGCTGGATGAGCTATGAACGTAGGGATGTCGTCTCCTGGCATCAACACCGATACTCCGTTTGAGTAAACAGTCATCTGCACATTGCTCCAAAATCAGTCATTCATAAAAGTAGGGAAAATCACATATATGTAACACAAACATATAGAAGAAACAAAGATTCTCGCAGAATAATTATGTTTCATGACCCAACCAAACATAAATAAATGAGAATATTTGGGTGGATGAAGATAATGACAGATCTAAACATGTGTCATTGTTCCTCAACAGCAACTCAAGTTAGTGAAGAAAAGGGCAAACACACTTGGTCCTAAGTTTACCATTTATGGGTCCTCCCATGTTTTTGAATGGTTCTATCTACTCTTTTGATCACATGGTTTGTTCCATATCCATCTAAAATCAAACTATAAATGCCAGCCAATCTTTTAATCAAACTGCCTATTCCTAATAAGCAAAATAAGGTATCACAAGAGCTTCCTTCAGTAATCATGACCCACGACCATTAAGGAAGAAGAACTAATCCTAGTTTTAAACTCTCTTTAACCTCTTTTCATCACAGTTTGCAAAGAAACAATCACCAAGGAAACCCATTTCTCAAATCACATTCAAGTTTATATCTTGAGTAGATTCAATAGACATTTATGAAAAAGTTGGCTAATATTTAGTACTAAAAGATATGAGACCCAAATAACTCTCCAAGAAATTATTGTTGATAACTACACTCAAGTTCTCATTTAGATTAATATAAACATCAGTCTCCACAAATGGGGTTACCGAGTCTGTCAAACTTCTAGTTTTATAGTATGAGATAAGAGTCAAACCTTCATGAAACTATGTAACAAGTCAAGAAGATGAAAAACAAGAAAAGATTCTAGCATAAGAGCAATGTTAGGTTTCAAGAAAGCTTGTGGGGTCATTTGTGTTCCTAGGAAATGTAAGTCACACATGGTTTTAGACTTTGACGTTAGAACTCATTTTCCATCTACAACACGCATAGTTTGTAATATACACGTCGGCGTCAATACTTACAAACGAATCAATCTCCAACAAACAAAACTTTATTACACTTATTTCTTGTCTCCTTTCGTCATTATGAATAAGGAAAAAAAAAAAAAACAGGAGATTCTGAGTGACAAAAGAAATCAATGAATGCATCAGCATATAAACATACATTACATACTTGTATATATATACTTAACAGTGTATGCATGTGTGAGTGAGGAAGCTTATGAGACATCTTTAAATGTTGATGATGTAAAAGCATGTGCAATGTTGGGTCTCTTTCAATACTCAAATAGTACACAGAATCAAACCTCTATGATGTTTTCTTCTTCTGCTTTTGGGATGGAACGTGTTCACATCAAATGAAAAAATAACCCCAAAACTAAAACTGTAACCTTTTATGATAATTAATCCAAAGACCCAACCTTTTCTCCACACCAAACTTGATCCATTAATAAAACACTAATTATAAAGATATTTAACGAAAAAAATAAATTACATTTTGCTTATCCAATGCTTATCTAAGTGTCAAGATCAGATTTAAATAAACATTGAAATTATGTAGATTAGTCAAAATGTGTCGACATTTAATTTAACAGTTTAAGTACTTAGGTAGACAAGAATGCGACAATTAAGGAATTTTGTGTTTACGAACTTTATTCTCTGAATTATTTAGATGGGAATAAAGTAAAAAATACTTGCCTTTGGAGATTGATAACCAAGCTTAGTTGTAGCACCGTTAAACCCGACCCGAGGATCCATACCCGAAGAGGAATCAGAGTTAGTAGTTGTAGTAGTGGTTCGAATCAGTCTCTCGAAGATAGCCATGACGAGGAACATAGAGATGAGAATGGCTGTAGCCACGAACCCAAACGAGACGGCGTTAACTGAGTCGTCGAATTTAGATTTCCATGGCTCTTCTCGCCGGAGATTCATCGGGGCTCCAATCGGTGGCCATTGATGGTTCAGGTTTGTCTTCAACCGCTCAAGCTCTCTCATTTCTGTACAAAAGGGCGAAGGTAGTTTGGTTTCAGTGTTGTTCGTTTTGATAATGGTGAAACAGAGAGAAATGAGGACGGAGGAAGATGAAGAAGGAGAAAAAAGAGGGAGCAAGTGGGGCTAATATGTGAGAATGTGAAAGTTTTGGGATTTTAAGAGAAATTAAAAAATTAGTAACTTTTCGGGGACACACATGTTGTCCTTTATTGCACAGCTTTTCTCGAAAATTTAAAAGAGAAATAGTGAATTTTGTTTACTCTCAAGTCTTAACTCATTTAATAAAGGAAACATCAATATATTTTGCAGAATCTTTTAACTTTATTTCGAGCCACAACGACCACTTTGTTATTGTTACTACCTATTAAAGACAGGCGTGACTGGATGATTATTTTTAGTTAATCCTAAAGTATGCACTACAGGTCTGAGTAAAAAAAAAAGTGATTACTCTGAGATTTTTTTTTTTTTTTTTTTTTTCCCATGGGTATCGCAAAGGCTTTCTACGTCCAAATACTAATTCTACGAGGCCTTGCATCCGGGTTCGCATTCAGAAATATTTCAAATTTAAAGCGCGACTAAGTGGCTAAGACAAATCGAACCCAGGATTCTCCCACTAGACCAAAGTGACTTGGTTGAGATTTCCTTCTTTCCTTCACCAATCAAAAATCCAAATTAAAACCAGTAAAAATAAAAATTAATGATGCCCAGCCTTAAGCTAAATAATCATGTAAAAAATTTACAGTAGTCGTATTTATGATAAAAAAAAGAAGAAGCTACTATTAAACATTAGAAAGGGGGACATGGAAGGACTAGAATTATTTTTTCCATGCAAAATCACCTTTTTAACTTCTTCTTTTTTCATCAATCACTTTTTAACTATATAGTTTTTTTTGTTTTGTTTCTCAGTTTTTACATACTAACTAACGTTCAACATTTTTTAGATCTATTTACGGTTTAACTTTTTTATTTTTTATATGCTTCTATGTCATCTCGATTTAAAATCATCAAGCTTAATTTGACATCTATACAAAAATCTGATAGTTGCGTACTTGCGTTGATAATTGACAAATAAAAAAAAGCTAGGTTTTGCATTTGTTACGGGGGCAATGGCATCATTTATATGCTCACATTAAATTGCACATAAGCTGACTATTTAGATATTCAGAAAATTAATTTTTGCACTGGTAAAATTGGGTGTTTGGTATGTTTTAGTTACTAATTATAATTCTATTATTTAAATCTTTGTTTTTAACGTCCATTCTGTTATTCAAATTCATGATTCAACAAAAAATCAATTTGTGTTCTTTTTATGTAGAAGCAGTATTATTGTATTTGTTTCAAAACTTAAAGTCATTGTCTGCTTTTACTGTTGCAACATCGTCTCCACCATGTATAAATAATTTGGTCAGTTGGAAACTATCTTATTGGTCAACGCCAATATTATTCAAGGCGAAATTCAAATTAAAAAATGCAATAAGTTATCTGATAAAAATCTGATAGTCACTAAACTCTCAACAACAAGTACTGTCTTACGTCTTAATCCTATGTACTTCAAATATGTGCATAGACTAAAAAATATACAACACAACCAATCACTCATTAAACTTTTGGTATTTAAAAAATCTATAATAAACAAAATCAGTTTCAGTATTGATATTCTTAGATACAGTAGAAATAAAAAAATCTCAACAATAAACGAAATTTTAGGATATCCGATTTAAATTTTCAAATTTTTTGATTTTCTTAGATTCATTCAATTCAAATATCAATGGGTAATTCACCAAATTGATTTGTTATATTTGGGCTTATTATATCTTTTTGAGTGGTTGAAAAGAAGAATGTTAGTAAATTCCAAAGAAGAAGAAAAAAAAAGAATATTGATTCGTTAAGATAGTAGGAGACAAAGACCAAACAGTTGAAAAATAAAATGAAAAAAACAGAGTATCCGAAAATGATGTTTTAAGGCACTCTGCCCAAAGTTTCTTCTTCTTCCTCTTCCTCTGTTATATCTCTTTCTCGTGACCCCCAAAGTAAATTCCTCACACGAATTCAACTCCCAAATTAAAAAAGCTGCTTACTTTTTCTTCTCTCTTCTTCTTCTGCGCCAAAACCCCCTTTAAAGATCGACACTTTCATTCATTTTCAAAAGACCCTTTTAAGCTTAAATCCAGAAAAAGCGTTTATTTGAATTTTTTTTTGCTGAGTAAAAAAATGAGATTGGAGGATAGACTCGAGGCGGTGAATCAGTACCGGAAAAAGATGTTCCGGAGGGTGAAGGCGGCGGTGAAGAAGACGAAGAAGAAGAAACAGACTATGTTTCAGTATGATCCTTGGAGTTACGCCTTGAACTTCGACGACGGAGGAGACAGATACTCCGGCGACTGTAAACTCCACAAGATCACTTTAATTTATGTTGTTTCTGTCAAATTTTGACCATGTCAAAGTCTCTTTCTCTCCCTCTCACTCGTTTACAGTTTTGAAGCAGTCCACACTTGTTTCTGTTTCTCTCCCTCTCTCTATCTCTCTCTCCTTTGAGTCACTTTCCATCAAACTTGTTAGTTCTTTTTTTCGTCAGTTAAAATAGTTTTGTTCATTAGAACTTGAATCTTTTGTTTCAATGTAATGCAAAAGGTCGAAAATATCTATTTCGACAAGTCACTGATTCTTCTAAATTCAAATCAAGCTTCTAAAAATCGATTTCATTTTGGCAACATTTGAAACCGTGAGCACACACACTTTTTTGTTACTAATCCTTGTGCACATTCCAACGAAGAGACTGTCATTACTTATTGACCACTTTGAAAACGACGACATTAGGTTACTTAAAATCATGAACAACACATATTTTGGGTACTAATCTCTGTTTAAGTTCCAACGTTAAAAGAAAGCAACAAGTCAGGTATTTGTTGACCATTTTGATCAACTACTAATATGGTATTTATTTGACTTTGAGAATGCTAAAAGACTAATAATGATGAAAAAATGATTTTGGTTTCGTTTGATAACAATGATAGTACTATAATTAGTCAAAGCAACATACTTGAAGAAGAAACTAGATTAATACTGTATGTTTATCTACTAGTCTATTTAGAATCTCAAAACAACATACTTGGAGAAGTAACTAGAAACACCATTGACTAGCACCTAACACTTTTCAAAAAGCTGCTATATTCTTTTGGACAACTACATTCTTAGGTGGGAGAGATACAGATAAGCATAACAGAGATTGTAAAGTACATTGAAGAACAATGCAATAAGTAGACAAAGAAGCAAGCAACTTTTTTGGTTCGTTGGTCAAACACCCAACAAACTTCAATAGCCTCTTCACTAGTAGCTTTCTACAAACCGTACCATTTTGGAGAATAAAAGCCTAACCAGTAACCAACATCTTTTGTTTACATTAAACCAAAAACAAACAAACAAACATCTTTTTGTTTACTGCTACACCAAAGTGGTCCAATATTTTCCATCAGAAAACAAATGGCTATATCATAAGTGCAAGGCCAAGGCCAAAAACTTCACCTCCATCAAAATATACAAAATATGAAGCAGTGGTCCCTCATATTATTGCAACAGATCAGTTATATTTCACTACATATGTTCCCTTTGGCAGAGCCTCTTCTAGTTGCTGAAAGAGGAATCATTCTGGCGGTATGACTTTGAGCTGGCCAGTGGACAAATAACTCATGCGTGGATACACTGCTCCTTCATCCAGTTGTTCCTGAGTCCAAATCAGCATCTTCAACAATTGTTCAAGTTTGGAACCTGTTAATTCACAAACATAACATCATCTTCGAGTTGCTACATTGCCAAAGTTTCAAGTGGATAACTGAATGAGGCATATTGTTTGCAAATGAACAGTGTTAGAGAGATTAGCTCATTATTTCACTTGCTAGTCTTAAACCGTAACCCAGTAGAAAGTTGCCTAGTTACCTTTTTCACCAGTCTGGCTTGTATGAATTGCTTCATTTACTTTGCTAGCTGTCTTAAACTGCTGTGTGTTGCTAAGAAGCTTTTCAACCGGGCAGCCAGAGAAATCTTTGTGATCTTTATAACAGAGTAGAAGGAGACCGTTTTTAAATTCTCTCTCAAACGCCTCCTGCATAAGATGTGGAATGTTTTATGACCGGTGTGTTGTCAGTAATACTCTAATAGGATTAAAGAACAATGGCATTTGTGGTCTCAGCGAGCAAGATTTAGAAGCTTTACACATAGATACCATCATCTTTAACGATTGAAACCTAAGTAAACACATATATGGATGAAATTCCAATAAGATGAATCATAGACATGAGATACTAACAGGAGAAACAATGTGATTTAACGTTTAAAGACATACGTTCTGCTCTCCAAATGGCATAAGCTCCTTCCGAGCAAACGCTAAGGCCTCATCTGTCGTTGTCGTCTCCTTGCGGACTATCTCTATAAATTTCTGCAGTTTAAGATGCAAATTCGCCTCCGGTATCTGCCAAGAAGCACAATCTCGCATGTGGTGAGAAACTGTGACTTAGTTAGGGAATAGAAAAGCAACATCACATTATTCGTCCAAGCCAATTCTTTTCTTTAAGGATCACAGATGCTCATTCGTTATAAAACATGGTTGAAACAAGGATCAGATTTGAATCAAATGATGCATAAGATCAAAAAGCATAGTACCTCAGGGTTCAAAGCATTCAACTTCTCAATAGCATCGTCAATATTTTCACTTAGGATAGCCTCTTTAACAGCCACTCGGTTAGTGAAGCTCGCAGAATCTACTTCTGCTGTTTCTTGGTAAAGGAAATAAACGTGACCATAAATAGCACACTAGCAATAGAAAGAATCTGAGGAAATAGAAGAGGATACGCTTAGTTCCAGACTCCTTTTGGAATATCTCCACAGCTTCTTGATATCCTTGAGCCACAAGAAGATTCATCACGAGTCTGTTCATGTCTTCTTTCCAAATTTTAACAGCTTTTAGATTCCTCTCCCAAACTTCACTCGTGATCAATAGTTTCTTCGGTGGTTCCTCTTCCTGAAAGAAAAAAGAAAAAACGATTCAGTTCGTCCAAATTTACATTAGTAAAAAAAATATGTTAGAACAAGTTATCACTGAAACATGGATACAAAGAAAATAAGATGGTGAAGATGAACACATTACCACATGATCTTCTTCGATCTCTATGATCTGATTAGAAAAAGAAAGCCAAAACAGTGATATTAGAAGTCAATACAAAGAAAAAAATCGGTGAAGATGAAAGTGTTACCGGATCTTCTTCGTCGTCTATCATCTGATTCGAAAAAAAGCCAGAACAGTGACATTAGAAAGTCATCACTGAAACATCCGATACAAAGAAAGCAATCGGAGAAGATGAATGTATTACCACATCTTCTTCATTCTCTTCCATCTGATTAGGAAAAAGAAGCCACAAAAGTTACATTAGAAGTCGTCATTGAAACATGTATGCAAAGAAAACAATCAGTGAAGATGAATGTATATTATTACCACATCTTCTTCATTCTCTGCTATCTGATTAGGAAAAAGAAGCCACAAAAGTTACATCAGAAGTCGTCATTGAAACATGGATGCAAAGAAAACAAATCGTAAAGATGAATGAATGTATATTACCACGTCTTCTTCGTTCTCTGCCATCTGATTATTGAAAAAGAAGCCACAAAAGTTACATTAGAAGTTGTCATTGGTTGCAAAGAAAACAAATCGGTGAAGATGAATGTATTTACCATATCTTCTTCGTTATCTGCCATCTGATTAGGAAAAAAGAAGCAAGAACGGCGACATTAGAACACCAATCTGGCTCGCATGTTGAATCTTTATCCAATCAATACAACTTATTTACCTGTTCTTCAGACGAAAGTTCAAGATTTTCCCGAGAAATGCTCTCTCAAAGTTGAGCGATTCGAGTAAACTGACCAAGAAGATTCTGCGCGACCACAATGAAAGCCAGAGAATCTAGGTCTTTAGTCAAAGTTCGAAAGCAATAGAACGTAATTTCTAAGGAAGACTTGACGTAATTGCTACGAAAAAAATAGTGCGACGACGAATTTTCCGGGAAAATCCGGTGCAATTTTCCGAGAAAGAGTACCTGGAGAAACAAGGATTGCTGCGAAACGGTTCGACAAGTTTTGTGGTTCCCTTCCTGCGAAATTTCAATTTCTTCCCTTATTTATAAACAGATATTTCTTAAACCGGGTTTTGGCCCAAGCGTTAACAAACCGAGACGGTAGAAATGGTAACAAGATTGGTTTAGGTTGTTATTTTTTATTTTCTTCCCAAGATTCAATTTCTAGGTAAATCACTCTGGAGTATTTAAGAACTTTTCTTTAATTTTTTTTTCCTGTGGTCAATTGGTAGTATTTACTAAATAAAATAATTTCTCCGTTATCTAAGTGACATTTTGGTATGATGTATTTACAGAATTTTCATATGTATATTTAGTCATTGTAATGTCGCCATCAAATAATATAAGAAGAAATTGGTAAACCAAATCGAATTTTCTGATTTGAAGAAAAAATCATATAGTTTGACCAAAAAAAAAATACAAACTAATATATCTTTTTGTATGGTCAGCAAATAAACATTGTTTGTGACTTGTGACAAACAATTTTTCCATCTATAACTTTGTTCCCAAAAAACCATTAATTAATAAAAAGTTAAATATGACGGCGAATGATTAATAAAAAAAAACAATGACCAATGAAAAAGTCAACTTTTTTTTGTTTTTGGGGGTACATTAAGAAAAAAAAAAAAAAAAACAAAATTGCCCACTTGTTCGACCGTTTCTTATTTAAATCTGCGTTTCGTTGTTTTGCCTATTCCGGAGAGAGGGAAGAGGAAAAAACGAAGAAAAAAAGCTCAGCGGCACAATAAAAAGTCGCGTGGGATCACCCCAACTACTCTCGAATCTTCTTCCAGACTAAAAATCTCCTCGCTTTGATAAAACCTTACTCGCTAGTTTCATCTTCTCACATCTGCATCTCCAAGAAATCGCAACTCTCTGTAGCGCCGCGTGTAGACGATTTCGTGTTTCGACTTCTGATTGATTTGTTTCCCGGGAGAAAAATTCTGCTGAGTGTTGGTTTCTGTTCTGGATTTCTCGAGTTAGGGTTTTTATTTTTTCTTTCTGGACTTAGGGTTTGGGTTCGTCATCGTGATGAGTGAGGAGGATCCTGCAATTCAGCCTAGCGATTGGCTGCTAGAGGATGATTGCTCCAGAGGTTTTGGATTTGGAGCCGGAGACGAGGATATTATGATCGACTTAGACTCAATTTATCGGATTCTCGATGAGGAGCCTGATTCTATGGAGGTATGGTTAGCTTAGCCAAAATTGAAATGTTGTTCAAATGCCTAATTTCTGAACTATAGTGATCGCGATTAAACTTTTGAGTGATTACTTCCCAGGTTAGTCAAGAAATTGTGATTGGAGTTGGTTCAGCTGCTTCAGAGTCTGGCGAGCTTAGTAACACACTGATACAAAGTGGTTAGTAGACGTAGAGGACTTCTTCTGATCCTTTTTTTTTTTTTTTTTTACTCTGTCTGGATATTGAAGTGTAGAATTAAGTCCATTAGCATCACCTTTGTGACTGTTTTTTGATTGTCTATGTTTTTTTGCTTAGGATCTCAGGCCACTGGTTGGTTTCCTTATTCGGATTTGTATGGCTCTGGAGTAGAAATGCCCAGTTCAGTTGCTGACCTTGGCAATGGAGGATTGGGACCAAATGCAACTTGTTTCTCTGACTATGGTGGCAATGTGGTCTCCTATCCTGTGAATTGTGAATATGGCCCTGTATCAAACCTGGATGACATGAGAATTGATTCCAAATGTATGCACCTTCTCTATGAAGTTTTCAGGTTTTATTCTCTTGAAATTTCCATGTTCCTCACCATCTGGAGCTAATGTTGAGAGATATCTAACTAATTTTTTTTATGATATTTCAGTTACACCTTGCAGGCCTACTATGATGACTCCCTATTTCAATACCTTGCCTGGAAATGACTCAGGAATTGAAGCCATGCAGAATTACTCCATGATGTCTCAGTTCTCTCATAACTCTAGTTCTCTTATTGATTGTGCTGATATATATGCCTCTTCTGAACTACATGGCCACCATACAATGGATGCACCCTTATCAGAAGTTTCCCCCAGTTTCGTCCCTGGTAACACATTTCAGTTCTTTCCCAATAAAGAGGAATTTGTAAATGACTTAAAGAGTGGGTTTAGTGAGTATCAGTCGGATGGTGCAAGCCAGGTGGTTTTTGACAGACATGTAAAACTAGATAATGGAACTTCAGAGAGGAATTCAGTGCCTTATGTCAGCAATGGAAGAGAATTCAGCATCAAATGTGAAATTGATTCTTCAGTTTCCCCTGCCTGTGTTAAACCATATAATATTTTTGACGGCCATCAAGTTGTTAAGGAGTTTGATCAACCTTACAATTGTTTGAGCAGTTTTCAGGAGAATACAGCAGTCCATGTGAAGGTTAAGCCAGAGTTTGAGTTAGAGAACGTGGTTTACAGTTCAGTTCCTGGGAAGGATAGTATATTTAGTGATGTTCACACAGTTAAAGGAACAATGATGCAATGGTCTGGTGTCTCTAATTGCGTAGCCTCCTATCAGACAGATGTCGGGAAAGAATACTCATTTATGGCACCCCAGACTGCTTTCCCTGGCCAAGATATTGACAGCAAAAGCTTCTTTAAAAGTTTTGATTCAGGTGATTGCTTGCAAAACGTAGCAGATCCGGACCCAGTAACATCAAGCAATGAGTATTTGAGTTTTCTGCTAGGAGACGAGGACCATGAACATATTCAACTTAGTAGGGCAGGCTTTAATCTTTCGAGTTTCAGCTCTGGAACAGTTGAAAGTCTTTCATCAGAACGTATACCTGATAAAAATGATGATTATGGAGTCTATAATATAGAATATAATGGTGAATTTGTTAATCCACCCCAATCTCTAGCTGTGCAGAGGGCGGTGTTTTCTTCAGAACATGCTACAGTTGGTCAAACGTTTAATAATTGTGGAGGGTTGAAGCTTGAGTCAAACAAGGGAAACATGAATTTTCAAGCTGCATTGCAGGTTGGTGATGTTTAGGCGTGTAAGCCTTTTTCCTATTGCCCTTACCATGTCTGTTCTATTTTATACCATCTCCCAGACACACATCTACTTTCCTTATGAATTTTTCTTGATCTGAGGATGCATATATGTAGTTCTGCATAATTTGTTCTTGAGTCCTTTACATGAGATATTTACTTAAGAAGTTATATGAGGGACTAAATGTTGGCCGTTTGTCTTCTGATGTTGGATGCATGTGTGATATAATGCCAAACTGCATTTAATGAGTCTTGGACTTTTGTCCCATAGTTTCCATTCTCTTGTTTTGATTCAGTTTCATTAGGTCTAACGACATTGTTTGAAATAGCAGGATCATTCTCAGCCTCGTTCTGAAGCTAGTCCTCCTGACGGTGTCTTGGCAGTCTCGCTTTTGAGACATCAGGTTTGTAAAAAGTGGTAACAGTCTCTGTAGATGTTTAAAAGACATGCTGTAGAACTTCATTTTTTGTGTATGTATTCTTAGAACACACTTCTGTTCTTAATTAAGATGATTTTTGCCTGAATTGTGGAACTCTATTCAATTGATATGTTATTTTGGTTTGAATATTTACTGTGGATTGAAATTGACCATACGCCACACATGAACAGAGAATTGCATTGGCGTGGATGTCCCAGAAGGAGACAAGTGGTAACCCCTGTTTTGGGGGAATTCTTGCTGATGATCAGGTTAATGTCTACTGTTGTAATATATCTCATGTTATCAGTTACTATACATTCAACACAACAAACATATATTTAATGAATTTCTCTTGCGTAATTATCTTCTGCAGGGACTTGGAAAAACGATTTCCACAATAGCGCTTATACTGACAGAACGGTCTACACCTTCCCTACCATGTGAAGAAGATTCAAAAAATGGAGGAAGCGATCAATTTGATAACTCTCAAGTGATTTTTAATGACAACAATGTCGGCCACGATAGTTTATGTGAGATGAAGGGAAGGCCAGCTGGCGGAACTCTTATTGTATGTCCCACTAGTCTGATGAGACAATGGGCTGATGAATTACGCAAGAAGGTTACTCCTGAAGCAAATCTCTCTGTTCTGGTATACCATGGTTACAACAGAACAAAGGATCCTCACGAGTTAGCTAAATATGATGTTGTCATTACCACATATTCCCTTGTGAGTATGGAAGTCCCGAAAAAGGCTTTTGTTGATAAAGATAATGAGGAGAAGGGTGGCGTACATGGTGTTGGAGTTGAGTCTGCTGGTTTTGGCTCAAACATAAAAGATCCGCCAAATTCTCAAAAGAAGGGTACAAAGAAGAGGAAACATATGGATTGTGAATCTGCTGTGTCTCTATCTGGCCCTCTCGCTAAAGTTTTATGGTTTAGAGTTGTTCTAGATGAAGCTCAGAGCATTAAGAATCACAAAACCCAAGTTTCAGGGGCATGTTGGGGCCTTAATGCTAAGCGTAGGTGGTGTTTGTCTGGCACTCCTATCCAGAATTCAATTGATGACCTCTACAGCTACTTCAGATTCCTGAACTATCATCCTTATTCTAGCTACCAATCGTTTTGTGACACGATTAAGAACCCCATTAATAGGAATCCGGTGAAAGGATATCAAGATTTGCAGGTTATCCTGAAAACAATAATGCTTAGACGGACTAAAGGTGAGTCTTCTGTGTTGAAGCTATTGTTTATCAAGGTTTTCTTTCTATGGGTATTAACAAGTAAAATCATTTAGATACACTTCTTGATGGAAAACCTGTAATCTCTTTACCTCCGAAGTCCATTGAGTTGAAGAAAGTGGACTTCACCAAGGAAGAACGCGATTTCTACTCAAAATTAGAGTGTGACTCGCGTGATCAATTCAAGGTATAACTATGAACACATTGTTTTATGAAGTGAATTGCTGACTCTTTGTTTATAAATATTCATACAGAACATGGAATTATTGAAAGCTGATTCTTTGTTTATAAATTGCATATAATGTTACGCTGTTGCATTGTCAGGAATATGCAGAGGCTGGAACGGTGAAGCAAAATTATGTGAATATTTTGTTGATGCTATTGCGTCTTCGTCAAGCTTGTGGTCACCCTCTTCTTGTATCCACTTCCTCATGGACATCCTCAGTTGAAGTGGCTAAGAAGCTTTCATATGAGAAGCAAACCTTTCTTCTGCATTGCTTAGAGACTCCATTGGCATTTTGTGGTATCTGCAATGTAAGATTCTCTACTCGTGAATAATCCTTCGAACTCCTGGCCCAACTTTGAATTCTTGGGTTGTTATCTGTCGCATTTAGATGTCAAACTCTTTTATGTTTACCATGAGTATCTTATTCTGTGTCCCTTCTTCACCTACAGGATGCACCTATTGATGCTGTTGTTTCAGTCTGTGGTCACGTTTTCTGCAATAAGTGCATTTGCGAATGCCTTGCTCGCGATAATAATCAATGCCCACTGTCATGCTGCAAAGAGGGACTTGAAATTTCATCATTATTTTCAAAAGTGACACTGGACAATGCTATGCTTGGCTTGCATAAACTTGATGCTCCATGTGATCGTACCACTTCAGATCCTGTTGGGACTGGTGAGCCTTGTTTCGATAATTTTCCATGTGGTTCATCCAAAATCAAGGCTGCTCTAGATATCTTGGAATCACTGAGCAGGCCACATAGTCTGACTACAGTAATGGATGATATGAGTCAGATCTCTCAAAATGGAGAGAATAATCAGCAGCTTGACAAGGCATCCACTTTACCTGCACCTCCAGTTAAGAGTAGCGCTGATAGTCTGGTTAAGGTAGTTGGAGAAAAAGCCATTGTGTTTTCCCAATGGACAAAGATGCTGGACCTGCTTGAAACTTCTCTTAAGAGTTCGTGTATTCAGTATAGAAGGTTTGATGGGAAAATGACGGTAGCAGCTCGAGATGCAGCAGTGCAAGATTTTAATACTCTCCCTGAGGTATACAGCTCAAGACCATTTTGTTTTGTCTGTGTCCATTGTTTTTACACATGATGATATACATACTGATTGGTTTCTCACTGTCATTCTAGGTTACTGTAATGATAATGTCGCTCAAAGCTGCTAGTCTTGGGCTAAACATGGTGGCAGCTTGCCATGTTCTCATGCTGGATTTATGGTGGAACCCGACCACTGAAGATCAAGCAATAGACAGAGCACACCGAATTGGACAGACACGACCAGTACGAGTAGTGAGGTTCACTGTAAAAGATACAGTTGAAGATCGCATATTGGCCCTTCAGGTCTGTCATCATTTCTGCAACGTTTATATGTTTTACCATTATAGATTCTATTAGCTAAGTTTCTCACAAACATTAAACTGCACAGCAAAAGAAGCGAATGATGGTGGCTTCTGCATTTGGAGAAGATGAAAAGGGTAGTCGCCAGTCGCATCTCTCTGTGGAGGACTTGAACTATCTGTTCATGGCGGATACATGAGAGCTCGATTCAGTTAAAGCTCTTCTGACAATCTCAGGTACATATAATAATAGGATTTTCCGGGTTTTGTGCAGCTTTTCAGTAGAAAAAATCTTGTTGAACTAACTACAGGTTAGTGCAAAGAAGGAACTTAAAAAGGGCTAGCTTTGCTTTTGTATATAGAATGAAATAGAACATATCAAGAAAAACAATGTGATTGATCTGTAAATAAATATCTAGTCTCGCTTACCCAAATCTCGTTTCGTGATAAAAATATGACTATACAAACATTACAGCAATAATGAGAGAATCAGACACAATGAATTCAATCATGAGTTTTGGTTTTGTCTCCACCACATCTATCATTCAACCAAGTAACAATATCCTTACGAACAATCTCAATGTTGTCATCGGGTTCACCGAACAACATCGAATGCATCATACCTTCATAGATCTTCAGTGTCTTGTCTTTGCTCTTGGCAAGTTGGTACAATTCTCTGCTGACCTCAGGATCAGTGACAGCATCAGCAGTTCCGTGCAAAACAATGAAGGGAATGTTCACATCTTTTAGCTTCTTCCCTAAGTAATCAGTAACCCTAAGTAGCTCCATCACTGTACCTAACCTCGGTTTCTCACTATACCTCATCGGATTCCTCTTCGCAATCGGTTTCTTCTCTTTCACTTTGATTGATTTCTCCAACAGATCATCTGTCGGAACAATCGCCCAAGTCGGCAGGAATCTAGAGATCATAATCAGAAACTGATCAATCGGCCATTTAGGTCTCACCTTGTCTGAGATTTTACACATAGGCGCAACTAGAATTGCTCCGTCGAACCCTAACGGATCAGCGAAATGGATCAGAAGACAAATGGCGCCGCCCATTGATTCTCCGAAGAGAAACCGAGGTAAGCCTTGGAATTTAGGGTTTTGCTTAACCGAATTGAAGAAAGAGATGATGTCATCGACGACAAGATCTACGGAAGGAACATAGGCGCGGACGCCGTCAGATCGGCCATGGCCTTCAATGTCAAGAGCAAAGCAGGCGAAACCCATCTGAGCGAGAAAGATGGGAGTGGATTGGAAAGTCCAGCTGACGTCATTGCCGTAGCCATGGACCATGAAGATGAGACCACGTGGCGGAGAGGAGGGTGAGGGAAGCCATGAACGAGTAAAGAGGTTGAGACCTCGAGGGGAAGTGAAGAAAGATTTGGAGCCAATGATGCCTTTGAGATTGAAGTAGTCTTCTTCTGAAGTCTCTCCCCAGAAGTTGATCTCTGTTGCAAGCTGGTGATCAGACATTTACGCAGAGATTGGTTTTTTTTTTTCCCTGAGATTTTGTATGTCTTGTGGTTCTGTGATGAGTGGCTTTGAGGTTTCGTTGATTATGAAGTCAAAAGTTCTAGACTTTTTATTTTTTTTTTTGGGCCTTGAGAGATTTTTCTTAAATATCCCTGTTATAATTTACAAAAATAAAAAAGTTATCAAAGGCATATTTTGATTGTTCTTCTTCTTCGCTTATGACGTTGTAGATAATTTGGTGACTCAATTAGTTCAATTTTTATTGGATCAGATTTTGTTTGGGCTTAAAAAAACACACCAAAACTAAGCTGAATTTATTTTGTTTGTATTAGTCCGGTACTTTTTTCTTTTCCGGTTAAGTAAGAACTAATTATTCGGCTTGTTGAGCATCTAATAAATTTTATTAATGGCAGTATCTCGACAAAAGTTTTCCGTAAAAGTACACTCCAATAAATTATTTGTCTGAATTTAAGATTTGAGTACGAATGGTAAGAACGTGGAACGTAGCCATGTGGGTTTCAAATTAACAGACGAATATCACACTTACAAAAAAAAAAAAAAAAATCAACATCTAGCTTTGTTCTTTAACTTGAGTTAGAAAATGGATGGTCTCCAAATAAGCTGTTTATACAAAGATGTTAGAAAATTAGAAATAGGACACGGTTTCTAACTGTAATCTTTCATAATTCACTCTGGTTTTGGGCCGTATAAAAGTGTTTTATTATACAGAAAAAAAAAGTTTGGTTTAATTTTTAAATATTTCCATTCACTTCATATTCGATTTAAAAAATGAACCTCATTATAACTAAGTTTATGATTTGACTATTGGGTTCTGTTTAATTTCTTATCAATTAGGATTGAATCAAATCAATCTAATCTATCCGGTTATGTATGTTAATTTTTTTTTTTTGCAATAATTCAGTATTCACGATGGAAAAAATGGAAAACTATAATTGATTTGATTTCTTGATCTCTCCCATTCTTGTCTATCACAAGTATCCAATCGTGTTTCACCACATGGATAATCTTTCAAGACTCATACACAAGAAGCTTTTGATATGGGTTTCATAGAAGAGACGATTAATAATGATTACTTTTTTTTTTTTTTTCAGTGAAATGATTTGAATCTTGAATCTCTCGGAAGGATTGTCTATCTCTTCGTAGTGGGCATTACGCTTAGAGTATGTAATTCGGTTCAACCGAACTATATCGTACCAAAAATAGTCTAAATTTTGAATGAGTTTTGGTACACATATTATTTATGTATCTAAAATTCTTAACAAATCTAGTCGATAAATGTTTTCAATTTATTTTATTTTTTGGTTTTCATTGTTAAAGAATTCTTAAATATTTTTTCTTGTCAACTATCTACGAAAATATTATATTTCAAATGAAAGTAGTGACAAATAAAAGATTATATAACCTGTAAAATCTCGTGTTTGTTTGTGGGGGAGAGTGGATATAGTCAAAAAGCCTTCAAATGAACTTAATGTTATGCGCACTTTCAATCTTTGGATGGATAAGAATCACTGGTAAAAAGTGAGATTTTAGCTATACTTTGACCATTCTAGTGAAGTTGGAATTCGACTAATCGCTATGTCCCATCCAATGGTATTGTTATTTGACAACTCATTTTATTATCGTGCAAAGCAAATTAATCTCTCAATACGTGTTATGTAAATATCTCTCTTTCAAAATAAAAATAAAAGTACATATATCTGTTTTTCTGCATGGAGATCACATATTATAAAGTATAAAAACCTATAAACCTTTAAGATCCGCGGCCGAGTGAAATTTCTTGTACCAATATTAAGCATTTTCGCGTGTGGTAGGGTTAAGTTCGAATAAAAATAGTTAGAGTTTACATCAAACTCATGTCCAATGTTATAAAGGGATATTGGTTTGATCATCCACAAATGAATATACGGGAGATTATGGTTGTACGAGTTTAAAACCAATCATAAAAAAGTTTTAGTAACATTACAAAACCCTTCAGTTATAAAATAATCTAATACTAAAAACTGAATACCCAAAAAAAAAAAAAAAAAAAAAAAAGTTCTGTCGCCAAACTTGCATTCGACTTTAATATTGACACCTAAGAAACACAACAGTATAGATATGACGAGTAAGAGAATAGGAATAAATATAAGGACGAAGAATGTAATAAATCTGGTTTGTGTCATATAAATGACTAAGGAATGTAGCATAAAACCTAAGAATTCCAATTGATGACGACGATTGAAACTCTCGTATAGGGCATGTCTCTAGTAGACTAGCAGTACTGTGTTTAGATTCCATATTCTCATATAAATCCTTAAGTACTCATTGAAAAAGCTGGAACCTATACCTTCTATCTTTAATAGTGACGATCAAACATTTCATCTACTCTCTCTCTCTCTTTTAGTGCGCATTAATATAGAATATTTGCATTCGTAATCTCTTTTTTCTCTAAGTTCTGCTAATAGTCCTGTTGCCAATGGATAAATTTTTTATTTTATTTTTTCGATTTAAGGGATCTATGGATAAAACTTGTGTTTCAACATGACAACATCAATAATTTTATTAGTTGAGTTTGATTTTTTATAAGAGGAGTATCAGATCGCTAGCCAAATTATTACTTGTTGTTGTTTATGGTCAGAGTTACTTGTGAATCATTAGACATAAAATTCATGTCATGTACAAGAAAATAGTAATTTTATCTGAACCCAACGATATAATAATGAACAATACATTAAACTAAAAATAATCGATAAGTAAACTATTTACTACTTAAAAAGTCAACAAAAATCGATCTTAAATTCAAAGATATGTACATCCTACCTAACAAAACAAATATATGTCTAAAGCACTCTTTACAATTTCTCCACGAAGGCTATTGTTTTACAAAACCTATACTATCTCTTAAGTTAGTTAACAGCGAGATAGAATCACGAATTGGATGGTTAAATATTAATTTCTAGTAATTGTTTTCTTCACTTTATCGTTTATCAAATACTGATAGATCAATTGGATCCCAACGCGTGTCTTATTATGGGATGTCTTTGTCCTAGATAATTATAAGAATACATTGACCGATTCAAATATTGTCTAGAAACATTCCCCATGGCCAATAAGGTTATTACAATTGCATACAGTTAAAGAATATATATTCATAGTTAAGTGGGGTATCCATAGTTCTGAGAATCATATAAGTGCACGTCCATTGGCCATTACGGAGTTATGGAGTCTGGTCTAACAGCTAAGAGGTCCCCATATTGAACACAAACTTCCATTTTTTTTTTAATCTTCGATTTGCGTTTGATAAAGATATAAAAACATGTTAATTACGTAGAATAAAAGTTATACTAGCAATACAACCTATTTGAAGGTGATTAGACAAATCATTAGCTCCTATTATAGTAGTAGTATATACAATATAACATATAAGTCCGAAGCTAGTGGCCATTCACCAATTCAAGGGATCCAAGTAGGAAAGATTATTAGATAATTATAATCTAAGAGCATTCAGCCATATTCTTTATTTTTTAATTGAGACGTTCCATATCAAAATAATATTTATATATAGAACTTTCTGACTATGTAAAATTTGCATTAATATCGGCCTTTGGTTAGCGAAAATAGAAAATTTATGTGCGTTAGAACTTAGACATTATGCAAACAGAAGAGAACAAAAAAAGTGATTTAACTAGCCAACGAAATTGCATGCATACAAATATACAATATATAAATCTTCATATATTTGTTTGTGTGCTATTTTGTTACAAAAATATGACAATGGTATACTATGTTATATTTTTAAACAATAAGATTTAGTATAAAAAAAATTCAAACTGAACCATGTCTAATTATATTGAATATTTAGCTTTTATATTATAGAGTTGTTAAGATAATTTCAATATAGCAACCTTTTTTAGAAAAATAAAGCTACAAATTTTGAAACTTCTGCAAATTAATTCTAATAGACAGCCATAAAGCAGTCCATGAACCGTGGCTCAGTCCTCTACTAAATTTTTTATATACATATACATATATACATATATACATTAAGACATGATTAATTGAAAAAAGAAAAAGAATAAAAGAACAATTAACTGCAAAAAAAAAAAAATGTAAATCCATTATGAAACGTAACATATATAATCCGGACATGATTTCCCTCTCATTCCTCATCAAAGCAAGTTGGAGTCCATGTCATAACCATTCAACAAAATTAAACACTTTTTTTTGTTGCTTATTATTTTTTTTCTCTAAACTGCTAAACATGTATTTAAACTAACTATTGCTGAGACGTACGTACAACTATCAATTTTAACTCTGCCATAGTTAATCTTATACTACTATCAAGTGAACTACATAACTGTCAAGTGTATGAATCAGTTGAACATTCATTTTAGTTTTGATCAACACGATTAGACCACTGATCAGTTATGCATTTCTTTAATTTATTCCATGTGTAGTGGCATATTGTGCTAAAGTTCTTAGATTACTTTAGTGGTGAGTGGTGACAAAAAATCGACAATATTTAATTTATTTTCTAGATGATTTAGATCTTCACCATTTAGTTAATTAGCTATCTTAAAACGATAAGTACATCGAATTGAATTCAAGAATCCAACGCATAAGGTTCGCCACAGAACTACATTTTTCTACTTTGCTAATGATGAGGTTCCTATGAATTTATCTAACCCTTTATATATAGAAAAATCTCTATAAAATTCAAATTAAAGGGCACCATCAATTTGGAATATATACTCCATTTGCCTTTCTCTCAACACTCAACACTCAATCCTTGCTCAAAGATATGATGTTGCAACGTGACATGTCCCTTTTTTTTTTTTTTAATGAAATAAATCATCTTTTTTCTTAGGAATATCCGCATCATATGTAACCTATGAGTCTATGACGTTAGCGATAGTTGTGAGAAGTGAGTCGTTAGTTTCATAAATTTAGATAATGGTATATTGGTTCTTAAAACTTGATCTCTTATAATATCTTATTCATATCTAGTCTTTAAAAAATCATATATACTGTTTTTTTTTTTTACCCAAAAAGACGCCTTATTATACGTCACTTGGTTTCATATGTAGGAAAAATCCAACAAAAATACCATAATTTTCTGTTTTTCCCCTCTAAAGATATAAAAACATTCTAGATAGATATATTATTGGTTTAATCTCGAAGGCTGTCAAGTTATTGCTTAGAATTCTAATAAATGCGGACTTATTACAAACCTACACAGCTACACTAAGTAGATACATATTTGACTTCGGTTTTAGTGGGCGATACATTATTAAAGACACCATGTGCATAACCATTACAAGTAATCGAGAGGCCCTCTCTTAAACGACATTTAAGGAAGGTGATAGTAAACTGGTTTGGTATTGCAAAATATATATATTCTCTACTTTGACATATGAATTATACGTATCAAAGTTTGATTAATGATACAAACATTGGTATACTAGTTTTTATTAATTATTTTCTTACATATAGGCTAACATTAATTCCAATATATATACACATATATATATCCAATATTATCCTCACTAGAAGCTTAGCTAACACTATTGTGGGGTCGATTAATCCGTCTATTTTCTTAGGTTAAATAGGATAACATATTAATTAAATTTATATTACTTTTGGCCATGACGTGGTTCAAACACATCAAAGAGAAAGTGCTTCATCCACTCTATATTAGTCAAGTATCCGAATTCTCTAGAATTTGTCCCTATAAATCTTAGTTTTTAAGATGGAATTATTCGACCAACTGAAAAAATTAAAGCCACCAATTGCCACCTAGGACTATTCTTCCATATCCACTTAAATAAATTTTAGTAAATAAAAAAATGAAACAAAAGGCAGACAAAAATCTCATGATCTTAGCTTATAAATAGACATCTAAGTGTTAGATCGTTCTTATCATCTTATTACCATTCCTTGATATTCTTCACAACTTATGCCTCAAATGGATTATCACACCAAGAACATATCTAATATACTAATTTCTTTGTGTTTTACCACTCTTTTAATATTAGTCCCGGTGGTTTTGTGTACTAGACAACACCGGTTTGATAGTCCTAGACATAGGAGCTTGTTGGCGAACGAGCAAGATCTAGTGACAGATTTGCCTGGACAACCTGATGTGAGTTTCAGACATTATGCCGGTTATGTCCCTGTGGATGAATCCAACGGTAGAGCTATGTTTTATTGGTTCTTTGAAGCCATGGATCTCCCCAAGGAGAAACCTCTAGTTCTCTGGCTTAATGGAGGTAAACTAATATTTAGATTTATTCATGCATGCATCAGTAACTATTTAATTTATACTCTCCTACTGTCATTTTGATTGATAATAACAGGTGAAAATAGTGGACTGATCAATAACACGATTCTACATATATATATATTTCTTTACCAATTACATAATTTGCAGGATCATGATTATACATATTTATCTGATTCGCTATATAAAAGAAAATTCGTCATTCCGTCGCTCAACTATTCCACATGTATCAATTTAAAAAAAAAACGATTCCGCATGTATATTTAGTTCAGTACGATTATATCATTCCAACTAATTACTGCTACAATAGCACCTAGCTAGTGTTTATTTTTATTTTTATTTTTATGTTGTCTGATGGGAGAACACAGTTAGCATATAATCATATATATATATATTGTATATATATACAGGTCCAGGTTGTTCTTCTGTGGGATATGGAGCAACACAAGAAATTGGTCCTTTTCTCGTGGACACCAACGGAAACGGACTTAACTTTAATCCATACGCATGGAATAAAGGTAATCTTTTTTTTTTATATGATTTTATTAGCATCATAAGGATTATATGTAAATGAAAATGACATTAAATAATGGAAAAGGCTGATTTGCTGATGCAGAAGCCAACATGCTGTTTTTAGAATCTCCCGTCGGTGTTGGCTTTTCGTATTCAAACACAAGTAGCGACTATCAAAAGCTTGGCGATGACTTTACAGGTAGGTCCATTATTATTATAATACACATTATTATTATGTATTATCTTTAGTCTTTGTCCTTATAGTACGTACGTACTTCATAAGCATAACTATATGCTTTTTTTTTGTTTACCCTACGATCAGCAAGAGACGCATACTCCTTTCTTTGCAACTGGTTCGAGAAATTCCCAGAATATAAAGAAAGTACGTTCTATATCGCGGGTGAAAGTTATGCAGGTAACTAATATATAAATCATTTGGATTTAGTATTAATATATATATGTCTATAGACATGATATTGCACACCATTTTTACTTCTTGTGTTGTTGATGCGTTAATTTTTATCGGTTTTCATCACGTATTTAACTTTTTGTAAATGTAAACATATTTTCAGGAAAATATGTACCCGAGCTGGCAGAGGTTGTGTACGATAACAATATCAAAAAGAATAATGGTTCGTCGCTTCACATCAATCTTAAGGGTATTTTGGTACGTGTAAATATCATATACGAATGTAAATTTCTCATCTTTAACCCAAAAATATCATACAAAATCATCATGCATCTACCATAACCTTTGCATGATTGTTGTAAGTCTTCCCATCCATATAAAATTCGGCCTAGAAGACCCAATGACGTAAGCTTTTTTTTTTTTTTTGGCTATATATAGTTGGGGAATCCTGAGACGTCAGATGCAGAAGATTGGAGAGGTTGGGTGGATTATGCATGGAGCCACGCAGTGATATCAGATGAGACGCATAGGATCATAACCAGGACTTGCAATTTCAGCAGCGACAATACTTGGAGCAACGATGAGTGCAATGAGGCTGTAGCAGAAGTTCTCAAGCAGTACCACGAGATCGATATCTATAGCATCTATACCTCAGTTTGCATAGGAGATTCTGCGCGAGCTTCTTACTTGTATTCAACGCAATTCAAAACAAATTCTCGCTTAAGCTCTAAGAGGGTACGCATATATTAATGTATGATATTCGAAGAAAATTATCTCATTAGTTATATTAAGTGAAAGCTAACAAATGGGTTTATTGTCTTTTAGATGCCACCGAGACTCATGGGTGGATATGATCCGTGCTTAGATGATTACGCGAGAATATTTTACAACAGAGCAGATGTTCAGAAGTCTCTTCATGCGAGTGATGGAGTTAATCTCAAGAACTGGAGCATTTGCAAGTACTCTCCCCAATATTCTTTGTTTATTCTTTTTTGTTTTTTTTTGTTTATAATATATGAAGGAACTTGTCTGAATATTTGTTGGTACTCTGAGATTGCAGCATGGAGATCTTTAATAATTGGACCGGTTCAAAGCCGTCAGTTTTGCCTATATACGAGAAACTCATCGCCGGAGGACTGAGAATATGGGTTTACAGGTAATTTACATATTCATGAAAACATATACTAAATTTCTGGTTAATTTTCACTAAAATTTTCTTACAACAAGTAGTTAATATATTACAACACATTTAAAAATTCAGAAAACGTATTCGATCATTGAAACTAAAAAACAGGGTATACACTTCGGTTGCTTCCTATACAAGTAACCACTGTACACCTTGGCTTCTTCGACCTTGATTTGGTCGATAAAAATTTGAAAGAAAATTTTATTATTCTCCAATTTTTTCTAAGCCGTTGGTTTTTGGTTCCTTTTGTGATGGCTCAGTGGTGACACAGACGGAAGAGTTCCAGTACTGGCGACTCGGTATAGCTTAAGCGCACTCGAATTACCCATCAAGACAGCTTGGAGGCCATGGTACCATGAGAAACAGGTACTCCATGGATCTAATTAACCGGTTATTTAGATTCTTAATTTGAGTATGATTAATTAGACCGGTTAAGTTTTTTTTTCTGATAATGCCACAACAGGTAAGTGGGTGGCTTCAAGAATATGAAGGCCTAACGTTTGCTACGTTCAGAGGAGCTGGACATGCGGTGCCTTGCTTCAAACCAAGCAGTTCTCTAGCCTTTTTCTCGGCGTTTCTCAGCGGAGTTCCTCCTCCGCCTTCGCGGTAGAGAAACAATTAAAAAGATGATTTAGTAATCTAATTACGAGTCTTTTCTTTTTGGAAGATTTTGGGGTTTTGTTTTGTTAACTTATCAGACACGGCATAGGGGGAAGAAAGGATTGTAACTTGTAAGAGAGAAGTTGTTTTTGGGACTATGTTTACATTCTATGTGATGGTCATAACGATCAAAGGACAACTTTCAACTTTAATTATGATTATGTTCAAATGAAAAATATATTATTCGAAAAGGTTTTTTTTTTTCTTTTCTTTGGTGCAACATCATTATATTAATTGAAATCCAAACTGGTAGAGTGGTAGCATTCAAAACACTTTTTGGCACAAAAAATTGTGAGTAGAACAACGAAAATAAGCTTATTTCGAAAGTAAAAACTTTATACTGCAAAAGATCTATTGCTTAAATTTCTAAAAAGAAAAAAGAAGAAGAAGATATACTGCTTGGAATAACCTAATACTTGTTTGACATCCCTATATAAAACTTTATTTGGTGGTTTTTGCCATCTCACCTTTGACAAACTATATATAATTCATTAGTTCACACGAACTAATTATGGTGATTCCATAGTTAAAAGCTTTATTATGGATTGGAAAATCAGGATTCGAGTCTTTATAATTCCGAAAAATTAACTCGTGGTGTGACTAGGATATCGTATATATTTAAGAATAATTTCATGATAAAATTTTCAACTAGCCAGCAAATCAATACTTTATATTCGATAAAAAAAAAGTTACTGTTATTTTGTATGTTTGTCTTCTATTCCATTAATTACTTTTTTGTTAACAAATTAACTTTTATTTCAAGTCAAACAAAATAGTTAATACATATATATATTATTAGTAAAAAATTAGAAAACTTCTAAAAATATTAACAAAATGCATTTAGACTGTATGTACTAAATAAGTTTACTTCTGCCACATGTTTCGGAATTTCGTTTCCTTTTTTATTCAATAAACATGTGGCAGAAACAAATTTGCAATAATGTAAATAAACATTTATCAGTAAAACAAGTTGTTGAAAAAATGAAACTTAAGATGAAAGAAAATGGGGGAAATCAGGTTCTCGTGCCAAACCAACGGATGTGCATGCACACGATTGTGTTGGTGTTCCTTCATGCACCATGATAGTTATCAGCTTTACTTAGTATAAAGTTCAAAAATCATAATTTTCTATTTCATACTAAAAATTTTAAAATAAAATAAAGAAATTGGGTTTTAGTTGTCTTTTATAGAGTTCCTCTTTTTACAATATTTTACTAAACTTAACTCTTCTACTTTTAGGTCTTTTTTGAAAAGAAATTAATGTTTCCATTTCTTATATCGGATAAACGTATGAAAAATCTATCCCCTAGATGCCACGTGTCACAATTAGATAAGTGATAAGAGTCAATATAAGTGGAGCGTTAAGAGTTAAAAAAGCACACTCAGCTTCACATGTTTTATCTCTCTAGCTACACTCCTTAATTAAGTCTTTTTAACTCTGAAATCATTACAACAAAAATTATCAACACTTGGTTCTCTCGTTTTCTCCGTAGATGAGTGTGAAAACCCGTAGAGTTGAGGTAAAGCAGTCTATTATTTGTTATCGAAACGTGATTGTCAAATTGGTTTCTTAATTTTTTTTTTTTGTTGATATGAACTTTGTTACAGCCTGTAAAATGGCAAGCATCACTTAGATGTAGTGAGACCAAGCAAGATGTTAAATCTTATTCGGCTTCTCCATCATCATCATCCGTCAAGAAGTCTAGATCATCTCCATTTGTGAGCCAGAAAACGTCAAGACGTGTTGCTTCGTCGGCTGAAGTGATCAAGAATGCTCATAGAGAAGTAACAAAGATCTCGAGTTCGAGCAGCGACTCTAACAAATGGACAGGAAATTTCATACTCATGGTCGAGCTTCGAAGGAAGATCATCACTTTTAGAACCATCATTGACCTTCCTCCTCTTACCGGTTGTCTTGCTATAACCAATGTACGTTTACATTTTTTCCCCTATGCTCTCTCTCTTTTTTTTTTCCTTTTTCAGAGATAATCGTAGTGTCTTTTTGACCTAAACCCACAGGCCACAGACTAATCATCATTCATCACCATGACAATTTTTTTTTTTTTTTTTTTTGGGGTGAAATCTGAGTTTTTATTAACCAAATGAAAACATGTTACTTACATAATGAATACAGAATGTGAAAGAAGTTGTAACTAGCTATACATCATAGTAGCAATTACAAAAAAGTTTTGTAGTGTGTCAAATTAGGTTAATTCAATGAAAAAGACACAACTTGATTTGTTTTTTATATGATTGATTTGGCGGTCTGATCTTTTGTTTTTGTGGTTATTGATAGATGGTGATGCGTACGATGAAAGATCTTCATAAGCTTTGTCCTAATATCGTTGAGAGCTGGCAACACCTCGATATAAGACGTGCTGAAGCCGATAAGGTTTATGCAAATTTATCTCATAACCAAAATTGACTATGAGACTGAGTGAAGTCAATTTGTGATTTTTATATTTCTTTTGATCTGATAAAAAAAAAAACTCTTGAAACAGGTGCTAGAGCATTTCTACAACGCTTTGAAATCAATTGGAGATTCTTGGATCGATGACCACGAATGGATTATCAAATCCAAGTATAAGAACAATAGCATTAGGAAGAATCTGTCTGATAGACTTGGTAATATCAATTTCCAAAGTCTTATGATTATTACACACTTTAATTTACATCATGTTTGCAGTAACGCAATATTTATAAATGGTTTGTTGCAGTGGAAAAGGTGTTAAGTGCATTAGATGGACTAATTAAGGGGATGAATGAGAGGCTTAATGTGACAGAGAACAAGAATGATGATACATTGAGTGAGCGATCAGAATCATTGGAGAAGCAACCGATCACGCCAAGAACGGTGCTGAAACCACCGAGTAAAGTTGGAGACTTTGAAATCTCTGTTTCAAATCTTCCTAGAAATGTAAGAATGCAAACGCTTGTCAAGCTGAGTCCTATTGATGTAAAGAGACTCGCTATCCACAATATGTACCAGAAAGAAGCTCAGAGCAATAACAGTAGTGATAGTGATGAGAGTGTTAAAGAGAAGAGGAGTGAAACACAGAAGATTGAGAAGGTTGAGAAAGCAAAAGAAGGTATTCTTGAGGAACAAGATACTGTGAAGAATCAGATTGATGATAAAAGTTGCTTAAAGGTTTTAGAAAAATCTGAAGTTGTTCTGAAATCTTTGGCTCCGGTTCCTCCACCACCAGGGAATGCAGCAGTACGGCCACAACCGCCACTTCCAAAGGCTTCCGGAAAAGGACCGGGTTCTCTGCCTCCTCCACCTCCACCTCCAGGGGCTGCAGCAAAACTGCCACCACCACCACTTCCAATGGCTTCTGGAAAAGGACCGGCTGCTCTGCCTCTTCCACCTCCACCTCCAGGGGCTGCAGCAAAACTGCCACCACCGCCACTTCCAATGGCTTCCGGAAAAGGACGGGCTGCTCTGCCTCCTCCACCTCCACCTCCAGGGGCTGCAGTTAAACTGCTAACACCACCTACACTTCCAATAGCTGCTGGAAAAGGACCGGGTGCTCCACCACCACCTCCACCCAGCGCAAGAGGAAGCTTGGGAGCCAAGAAAGCAACTGGTAAACTGAAGAGATCAACACGAATAGGGGCCGCCTATAGACTCCTCAAGGCAATACTAGAAGGGAAGAATCCAGAACCAAGATCTCGTGGCACTGCAGGAGGAAACAAAGGCGGGACTGGAAGCGCTCCAGCCAGCGGAAAGCAAGGAATGGCTGATGCTCTTGCTGAGATAACAAAGAAGTAAAATCACATTTCACTTATAAACAACAAAATCGTCAAAAAAAACTCATACTTAGCTTTATGTTTTATGTCTTCACAGGTCTCCTTATTTTCAGAAGATAGAAGAGGATGTTCGAATGTATATGAATTCAATCAATGAGCTTAAGACAGAGATTGCCAAGTTCCAGAATAAGGACACTACCGAGCTTCAGAAGTTTCACCATCGTGTTGAATCAGTTCTTGAGAAACTAGAAGATGAATCACAGGTAAGTGATAACAACGTAATTGTGATTGATGTCACAAACTTTCTTCATCATGTTCTTGATTTTGTGACCACAAAGATGTTTGAACTTGGTTAGGTTCTAGCAAGATGCGAAGGGTTCCCGCATAATAAACTTGAAGCGATAAGAATGGCTGCTGCATTGTACTCGAAGCTGCAGGGTATGATCAAAGAGCTGAAGAACTGGAAGATTGAGTCTCCAGCGAACCAACTTTTCGACAAGACTGAACGTTTCTTTACAAAGGCAAGTCATAGGATTACTGAGTGTGCTCCCTTTTTTTTTGTTAGTTCTTTCCTATTCCAGGTAGATGAATTGATCTGAAGAGAATGATTAAAAAACAGATCAGACGAGAGATTGAAACTCTAGACCAGATCAAAGCAGAGGAGGAGAAGAAGTTCAAGCAACATAACATCCATTTCGACTTCAATATCCTTGTCAAGATCAAGGAATTAATGGTTGATATCTCTTCAGGTTGTATGGAACTAGCATTGAAGGTAGGACTAACCTATCAAAACACTTTGGAAACATTGTGATCACTGTTTTGAAACCCTTTTAACCGGAGTCTCTCGGTTTAAACTCACAGGAAAAGAGAGAAGCAAAGATTGCATCGCATGCTACTGCAGAATCAAGAGAGGCAAAGCCGAGCATGAAGAATAAGACTGTTGGATGGGGTAAAATGATGTGGAGGGCATTTCAGTTTGCATACAGAGTTTACACATTTGCTGGCGGACATGACGATCGTGCTGATAAGCTTTCAAGAGAGTTGGGTGAGGAGATCAAACTGATTTTCTCAAAAAACAATGACTCCTGACTTTACCACTCCTCTTACTATGTTTCACCTGAAAATGTCAAGTCCTTTTAGAAGACATTGGAATAGGATAAGTGATTTAGATAACAAAATGTTGTAATCACCAAAAATGTGTTGTAATCTAATGTGTCTCTTCTCACTGAGCCTATAAACAAGAAAGTAGAGTTATATGATGACTGTCATGACAAATGTTTTTCATTATCTCAAAAAAGGCATATGAATTCTTCATTCTCATAAAATAGATCAGTTGTGTTTTTGCCAACTCTTTTTTTACAGCTTCAGAAAGTAAAGATTCAAATTTCAAAACTCCAATATGCTGCGGGCTATCATACACTATATTACATATCGTGAACAGTTAAAAATAGTCATTTGCAAGATGGTAGATTTTCATGTAAACGATGTAAGAGATATATATTTATATTAAAAAAAAAAAATGTCGTCGCGCAAACTTGTATATATATGATTAGTCAAGAAAACTACAAAAGAATGGAGTGTATGAGAAAAAGACAACTAAAACAAACCCTAAGCCGAGACGGACAGTAAAACTCTAAAAGACAGAACTAACGTGCTATGTAATAGTAGCCTTATATCATACATCGATCACCAGAGTTAGTGATCACCCCCCAAAGCATTCCATGTTCCTTCTTTTTGGCAGAAGCTGTACAGAGGTAAAGGAGAATCAAGAATTAATTTGCCCTTTCTGGATCCCTTCTTTACGGTAATTTGCAGGTTTCAATCACTTCCATCACTGCTTTATGTGTCTCCGGAGGGATCATGTTCAGAGTCATGTGAAATGCCTGAACAAACAAAAAACACAATCACTTTAGAGGATCTTGAGATTTCTCCTAGCCTGAATTCGAGTAGCCAAAAGGTGTTAAAGAGGCACATACCACAAATCTTTCCAAGACCGGTACAAGAATTGCGAGATTGCGTTTCGGGAGATAGTCCTTGATTGAGTTGCGTATACTTCTACTGCTAGTGGGTCCAAGAACATGTTTAGTTGCATGAAAAAGTTTAGATGGATTTATGACATATGTACTAAGATTGAAAACAAAAAGTACCTTTCTGTTGAAAGAAAGGCAAGTAGCAGAGCAGAGTATGCCTCCACAATCATCTTTTCCGCTTCCTTTTCGCCTTCTAAAACAGCTTCTTCGTCATCCTGAATATAAAAAGAAACAACAGATTTAATAAATAAATAAATAAGGATCTCTCCAAGCAAACAATAGTGATGCTGCTACTCACCAAGGTGAAAGTAGCCGTCTCATCTTTGGTGTCTGCTGATCCTTGATTGGTAAGAAAGATTGAACATAGTACAGGAATCATTTCCTGTTCATTCTCTTGCAAGCCTTCTGGTTCTGTAATAGGAACACTCGCTGAAGCAAGCCGTGATCTACAAAAATATCAGTTATTTGATTAGAAATACCACACCCGCTGTTATAGACAAAATAGTATGACCGGTTTAGCTTGAATGTATTGAATCAACCACATGGTGGTGTTAATTTTTGACCTCAATACAGCCAACTCTAAAAGGTTAGCGGTAAAAACTGAGATTTTGTTTGTACCTGTTCACTCCATCTTTCTCAACCAAATTTACCAACAAACCCAGGATGGCAACAAGAAAATCTAACTCCTGATCAGTAAGATGTTTGTCTTTCTTCTGATGGGATGATCCCGTCTTTTCCATCTCACTGAAAAGAGGAGATCTGGTGAAAGACGGAAAGTGTCTGGCAATTAGTTCAGCCATGCTTTCCAGTCCTCTGCACCCACCAACTTGTCGACAACCAACAGCGTTATCATTTGTTAGGTTCATCAAAACCTGCAGACAGATAAAAATCAGCTAATTTGTGCTATTCCGGCTAAGAGAACTTCGCCACAGACCAGCAAATAGGGGTTAAAAGACTGTAAGAAACTTACCTTTACTGCTGATAGAAGGCAATCAGATAAAAGACATAGACATTCTTCGTCAATGTCATTTGTACAAGAAGATAGTTGCAGCGATATACTGCAGTCTCTGTTACTTGATTCTTCTTGGGAATTCAACCTATGGTTTGATGATTCTTCTTGGCTCGAGAACAGCTGATACAAACTTTCATCTTTACTTTGTTTGTAGCATCCTTTCTTGTTTTGAGCTCTAGACTTCTTTTGCTTAACGGACACTACGGCCCACTTGGAAGGTTTAGAATCTTCCAAATCAAACGCAAAAGGATCTTGGCTTTCCTCGGGGGAAGCAAAATTTCCATTTCTTTTACAACTTGGTTCTCCAGCTTGACTAGTCCTTGAAGTACTTCTGGCAATGCCACTACCTAATGATGCCAATCTCCCAGCAAATGAACCAGAGATGGTGGAACCGACTTTTGTTTTTGATGTAGTACGATCATTTACTGACACACTGGATTGAGAACCCGACATTGATGTTGGCGACAAATCTAAATGGATTATGGGTTGACTTCTTTGAGATACACTCCTATTCCTCGTGGAGATAGAGCCAACGGTCGAGCATGTATCTGAACTGATTGTCACGACCTCATTGGTAACTGCAAAAGATAGAAGTGACTTAGCATAGAAAAATACAGAGACCAGAGGGGTGATAGAGAGTGAGAGGAGATAGATTCATTTGTGGCTATAAGAATAAAATACCTTTTCTATCTACTCCCGATGTAGAATCACGATTACCACCATTTGAATAGTGAGGATTCACATTGTTCCTGTGAGGATTTGAAAAACCTCCACGTAGGTGAAGACCTAGCCATCAATCCAACCAGCTACCAGGATTAGAGATGATAGAACAAGCAGAAGTCATAATGTGTAACAATTCAAAACAAGACATGGTATCAATTGCGAACCTGAAAGCATCTTGATGACACTTAACATGAGCTCTGTGAAAGACATTCGAGATTCACGAGAACCCAAACACCTCTTAAATCCGAGCAAATGATTCTGACAAACAAAATTAGCGTTACAGTATTATCTCAGACACTGATATATACCACAGCTTGATAACAGCTGATTAACGTCTGAATCTCCAGAATATTGTCATGAATCTAGAAACCAATATACATAAAAGATACCTGGTTGTCTGTGCTGAGGAACGTGGCATTCTCCATGATTTTCATACATTTCAGAAGCAACATTAAACTCTGCTTATGCAGATTATCTTTCTTATCCTGGACGGAAAGTGTGTCGAATTCCACCCAGCGCTGCATATAGACTCAGTGTTAGATTATCTCATTGAATATAACATAATGCAATTGCAAACTGCCAGCAATGACGACAATTAATGCACCAAGGAGAGTATACATGGGATGGTAAAAGATTCTGGTAGATAATCTATAAAATCTATCAATAGATCAGTGTTAATTCGTCAAAAGAGCTTATTCTGAGTTTAAACAAAGTCATCCGCCACAGTATACATACAGAGAAAGCACGTTCACTTAACCCACTTGTCAGCAGTAAATTGGATTGAAAGAAGAATAGACCCTGAGACAACCTAAACAATTACAAAGGTAACAATCTAAGATGCTTTATACAAGTTATCAACGTCCTAGGCAGTCATAGACTATAATTTTCATCTTATTATAGAAGATACTAGTGCAGATGAAAACAAAAACATACAGGTTCACACCTCCATAACAGCGTGACAATCCATAACAACCTCAAGGACTGCATCAAGTCCTCCTAGTTCTCGCAGTTTCTCCTTGAAATTCCCTCCAGTCTTTTTCACAGAACCAGAAGTATCTAGATGGGGGGAAATGAGATAAATTATTAACAATATACAAAAGATCACAATAGAGAAGCAAAATAAATTACTGGAGAGAACAGAAACTTTTCTTCATCTATTAACTAAATCTAGCTAATTCTAAGACGATCTCTGATATAGTTAGCTAGCCCATTACTTCCAACAGAAGAGGCAAAAAGTTCAAATACCATCAAAAGAAATTTTGGATAGGCACGCCCTCTCCATGGCCAATAAAGCTACCCATTTCGTACTTAGCTCAGGCCTTGTTGTTTCAGTTTTATAGCTATCATTCAATCTCATTTCCTTGCAATTAACAAGAAGTTCCTGAACTCTTGAAAGTATATCACTGGAGCTTGGATCAGACGTTTTCGCTGCATCACGTGCTGCATCAACATCCTTAAGTAATGATAAGAGCTTAAATCCTATATTGCGTGGCTTCCCTTCAGTGCTAGTGACAATCACAGGTTTCAACAACTTAATCAGAAACTTGATGCACTTGGGTGACTCCATAAAGTGCTCGTCTTGACCCTGGAATTATGAAAATGAACTTGTAAAGTTATATAAAAAAAAATGTAACATGGTAAACAAGCAAACATATGTCAATGAATCAAAGACATAGTAAACAGCATCTGCAAGTCACTTACATCAGCAGTTAGCACAAAGAAAAGGGTCGCTGCGGCAAGATTGCTTGGTATGTCATCAAGGCTAAGACCCAAAATCGCATCAATAATGGATTGGGAAATCCTGAAACAATAAGAGAAAACAAACGGATCAATTGATGGGCAAATACAAAATATCCAGTCCTTGGTAGAGAATTAGACATCTTCCAAAAACCTTACTTCGAGTAAATCATGATACAACCCCTATTCAGTTATATACATATCCAATCCATTACAAACCTAATCATCCTTTTCAGAGAAAAAATCACAAAGACCAAATCTATAACAAAACCCAGAATACAGAAGAGAGAAACTGAATCCATTGACTTAGTTGTCGAGAAATTTGTACACAAATCGTGCCCTAATCTAGAAAACCTGAAAAATAATGAAAACCCATAACTCAAACAAATCTTTTTCACAAAACCCACATGCCAATTGAGAAAATTTCTCATAATTTGAACAAAATCAAACCCCAAAAGGAATTGAGAAATCGAAAAAATCTAAGAAAAAAGGGCAAAGCATACCCCTGAGCCCTCAAGGAGCGACGCTGGTGTTGAGATGCACAAATCGACAGTAAAGACGACAAGCTTGCTCTTCTGATCCTCAGCTGCTGTCCTTTTCTCAACCCATCAAGCGCGAAGTTAACCTCATCCTCATGCTCCATCAGCTCACCAAACTCCTGAGCTTCGAGCAAAGTGGAGGTAAAAGCAAAAGCCTCACCATTCCTCGCTCTTTTATCCCTCCGTAAGCCTCCAGTCTGTGGATAATCATCTCGAAAAGTTGACCTCGAAGAAGAATGCCAGAGAGAGGAAGACTCTTGACTGGAGAAAGGAAGAAGAGAGTAATCACGAGGTTCGATGTCCGGCGACGAAGAGGAAGAGAGATATTCAGTCTGAGAAACGGTGTCGTTTAGAGAATCGGATAAGGTCCTTGGCATGCCAGGCTTACGGCGGCCGTAGGTTCGCTCCATCATCGCCGAGCTCGTCGTTACGGAGTCGTTGAATTGCAAATTTGGGGGAGATTTTAGGTGAGAAAATCAAAACAAGGGTATTTCGGGAATATACACAACAAAATTATATAAAGTTGCTCGTTAGATCTGTAGCTGAATTAGAGAGCAGCAAACGCGATTGGTCGTTAGTTTTTTTATGAACTGCTTTAAATACAATGTTTAAAAAGAATATTTTTGTTTTAATGTCAAAAAATGTTTTAAAATTTAATAAAACGTTGACAAGCACTAGAGAATGGAAAAAAGAAAAAAAAAATCTCTTTCTATGTGATTTCTTCACAATATGATTTTTGAGGATGTGTAAACTTTCGATTTAGGGGGTTTCAAGTAAGAAAATTACTGTGTTTTAACACGGATTCTAATCACAAAATAATTGTTGCTTAACTCCTTCTTGGATATTATAATTTTCAGATTCTTTTCTTTCATCTAGGATAACTAAACACAGCTATAGAAACAAATTGACATGACGAAATATAACCGTTTTATATACATGATGATACATATTACAATCGAAACCCACATCTTACAATGTTTTGATGTTGTTGTTTTGTTTTTATTAACAAGTTGTTGTTTTTATAAACGATCTAGCTCAATTTTTTTTTTGTTTTTTTTCAACAACGAATTACTTTGGTTTATGGTTGGCTTTCAAACATTATTATGGTTAACTGGTTAAGTTGAGTTGTGTGTGGTTTGGGTTTGATTGGGTAGACTTGAATTTTGTTGCAAACAAAAAAAGAGTTGTGGTTTGGGACTTGGGTTTTGATTGGGTGGGCTTAGAGGTGTTGTTGTTTGGGCTTTGCAATCAAGGTAATAATACCCTTGAATCCTTATGGTAACATGAAATGGTTTACTAGCCTTCACAAAATCACATCCGGTTTTCTTAAGAGTTGCAGACTGAACCACTTACTGCTTTGATTCTTACATGAGCTGGTCTTAGCAACATTCACGGTTTTCATAGATTTTCAAATCATTTAAAATTTACATATTAATAAAATCCCCCTAAAACTATAAGAATCTGTAAACAATTTATAAAAAATTTATGGTTTTAAAATATTCTTCCATAAGAAATTTAAAAATCTTAAAATCTATAAATTAATAGTTTTAAATAACATAACATATTTGTAAATACAAGAATTTTTCTTCTCATTTATGCCAATGATGGTAAGTTCAAAATTTATGCTAGTTGTGGAAACATACATCAGAAAACTCTTCTAAAATATATATATTGAGTAAAAAAATAACTAGTTAAGTGATATGATGATGATACATGGATTTTACTTTTAATCAACAACAATTGAATACCATATATTTTAGTTAAAGTGATATGATGATGATGATAAAGGATTTTACTTTTACAACAATTAAATACCATAGATTTTATTTAAAGTGATATGTTGAGAAGGAAAATAAACTCAATAAATTCGCACCATTTTGCTTTCTCCCTATAAATATATCCATTATACATACATCCACCTCATCAAGATTCACAAAAAAAAAAAAAAAAAAACAAATGGAGACAAGAATGCTTAAGTTGGTCTTCTTCGCGTCGCTTTTAATCACTGCAACGCGTAAGTTCTTCTTTTCTTTTTCGTGGTAATTTGCATGCGAGAGTTTTTTCTTCAGGTTCTTTTAGTCTGGTGAAATTGGAGAAGTTAAGATTGTATAATTATCTATTCTGGTCTTTTCCTAACGATTTCTTCATAAACTTTTAATCAGTGAAATAAGTTTTGTGAAGGACTAATTTCGTTTCTTGGATTCATTTTGATTTATATTTCTCGTTAATTTATGTTTCTTACGGTAAAAAAAAAAAACAGATACGGTAAAAAAAAAAACAGAGTCTTACTATGTTGTTTGTTGATGTCGTGAAATATGTTTTGAATGATCTAAAGTAATGTTACCTATACTTTTTCTAATTTTAATGTAATTTCCTCTTACAAAATTTGGACCAAAAAAAACAGAAAGTAACAACTTATGATGGTTGCAGATTTTTTCATGGGGGCTGAGGCAGGAATAATAGTAAGCAGAAGGTGCAGGACTGTGAAATACTGCGGATTATGGTGCGATGGCTGCAGCAAATGCGAGTGCCTTAATAACTTTTGCACTTGTACCGGCAAGCCTCCACCAGCTACCTCCCTCGTCACCCGAAACCCCTCACCTCAGCCTTCGCCTCTAATTTAATTTTAAACAAGATTTCTAAAAGAAACTACATGTTTTCTTATAGTATTATACAAGATTTTGCAATATGTTTACATGATGTGTGACCTTTGCATTCAAATATTTACAAATAAAAGAACTTCATACATGAGCCTAAGCTTTCTTCTAGTTTTTCATCGGAGCATATCTCCGGAATGTATTTGTAGTCCGCTAAGCGCGGGCGATATAGTGAAACCGTTTCCATCCATGCGGTACGAAGGATGTGCAAGCGGGACTGGTCGATCGGGTATAGGAGGAACCTCGATGTCTCCTTCGAGCATTTTCAATGCATCTAGTATTGTTGGCCTTAAAGCAACCAATACATGAGCGCATAAAATCCCAACTTGCAAGAATCTCTCCATAATCCCTTTAGGATTCGAGATCCCCGAACCCTCGTCTCTCAACAAAGACATGTCAAGAGCTTCCTCTGTTTTTCTGGCTTTCACCAACGACCAAGCCCAATCCGTTATCAGAAACGTGTTTGGCGATCCAGAACTAGATAGATCGAGAGCTTTCCTTCCGCACATTATCTCCAATATAACAACCCCGAAGCTATACACATCGCTTTTTTCGGTTAACTGACCGTAGAGCGCGTACTCGGGAGCCAAATAACCGTGTGTTCCCGCCACTCTGGTAGTGAGATGAGACTCTCCTTCTCTACTCTGTTTAGCTAAACCGAAATCCGCAACCCTCGCTCTCATATCGACATCTAACAATATGTTTGTACCTTTAATATCGCGGTGGTAAATCGCGGGTTTCACACCGTAATGCAAATAAGCCAACCCTTTGGCTACATCCAAAATGATGCTCTTTCTCTGAGGCCAGCTCAATGGCAACTTCTGAGTCTCAACCTTAGGAAACAAGTGATCATCGAGATTTCCATTTGACATGTAATCATAAACAAGATATCTCTGACTCTCAGTATCTTCATCCACCATACTACAACCTCTAAGTGGAACAAGATTCCTATGTTTCAAATTGCTAATGATCTCAACTTCGTTGCGAAACTCTGCATCCCCTTGAAACTCGGATTCTATCACCTTCTTAACCGCGATAACCGATCCATCCGGTAAAACACCTTTGTAAACGAAACCAAACCCGCCTCGACCGATGAAATTCTTCTGAGAGAAATTGTTGGTTGCTTTCTCTAGTTCCTCGATTTTGAACCAGATTGAGCCAGTGTTAGGTCTCCATTTCGGTCTAGACTCTTGATCCTCCCAACCAACTTCTCCCCCTCCTTTAACTGCTCTATTTAACCGGAAATACAGACAAACCAAACCGGCAATAACCAAAGCAGCGAAAATAGCTCCTGTTATGCCTAAACTAAGAGCTAACGTGTGTTTTTTCTTCTTTGAGCTCAATGGAGATCTCAAGCTTAAAGAGAAGAGACAAGACACAGCGTCATCACTCTCAGGTCCATTCTTGTTAACAATACCAGCAGCGTAAAGAACAAGGAAATGGTAACAATAGACACCATGAGAGCTATTACCATCCAAATTAATCAGCTGAGTCTGAACTCTAAATCCAGCCGCCACGCAGGCGTCGCAGCGGGTGAGATCAGTGAGGCCACTGCTACAGGAGGAGTCAAGCGCCGTCGTGGGACCAAGACGAGCGACCCAATCTTGTGTTGTTTGGATTCCGGCACAGGTCTCGTTATTGATGACGAACTGATCCGGATCGAAGCAAACGGAGGTGAGATTCGTAGGGAGAGAGAGTGAATCGAGCTTCTTCTGGAGATCATTGAGGCAAGAGACGGAAGTGGCGAGATTTGGGAGACGGAAGTTGGATGTTTGTTTGAGACGATCAGCTAGAGAGATTCCGATTAGAGATAAGACTGATTGGCAACAATAGGTTTTATTATCGGCTGATTTGTTGTAGCTTTTACAGTTTGTTGTGTTCCATGGGATTCTCAGGACATGGGAGAAGTCTAAAGGACAAGTTGGAGATGGCGATGGAGATTGAGCGGAGGTTGAGATATTTAGGGAGAAGAGGAGGGAAAGAAGAAGAAGAAATAGAAGGTCTGTGGTATTTGGTGGAATCGATTTCGCCATGTTTCTGTTGGATTTTGGTGAAATTGGTGATATGAGTTTGGATTTGTTGTCCATGAAAGTTTGAGAAGGGAACAAAAGTTGGATTCTTTGGGGGTTGGTCAAAGAGGCTGCTTTGATCTATTGACTTTTAGGAAAGAACATGGAAACACAGAGCTTGTCCCTACCTGCAACTGCCAACACTGACGATGAAGAAGATATCATTCTTTTTTTAGTTATGACCACGTGTTTTTTTACTGTCTTGTCGAAAAAAAAAACATGTATTGTAAGAAAAATGAAAAGCAAAACTATATAAAAAAATATAAAATTTAATTGCCTTTAAATGTAGATTTGCATCTACCGACTACCAAACAAATTAATGGAAAAAATCAAAATGATAAGAGAACGAGAAAGTAAAAAAAGTCAACTAAAGATATTGATTAAATTTATTAAAGCGGTTGACAGAAATATATAAATATCAAATTAGACCTTTTTACGTGGAGAGTGTGTACCGCAGAATATTGGAAATGGAAATGGGGATCCACTATTAAGAAGAATAATAACATATGCAATAATAATGCAACATTCCGCTGATCGTTTGCTTTGCTCCTCTCCTGTCAATATGCTTTCACGCACTTTCGATAAGTACAAATATACCACTGCCAAATGTATCCAACTTAAATTTTAAAGTTATAATGGTTATAAACTACATAATCCCTTGAATTGGAAAGTATAAGTGGTGAGTTCAATACTTTGGTTTCAACTTTCAACTTTTCCCTCTTTTTTTTTTTTTTTGCTCATCGAACCGGGTTGATGCTCATTCACTCAGTCCAAGTAAAAATTTATTAAGGGAAACTATTCAAATAAAATAGCGAATAAATTATTTGAAAATATAAAAATTGTATCAATTAATAAAAAAAAATTAAGAAGAGAAACAGAATTTTCCTAATAAAAGCCCCAAACAACTCGGCTCTTCGTCTGTCTGGTAATCTAATTCCTCCAACACACAGAGACAAGTTTCCTAATCTCTCCCTCTCTGTTTTTCTCTTTCCGCCATTTTTTCCCGATCATCATCTTCTTCTTCTGGGTGTAATGGGGACTCCTCGGTCGCCGGCGACAGATTTCTTCGGAATATCCAAGACAGCATGCAAAGCATACAAATCCCTCGTCACCAAATTGCATCCTCTTTCTTCTCATCGCAAATCCGAATCCCACTCCGACGCCGATTCCGTACGTCTTTGTCTTCTCTTTCGCACTTTTCAGCTCAATATAAATGTGATGATTAACGCAATATGCTGATCATCATTTCATTTACGTTTTCTATCAATAATTTTTCTTGAACACAAAATTGTTTCTATAGGCCAAACGGTTTTCGAACTATCTTATTTTTCGTTATGGTGTTTTTTTTTCCTTCTCATTGGAAGATTGTTTGTACAAAATGAGCTACTTAGAATATGAAACTCTGTTGTTTGACAAAAAAAAAAAAAAAAAAAAGAATATGAAACTCTGTTTCCCAAACTGGATTACATTTTTTTTTTTTTTTCAAATTCCAATCATTCAAGATCGTGAGAATGTAATGGTTAAATCGTTTGTGACATTTTATAGGCAATCAACCGGAGATATCTGGAAGAGAAATTTGCGGAGGAGGATGATCTAATTGCTGCTAGGAGAGGTCTCCGGCTACAGAGCATGGACGATAGCTCCGTCTTCAAACGACGATCATCTCTGTTATCAAACTCCAGTAGCCGCCGCAGCCACACGTCTCAAGCTCGACCAACCTACCTCTCCAACTCCGCTTCTTCAAACCGCCGATCTGCTTTCTCAAGAAGCACTAGCCGTAGAGACGACGGAGGCAGCAGCCACGGAGTAGGAAGAAGCCACGGTCTGAAATCACGACCGGTCTCAAACAACGCGAGCCCTTTGACGTCACCTTTCACAAGCCCTAGAGGGAAAGATCAAACCTTAGGTGATTTATTTGGTCCCGCACATGGACTATCGTCTCCTACAAGCAATAGCCCGATAAATGGCTTGAAACAACAATCTTCTCCGTCGTCGATTTCTAAAAGCGGTAGCAAGAGAGATAAAGATGAAAGAGGCTCAGCGACGTCGACGTCTGTGCCGTATTCGAAGAGCAAGAGCACGAGACAATCCGAGAAGGAGACAATGGCAAAAAGTATAAGCCGGAGGAGCACAACGCCGATAGTCTTTTCACAGTCAACACCGCCGAAAAAACCGCCGGCTGTAGAGAAAAAGCTTGAGTGTACGTTGGAAGAACTCTGCCATGGCGGAGTCAAGAACATCAAGATCACTAGAGACATCATCACCGATGAAGGGTTTGTCACTTTGCTCATACTCTTTAAACATTTATATATATATATATATATATCTGCCTTGTCGCTTGTTTTACTCTACGAATCATTCATTATGATTTGATATGAACAGATTGATTAAGCAGCAAGAAGAAACGTTAAGAGTGAATATAAAACCGGGATGGAAGAAAGGGACGAAGATAACATTTGAAGGAGTAGGGAATGAAAAACCGGGTTATCTACCAGAAGATATCACATTCGTAGTTGAAGAAAAGAGACACCCTTTGTTCAAAAGACGTGGAGATGACTTAGAGATAGCGGTTGAGATTCCTCTTCTAAAGGCTTTAACGGGATGTAAACTCTCTGTGCCACTATTGAGCGGTGAATCAATGTCGATATCTGTAGGAGATGTGATCTTCCACGGATTTGAAAAGGCGATTAAAGGTCAAGGTTTGCCAAATGCTAAAGAAGAAGGCAAACGTGGGGATTTGAGAATAACGTTTCTAGTGAATTTCCCGGAAAAGTTGAGTGAAGAACAACGATCAATGGCTTATGAGGTTTTGAAAGATTGTTCTTGGGCATAAAGGTTTATTATATATATATATATGATTCTGGTTTCTTCATGCCTTTCACTTTTTCTTCTTCTTTGTATATACGTTTTCTACGACTTGAGGCTTTGCTGCGTTAAAAGTTATGATTCGTTGACACTTAGGCTTATCTTATATATTTCATTTACATTTATTGATAGTTTGGCAATTCTTAGTGGCTGACTTTAACATGTTTTGACAAACAATAGGTTTCTTATAGATTGATTGTCAATTCATTCAAATATTAGAAGGTACATAAGTTTTTTAAAATCTATGGCATCCCAAAGGAATTCATAAGTCTAGTTAGTCAATATATATTAAATTTACAAGAGAATATTTAAAGACCGCATAGCGCAGTGGATTAGCGCGTCTGACTTCGGATCAGAAGGTCGTGGGTTCGACTCCCACTGTGGTCGCGTTTCTAAAGAAATTTTGCTTTTAATGTTTTATAGGAAATATTGCTTTCTTTTGCATGAACCGAGTATCACTGAAACAACAATCGATAGACTCTTAGCACTTGGTAGATTGGTCTCAATATCTTTAGTATTTCACTACAACAGTCGCTTGCTTCACCTCATATAGTCATTTCATATATATAAAATGGACAACGTATACATTAGGTACTTACATCATAGCATAATAATGAAAAGAAAGCCCTTCTTTATGAACAAAGAAAGATGCATGAACTTGTCCCTAATGTGCCTGAAACTCCATAGAACCTTTTATTTCGACACTTACACAACGGTCACAGAAGTTTCAGCATTTTCAGTCTTCCTTCATGCTCTGCATCCAACTTCGGGGGAGTGTAACTTCCATGAAGATCCTCCACAATGTACTCCTTTGTTAGCTCTCTCTTGGTGAGGATATGGTAATGTCTCTGCCATATCCTTTGAATAGCCATAGTTGCAGCAAGAAACCCATAAGCTAAACCAAGAGTGGCGAAGATGACGACAAAGATAACAACAAGAGCGAAACAAGCTTCCATTGAAGCAGGGAAACAATCCAAGACACCCCATCCGTAACAGCAGTTCTGGCATCCAGCCATCCTCGGGTCATTACCGTTGAGAGATGAACAATGTAGAATGATTCCAAGAAACCCAGTCAGCACAAAGAAGGATACAACTCCTGAGATTCATGATACACCAAATGTTTAAACGCGTATTAGGATTCTAGATCTGCGGTATTCCAAAGGAATTGAATAGTTATGAAAGATTCGGGATTACCAATGCAGTAGTAAAACGGGATGGGATGTTTTGACAATATACGATCCCAATCATCGTTGAAAGAGTTGCGAAACTCTCCATCTTTGTCCATCATATATGCAAATCCGGCCATCACAGCGATAACCTAGAATGTCAACATTCTTCTTCTTTTCAGATGTCGAAAAGTTTCAGTATCCCTAAGATTCTTACTGATAAATTCTTTCATATTTCAGACAATCTCAATGGCAAGTCAAGAAAACAAAAGACAAGTCACAGTGAGCAAAATGAACAATTTAACAATCATCAAGTTCCATTGTCAATTTGCATGCACCCACCATGTGAAATTGCAGAGTGACCACTGACCAGGTCAAGATTCGAATCTAGATTCACTTTGTGACCCAGATAATGACAACAGACAAAAATATCTTCTTATTATATACTTTATCATCCTCATGAAAACTGCAGTTATAAGAGCTATATGAAGAGAAGCTGAGAAAGAGAAAGAGAGAGATAATACTCACAGTTTGAACAGCGAAGAATACCAAAAGCACATCTCTTGCGACAAAGAGTCTGAATTTAGCTTTTCGACGCCAAGAGTTATTATCCTCAAAAGGTTCAATACGGAGATGAAACTGAGCTTTGCAGGTAGTGCAGTGAGAGAAAGCAAAACCTTCTTTAACCGAACGCCAATGATCGAGACATGACCGATGCACAAATTGTTGAGTGCCTTTACACATACACGGTGATATCAATTCATCTCCTAACAATTCGCTATCGTTCTCTAGACAAATACGACAGCAAGGAGCTGAGGAAGCATCGTTCTCCAAATCTTCAACCTTTATCTCATCGGAACTTCCTGTCACCACATACGCAGAAGGAGACGCCGAAGAAGAAGAAGAATTGGTGTGATTTCCCAATAATGGAGCGGAATCACTTAGCTTTTGTGAATCCAGTGGCTGCAATTGTACTTCACCTTGCATCATTGATTATTAGCCCTAAATTTCAGAGGAATAAAATTCTATGGGTGGAAATCAATCGGTGAGATCAGAGGAAGAAAGATTCCAATCGAATTGAAGATATTAGGGTCTCTGAATTTTTGATCGGCCGGCAAAAAAAAACGTGCGAAGATGTGAGAAGATTATAGAAGTGAAGGAGAGGCAAAACTGGGGAAGGTCAATGTGAGAGAGGAAAAAAAAAAAGCTTCTTTATTTCGGGAAATGAAAGAGATAAATAAAGAGGGTTAAAAAAAAGCAAATGGGGTGAGAGAGACTCGAACTCTCGACCTCAGGATCGCTCAGTAGCTATGAGACCTACGCGCTAGCCAACTGCGCCACCACCCCCACATGTTTATCGATGTGGAAGTGTAATATTTGTCATATTAAAATTTGATTGGTCAAATCTACAAATCCTAGTTAAAGCTTTCTTGAGTTACAAGTAACTTCTAGTATTAAGTTATTAACCGATGTTTATTAGAAGATTAAACGGAATCAAAACTCAAATCGAATAGTGGTTCAAACCGTTGCAGTGGCCGGTCAAGTCCGGTTTTCTTTTTCTGCATTATTTAATTAACGACTTTGAGACAAAGCACATGAGATGCATTAATGGATGCAATGAATAAAGAAAGAGAGACCGTTGGAGAAGACGAGGAAGCAACCATGTGCAGCGGTTTCTACTTGGTGCAGCATTCCATGAGCTTTCTCTTCTTTGACTATATATTTTTTTTAAACATTTTAAATGAAGAGTGAAAAAGCTAAACTTTATTATTCACTCGCAATCATAGATGCAGATCGATTCTCTATTTTTCTCGGGAGGCGAAAATTTTCTCGCTATTTTCCCGGAAAGTCTCCACTCCGGAGATGGAACATATGATGAAAGAAGGGAGGTCTCTAGCAGAGACACCGACTTACTCTGTTGCTTCGGTTGTTACTGTTTTGGTTTTTGTTTGCTTTCTCGTAGAACGCGCCATCTACAGATTTGGAAAGGTGAGCTTTCTCTACTCTTATGTCTACTAAGTGTTTGTTGAAATGCTCAGCTCGAAAACATGAGTGTGAGCAAAATAGTTTTATGAATTCTCCTCTTGCTCTCCTTGATGCGTGAGAAGAAAATGTTTTATCTGATGATGGGTCCTAGAAAAGTGAGAATTTTATGGTTTGAAATGTTTATTCTTGGGGATTTGTGTTTTTTCTTGCTACATGTTTATTCTTGGTGATTTGTGTTTATCCTTCCTTTATGTTCTCACTTTAAGGAAAGCCATTATTACATAATGATTATTTAACTGGACAAGAAAGTGTTTCATGTTAGATGAAGATGAGGCGCTAATTTTATGTTCTTTTTCTTGTTTCAGTGGTTAAAGAAAACTAGAAGAAAGGCACTTTTCACTTCGCTGGAGAAGATGAAAGAAGGTATGTCAAATAGACCGGTGGTGAAGTCATGCAGAGTTGTGGTGCTTATAAAATTGTGCTGGAGACAGTAAAGATGCCTTCTTCTTTTTCGTATGATTTTGACTTTTTAAACTTTCTTGGTAGAGTTAATGTTGCTGGGACTTATATCACTGCTGTTGTCACAAAGCGCGAGATGGATTTCAGAAATCTGTGTAAACTCTTCCCTTTTCAACAGTAAATTCTACATTTGCTCTGAAGAGGACTATGGAATCCATAAGAAAGTTCTTCTGGAACACTCCTCTTCTACAAACAAGACTTCCTTACCTCATCATGGAATACTTGGAGCCTCTCATCAATGTGGTCATGTAAATGTCTAGTTATCTATAGACTAAATGTCTCTTTCCCCATTTACCTTTAAGGACATATTGCTGAACTGTATCTTGGATCCATTGTCAGGGCCGTGAACCATTTGTGTCATATGAGGGTCTCGAGCAGCTCCTGAGATTCTTATTTGTCCTGGGTATCACTCATGTTCTGTACAGTGGCATTGCCATTGGTTTAGCCATGAGCAAGGTACACATTCTAGCTCCTGAGTGCTACATCTTTTCTTGGGTATTTCTATGTTTCTCGGGAAGGACTACACATACTTGCTATGACCTTCATCCTTCTGTTTAGAGAATGTAGAGAACCCTTATGATCAGATATTTTGTGCTCTTAAGTATATGCCAACCCATTTGATCTTCAATCTTAAAATAGAGGAAAACCTTGTACAAGCAAACCTTGGATATTCTCTTTTGTGTACAAAGATTGTTGTTGTGCAGACTAGCAGAAAACGGTACAATCAGAACCAGTGTTTTATTTTTATGATGTAACACAGATTTACAGTTGGAGAAAATGGGAAGCCCAAGCGATTGTAATGGCTGAAGCAGAAATCCATGGTAAATGACATAACTTTTCTGTTTCTCTCCAAGTAAAATTTTCTATGTTTAGTTGATGGATCTCATCTCAGAAACTATGTTATCTTTGGAACTCACTTGAGCCGTGGAGATGCTTTTATGCAGCTTTGCAATTCTCTCTTCTTCTTGACTATCGAGTCAAATCCAGTGAACTAGCTATTATATTTTCAACTTCTTATATATCCTCTCTTCTTGAATTTGTTCAATAGCAAAGAAGAAGAAAGTGATGAAGCGGCAGTCTACATTTGTTTTCCATCATGCTTCTCATCCTTGGAGTAACAATCGTTTTCTAATCTGGATGGTAACTCTCCTCTCTCCATGCTTTTACCTTAAATTGCATACTTTTCAATATTTTGATGTCTCCAGCTGTGATCATTCTTGATACAGATACTTCTTTAAGTATAGAACTGCAAGACTAGTAAAAGAACATTGTTAAGAGAAAGAACAAAGACAATTACTTGTTTCTCCAGAATCTTTAGAATATATGTTTGTTATTGCAGCTTTGTTTCCTGCGACAGTTTAGAGGCTCCATACGGAAGTCTGACTACTTTGCGCTTCGGTTAGGTTTCCTCACTGTGAGTATCTTTTTTCTTGCTATTTTCTCTTTCCATACCAAACATAAAAGATAAAATTTATGTTTGGTCTTAGATTGTGAAGGTTCGTATTGTTATTTTCAGACTTCTCGTCGGATCTGGTAGCTGGCCTGATTATTATACTGAATTCGTTATTTATTACTTTGAAAATTCAGAAACATAACTTGCCATTTACATACAACTTCCATATGTATATGGTACGGAGCATGGAAGATGAATTTCATGGCATTGTTGGAATCAGGTATACATTTCTTTGAATTTATCTAAGGCTCTTTGACTCAACTATGATAGTAAGATTTCGTAAGGCAATTACAGAATGGGACTGATGAATGTTTCTTGATGAATCAACAGCTGGCCGCTTTGGGTTTATGCTATAGTATGTATCTGCATAAATGTTCATGGTAACTTATCTTTTATGTAGATAAAAGTGAATTCCATTTTCTATCTCCAAATTTAAGTTTTATCTTTACTAATTCGATGATTTCATTGCAGGCCTGAATATGTACTTTTGGTTATCATTCATCCCTGCCATTGTAAGTAAACAAAGCAAGAGTAAACTAGTAGAAAGATTGAAACTCACAATAGGCATTAACACTCAAAGCATGTGTTTGTATTTGTTGTTAAGCTTGTCATGTTAGTTGGAACTAAACTTGAGCACGTTGTATCAAAGCTTGCTCTCGAGGTTAAGGAGCAGCAGACAGGCACATCTGGTGGGGGTCAAGTGAAACCACGCGATGGACTTTTCTGGTTTGGGAAACCAGAAATTCTGTTACGGTTGATACAATTTATCATTTTTCAGGTAAGCAAAAGGATTCTTTCTCAATTCTACAAGCCCTGATTCTTGTTTAGTCACAGATATGATCGTTATATATTTCCTGCTTACGCAGAATGCATTTGAGATGGCAACATTCATCTGGTTCTTGGTAAGACCACCTTATACAATACCTGCATCAATACTTAATATCCGCTATGCAAACTTTTTCAGTTTACTTGAGAGAATTTTTGATTTCATGTATCAGTGGGGAATCAAGGAAAGATCTTGCTTCATGAAGAACCACGTGATGATATCGAGCCGCCTAGTTTCTGGGTGCGTTTCAAAGACATAACAATCTCGCAGCAACCCGCTGTCTCTAATGATATTATTTGTGGTGAATGCAGGGTTCTTGTTCAGTTCTGGTGCAGTTATGGCACTGTGCCTCTCAATGTAATCGTCACTCAGGTTCGTCTAAACATCTACAAGTTCTATAATCTTAAGCCTACCCAGGTATATGACTAAACATGCTTAATCAAAATTTCTCTGTATTCACCTGAATCTGATTAGATGGGATCTCGGCACAAGAAAGCTGTGATAGCAGAGAGTGTAAGAGACTCACTTCACAGTTGGTGCAAGAGAGTGAAAGCAAGGTCTAAGCACGCGAGATCAGTGTGTTCCCTGGACACAGCAACAATAGACGAGAGAGACGAGATGACAGTGGGGACATTGTCGAGGAGTTCGTCGATGACTTCACTGAATCAGATAACCATAAACTCGACAGACCAAGCAGAATCGATATTCGGAGCAGCAGCTTCATCGAGTAGTCCTCAAGATGAATACACGTCGAGGGTGGAAGAATATCTGTCTGAAACATACAATAACATAGGTTCGATGCAGCCATTAAACGATGAGATTGAGATAGAGATAGAAAGTGAAGAAGATAATGGAAGGAGAGAAAGTGGGAGTGAAGAGAATAGTCATGGTGATGCTGAAGAAACACTTATGGAGTTGTTTAGGAGGACTTGATCTTTGTTTCTTCTTGGTAATGTTGTAATTACTTGACATCCATAAGCTACTTTAACAAAGTAAAATTACTCTTTTGTTAATCCTTATAAAACCAGAGTGTGTATGTATGTTATTTATTAGTTTGACACCCAAAAAAAAAAAAAAAAAGTGATATATTAATGTGTAAATTAACTAATGATGAGAACATATCTTGTGATGGTGGTGGTAATCTGCGGATAAAGCGAATGAGACGTTTTGGGCCAAAGGGGCCAGGCCCATTAGACAACAAAGTAGCCGTTGGTGAGTGTTTTTGTACGTAACAAACTCTGTAACAGTACGGAAAATGGAGCATGAAAAGAAAAGAAAGAAAATAGTGTTAATATTTTGCAAAAGGCGGTTACATTTTTGCGTGTTAGTGTGACAGAGATTAAGAGAATAGACTGGAGAGAGAGAGAGGAATCGAGACTGATGAAAATGGAGAATCTGGGGCTAGGGTTTTGGGGGATTGCGTTGTTCTTACTCGGAAGCTTGATCGACGCAGCTGACGGATCGATTCACGAGTACAAGAACGAAGGCTTCAGGAAAATAGCAAATGCTCGCTACTTCAATGGTGGAAACGAAGTTCTCTACGCTTCTGAGTTTCTGGATGTTCATGCTTCTTCTCCTCTCAAGGGAAAGTCCTTCATCAGGTACTTAACTTCATATATCTTCTTAATTTTCTCCTCGTTACTAGATTTTGAGGGACATTACAAGATTCACATATGAGCTTGAAGATCTAGGTTACTGCTTCCTAGACGATACTGGATTTTGGGAGTTTTCTTATAGTGTTTCCATGGACATTCTTCTAGATTTGGTTTACTCATTCTTAGCTACTGGATTTTGTGCTTTTTGTTGTATAGCCTTTCCAAGTTACATTCAAGATTTATATATATATCTGAGCCTTGTAGATTTGTATTATTGTTTTGTTATTTGTCGACTGGGGATTTTTATTATATCTTCTGGTTCTTCCTTGTTGTTATGTGTAGGTTTGATGATATCTCTTTTGTAAGAACCAAAGAATCTGCTCGCAAGCAGAATTACACTCAGCCAACTGCAGGATTGGTGGAAGCCATACTGTTTGAGGAGAAGCAGAAATATAGAGTTGGTGGATCTCTTTTCAAAACTGAGGATATGTGCTGTACACCAAAACTTGCACATGCTGGTTCCTGCAATCTTGGGGAATTTTTAATCAGTGCAGATCCTAATGATCCTGAGTGGCCTAAACGGATTCCCACTTTTTTCAGAAAGGGTCAGGAAGAAGTAAAGATGTCTCCCGAAGCTGTTGCCATTACCAAAACTGGATTTTACACTCTTTACTTCATGACATGTGATCCTGAACTGGATGGAACCAAAATCAGAGGAAGAACGGTTTGGAAGAATCCATATGGCTATTTACCAGGAGAGAAAGCTCCTTTCAAGACATTCTATGCCATCATGTTTTGGGCTTATGTTCTGCTTGCCTTAGCCTGGTTTCCGGTGTTTATTCAGCATTGGAATCATAGAATCCAGTTGCACTCTCACATTACATTGGTAATCGTTTTTGCCATGTGTGAATTAGCTTTCCGGTACGTTGAATTCACCAATGTCAACTCAACTGGCATGAGCACTATGAGTGATACCTTTTGGGCAGTAACTTTTTCTTCCTTGAGGATGACATTGTCACGTCTTCTTCTTTTGGTCATCTCTTCGGGATATGGGGTTGTGAAGCCCGTTGTTGGTGGTATAACATGGAGGATGTTTCTTCTTGGCCTCCTTTGTTTTTTCCTACAAGAAGCTCACGAATGGGCTGAACATCTTGGACCTTTTTTCGAACTGACAATATGGTTTTCTTGGGCTATTGTGGAAACGTTCTTTGTTCATTGGATTTTCAGGTCCTTGTGGAATACCCTTAAGATGCTTAAGGTAAGAAGTTTACTAGTATAATTGTATTCATTTTATTACTTATATAGCAGATTAGAGGGACTACTTTGGCACATGTTTATTTTTTACGGAAACTCCTACTAACTGTTGAAAGGTTACTGCTCATGAAGCCCTGCTTATCATATATTTTTTTCTTTCTTTCTTTTGTAGCAGGCTAAGACAAACATGGCTAAGCTACAATTCTATAGGATGTTTGCAATTGCACTTGTGTTTTTGATGGTGTTTAACATTGCCTTGATTCAAGTGAAGGTAAACAGTTGACCAGTCCAATGACAAGTCTAGTAAATAATTTAAAAATCATAGGAGTGTGTATCTGAGATCATATATATCTTTGTTGTTTGATCAGTTACTTGCTGTAGACAACCCTCAGAGTGAGTTTTGGTGGATCATGCCAGCTTGTTGGCATATACTTGCTTATGCTCTGCTGCTACTCATATGCCTCTTTTGGGCTCCATCTGACAAGCCTACAAGGTAATATCAGTTTTTGTCTTTCCTTTAGTATCAATTAAGTAATGAATGGAACTGGTATATACATGATCCTCTCAGCTGACCATTGAGTTCTCTGGAAATACCGTTAAAAACTGTGGATCACATCACAAACGCAAAGAAAGTGTGTGCACAAACTGCCTTAATGTATATAGCGGTTTGAAAATGCAGGTACCTATACATAGCTGAAATGGAGGAGAAACAGAAAGAAGGTGGGATGAAGTCCAAAGATGGAATGATGACGACTACAGATAAGAATGCGGAGAGGGAAAGGAAGAGTCCTTTGGAAATATTTCTTATCCTGTTTGGGAATATACAAGAGGAGATGTAAGAGTTACATCAAGCTGCTTCCTAATCATCCTTTTCTTAACCTACTGGTTTTAATGTATTTGAGTTTCTTCTTAATCAGACTTGTTTTAATAGGTTTCTTCTGTTTCATAAACTTGTTGGTAGTTTGTATATTTGGACATAATTGCAATCATTCTGTCTTCCATTAAAAGTGTTTTTCTAACATACCCAATGAAATAAGCATTCTAAAATGTGGATTATCAATGCATTAGCATTTTATTATATCTACAATCCAAAAGGTAGTAGTAGTACATGTGTATAATTAATTACACTATTGTTTGCCCATGGTTTTTTTTTTTTTTTGTTTTGACTTTTTGTTTGTGTTTTACTAACATTTGAAGCATAAAAAAGGAATAACGCGAAAATGTCGACATAATAAACAAGTATAGACAAGAAAAAGAAACTGAGTTCGTATCGCGTCAATCTCTAACCGCCACGGAGCGAGCCGTTCGTAACTGCAACGTCCTGACAATGTCGACACTCTTTCTCCAAGTTGCTTCCTTTTCGATTTCTCCTATTCTTTATAGTCATAGAGCCGCTTTCTTCTCCTTGATCCCGAGGAATAAGATTCTCTTAAAATCCCATGATCATCTTCGATGTTAGTCATCTCCTCTTCCTCTCTCAAATTTATTTTTACCGGATTTATCATTTTCTGATTGTGGATTCTGATTTCTCTTGCCTCTTAGGTTCTTTGGAAATTGTTTCCTCTTTACTTGTTTGGATCAGGAAGAGATTCTGTCTCAGGTATTTCATCGAACACTTACCCTACAATTCTAGTGACGTTCTCCTATGATTTAGATGTTGAATTTTTCTATATTGGCTGAGTAATTTAGTGAAATGAAATGAGGATTTGCCATTGATTGATATATTCTCAAACTGTAAATTGTTCTGATTTGTGTTATCTATTGCTATATGGACCACCATGGAAACACCAAAAAAAGAGTCCATTTTGCAGATAATTCCCGAGACTATGGCTTCTTCTTCTTCTAAAATCCTCTGTGATGCCGGCGAATCAGACCTCTGTCGAGACGATTCAGCTGCATTTCTACTCAAATTTGTAGCCATTGCCTCCATTCTTATAGCTGGAGCTGCTGGTGTATCTATACCTCTCATTGGTAGGAACCGACGGTTCCTTCAAACCGAAGGAAATCTCTTTGTAGCTGCTAAAGCCTTTGCAGCTGGTGTCATACTCGCCACTGGCTTTGTCCATATGCTTGCAGGCGGCACTGAAGCTCTGAGTAATCCGTGTTTACCGGATTATCCGTGGTCTAAGTTTCCCTTTCCCGGGTTCTTTGCGATGGTGGCTGCTTTAGTCACTCTGCTTGTGGATTTCATGGGGACACAGTACTATGAGAGGAAGCAAGAGTGGAATGAGTCTGCTAGTGAAGCAGCCGTTGTTGAGTCTGGTCGTGAAGAGACATCTGTTGTTCCTGTGGAAAGAGTTAACGATAATAAAGTGTTTGGTGAAGAAGATGGTGGAGGGATTCACATTGTTGGCATTCGTGCTCATGCTGCTCACCATAGACATAGTCACTCTAATGGCCTTGGTACATGCGATGGACCTGCTCACGGACATGGGCATGGGCATGTGCACGGAAGTTCAGATGTCGAAAATGGAGCTAGGCATGTTGTTGTTTCTCAGGTGTAAATCTCTTGCCACTTCTTGCGTATTGTGATTCATTTATCAAAGTAAAAACTAGTGTGTGCGTTTGTGTTTGTGTTAGGATTGGGGTATAAGTCGTATACTAGTCCTTCTCTTTTCCAGTGTGGGAGCTATACATACTTATCTCCCCGTTTTTATTGAATTTGCAGATATTGGAGCTTGGGATTGTGTCACACTCAATCATTATCGGTTTATCCCTCGGGGTATCACAGTCTCCATGCACAATCAGGCCTCTCATTGCAGCTCTATCATTTCACCAGTTCTTTGAAGGATTTGCACTTGGAGGCTGCATCTCTCAGGCACAGTTCAGGAACAAATCAGCGACCATAATGGCTTGCTTCTTCGCACTAACCACACCAGTAGGGATCGGGATTGGAACCGCAGTGGCATCATCTTTCAACTCGCATAGTCCTGGAGCTTTGGTTACTGAGGGGATACTCGACTCACTCTCTGCTGGGATTCTGGTGTACATGGCTCTGGTGGACCTCATCGCAGCTGATTTTCTAAGCAAGAGGATGAGCTGTAATATGAGGCTTCAAGTTGTGTCTTATGTAATGTTGTTCCTTGGAGCTGGACTTATGTCCGCACTCGCCATTTGGGCTTAGCTCTTAGCCTCTTACATATTTATCTCTTGTAGAATAAAATAATATACATTCTCGCAACTTCATAATTTTTGCCTTGATTCATATGATGATGATGATGATATAAGAAATAGAGGAACATGTTATAACGACTAATTTTAAATTAAGAAACGGAAGGAAATATTGAAATTTGTTATCCATTGATCTTATAAGATTAGCGAAGTAACAAGAGAGAGAGATAACTTATACAAGAAGCTTTGACTCATTTGATGAAATTTATTAAAACTTAAACAATGGCTTCTTCTTTGTGGGTTTCGATGACGACATCAGAAGTCGGGTAAGCCACACAGGTTAAGACGTAGCCTTCGCCCATCTGCTCATCGTCTAAGAAGCTCTGGTCCGACTGGTCAACGGAGCCGGAGACGACAAACCCGGCGCAACTTGAGCAAGATCCGGCACGGCATGAGTACGGCAAATCGATTCCGGCCTCCTCGGCGGCATCGAGGACGTAGACGTCTTCCTCGCACTCAATCTCCTGTTCTCCTTCTGGTGTGATGAACTTGACCTTGTAAGTAGCCATGGCGGTGACGCGGCCGCCGCGTGCGGTGGAGGATTTGAGGCCGAAGAGGGATTGTGTGTTGGCAGACGGGAGAGATCTGAGGCTGATTGGAGTCTGTTGACGGCGGAGGAAAGAGGTGCTTACGATAGCGCTGGAGAGAGCAGTGGCAGCCATTGTTGATAGATGATGATACTTCTTCTTTCTCTGTAGGTAGGTGTGGCGAGTGTGTGGCTTTGTTAAAATGGCGTAGAAGATAGAGAGGGAGAGAGGGATTATAAGGAGGTATATCTGCCACGTGGCGTACAATGTGTGGATTCTTGCGTTATCCTTTTGGTGATTGTCTCTGTGTCTCTGTTATACAATTGTGCACTCATTCGCTGGTGAGAGTAAATATGTGGTTTGGACTTGGGACAAGTCACCCACCCATCAGAATATGGGACTAGGAAGATTCTAGGCCTGTTTTGGTTCTAAATCCTTCTTATTAACAAATGGCTGATATGCTTCAAATTTTTATTTGTATTTCCATTTTATCACTCACCAAACATTACTAACAAATATAACCTTGCACAATCTGCATGTCGAGCTATTTTTATCTCCATTAATTTATGTTATCCCTTGTGCACTTTTATTGGTCGCAGGTCCCACTAAGTTTTCAGACTGCATCAATGCATGTAATTTTCGTTGAAAATGTTAAAGTCAAAAATTTCAACCAAAGAGAAACCAAATTAAACTCAAACCCATGCACGAGAGTTAACCAATGAAACTTGTATCCTCTGACCAATGAAACTATCCTACAAGACCACACATTTCTGGGATGCATGTAAGCAAGAAAGCAATCAAATAGAAAAATCTAATAATGTTGTTCAATGATCTAAGTGGAGTGAAGTAAACAAAAAGATTACAGGTAGGTAAGTAGTAGTAGTATAGTACACCCACTCAATTCTAATCTAAAGATAACAATTCACTTACCAAAAAGAGGGAAACAAATAAGAAGAAAAAGAAGATGATGAAGAGACTAAATGCCCCCAATTGAAGAAATATATATATATATATATGTTCCACCTTCCTCCCTCTCAATTTCTCTCAATTTCTCCTTCTCTCTACTGTGATTATATAATATATAAACCCCATATGAAGCTTCCTTCTAACTGGATTTGTTTTCTCATTTTTTTCGGTTACCTCTTCTAGTCGCACTTGATGTTTCTGTAGATCCTCCTTACAAACAGATTTGATCCCAAGTATCCAACAGCTCCTGCAAGATTTTCACAAGATGAATATTTTAGTCAAGTCTCAGTAACGCCAATATCTAGATTGAAGAGAGTGAGAGCTCACCGCATAGAATTCCAAGGCCTAGACAGAACATCATGGTGTATCCAAAGTAGAAGCTTGTCTGAAAGAATCCAGACATCTTGGTCTTCACGTAGTAGTAATAGATGGAGTATAAGTAGACATACACAGCTGTTGAAGCAGCAGAGAAAAAGGATGTCCATTGCCAGTGATAGTTCTCTGCATTCAGCAGGAAATATGTTCCCACTATTGTCACACAGACCGTCACTATGACCAGTATCACAAAAACCAGCAGCATGAATCCATACACATAGTAGACCTATCAAACCAAAACCAAAATTAAAAAGAAGAAGAGAAACTTTCAGTGGGCTTGTCAAATCTGTAGTTGCGTTGTTATTAGTATAATAAGCAAAGATACAATCGGTCTATCTGAAGAAGTTCGGCTGCTCAAACTTTAGCCATAGGTTTACTATAACTAGCCTAGGTCTTAATGTAGCAGATTGTAACTGTTGTGAGTTGGTTAGAGAACAGTTAGTGAGGGGCAAAATTTTACAGGTTTTGGTCGAGAGTTGAGAGCCTCTCGTTAATCAATCTCTCTAGTTTGGTCGACAATTGGAACAAAAATTGGCAGTTTCATAGCTTTGTTCTTATCAAGGCAACTACCCTTACCTTGTAATTCCAGAAGGATGTGAAGACAAAGTACATCTCAATGAAGATGCTTCCAAAGGGTAGCAAACCTCCCATCAGGGAGACAACTGATGGAGTCAAGTACCATTTTTTCTCAGGGATTGGACGAGGAATGGTCTTCACACGGCATGGATTGTTTGGAGCACCGCTCCAGTTTCTTCCAACGACCGTCCCGAGGAGGGCTAAGGGGAAGGAAATGAAACCCCAAATTACAAACACGACCACCATTGTCCCAAAAGGAATAGCCGCAAGAGATCCATAGAATATGGCAATTGTGTTCAGGAGAAAGCCAATTCCAAAGCACAAAAAGGGGAAGAGAGAAGCTGTGAGGACCATGCACTTGATCCAATGTTTACCTGAACAAACCAGGCATTAAAATAAATGAAATATTCAAAAGGGAAAAAAACACTAAAGAGATCCGCCAAGAAGAGTAATTCATACCCCCACTTCTTGAGTACATTCCACCACTCACGTAACCAGAGACAAAGGAAGTCAAAGCGTAGCAAACTATGAAAGTTGTGACGATTGCTCCTCTCCTGAAATAATTAGAACACAAAGTGAGTACAATAAGAAAAGCTGAGGCCTGCTTCCAAATACACAAGCAAACTAAACATACTACAACGAATAGCGGGAAAAAAACAACACAAAAAGTTGGTTGCAAGTGAAAAGAAGAGTGTAATCCATACCCAACATAGAGAGTCCCCACGATGGCCATCAATATGACAAGAAGAACAAGCAATGCCAACTGTGCGCCTGTGCCAACAACAGCTGAGAGAAGAACTAGACTAGATACTGGCCTGAACACATCCCCATGTACTAGTTTCCAACCAGATTCTTCACTTACATCCCGTTCCTGTTCTCAGAAATACCAATGTCAGAAATGTTTATACAGCCTTGCACTTGAAAATAAAGACAGAAGTGTTGGACAAACTGCCAAAAGAGTAACAAGATATAAATTGTGCAGCTATGACATATAAAAGTTGAGGAGACATCACCAAGGTCTCGAGATCATCATCTTCTCGAGCATACTTCGCATAATCATTTCTTAGAGTCCTCATCAATATCATAGAGACCAAACCAGTGAGGAAAATAACCATCATGAACGAGTTAAAGATGGAGAACCAATGAATCTGCAAAACAACAAAGTAAATCTCAGAAGGCTTATAAAGCTTGAAAAGATGGAATTTAGAAATTTGCTAAACAAGCAGGAAGTGAGGCAGTCAATGTGATGTGTTATGAACTTGTTAACCAATCAGAACATAGCAAGCAAAAAGTTACCTGGTGCTCAAAGAATGGATAATCCAGATATACGTCAAAGCGGCGAGCAAATGTGACATTTGTTGGAATCCATTGCACAGAATAAGTCAGGTCAACTGTCCTCCCTGCTTCCAACGGCCTTGGGTTGTCTTGAGTGAGATTAACATGAATGATCTATGAAAATAAATATACATAAGATCACAGCATGTAGTTCACAAGATATCGAATCTATACTATTTCTTAATGGCGTGGCGCCACAACAACTGACCTGGTCTTTGTTGTATTTGACAACAATATTCTTATGTGTGTAGAGGACATGCTTGCCGTTTTCACTATTTTTGTCAGGATGCAGCTCACCCACAAAGCCTACAGCAGTAATGAGACAGTGTTAAACTATCTAAGGTTAATTACATATATATATATATATAAATTTTTTAGGATGTTTCAAGTAGATATAAAAAGCTCATACCCCACAAAGGTAGATCATCTGAAGTTAGAACCACCCAATGAATGTCCACGCAAATCAGATGCCACAAAATAAAATAAAAAAGGTGAGAAATAAGGTTAGCAATCCAAAGAATTTACCATCTCCATTAATGTGAGAAATGGTAAATATATGTAATATTATGTATCCTACAACTTCCAATGCTATAAATGATGATGGTAGTACAATGAAGATAAATCTAGGGATATTATAGATTTGCATGATGAAAACAAAAACTTAAAGCAAACTCAGCAAATACAAAAATTTCCAAACTGTACATTGTAGAAAACTGTAACATCTTTTCTCAGAAGACAATAAATCTAATTTTTTTTTCATGCTATTTCAGCAGCGATGTACTAGGAAATGTGAAACATACCCATAAAAAATTCAAACCAGTAGCTAGATTCAATGGCATCTTTAAATTGCTTGACCTTAACTTCATTGAGTTCAAGCTGACAGATAACATTTCTGTCAACATTCTCTGTTGAAAAGAAGAGAGAAAAGGTATTGTAATTAGAGCATAAGTAAGATAACTAGTATGAAACAGAAACTAGCATAAGAACTGAAACATACTCGAGAACTTTATAGAAATCTCGCTGTCAATCAGCTCATTTCCACCAAGAACTTCACCAAGACCACCCCATTTGTGAACATTGTTTCCAGATGGTCGGCAAAATGGAAGACTGTAATAGTTGTATGTTTCTTGTGGATTGTTATATGGGCCAACTTTGTTCACCCACAGGGTAACCTGCTCATCGGCTTGGTACTGAAAAAAAGTTGAAAGCAAAAGCATTAAATTGACAGAAATGAAAAGAACAGTAGAAGCTTATGGAATCAACTAGCAAGTGAGAGTAAGAACCAAAAATCCAGAACATAACTAAATATCAAACCTAGACGGTAGACAGACATATATTGATGAAAGGTTTGATCCAATCATTTCAAGAATCAAGAGTAAAAGTCTTCACACAAAAGATATAGTTGTACATAGAAGGTTTCACTTGAACACTTCTTGCGAGAGTAAAAAGCAAAAGCATTGAAGCCTTGGATTTCATGATTCCCAATATTAGAGCTAAAACTTACCATAAACGAAAAAAAGGCAGGTATAATACTTTCAGTATCACATTTTAGATTAAAAAAACTACTTTTCTACACTTACTTTTCCCGACCTCAGAATCCAGGAAAATCTATAAATCGAACAAGAAAATGTAGGTGCATATCTCGCTTCTACTGCTTTCAACATGTCTAGGAAAATGATTAAAGTAAATGCCAGCCAAGTACATAACTTATTACTGATCCACGTGCATGTGCATCAAACAGATTAACACGTGCTGATAATCAAATAAAGGAGAATCCTAATCCCATAGTCGAGTTTACGAGGAGCCTAAATCACAATGAAGGGAAAAAAGAAAAAAAAAACTTCTAGACTTGCAACGAAGAAGCTACTGGATAGAAGCTCGAGATCTACGGGAAAAAAATCCAATCGCAAATCACGAGATCTACCGACACAGAGCTCGATTCGAACTGCATAAAGAAAAAAAACGAAACGAAACGACAGGCACCGGAGATCCGACTCTAACCTTGTGATCTGAATCAGAGGCGAGCGTATGTGAAAGAAGGGAGACGATGAGAAGGATTACGGCGGAGAAGGAAGACGGCATCGTGAAAACCGGCGGGAGATCAGATCTGAGGAAGTCGGAGACGGAAGTGGAAATGCGTAAGACCAATGAATAAGCTCGATGATATGATTCAATTTGGCATAGATTGCATGTTGATAATACAGTATCAAGCTCTCTCGTTTCTCAGCAGCGATCGAGCGATCGAGAGAGCCAGAGACCAAGAGAGAGCACAGTGTTCTTAGGCCAAAGAGATCCTCTCAGTGTATCTATCACTTTGTTACAGATTTTGGGTAATAGAAAATTAATGAGGCTTTACAAGTTCCAACTTCTCTTCTCTCGATTCATTGGGCCTATAGGCCTGAAACCGTTTATTAGGTGATAGCCCATTTAAAGTCCAAGGCCTCTCCATTTGAGATATCCGTAATATCTGATTTGGATTCCGATTATTCAAGTAATTTTGGATAAATCATAAATTTGAGTAGAATGGCTTAATTAATAATATGGTGTACATATAAATAGGTGAGAAATTCCCTCAAATAGCACCAAAACAAGTTTTTGTTCCAAAAATAGCTCACATTTTTATTTAGTACAAAAATAGCATTTTATGAAGTTCATAATTTAATTTCTTTTGTTTGGGTTAACTATATTAGAATTTAGGGTATAGTTTTTAGGGGGTAGGGGGTACAATTTAGGGTTTAGGGCTTAGGGTTTAGGGTTTTCTAAACTCTAAACCCTAAATCATAAACCTTAAAAATATGAGGTTAGGATTACCCTTTAATAAAAATGCTAATTGTGTCTTAAATAAAAATATGAGCTAAAAATGGCACAAAAACTTCATTTTGTGCTATTTTTGAGAATTGCCCTAAATAGTATGACTTACTAAATTATGTAGTTTATATTTATATTATACATACACATTAACCGATTGAACTAAGATGTCAACACTATTGTTGTATTTGATATTTTTTTCTATAACCGATATAAATCGGAGATTATATATTCCGTACAACGGCAATCGAATCAGCAAGGGAAACATGTATGGATCGCATGGAAACTTGTGGGACCCGCTTTATTTAAAAATCTATTACTGTATTAATTAAAAAAAAAAAAAGCATCATGAGAGTTAAGCCAGGGGAGATTCTTCATTCTCATCATCATCATTATTTCTAGGGAAAAAAAAAAAATATATCCGTCTCTTATAATTTCACCTCAAAAAAAAAAAAAGTCGATTCTTCGCTTTACCTTGAAATCTCTCCAATCGAAATCTCAATTACCTTACATCGTCATCTCTTTCCTTTTTTTTCACCTAATTGCGAGATCTCGGAAATCCTTGATTTTTGGATACTGTCTGGTTTTGTCTCGTTTTTATGATTTCACGTGAAATTCTTAGCTGTTAGGGCTTGAAACTGGAGTTGAATTTTAACGAGAATTTGGAGATTTTCTTTGGGTTTCTTTTGTTTTCCTTTCTGTTTTCTGTTTTTGGAATTAGGGTTGTCGAGCGATAATGGAGAAGTACGAGCTGGTGAAAGACATAGGTGCTGGGAATTTTGGAGTCGCTAGGCTCATGAAGGTCAAAAATTCTAAGGAACTTGTTGCAATGAAGTACATCGAGCGTGGTCCCAAGGTCCGTCTCTATTTATTTCTTATCTGCAATTGCTCTCTATGAGCTGATGATCCTATTACCCAGATAAGCATAATAAGAATGATTTGGTTTTGGACAAGAAGAGTGAATTTTATATATTTGCTCATGAAATCTTTTGTTGATTGTGTGTTTAACGCAGTGCTTGTTGTTAACAAAATAAGAAAGCAAAACAAAACTTAGCGCTTTTTCCTCAGAAGATTTTGTAGAATGAGTCTTGGCTTTGTTTCTTCCTTTGGATGTAGATTGATGAGAATGTGGCAAGAGAGATCATAAATCACAGATCACTTCGCCATCCTAATATAATCCGTTTTAAGGAGGTTAGTGTATTTCTTACGACTTGACATGGGTGGTGTTCTTGATTTTGATGAAAACTACTGGAGTTGATAATCTAATAGTTTTCATCTTCCATACGTGGGGTTTATGGATTTATTAGGTGGTGTTGACTCCAACCCATCTTGCTATTGCCATGGAATATGCTGCTGGTGGTGAACTATTTGAGCGCATATGCAGTGCTGGAAGATTTAGTGAGGATGAGGTGAGCTTGGCTTTTGAATTTTTCGCATGTTTTATGGATTTTTTGGAGTTCCGTATTGTCTTTGGCTAGATTTGGAGGAAGGGAAGAAGATAAAACATGTGAATCTTCTCTTGTTTCTTATTGCTCATGAAACAGTTGAGATATGTAACCTACGCGATTCATCATCTGTAGCTGCTGCTATGATGATAAGATCCAGTCCTGCCTTCTAATTCTTTTTTGGTTTTCTCCAGGCGAGATACTTCTTCCAGCAGCTTATATCAGGTGTTAGCTATTGTCATGCTATGGTAAGCCAGAGAAATGACATAAGCAAAATTATAATTCCTGTGATATTTGAAATCATTTTGTTTATCAATTCTGTTGGTCACCTTGTGCCCATTTTGTCTCAGCAAATATGCCATAGAGATCTGAAGCTTGAGAATACGCTTCTGGATGGAAGTCCTGCTCCACGTCTGAAAATCTGCGATTTTGGTTATTCCAAGGTCTGGTCCCTTGTCTATTGAGATCCTCTTTTGGGTTGCCCATTTCGTAAAGCATTGTCAAGTTATCTGTTATTCTTCTTTTGTAGTCCTCTCTGCTGCACTCAAGGCCTAAATCAACAGTTGGAACTCCAGCGTATATTGCACCTGAGGTCCTTTCTCGGAGAGAATATGATGGCAAGGTAATCAGGCATCATGCTAAATGCAATGAACTTAAACCAATGGGGTTTCTATGAAACTGTCATGCTCTTTACTTTTTTCTTTTGAATTTGGAAAGTTATCTTCGTCGAAGTTGCTAAGATTTGTAATATTTTTTCCTCTTTCAGATGGCTGATGTATGGTCTTGTGGTGTGACTCTTTATGTCATGCTGGTTGGAGCATACCCATTTGAAGACCAGGAAGACCCCAAAAACTTCAGGAAAACAATACAAGTAGGTTTCTTCTTTTGAACCATGTGTCCGCATACTCGCGTTAAGTATGCTATATCATATTCATCAATGTGTGATCTTGTTAAACAGAAAATCATGGCTGTTCAATACAAGATCCCAGACTACGTCCATATCTCACAAGATTGCAAACATCTCCTTTCACGTATATTTGTTGCCAATTCACTCAAGGTACACATCATATCAAATGAGCTAAATGTTTTGAAAGATGGTGTTGTTTGACAATAGAGCTACTTGTTGTTTTTGCAGAGGATCACCATTGCAGAAATCAAGAAACACCCATGGTTCCTGAAGAACTTGCCAAGGGAACTTACAGAGACAGCTCAAGCTGCATATTTCAGGAAAGAGAATCCGACCTTCTCCCTCCAGACCGTTGAAGAGATCATGAAGATAGTGGCTGACGCTAAAACGCCGCCTCCTGTTTCGCGGTCCATTGGAGGTTTTGGCTGGGGAGGAGATGCAGAGGGAAAGGAGGAAGATGCAGAAGACGTGGAGGAGGAAGAGGAGGAGGAAGTGGAGGAAGAAGAAGACGATGAAGATGAATACGACAAGACTGTAAAGGAAGTACACGCAAGTGGAGAAGTCAGAATCAGTTGAGATATTGGTTTTTGGTTTGTGTAAGAAAAAAGTTGTCGTTGGTTTGTTAAAACTCAAAAGTTCTGTGTTCTCGTGTTTGCCTTTACAATATGCTTTGGTATTTGGTTTTGGTTTTGGTTTTGGTTCTGGTTTTTGGAGATTTGTAAAATTTGCATTATAAGAAGAACAAAGAGAGGTTGATGATGAGTCCCTTGCTACACATTGTAATATTGTCACCTCGAATAAATATTTTGTAAATTAGATTTTATTTTCTGAAAGGATTCGTGTATTTGATTTTTAGTTTCCGTAAATAGAATTTATTTCCTCCCTTTGTTTCCCGAAAATGCAAGATTGTAATTTTATAATACAAAGCTAATTTTGGAATGTTGAAAAAATGTATAAACGATAAAAAATAAATAAATCTTCAAATTCAAAAACAATTGTTTTTTGTGCGTTGGGAATTGCAAATACGAGAGGGAAGCTATCCCGCCATAAGAAAACCGCGTAATCCTTTACGGCCTTTTAGCTCAGTCGGTGGCGAACTTTTCATCCTCTACTTCGCCTCGCCTAGTTACCGGATTGTTTCGCCGTCGGAGTGCTAAAGTGTCAGCGTAGGAGTAAAAGACTCCACTGAATTGAAAATGTAATTTTTGGCTTTCATTTCGCAATCATTTCTAGGGTTTTCGATTCGCCCTTTCTTCGTCCTGCAAAGATGACTACTTTCTGCTTAGTTTTCGATTAGGGTTTTTACTTTCTGTGGGGAAAGACTAATCCTTTAGAGTCATGACTGGTCGATTCACTTCAATTTAATGTTTTTGGAGTATTTTACCGTTTTCTCAAGTGCTGAAATTGGTGTGTAAAAACTAGCGGATTCGTTTGTGTCTCACTGGAGTTTGTGTTTGACGTTTGCATTCTCAACTAACATGTGACAAATTTCTGTCAATCACTATAGTCAGTGACAATGTGGAATTTTTTGAGGTTCTTGTTACATTATCATCAGCATCCACTAATCTGAATGCAATTTCTTTTTATGTGTGTTTATTAAGTGACTAAATTGCGGTGTCAAGGGAAGAGAAAATTACTGGAACTTCTTCAGTATGTTAAACCTATGATTAATTCGAATCAAAATGAGGCAAGAATGATCTTTTCCTTGTACACTCTGGTTTATTCCAAAACTTTCTGGCAGTTTCTTCTTTTTGTTTGATCTCTATTACTCGTTGTTAAAATGCAGTAGGAGTCATCTCCCTGATGTTCAGAAACCTAAAGGTCCTCAAACGAATTGGCCAGAACATGCAGAGGCGCTCAACAGTCCATCGTCCACGTCTAAGTTTCTGAGCTCCAATTTCCTTTACGCTCTAGAAAGTCAAAAGCCTAGCAGAAATAGAGATATGGCTGCAAGGTATTATGGTTATATGTTCATTCTTTCTAGAACAATTATCTCCTTCTGTCATCTGTCTTTGTTCCTTGATTGTCTTTTGATTTGGCCCAGTACTATCTGCTGTTTGGATTCGTAGAAATATAAATTTTGAATATAAACTATCAAACAAATTCAGTGATTTCAAGGCTAGCTTTCCACCACATTGTATTGTCTCGCTTTTTAAAGCATCATTTGTTTTTTTGTGCCAATGCGTGCTTTATTTTCTTATTTGCTCTGAACAAAACAGAGGCTTCGGCTTATGTATGGGTCGACTCTCATACTACCAAACTTCCCCAAATGATATTGAATGATATGTGCATAATATTTCTCTTTGTTGTTTCTAGTAAGAGTATGTCACTGATGGGGTTCTTCTGTGGTTTTCTTATTCTGCTTCATAAATCTGTTAACAACTATGTGATTCACAATTATTTTAAAATGCTATTTCTCTGCCTAGGTCAATTCCGTTTCCTAGTGTGAATGTGCATACCTTGGCGCACCCGCAAATTGCAAAGGTAATATTTTTTTAAAGGAAACTGTGGTGTTAATTATAATCTGAACTGATGCATTCCCCTCGTCATAGGTAGGAATTTCCTTACATGTTTTTTTTTTTTCTCTTTCCGTTTCTTTGAATAAACAGTTTATCTCATTGTAGTTCCTCTATTCTCCTAGTTTCTGGTAGAAATTCCTCTCTTAGATAGACCTCTTTTCATGTACTGTACATATATGTTAGTTATTGATAACCCATGCTGGCAGGCTTGGCGTGCTCTTTCAAGTCTCTCAATAAATAATGCTTACCTAAGACCTGGTGTTACTCCCCCTGTTGATGATGGTGGCACCAATTGCTCATATTCTGCAAGAGAGAGATCCACTGTGAAAGTTATATCTAGCACTGGTGGTTCTTTTTATTCGAACAGTCGACAAAACCAATGTCCAGTGAATGTTTCAGGAACTGGAAGATCCTTTCACAGTTTCCCTTCCTCTGTCCCTGGTGATGATAACATAATTTCTGAAAGGTTTCCACGGGTAAACAATGAGGACCGAGAATCAGAACCCAGTTGCTCACGATTAAATGGTGTGGAGAAACCATTCATGAATCCTGCATTCCCTGCTGAGCAGTTGGAATCTGGAGAAGCATGTCTCGATGATATTGATGATGATGACATACTTAAGGTAATGTTGTTGGTGAAAGTAGCACATTGTTTTTCCTTATGTAGTACTCCATGTAAACAACCTAGTTTTATCAATCTTGTATCTGTAGTATATGTTAATTGTAGCATATTTCCATGACAGCAAAAATCAAAACTACTTATAGCGTACCTTGTAGTATAAAGCTTCAAAGATGCTTATGCAGAACCATGCTTTGTGGTGAACATACGTCAACTCAAGCATGTTAACACTCTGTGATGCAGAATATTGATGTCGACCAAATTGTAATAGAGCACTACCATTCAACAAGTACTCCTCAGCCATCAGTATCTAATTGTCCGTTGAGAACTCCACCTGTGGATAGAATTTCTTCCAGAAGAGAAGAAGAGTGTTGTCTGCCTCCTGAAATATCTTCCAACTGTAGTCATGGAATTAAGGTATGGCTACCCCTTCTCTTTTTTTTTTTTCTTAGCGGTTTAGAACCCATTGTTTTTTCTCATTTTGTATGATGTTGGTATCACTCAGCTAGGGCTTTGTCCAGAAGCTTCAACCCATGTGGAACAAATGAAGGACGTGCTGCTTGCAATATCAAATGAACTTCTTGATGATGCTACTGACCTGAGTCCTGATCGTGTTGAACAGCTTCGTCAAGAGAGGTCTATATCCCAATCAATTTTGTTCCTGTTTTATGGGCTGTTAAAATTGCCTATTTTTATAAGAGCAATAAATTAGCTTCGTTTCAGAGGCTTTTTTATATTACGTAGCCATTTATCAGAATAATTCATGAGAAGGGATTAGGCTTAAAGAACTAATAGAAAATGCATCTGTTTCTTGAGTTTGAGTATTTAAGGGTATCACGACTGTGAGTATGTCTTGACTTTTAGTCAGTTTCTAATGTATTAGAACTTGTGTTGTTTTGCTAGGTTACAACTGAAGATGCAAATTCAGCAGCTCGAGAATCATATCCGAGATAAAGAAAGGCAAAAATCTCAGTTTTTGTCATCTACAGCTACTCGTACTTCCCAGTATGAAACACCTAAATCAACAAACTATAAAATGGATCATCAACAAACTGAGTTTCAACCACATACAAGTGACCAAGGCGGCAGATATGCCTGTGATAGCTGGAACATGCCAAGAGATTCCTCATTTTCTGTAGACAGATATGGTCTTTCATCTGCTCCTGTCGAGAGGGAACAATATGTTCCAAAGATGATTGATGTGACCTACACTGAAGGTTCAAATGACAAAAAGTGGAGCAGTCGTGATTTTCCCTGGACAAGAAAATTGGAGGTGATTAGCTGAGATACCCTTTTCTTTGTTCACTTACATTCCATGTGCTCATGTGTTAACTTGCACCGTTCAGGTTAATAACAAAAAAGTGTTTGGAAATCACTCGTTTCGACCTAACCAGAGAGAAATCATCAATGCAACAATGAGCGGCTCTGATGTTTTTGTTTTGATGCCAACTGGAGGAGGGAAGAGTTTGACATATCAGGTCAGTATACAAACCATTTCATTTTAATTTCACTTTGATTCTTCAATCTACATCTTGTTTTTCACTGAGATATTTGCATACATCCTACGCAAAAGAGATAAAAGTTTTAAGCTATTTTCTCCAAACTATTTTCTAACATATTTCTTTGGCAGCTCCCTGCTCTGATCTGTGGAGGAATAACATTAGTCATTTCTCCACTTGTGTCACTTATTCAAGACCAGATAATGAACCTATTGCAGGTGAACAATTCAGCAACCCCCAGAGATTCTATGTGTATCTTCTGTTTCATTGATAAATTATTCTCATAGAGGATTCTTTCCGTTTCACTCTTTGATCTCTGAATCACGGTTACAGGCCAATATACCCGCTGCTTCCCTAAGTGCCGGCATGGAATGGGCTGAACAACTGAAGATCCTTCAGGAGCTGAATTCTGAGCATTCTAAGTACAAATTACTATATGTCACACCTGAAAAAGTGGCAAAGTAAGTTGTTATTTATTATATATAAAGCCCTCTGTCTGCTTTTTGATTGGTTCTGTATTCCTCTTTTAATAGCCTCGGGTAGGATATATTATGGTGTATGAATTATGCAGTACTACCAGAGGACTAAAGGTTTCTTGTAATTCTAGATTGGTATTAGCGTAGATGTGGACAATGAATGCCTCACCACACTGAATGATATTACTGGTAACACGTAACTAAGAAGTATCTCTTTCTTGACTACAGAAGCGATTCTCTTTTGAGGCATCTGGAGAGCTTAAATTCTCGTAGTTTGCTTGCTCGGTTTGTTATTGATGAAGCTCATTGTGTGAGCCAATGGGGGCATGACTTTCGACCAGACTACCAGGTTAGGCCATCAAAAGCTTCAAACAAGGCAACGTCTATTACTTTTTCGAGAAACATAACTTTTCTTTTTTACCCACCAAAAATATTTTGAATACGCAGAGTCTTGGTATATTGAAGCAGAAGTTTCCCAACATTCCCGTGTTAGCTTTAACAGCTACCGCAACAGCCAGTGTGAAAGAAGATGTTGTACAAGCCCTTGGCCTTGATAACTGTGTTGTGTTCCGGCAAAGTTTTAATCGCCCAAATTTATGGTAAAGTAAACTACATAAAACCATATATGTATTCCAGAATGCTGCTTACCAAGAAGTTTGCAGGTATTCTGTTGTTCCGAAGACAAAAAAGTGTTTGGAAGATATTGACAAATTTATTAAGGAAAACCATTTTGATGAATGTGGAATTATATATTGTCTTTCAAGAATGGACTGCGAAAAAGTCGCTCAAAGGTTGCAGGTTGGTCATTTGTACATTGAAGCTTTATCAAGTCGTGTGCATACCACAAATATTATGTTTAAACGTAGAATTGGATACTATTTTTCAGGAATTTGGTCATAAAGCAGCATTCTACCATGGCAGTATGGAGCCTGATCAACGTGCCTTTATACAGAAACAATGGAGCAAGGACGAAATCAATATAATATGTGCTACTGTGGCATTTGGAATGGGTACTGGTTTTTGCTAATGATGTTTTAATTCATTCAATGTTGCTGCCCATTAACATTGCACATTCCAGGAATCAACAAGCCTGATGTCCGCTTTGTTATTCATCATTCACTCCCGAAGTCTATAGAAGGCTATCATCAGGTATTTAGTTATACAATCAATGCAAATCTTATTTAACTGATTTCGCATAAACCCAGATACTGATATTTCTTCCAGGAATTCACATAAGCTATATTTTTTTACATCAAGGAATGCGGTCGTGCAGGCAGGGATGGCCAGCGGGCCTCTTGTGTTTTGTATTACGGATATGGCGATTATGTAAGTCGATATAAACTAACATATTGTATTATTTTCTCATTCTTATCCACTTTGTTAGTCTGGAACGATGAATCTCTTTCATCTTTCATCATTCTGCTCTTGGTCATGTTTACGCATACACAATATTATTTCAGATACGAGTTAAGCATATGATTAGTCAAGGAGGAGTTGACCAAAGCCCCATGGCAACTGGGTATAATCGTGTAGCAAGTTCAGGGAGGATTCTTGAAACGAATACTGAAAACCTTCTCCGCATGGTACTTAGCGTGAAGAATCCTTTTTTTTTTATTCCTTTCAGTGGTACACTTGCTGAGATATTTCTCCAAATTTTATTGCTTCAGGTTAGTTACTGCGAAAATGAGGTGGACTGCCGACGTTTCCTACAACTATTGCATTTAGGGGAAAAATTTGATTCTACAAACTGCAAAAATACGTGTGATAATTGTTGCAGTAGCCAGAGTTTGATTGACAAAGATGTCACCTTGATCACAAGGCAACTGGTATATATGTCATAAAAAGTTCACTGTGTATATCACTTATTAGATGTGTTGTTATTGGTCATGTGTCACAGTATCTTCTGACTTCTGTGTGTTTCTCAGGTTGAACTGGTGAAGCAAACAGGAGAAAGGTTTTCTTCAGCTCATATTCTTGAAGTCTACAGAGGTTCCTTAAACCAAATGGTATGTACTAACAGTAATTATTATCCACATTTCCTTCAAGCTTTAGGAGATAAATTCTGTTTTTCTTCCTGATTATGCTAAATATTAAACCCTGTTTGGCCTCGTAAAACATGGTCTCTTTTTAATACTTGGTAAAAACTAATTTTTAATGATTGTCTTAGCTTTTCAAGCCCAGCAATCCAATCAGTGTGGCACCATATTTTTTTTTTTTTTTAATAATTGTCTTCTTTGCATCTAGGTCAAGAAACAAAGACATGACACTTTGCAGCTCCATGGAGCTGGAAAACAATTATCTAAAATTGAAGTCTCTCGTATCATGCACTATCTCGTAACAGAGGAAATTCTTGTGGAAGATGTTAGGAAAAGTGATATGTATGGAACTGTGTCGTCATTGCTCAAGGTACTTAATTGTGAATAATTCCCACTGCGCTTCTCCCTCTCATTGATGATTAAGGATGATAGTATGCTAAATGAAACCCTGATCAATTTGATTCCATCTAACGTCTGTTTACCTTTTGTATCTAGGTGAACAAAGCAAAGGCTGCCTTACTATTTTCTGGAAGCCAGACTATAATGATGAGGTTTGATTTTGCGCTTTTATCTTTCTTTAAGGTTTACAGGAACTAGGTTCAAGCAAATTATTGCAATTACTTGTTCTTAATGTGTTAACAGCTTGTAAAAAATTACTTTAGCTAAGACTTCCATAATCTATTGCAGATTCCCTTCTTCTGTAAAAGTATTAAAGCCAAGTAAACCTGGGGCAAACCCAGCAAAAGGTCCGCTAACATCAGAGAAGCAAAGTACTCTTCCACTTTCAACAGAAGATGCTCCTCCAATAGATGTGGTATATCTCATTGTAGTTCAGACTCTTCTTATTTTTTCTTTTTTGTTGAGATTAATTTACCACTCTGAATTGCTGAGGTTGGTTTGATGATGTTTTTCTCTAGAATCTCTCCGCCAACATGTACACAGCCTTGAGGAAGCTTCGTACAGCTCTTGTCAAAGAAGCCCCTGATGGTGTCATGGCATATCATATATTCATGTAAACTCCGCAAAACCATTTCGTTTCTCATCTTCCAAGTTTTGTGCTTTATCATGGTCAATTTGATTCATACCAAACGAAATCCCTGTTTTTGGTGGCAGCAATTCAACACTTCAGCAGATAAGCAGACGAATTCCGAGAACCAAAGAGGAACTCCTTGAAATCAATGGCCTTGGGAAGTAAGTTGTTTTTGCTTTAAAAACCTCTACTCTTAATCACCAACTCAATGAAGAAGAACCCAAAAGTGTTGATAATAGTGTGTATCTTTAAACTCTCTTTCAGGGCCAAAGTAAGCTCGTACGGTGATCGGTTGTTGGAAACAATAGAGTCAACAGTGAACGAGTACTACGGAACCAATAAGAAAGACCCCATCATCAGTAACAACAGTCCCGATTCAGGGAAGAGAAGAAGAGACGAGAACATTAGTCCAAATGTAGCCGAGGATGATGATTTCGAAGTGAGCCCAAGCCAGTCCTGCAAAAAAACAGTTAGAAACAAAAGCAATGTGGTTCTTCATGGTGAATGTGTAGATGGAGATGGAGTAGGCATGGTCATACAGAAGCCTAATTTTGATTTTGAAGACGAAGATGGGTTGGAGATACGACCAGAGGGAAGAGTATTACCTTGGTGAAGTTGTGACCACTGAAATGTTAATTGTAAATAACTTTTGCTGCAATTTTTGTAAAACTTGTATGGCCTACTCGATGTACCTTTATGTTCAGTAGATTGTATAAACTTTTTATTAGATGCTGACTTCATTGATGATCTTTCTAAGTTGTGATTCCCAGTTCAGTTTGGTTTCTTAACCAACCATATATTGCGATTTGATCAAACAGTTGAATTACAGGTGGCAATGGTTCATTAATAATAAGAGATAATTATTGTGGAGAACCCTCAGGCCTCAGCCAATGGATTGGTGGCTACACAAGGTTGACTTGGACTCAACGCTCATACTCCGGACTTTTAATGAAATTTATCGCTTTTCTTGTCGTGACCACACAAGCCAGCAGCAGAGCTGATTCAGAGAAGGTAAATTTTGCTATTTTACAAATTTCATGTTATTTTTTGTCTGCTTGTTTTGCTTGAATTAAAATAAATCTTTGAATTATTACGAGGTCTTGTTTCACGATTTTGAATCAGTTCCGTTTGTTATACAACTTTAAATCAATACTTACTACAGGTTTGTTTTATGAAAAGTTTCTTGTGTGTTTACTTATTTCAACGAGGTTTCATGTCTCACTAGAATGATCTGTCCATGAAATTTTCTCGTAAAGGGTTATGGCTGAAGGAGTTGTGTTTTTTGGAGTTCAGAAGCTTTGGGAGCTTCTGAATCGAGAATCTGCGCGATTGATCGGAACAGATGAGCAAGTTGATGGATTAAAGCGTCAGCTGGGAAGGTTACAGTCGTTGCTGGAAGATGCAGATGCCAAGAAACATGGCAGTGAAAGGGTGAGAAACTTCTTGGAAGATGTCAAGGACATTGTTTATGATGCTGAAGACATAATTGAAATATTTCTTCTGAAACAAGTAAGAGGGAAAGAAAAAGGGATCAAGAATCGTGTGAAAAGACTTGCTTGCTTCTTAGTGGATCGTCGGAAATTTTCTTCAGATATTGAAGGCATAACTAAGAGGATCTCTGAGGTGATTGGGGGAATGCAAAGTTTAGGGATCCAACAGATTATTGACGGTGGCCATTCGCTGCCCACGCAAGATAGACAAAGGGAGCAAAGGGAGATCCGAGAAACATTTCCCAACAATTCTGAAAGCAATCTTGTGGGGGTGGAACAGAGTGTTGAAGAATTGGTTGGTCATTTGGTGGAGAATGGTAACACTCAAATGGTTTCTATATCTGGGATGGGTGGTATTGGTAAAACCACTCTCGCAAGACAAGTCTTTCATCATGACATGGTACGATGTCATTTTGATGGATTTGCATGGGTTTGTCTTTCACAAGAGTTTACACGGAAGCATGTCTGGCAAAGGATCTTGCAAGAACTTCGACCACATGATGGGGGCATTTTGCAGATGGATGAATATACACTTCAGGGTAAACTCTTTGAATTGATGGAAACTGGTAGATATTTAGTTGTACTTGATGATGTATGGAAAGAAGAAGACTGGGACAGAATTAAAGCAGTGTTTCCGCAGAAAAGAGGTGAGCTCATATGTTACATACATAAGGCATTTATTGTTTAACACAAGTGATTGTAAAGAGAGTATAATATGTTTTTGCAGGTTGTACGATACTACTTACTTCTCGCAATGAGGGTGTTGGTTTACATGCAGATCCAACTTGTTTTGCCTTCCGACCAAGATTCCTTACTCTCGATCAAAGTTGGAAGTTATGTGAGAGGACAGTGTTCCCTAGGAGAGAAGAAACTGGTATGCATAATTCTTTTTTTCTCTTATGAATCCTTAAGACCAAGAAGCGTAATTTCCCTTTCAGATGTTTATATCAACAATCTCTAGAGTTATTGACCAAATTTTCCCAACATGTCCAATCCTCTCCGGCAGTCATAAAATTAGCAACATATATTTCAAGGCTCAAATCTTAAATAATATTACCTTGTGATGGTTTGCAGAATTTAGGGTTGATGAAGAAATGGAAGCCATGGGTAAGAAAATGGTCACATATTGTGGTGGCCTACCATTAGCTATTAAAGTGTTAGGAGGCTTATTAGCTAAGAAACATACAGTCCCCGAGTGGAAAAGAGTATATGACAATATTAGAACTCATATAGTAGGAAAATCTGGCTTAGATGACAACAATCTCAATTCGGCTTTCCGAGTATTGTCTCTGAGCTATGAAGATTTGCCAATTTGTTTAAAGCATTGCTTCCTTTACCTAGCCCATTATCCCGAAGACTACAAGATACATGTGAAGACATTGTTCAATTGCTGGGCTGCAGAAGGAATCATAACATCATTTTATGATGGATCAACCATCCGAGATAGTGGAGAAAGCTACATAGAAGAGCTAGCGAGGAGAAATATGGTTACTGTTGAAAAAAGCTATTTTGCTTCGAGAATAGAATCTTGTCAAATGCATGACATGATGAGAGAACTATGTATATCGAAAGCCAAAGAAGAGAACTTCCTACAGATCGTCAAAGTCCCTTCATCCACCTCTACCATCAATGCTCAATATCCTAGTAGATCTCGCAGACTCTGCATACATGGTAATAATGCATTGAACATGGTGGGGCATAAAAACAACAAAAAAGCCAGATCTCTGTTGTTGTTTGGAGTCGACGATGATTTTTGTATACAGTCAGCTACAGGCCTCCGATGTTTACCAATGCTCAGGGTGTTGCATCTTTCTAGGGTAAATTTTGAAGGAGGGAAGTTACCTTCCAGCATTGGAGAGCTCATCCACTTGAGATTCTTGAGCTTATACAAGACTGGGTTATCTTATATACCTTCTTCTCTACGGACACTAAAGCTTCTGTTCTATTTAAACTTACGTGTTTCTGTGGCATCACCAGTTTATGTGCCAAATGTTTTGAAAGAGATGCAAGAACTGAGGTACCTTCACTTACCTCATTCTATGCATGATAAAACAAAGTTGGAATTGGGTGATCTAGTGAACCTGGAGTCTTTGATGAATTTTTCAACAAAGTACAGTAGTATAACGGACCTCCTCCATATGAAGAAGCTCAGGGAGCTCAAGGTAATAATCGGTGATGGGTGTACTTCTGATACTATATCATCATCTCTCCGTGAATTGAGAGACCTTGAGGCACTTCGTTTATATGATAGACAAGAACCTTGGGTGGCTTATCGTGAGGGAGAAATCACTCTGGATTGTATCCATCTAAAGGATTTAGTGTTGGCGATGCATATGCCAAGGTTTCCTGATCAATATTGCTTCCCTCCCCACCTTGCACACATATGGCTAATGCAATGCAACATGGAGGAGGATCCAATGCCGATTTTAGAAAAGTTGCTTTATCTGAAGTCAGTTGTATTAACATGTGGTGCTTATGTTGGGAATAGAACGGTGTGCTCAAAAGGCGGATTCCCTCAATTATGTGCTCTGAAACTATCTGAACAAGAGGAGTTGGAAGAGTGGATAGTAGAAGAAGGCTCGATGCCATATCTTCGTACTTTGATTATAGATAAATGTAGAAAGTTGTATGAGCTTCCGGAAGGGCTCAAGTACATAACTTCCTTAAAGGAACTAAAGATAAAAGGAATGAAAAGGGAGTGGAAGGAGAAGTTGGTACCAGGTGGAGAAGATTACTACAAAGTTCAACACATTCCAAGTGCTCAATTTATCAAATGTGACCACTAGTAAGGAGAATGAGCAGTAGCAGGTAAAAAAATTTGGTACGGTGTCCACTGTCCACTCTGTTCATTTGCTGGTTTTTACATCCTACCTGAATTAATAGTATTTATATAAAAAATAACGGAGTCAGTGATACCTTAATCATTACATTTGTGGATGCTATATTCACTCTCTTTGTGCTCATCTTAATTTAAAATTAACAATGAGATTCATCATGGTGAATGTATAGATAGAGATGGAGATGGAGATGGAAATGGAGTAGGCATGGTCATTGAGAAGCTTGATTTTGATTTTCAAGATGGGATGGTTCAGAGATACGAGCAGAGAGAAGAGTATTACCTAGGTGAAACTATGACCTCTGAAGTTTTAGTTGTAAAGAGTTTCTGCTGCAATATTTTGTAAACTTCTATGGCCTACTCGATGTACGTAATGTTCAGTAGATTGTATAAAAAAAACTATTTAGTAGATGCTGACTCTTTTTTGATGATCTTTGGGTTTCTTAATCAATCATTATATATAGATACTTGATCAAATTGGTGAATTACAGGTGGGCAATCTATGACAAGAGATATTATTGACATATTGTGTTAGCTAGGCGAGGTTGACTTGGGGAGTCAACCCTCTCACTGGACTTGTAGCTGAGTTTTAAGAAACCAGTTGCAGAGCTGATTCAGAGAAGGTAACTCTTGTTATCTTATGAATTCCACCAAAAGTTGTCCACTGATTGTCACAACATGATAAGTGTCAGTGCATTTTACTCCATTCAGAATTTTGCACAAATTAAAATTTTCCAGCCAGATTTATATTGCTCTTTTCTAGAATATATACAGCAAAAATAATATTGTCTGACAACCTCGTTCTCAGCTAGCGTACCCTGCAGATTCAAGCTCAGAAAGTAATTCTCTTGATCTATCAAACAACCCTCCTTTAATATAAACCTTCAGTAAAGTTGTCATCATCACCTGCAAATATTTTCAGCTAGTGTTATATATACAAGCTATAAGGAATCAAAATTCTCTCTCATATAGGAATAAGAGGAAGCTCGAAAGAATATGGAGTAATGCATTCAATCTACCTACTGTCAATCTAGAGAATTAATGATGTTTATATAGAGAATTCACACATTATTATCTACCAAAGAGTGTGAAGAAGGCAGGACCTTTCTAAAAAAAGACAACTCTTTTACAGTGGCGGAGTTGGCACGAGAACTGGATATGATAAACTTTTTATTAATACGCTGCGTTTTCTTTTCCTTTAAAAAAATAACATAAATCATTAATACGCTGCGTTTTTATAATGCAATAGTTGTGATGTTGCTATTTTGCCACTTTTTCACTATTTTACCCTTCTAACATTAGTGTTAGGAAAAAAAAAAGTGTCTGGTTTTTTTGTCAGTTGGTTCAAAATACAAAATCTGTGGACTACAGTCCATGATTTTTGGGTGCGTGTCGTTAACTCGCGGTATGGGATTTGTTTTTTTTTTTCTTTTTCTTTTTTCTTTTTTCTTTTTTCTTTTTTCTTAACCCTACCGATTATATGTAACAAGATAAACCGATTTATAATCCGGTTTAACTCTCTGATTTCTGATCCAATTGTTTGGTTTAGCTATTTGGTATTTGTAGCGAGGATTTAGACGGCAATCAAAAACAATTATGGTCGAGATGATGATGATGATGATCTTTGATCCTTCCTTAGGTCTGTATCTCCCTGATCCTTGGTGGATGTGTCTGCTTCTAACAGAACATCAAATAAGGTATCTCCAGACATCATCGAACCGAATCTAATCGAATGTTGTTCTTCTTCTTCTTCTTTAATTTTATGCTTTAAATTCTTCGTACGGGATCAATGGGAGAAAGAGTACGGAGACCTACTGCTTGAATTTTGGCTTTATTGTCCAGTTCAGTTGACCCATCTTATCAATTCTTTGCAAGTTTTGATTTTTACCATCTATGAGAAAGAGAGACAAAGGAGTCCAATCAAAAAGAATCACATCTCTGATTGTTTCTTTTGTTAATTTAGCTTTTTCCTGGAGATAATTTTCTATACAACTTTACTTACTGGTTCAAGATTTCATCTTTTCTTCCTGATTTGATGTTTGCTAGCTTGTAACTGTGTCCTTGATCATTTCATTAAGCTTGAGAATTGAGAACACCATAGGATCATTCACAATAGCTGCCCAATTTTCACTTTTCTTCCTCATTCCCAAGTTTTTTAGAGATGAAATGTGACTTGAGAAATGTTGGTTTTGCAGCTCTTGTATACGCCTCAAGCGCAATACAGAAGAAAGAGCAACACACCTCATTACATCATAAGCAAGGAGCTCCCTCAATTATTATTATTATTATTGCTCCCCATGCTTTCCCCTAATCAGCGTTCAACTCCAACTCCAGAAATTTCACAGCTTCAGTCCACACTCGCAAAACTATCCTTGATGAACAGCGATAACTCCAAAAAGGTAAAGATAGTAGAATCGGCACTTAAGTCTCAAGAAAGTAGTTTGATGTAATCGTTCCAAGAATCTTGTGATTTCCTTTTTTCTCTTATGAATCCTTAAGACCAAGAAGCTTAATTTCTATTTCTCTCTCAGGTGTATATAATATTAATAATCTTCTCGAGCATTCATAAAATTATACATTGTATTTAGTTCAAAGATCAAATTTTTAAAATATATTAGCTTGTGATGTTGTGGCAGAATTTAGGATGGATGAAGAAATGGAAGCCATGGGAAAGGAAATGGTCACATATTGTGGAGGATTACCGTTGGCTGTTAAAGTGGTGGGAAGCTTATTAGCTTAGAAACATACAGTTTCCGAATGGAAAAGAGTATATGACACTATTGGACCTCATATCGTAGGAGGATCTGGCTTAGATGACAATAATCTCAATTCTGTTTACCGAGTTAACTGATTTCGCATAAACCCAGATACTGATGTTTCTTCTAGGAATTCACATAAGCTATATTTTTTTACATCAAGGAATGCGGTCGTGCAGGCAGGGATGGGTTGGAGATACGACCAGAGGGAAGAGTATTACCTTGGTGAAGTTGTGACCACTGAAATGTTAATTGTAAATAACTTTTGCTGCAATTTTTGTAAAACTTGTATGGCCTACTCGATGTACCTTTATGTTCAGTAAAAATTGTAGAAACTTTTTATTAGATGCTGACTTCATTGATGATCTTTCTAAGTAGTGATTCCCAATTCAGTTTGGTTTCTTAACCAACCATATATTGCGATTTGATCAAACAGTTGAATTACAGGTGGCAATGGTAGATTAATCATAATTCATAAGAGATAATTATTGTGGAGAACCCTCAGCCAATGGATTGTTGGCTACACAAGGTTGACTTGGGGTCAGCTATCTCACTGGAGTTTTAGCTGAGTTTTTACGAAATTCATCGTTCTTCTTCCAAATAACGTCTTGAACAGAGAAACCAGTTGCAGAGTTGATTCAGAGAAGGTAACTCTTGTTATTTTATGACTTCCATATATATTTGTCCGGTTGTTCCGCTTTGATCCGTTAATTATATTTTGTTGTGGTGAGTCGAATCTGCTTTAAAATAACACAACATATCCATGAAATTTCTCATGCAGGGTTTAAGATAATTGCTCCGATCCTCGTTAACTTAGTGGTGCTGGTTCTTGTACTGGCCGGTCGTTGGTGAAATTTGACATTTGTGTTCATGTTGGAGCAGGAAAGCAGTTATGGCTGATGCAGTTGTGGCGTTTGGAGTTCAGAAGCTTTGGGAGCTTCTCAATCGAGAATCTGCACGATTGAGTGGAATAGATGAGCAAGTTGATGGACTAAAGCGTCAGCTGCGAAGGTTACAGTCGTTGCTGGAAGATGCAGACACCAAGAAACATGAAAGTAATAGGGTGAGAAACTTCCTGGAAGAGGTCAAAGACATTGTTTATGATGCTGAGGACATAATTGAAATCTTTCTTCTGAAAGAAGTAAGAGGGGAACAAAAAGGGATGAAGAAGCGTGTGAAAAGACTTGCTTGCTTCTTAGTGGATCGTCGGAAATCTGCTTTAGATATTGAAGGCATAGCTAAGAGGATCTCTGAGGTGATTGGTGGAATGCAAAGTTTAGGGATCCAACAGATTATTGATTGTGGTCGTTCACTGTCTCTGCAAGAAAGAAAAAGGGAGATCCGACAAACATTTCCTAATAATTCTGAAAGCAATCTGGTGGGAATAGAGCAGAGTATTGAAGAATTGGTTGGTCATTTGGTTGAGAATAACAACATTCAAGTGGTTTCAATATCTGGGATGGGCGGTATTGGTAAAACCACTCTTGCCAGACAAGTTTTTCATCATGACATTGTCCGACGTTATTTTGATGGATTTGCATGGGTCTGCATTTCGCAACAGTTTACACAGAAGCATGTTTGGCAGAGGATTCTGAAAGATCTTAGACCACATGAAGTAGACATCTTGCAGATGGATGAATATACACTCCAGGATAAACTCTTTAAATTGTTGGAAACCGGTAGATATTTGGTTGTCCTTGATGATGTATGGAAAGAAGAAGACTGGGACCGAATTAAAGCAGTGTTTCCACAGAAAAGAGGTGAGCTCTTATGTTTCTTACATATTATAAAGCATTTATTGTTTAACTAGTGATTCTAAATGGAGTATATAATATGTTTTTGCAGGTTGGAAGACACTACTTACTTCTCGCAATGAGGGTGTTGGGTTACATGCAGATTCAACATGTTTTGCCTTTAAACCAAGAATCCTCACTCCCGATCAAAGTTGGGAGTTATGTGAGAGGATAGCGTTTCCTAGGAGAGACGAAACTGGTACGCATAATTAAGACCAAGAATCTTGTGATTTCCTTTTTTCTCTTATGAATCCTTAAGACCAAGAAGCGTAATTTCTCCTTCTCTCTCAGATGTATATAATATCAATTATCTTCTCGAGCATTCATAAAATTATGCATCAGATTTATTTCAAAGATCAAATCTTTAAAATATATAAGCTTGTGATGTTGTGCAGAATTTAGGATTGATGAAGAAATGGAAATCATGGGAAAGGAAATGGTCACATATTGTGGAGGACTACCACTAGCTGTTAAAGTTTTGGGAGGCTTATTAGCTAAGAAACATACAGTTTCTGAATGGAAAAGAGTATGTGACAATATTAGAACCCAGATCATCGGTGGATTTGGCTTAGATGACAATAATCTCAATTCGGTTTACCGAGTATTGTCTCTGAGCTATGAAGATTTGCCAATGCAGTTAAAGCATTGCTTCCTTTACCTAGCCCATTTCCCTGAAGATTATAAGATAGGTTTGGAGGAATTGTTCAATCACTGGGCAGCAGAAGGAATAGTAACGTCATTATATGAAGGAGCAACGATTCGAAAAGGTGGACAAGAGTACCTAGAAGAGCTAGCGAGGAGAAATATGGTTACTATTGGAAAAAGCTATTTGACTTCGAGAAACAAATATTGTCAGATGCATGACATGATGAGAGAGGTATGTTTATCTAAAGCCAAAGAAGAGAACTTCCTACAAATCGTCAAAGTGCCTTCATTCACCTCTACCATGAATCCTCATTCTCCTAGTAGATTTCGCAGACTCGCCGTACATGGTCATTGTGCATTTCATATGATGGGACTTAAAAACAATAAAAAGGTCAGAACTTTCTTAGGTTTCAAACTAGATGGAGGAATCTTTTGGAAAGAGTCATGTTTCCGAAGTTTACCATTGCTCAGAGTGCTAGATCTTTCAGGGGCAGAGTTTGAAGGTGGAAAGTTACCTTCCAGCATTGGAGATCTCATCCACTTGAGATTCTTGAGCTTATACAATGCCTGGTTATCTCATCTACCTTCTTCTCTCCGGAATCTAAAGCTTCTGCTCTATTTGAACTTAGGCTCCAAGGGGAAAGTTCATGTGCCAAATGTTTTGAAAGAGATGCAAGAACTGAGGTACCTTCAGTTACCTATGTCAATGCATGATAAAACAAAGTTGGAATTGGGTGATCTAGTGAACCTGGAGTCTTTGATGAATTTTTCAACAAAGTACAGTAGCATAACGGACCTCGTCCATATGACTAAGCTAAGGGAGCTCAGGACATTTATCAGTGACGGGTGTACTTTTGAAACTTTATCTTCATCTCTTTGTCAATTGAGAGACCTGGAGGCGCTTAGTTTATATGATAAGCAAGAAAATCAGGAGGCTTATTATCATGGAGGAGAAATAGTTCTGGACTGTATTCATCTAAAGGACTTAGTGTTGGCGATGCATATGCCAAGGTTTCCTGATCAATATCGATTCCCTCCCCACCTTTCACATATATATCTATGGTGTTGCAGCATGGAGGAGGATCCAATCCCGATTCTAGAAAAGCTGCTTCATTTGAAGTCGGTTTCATTGAGATTTGGTGCTTTCATCGGGAGGAGAATGGTGTGCTCAAAAGGTGGATTTCCTCAACTACATGCTCTAGAATTATCTCTACAAGAGGAGTTAGAAGAGTGGATCATAGAAGAAGGGTCGATGCCATGCATACGTACTTTGACTATAGAAAAGTGTAGAAAGTTGAAGGAGCTTTCGGAAGGACTCAGATACATAACTTCCTTGAAGGAAGTGAAAATCGTAGAAATGAGGAAAGAGTGGATGGAGAAATTGGTACCAGGTGGGGACGAATACTACAAAGTCCAAAACATTCCGAATGTTCAATTTATTAAGTGTGATGAATAAGGAGAATAACCAGTAGCAAGTAAAACAATTTGGTAAGTGTTTACTTTGTTTATTTGCTAGTTGCCACTGTGTACACTGTACAGAGCGAGCAATCGAGCTTGAAAGTATTGAGAGAGTTACTAATTATCATTGGCTCGTAATTTTTTTGGCAAAGTTGAAGAAGAAACCTCTCATATTATATAAGATTCGATTAAATTTGGCACATCTACAATTTTGATTCTCATATAGTTCATGAAACACAATACATACATTTACTACATTCTAGATAAGAAAGAAACATAAAATTTACAATTCTTATTTACCTCTAAATTTCGGCTTCGATCGAGATTTAATCATCGTCCTTGAGGCAATATGATGCTTTGACAATATCTCTGCAATGAGGACCCGACCAAACAAATGAGAGTTCTTGAGAATGAGGTTTCTTGTGGAGGAGTCGACAATGTATCCTTGACCAGGCATCCATTGTAGAAGTTGAAGAAGCAATTCCTTTTTATCAGGCTGCGAAATGTATTGAGAAATCGCAATCTCAAACTGAACCTGAATACAAAAACAACACACAGCCCAGGTAAGAAAGAAGAAGAAATGAGATCCAGTATGATCGAAGAACGAAACCTTTTTTAATGATTTCTAGGATAATTCAACTGTAATTTAAATCATCTCCAAGCAAAAACGTTGAAAAAATAGCTTCTAACTGTTCCCGATCGGTTATTTACCTGATCAATTTTGTGGCCAGAACCATGCAAGGCCTTCAGAACATCGTTCACTAAATTAATATTTCCCGCCATCATAAAAGCTCTGCCAAATTTCTTTAAAGTAGACTGTGAGATCATCTTTGCATTGTCCTGAAATAGCATTATGACCAAATTAGACCGTTCACACTATTGACAGAATGTTAAAATTTGCCTGAGAGAGATTTCAAACCTTCACTACAACGTATGCATCTTTAAGGAGATTCCCTTGGATTAGAATGTGAAGAATTTTCTCATGCAGCTCTTTGCAGATAGTTCTTTTGCTGTATCGCAACATATTGTAGACTGAGAATGCTTCTGAGTGAGCTCTAATCTTGCCAAGATGGTATATCAACGACGAACAAAGTTCCTGCAAATTTCAACAACTTGTGAAGGAGAGCTAAATCTTTAATGCAAATTTCTCATTGTCTCACATTACTTACCGAAAAAACAAAGACAGGAAAAACTAAGAAGCAAGATTTCTATATCAGAACACTAAAAACGAGCAATGCCTTGATGCTAGCTACCTCCTCAAGCCGGTGGCCTTTGCTGTGCATGTCTAGTGTGGTTTGGTAAGCAAGAAGGTGCAATTTCTCCTTGATGAAATATTTGATCAAGATATGGAAAGTATTATAGTCAGGACTAACGGCTTGCTCATCCATTTTCTTCATCATTCGCATTACACTTTCCATTTCTCCTGCTCTGCAATAGGCGCAGAGCATTGTGTTTAACATTACCAAGTCGCATTTTTCATAAGTGGTTTCAGAGTCCCTTGACAGTTGTTTCGCCTCCTCGAAACGTTTACTTCGACATAAAGCAGATATCATGATGCTGTTGGCATAGCCGTCTGAAACAGAAAAGTGACATCATTGTCTAGAAATACAGGAAACTGAGATTGGTTCGGTCCTGAAAATCTGTAGTGGTTTGGAACGGAGAATTACATACTCCTTACTGGTTTCCTATCAGGTTCTGACAAATCTGAGAAAAGCTCTAATTCAATCCAAGTTATTGAAAAATCCTGAACTGAGTCTAGTGGATAGTGATTATCCCAAGAGGGGAACAAGATATGATTGCAAAATATTCCTGATCCTATCAGGCACAGCAGTGGAACTATATCCCAAAAATTATTAAAGCAGCAAACTGGTGGAAGATTCAAGAATGAAATATGAAAGCTAACTTGCTAACTAATTATCAGTAGAAAAACATACCAGATTTAACACCTTTCCCTTTCATATCATCAAATATTGACTTTGCTTCATCTAACTTCCCCGCCTTTGAAAGACCATCCATCAACATACAATATGGCATCTAAAGAAAATGTTTAGACCATAAGATAATTCCCGGGTAAATAGGAACACTATATGAGCTCTACTTAATATGTTTATACCATGATAGCAACCATACCAATAAGCTATGTTTTCTATAATGTAACCAAAAGTTGTCCACTGATCGTCACACATGATAAGTGTCAGTGCATTTTACTCCATTCAGAATTTTGCACAAATTAAAATTTCCAGCCAGATTTATATTGCTCTTTTCTAGAATATATACAGCCAGCTTTGCTGAAAAATAATATTGTCTGACTACCTCGTTCTCAGCGTACCCTGCAGATTCAAGCTCAGAAAGTAATTCTCTTGATCTATCAAACAACCCTCCTTTAATATAAACCTTTAGTAAAGTTGTCATCATCACCTGCAAATATTTTCAGTTAGTATTATAGTTATACAAGCAAGGAAGGAAGCAAAATTACTGAGAGAACCAATCTGTCATATAGGAATAAGAGGAAGCTCGAAAGAATATGGAGGAATGCATTCAATCTACCTAGGAGTATAAAGCTCCAAGTTTTACACAAAACTTAAGTATCTAGATATATGAGAATTCTAAATCATGTTTAAAAAGAGTTGACGTTTAAACCATGTGTTTCAATATAAGTGACAAAACCACGTCTTCATTTTTTTTATCATGGCCACTAGTTAGGGTGTGTTGTCTGCAGATAATGGTTGTTGCAAGTCATATCAAGTCATTCACACAAATCCATCTACCACAGGGGTCAAAATACCGCACAATATTTCAATGATTGCATGAGATGAGAAATATTGACAAAAACAAACCTTGTTTGGCACTATTCCTATTGATTTCATCTCGGTCATCAACTCGTCAGCTTTCTTGTAATCTCCTTTCCAAGAATAAGAATTGAGCAAAGAGCTGTAATGATATATGTTGGGTGAATGACCTTCAACTTTCATCTGCTGGATAAAGTTTTCAGCTTCTTCACATCGACCATTTGAAGCACAAATGGCCAAGACAGTCCCATACATGACACTGTCCATCTGTATTCCATTATGTGGCAGCTCTCCAACGAGTTCCATAGCCTTAGGGTATCCATTTTTTACCTTGATGCAACCTGCAAGCAGCTAGGAGGACATCAAAGAGAAGGCCAAAAAAAAATGAGATGTAGCATATGCAATGCAGTCATGGTTCTTTCAGCTACATTTAATAATCCCAAAATGCAGAAACATTTTGAGTACGTCTCAATCAGCTAAAGGCTCAAAATCACAGGTGAGAGGAAGAAAAATCGTTTTAAATGTCATTTACTGATGTAGTGAAAACTTCAGCTGGCATACCGTATTATACGTAACCACATCTGGTTTCAGACCATCGCGCTTCATCTGATCAAACAATTTGATGCAGCTGTCAAGCTTTCCATTCTTGACCAGACAACTAAGAATGGAGTTACATATATAAACATTGATTTTGGTTGACTCGTCTGGAATGCTTTGGTATATTTCTAGAGCCTTGGAGACATTTTTTGCCCCAACAAACTTTATGCAGCTGCTGTAAGTCGAAACACTAATCTTTCCATGTTGTTGCATCCAATCAAAGAGCTACAAAAAGGGGAAAAAAAACCATTTATTATGCACAGCTTCGAACTCTAGCTTCTGCAAAGAGGAGAGTAATATCATTGATTAACTATATAGTATAAAATTGTTAATGAATGCAAGTTGAAATCAACAAACCTGAATAAGATCCTGCCATCGTCCAGAGATTCCAAAATCACGCAAAATAACATTCAAATCTTGTACCTTCAAAACTCTAGCGAATCTGCAAAGAGGACAGTAAGAAAACAAAAAAAAAGAAAAAAAACATTGGCCAGATCCTGAACACTCGAGAAATGGAGTAGAAAGATTACGACATGCTCATCAAGTGAATCTTGGAAACAAACAATTCTTATCCATCTCTAGTAATTCTGCTGTGTTCAAGTCACTTTCCCCAATTTGAACAAATTGATAAATTCAACATCCTATAGACCAGACCATTCCATTTCAGACACTACATCTACGTCAGAACTGGACACTCTAAAGACTTTTGGTTGGTTCTGTATAGAATACAATTCACGATTAAAGACAAGAATTTCAGGTAAGTGATTGATATTTATATAATGACGAAAAATGTTGACAGGAGTAAATGAAAACAGAGTATCACAGAATTTGAAGCAAATAGAAACCTCTGGAGAGAGGAGATGAAATCCGCAGAGCGTTGTACTTCAGTAATGGCGGATTTTCTCGTCAAGTACGAATTGGAATGACGCTTTGAACGAGGAGCCGGTGATTCCACGACGGTAGATTCTGCCGTCGTCGCCGTCGCCGCCGTGATAATTCGTAAGGATACGACGGGAAAGGAGAGAGAGGAAGAGCAACGAGAGTGAGTGTTGAAGAGATGATGAGGACATCGTAGCTCGATTCCCAGAACTGGCGTCTCCATTTGTTTCAAGCTACTGACCGATTCTACGGAGTGTGTATCTTTGAAACATGTTCCAGTTTCCTCAAAAGCTCAAATTACCAGTTCATTCTTTAGCTCGAGTGCTTTGCTAGTAAGACAGGTGAAGGGTATTATAGTAAATTACATCTTAACGGAACGTACAATCCCAAATCTATCCTCAACGGAAGAAGAAACACCGTTTCATGTCATACTTGTTCTGAAAATGGGCTTTTAGGCAGATAAATGGGCTATACAAACCATTAAACACAAGAGATTGTTGTACGGGCATTACTCTCCAAGAGTGCCCAAATATTTAATGCACACGATACCAATAATTATCACTTTTTATTTAATTTTTCCAATTGGTGACCAAAGTTTTATAGGTACGGTAATAAATTGGTTAGTGCTAAAATTCAGAAAATAAAAAGGCCAATGCCGTAATTCATTATAACTGTTATTGGGTAATTTAGAATTGAGTAGTATTGTATATATAACTATATTCTTACATTTTCCTTCCATTTGTTGTCACCATTAAAATGTCATATAACCAAAAAATATATAAATATATACGATATAACTTATCACTTTTTTGTTAATAACAAAAGAAAAAGACAGTTAATAATAGTATATATTATTAGTTTCAAGTTACAAACAACAAAAGATAAAGCTACATGCTTGTCTTTACTAAAAATATGCCGCATAGTTTATTGATAACCCTCTAGACTTAAAATTGTATTACTACAACAAAGATTACGGATTTCACCTTTTATATGCACAGTTGGCTTGTATAAGTATGTTTGCAAAAATAACATTTTTTAGTTAATTTGCTTAGATATCCATTGATCAAAGTAGGTTTATATAAACAATTTTTGGGGAAAAAATGGTTCAGATTAATAATCATCACGCACTGCTCTTTGCATGCATGTTCTATGTAAAAGATTTCATGAACTTTCAAGATTTCCTTTTTTATATATAGAAAACTTATACACGAGTTAAAACCAAAAAAAAAACTTATACACGAGTTGATATAAACTTTCGCAAGTACATACAACATTTAAACAATTGTAAGTTGTAAGATAGTTTCCGATAACTCAAACCAGATAATTTTACAAAAACATGAACAATGGGAAAATATTAGAAATCAAACTCTTTGCAACAAATTGTACGGCTGGAAACAGACAACAAACATCACAGCCCCACTTCCCTTCTCTTCATACGTTTCGTGACACCCACTTCACCATTTTTTTCCTATTTATTTTTTGGGTTTTAACCACTTCACCATATTTCTCACTTTAATCAAATTATTTAAAGTTTGTTCCCCTTCTTTACTCGTTAGTTTAAGTCAATTTTATATTAAGTTCTTAACCTATTCGAATAATTTTGTATTGTTCGTAAATTCGTAATGTAGAAGACTCTAACCCATTGTTGCAATTTTTATTTAATTAGTTACACTAATAGTCTTGCTTGATTTTAAAATATACTACTATTAGATAGGTAAATATTGGATTCTTCTGTTTCCAATGATTTGAACTCTTACTCTTATATATCACATATAATATTATACTATTTCATACTACGCTGGACCCTGGTCCCTGGGGTATTGCAAATCATGCATTTTAATTGAATTCATACATATGTCGTGGTTTTGTGTATTACTAGATTTGTACCCGCGGTATCAATTATTTGAATATAAATTATATTTGTTTTTATTTTTATTTTTAATAAATATTTTTATTTTGTTTGTATAATTTTAATTTGATTTTTTATAATGTTTATAAATATTTTTATTTCTGTTAATATTTGTAGTTTTTATTTATTTATTTATTTTATAATATATCTAACTTGTTTTCAACATCAAATTGTTTTATTTCTCTGTAACAATAGCAAATTTCTGTTATTTGAATCAAACATACGCCAAATGAATGATGTTCTATACTCTCATTCAAAGAATTTAGACCAAATCGTACTGAATTAAATATTAAATTATTCTGAACTAAAAAAAAAACAATACAATTGTAAATCATATGTAATTGTCAGTCATATCTAAACCCATTTTAATATTTGGTAATTAGTTCTAATATTGAAAATAGTAATTATACTTATTATGTATTTTATGATTAGTTCCACTTGTCTTAAACCTGCTCATTTTGGGACAAAAACCCGTATTGTCCCATACTTGTCGGGAACTTTCCATTCTATTTCGGATTGATTATTTTAGAATTTTTAGTCTATTTATATTTAAAATAACTTTTACTAAATAATTTATTATTATTATAAATAAGTAGTTATATATATATATATATATTATTGATTAGTCGATATTATATAGTTTTAGTATTAATAGTATTATAAACTTAATATTTTAATAGAGTTAAACCGAATAAATATTTTAAATTTTAAATATTATTTTAAATTATTTCAATAAGTACCAAATTAAACCGGACATTTTAAAAAACATTTGTATTTAAAATAATTTTGGTCTTTTTTATAATATGACTTTGAACTGTTGCACAAAAAAATTAATCGATATGGGACTTTTAAATTATTTCAACTAATGAACTGGATAAAACTGAATAAGTTTAAAAAAAAAATTTGGACGCATGATAAATCAAGTTTTTGCTCATTCGCATTTAAAATCATTTTTGTGTGTTTTATAATATTATTCTGAACCATCCACCAAAATTTTAATCAATATGAGATGTTGAACACATTTTTTTTCTTTAATTGAGTAATATATGTCCGTTTTTAATTTTTGAATCATAATACACTCTATAAAAAATTTAATTTTTTAGTAATTATATGTATGATATAATAATTTTAAATAATTTGAAAATAAGATCTAAAAATGTGATAGGAGAATTATAATTCATAGTATTAATATTGCAACATTAGATAAGGAAATAAATGATAAAGAGAAGAAAGAAAAATATGGAAATAAAGTGTTTAATTTAATTTTGATGGAATTAATATTTTCTTTTATGAGTGTTTGGATATATGATTAGCCATAAATTTTTTAATTTTATACTTATAGAGTGTTTGGAAACACCCTATAAGATTGAGTCTTTTTTAATAGTTTAAGTAGATCATGTATTCGTGAATAACGCACCACCTTTTATAATAATAACGTATACCGTCATTGGAATATATATGTAATACGATAATCTTTGGTGGTCAATGGAATGTAATGGTTTTTGCATTATTATATTGTACGATACGCATAGAAGCAAAAGGAAATTCCATTAGTTGAAATTAGTTAAATTATTGTCAGTCAGACGGATTTAACGCGTATATTGAACACAAGCAAAACAAATACAGTATTTAATTTCATAATATATAGTAATTAATAAGCATTAAAGCAAAAGCAACGAAAATTAACAAGCAATATGTAATCCTCGTTTGTCTTCTTCTTCTATTGTGTTGTCACGAGTCACGAAGTCGCAATCCCTTTGAATCGCTATTTTTTTATAGTATTTCACAACATCGTTCATAGCTCTTCTTCGTCTATTTTTTCGACGTCAACGTCGTCCGAACCTAAATTTGTTATTTAAAAATCCTCAGCAGAACAATATTCAATTGGTCGGGATTTTTTCCTATCCAATGATATCTGATTCTGATCCTGGACGGTGCAATGTCTCTCTGATTTTTATTACAATTTTTTGCCTTAATGTGATTTAACTTGGTTTCTGATTTATATAAAATATATCGTATAAATTCGTACATGTACATATATGATCGATATTGGTTGAACTAACATATTGAGAAATACAGTTGTTCAACTTTTCTAAATTTTAAAAAGTTGGTAAAATTTTGACGAAAAAAGAGAATTGTATTGACCTTATAAAATATACTCCATGCATATTTTAAAAGCATTCTTCAACCTTTTTTTTAACTGCACATTAAATGATCGCAACAACTCAACGAAATACAATTCTTCAACGCAACTAATATTCTTTTAAGGAAATGATTTTTTTTTGGTCGAGGGAATAAAGCTTTTATTCGACCGAGAGCCTGGCTCAATGGCTTGGCAATTCAAGATGTGGGTGCTCGAATACGAAACTAATCTTAATTTTTTTTAATATAGAATAAAATTATGTAAACTGTAGCATGTAGGGCTATATGAAAAAAACGTCTTCATAAGAAGATAATATATACGAAAACGGACAGAAATATTTTTATTATTTTGTAATAACGAACATGAATTTATAATACCTAGTTGGATAACATTAGCTAGAAGATTGTTTTTAAAATTAGCTAGGAATTTTCGATTGTTTTTAAAAATACATTTTTGGATTAATTTAGCTAGCTTGTATTATATGGATTACTAATCAATGAACGTCGGAATAAAATAAGGATTATGATCGTGGATTAGACACTCCAGGCCTCCTGGATGATTTGACAGTCTGACATGTTTATACGATAACATAGATTATCATCCCAACTCATTATTGATTGAGTTTAAACTTTAGAACTAATAATGATTATTTGGGTTGACTGTAACGAGAAAACAGAAATTAGAAGTTACGTTTTTTTAGTCAAAATATAAAGTAATTGTGATACAAATAAAATTTTAGAAAATCACAAATACTCTTGATATAAAATACTAATAAATAGATGCTGGATGGACAAAAGTTTCATTTATTTCTTGTTGTTAAACAAAAACTTTTCTTAAAGAAAAAAAAAACAAAATATGTATGTGTCGATATTATTTATGGCCCGTCAATATAAAAATAAAAATAAAAATAAAAATAAATAAATAAGAAAAACATGTAGCATAAATTCGCTAAAAAAGAAAGGTGGTTTGAATGGAACTGGGTGCATGGGGCAACATAATTTTTTTTAAACAATTCAAGAATAAATTCTCAGCAAATAAATCTTCTCAAGTCTCAACTAACAAACGAACCTCAATTCAGCTTTTTACTCTATCTTCAGAGTCTACTTGTTCGATTTCACAGGTGAGTTTCCTGCGAATCCGGCTCTGATTTTTGTTTTTATTCATCTAATTCTTTGAAATTGTTACTTGTACGAGTCATGTTTTGAGATTCAAGCTCCAGATTCTTACTGCTTTTTGTTTGTTTGTATGATTAGTTTTCGCTAGAAATGCTGATATTGAGTAACTGGGTTTGCTGCTTGACTTATTCAGAGCTGAGTATTTGATGGGCATTTATTATTTGGGCTAAATGGATTAGATTTCGACAAATTACTGATAAATCTCTATTGCTTGAACCTAATTTTAGTTGATTCTGACGTTTATGCTGGTTTTTCAGTGAAAATGGTGTTTTTTTTTGTGTGAGGGATTTGAGCTTTGAAATCTCAGAAGAGATATGTCATTTTAAGCATCATTGTCTGGAAACTTTTGATTCATAAATCTAAATAAAAAGCATAATAATTTGTGATGACTTGAGTTGAAGCATGGATTGTTTCTCATGATCAATCCAAGGTGTTCTGCTTGTGATATTTGATCTTGATTTTTTCTCAGCTTCTGCAGAACAAGAATACGGGTTAAACATCATATGTAAAGCGCAAAACAATGTTATAGGATTTACCAGAAGCTAGCCCAGATGGATTTGAGGTGTGTTTCATTGTCAACGAATCTTCCTGCGTTTTTCAGCATTTTATAGTGTTTTTTAGCTTGTTAAAAGTATTATACTTTTTGTGTATCCTCAGGCCTGCAGATAGAGAGTTCCCAAATGGTGATTTCTATTCTGGTGAAGTTAAAGGATTACTTCCTAACGGGAAGGGCAAGTATGTATGGTCAGATGGAACTATCTATGAGGGAGATTGGTATCAAGGCAAAATCTCTGGTAAAGGGAAGCTTATGTGGTCATCTGGAGTAAAATATGAAGGAGATTTCTCTGGTGGATACCTTCATGGTTTTGGTACCATGACTTCACCTGATGGATCTGTCTATAGTGGAGCCTGGAGAATGAATGTAAGGCATGGGCTTGGCAGGAAAGAGTATTGTAATTCAGATCTATATGATGGTTCATGGAAAGAAGGATTACAAGAGGGACGTGGTAGCTATTCTTGGACCAATGGAAATAGGTACATAGGGAATTGGAAAAAGGGTCAAATGTGGGGCAGAGGGGTTATGAGATGGGCAAATGGTGATCTTTTCGATGGTTTTTGGTTGAATGGGTTTAGGCATGGCTCTGGAGCTTATAAGTTTGCTGATGGATGTTTATATTTTGGAACATGGTCTCGAGGCCTAAAAGATGGGAAAGGAGTTTTTTATCCTGCTGGAAGTAAACATCCATCTCTAAAGAAGTGGTGTCGCTCTCTTGAATATGATGACACTGGAAAGTTTGTACTTTCTCGTAGTTCGTCAACAAATGTTGAGGAGCTAAGGAGTACAAAGACTGTGACACGAAGTTTTTCTGTGAAAACTTCAGTTAGTGGAACGGCGGAAAATTCTGGTAGAATATCAGATAGGTTGCCGGATGAAAATTGGAGGACCTGTGATCCTCCAAGAGACTTTACATGTCATGGGCCATCATCTAAGTCTGCACGCTCTTCTGGCTCAGGCCGAAGTGACGGACAAGATAAGAACCATATCGTTTACGAAAGGGAATACATGCAAGGAGTTTTGATTAGAGAAACAATTACGAGTTCTGTTGACAAGTCACACAAAATTAGACCTCTAAATATTCCTAAAGAAGTCAGGGCTAGGAGTTTAATGACCTTTCTAAGGGGGGAACACAATTATTATCTAATGCTAAATCTCCAACTTGGTATCAGGTAAACTAATTCAACACCCTAAGCCTATGACCAACTTATGTTGAGGTATTCTTATTTGTCAAACATGGCAAGTGAGAGAACTTTACGTAAAACTGCTTCTCTAACACAACAATCTTTTGAGGTTCACAGGTATACTGTTGGAAAAATTACACCAGTGCCTAGACGAGAAGTGCGTGCTTCGGACTTTGGTAAGAACGCCAGAACAAAGATGTTCTTTCCTAGAGATGGCTCCAATTTAACGCCTCCACACAAATCTATCGACTTCTCTTGGAAAGACTATTGTCCTATGGTTTTCAGGTATTACATTTTTTCCTCAGGCAGATACCAAAGAAGTTTAGAATCAAAGTAAATCATCTATCAATGTGTATATTAGTTTTGGAGACTGATCTCAAGTTTAAAACACTTATGTAAAAATTACGAACTACTTAGCTCTGCCTGATTTCTCAGTTATTCATCTTGATCGTATAAATTATCTTTCTTAAGGATCTGATCATGGTGAGGTTTTATGTTAACCAGAACAATGGGTTGAAACTCTGTATGAGTAACAATAAACCATATAGATTGGGTAAAATAGCTAGTAAGTCTTGTAGATAGGTGCATTTTTTAGGCTTTGAGTTCCACGTTATCTGCTTTAGACGTAATTTTAAACCAAAAGGATTATTTTCTTCGTAAGTCTATATTTGATAAAGCCAAAGTGTTTACCTCCCAAACGTGATGGGTGCAATCCATACTTTGGTTTTGTGTGGGTGTTGGACTAACAATTATGAAACAAGTGATTATTTGTTCCTTAAAATGATAGACTGTGAGTGTTTTTCAAATGGAATGTTTCAGGAATCTGAGGGAGATGTTCAAGTTAGATGCTGCAGAGTACATGATGTCTATTTGTGGTGATGATGGCCTGACAGAAATTTGTTCCTCCGGGAAAAGTGGCAGTATCTTCTACCTTTCTCACGACGACAGATTTGTGATCAAGACACTAAAAAAATCTGAGTTGCAGGTTTGAACTAACTGAACAAAGCTGTGATTTGACCTTTTCTTGCCTTTACCGGTAATAGTAGATTAGAGTGATATTATCAGCCCTTCTTAATATGTCACAGAAATAACGTCTTAGTATATTGCTAAACTCTTTAGTTTGTTGTGGTGGTAACATTCTAAATCATCTTTTTTTGCTTTCAAGGTGCTACTCAGAATGTTGCCTAGGTACTATGAGCATGTAGGGGACCATGAAAATACACTTATAACCAAATTCTTTGGAGTTCACAGAATAACACTTAAGTGGGGAAAAAAGGTAAACACTTCTCTGGTCCCTTTTATAGCTTAGATTCCATTGTGGTTCCACACTTTTTAGCATGAGCTTGGTGGTCTTTTGATAGGTACGCTTTGTGGTCATGGGGAATATGTTTTGCACAGAATTAAAGATTCATCGTCGTTATGATCTAAAGGGTTCATCTCAAGGGAGATTTACTGAAAAGATTAAAATCCAAGAAAAGACCACATTGAAAGATCTTGATCTAGCTTATGAATTTCATATGGACAAGCTGTTACGGGAGGCCCTCTTCAAGTGAGTGCAATACCTTAATCTTTATATCAGTTATGTTGTGAAAGATATGATTGATATACTCAGCTGAATGAGAAATTTTCAAAAATTTCTTGCTAAACGGAACATCTAGCTTTATGTGACACGGCCATTTTCTACATTAATCTGCTTCCGGAAAGTACTTACAGTTTCTTGGATACCAATCCTAAACAATGATTCAATAAGCTGTGTTTTGCATTTGAAAGTTACTAATTTTTTATGGAACCTCTTTGTTTTCCCCATATGGCAGGCAGATTAACTTAGACTGCTCTTTCTTGGAATCTCTGCACATCATTGACTACAGTCTTTTACTGGGATTACATTTTAGAGCTCCTGGGCAACTTAATGATATCCTTGAGCCTCCTAATGCAGTGTCAGATCAAGAGAGTGTTTATTCTGTAGACGGTAGGTGAAAAACATCTTTTATGGACCATATAAAATTTGGTCGATGCTTAGGTAATTCAGCCGTGAGCTTGAATTATATCAGTATCCTAATGACAAGCTTTTAAGGCCTTTCATGTCTTTTTTTTCTTTCAGCCGGCTTAACTCAGGAACTCTCCATTCCTCCAAAAGGATTGCTGTTGGTAACTCATGAACCCAATTCCGTGAATACTGCCCCGGGTCCTCACATCAGAGGAAGCACACTCAAAGCATTTTCCGTTGGCGAGCAAGAAGTTGATCTTATCCTTCCCGGGACTGCAAGGTTACTCATTTCCTTTCTTGCATTCTTCATTTGACCCGTGCTTATAGCTGAACAGTGCCATTGGATCTATTTTTCAAGGCTGCGAGTACAATTAGGAGTGAACATGCCGGCTCAAGCCCATCACAAGCTTATTGAGGACAAGGAAGAGTCGGCTACAATTGAGCTCTTTGAAGTATACGATGTTGTTGTGTACATGGGAATCATAGATATTCTACAGGAGTATAACACCAAGAAGAAAGTGGAGCATACTTGCAAGTCTTTACAGTATGATCCGATGACAATATCTGTGACCGAACCTGCGATTTACTCAAAACGCTTTGTCAATTTTCTACACAAGGTATTCCCAGAAGAAAGGTAGGATCAACAGTTTTCTTCTCAATGCTTTTACACATCCTTGATGTACATTGACATTTCAAAAACCTCATAGTGAAAGTATTTGTAATTTTGATATGATTAAATTTGCTGTAAAATCAATATGGAGAATCGAGGGTATGATTTTATTTTGATGATGAAACACAAACCGGAATGGATGTTATTGGGTCATGGTTTTTCTACCGGTCGGTTAACTAATCCGGTCAGAGGTTCTGTCAACTGTTCATCATCATCATTCATTACCTTCGCCACCCGACCATTAACCTTAACGTAAAATTACAAACGAGAAACTAGAATTACAACAAAAACAAAAGTTTAAGCTCCAACAAGAAGCACTATAATAACAATAATCATAACGCATCTTTGAGAGAAAGAAAGATGTATATCATCACAATCCTTTTTATCTTCATGCATTCACTTGGAGCTTAAGGCAAAAGATAATTTAGGGCGTGACTTGTTTTTACCCAACAGTTTCATCTGTTTGAGACGCTCTTCTTCCTCTTCCGCTTTCTTCCTTTGCATCGCTTCTTCTCTCTGTCGTTGCAGCTCCTCGAGCTCCCGATACCGTTCTTCCTCTTTCCTTTGCCTCTCCATTGCTTCTTTTCTCTGAGCTTCTTCCACTCTCTTAAGGTTCTCCTCTGCTATTCTCTCCATCTCTTCTCTCTCTTGTTTCTCTCCTTCCTGCAACAAACACCGCATAATGCCCTGAAAAAAGCTATCTTTCAACAATGTTCCATGATAGGCAGATTTATGATACCAGTTTAATAAGCACTTCGATTTCATTGAAAAACACCAAGAAGCAAAGACTTTTACGAACCATGACACAGTGTAACAAAGAATTTGACAACAGCATTATCAATTTAGTACAATGAAGAAATGGCCAATAGTCTCCACCTATAATACTATGGTATAAAAAATCTTTGAATTGAGAAGGGCATTAGGGGTTACTCTGTTTTATCAAGAGCATTACCTCTTTTTCTTTAGCCTCGGTAATTGAAGCCTCCTTCTCCTTCTCAAGTTGAGCAGTGACTTCTTCAGTAAGTCTCTTTCGTCCTTCCTCCAACAAAGTTCGAATTTCCATTTTGATTTTCTCAGACTGTAAGCTCTCTTCAACCTTTCTTCTAATAGCTTCTTCAACCCGTTTCACAGTTTCTTCCTCTATCAGTTTCAGTTCTGCTTCCTGCTGTCTCCTGGTAACAAATATAGTGAAAAAGTGAGAGGACACTCACAGTAGATTCAGAACCTTAAATATCACCTGGAATTTCTCATTTCTTGATGTCTTCAATCTTGAAGCAAAAGAACCAAAAATTTATTCCAAATCCGAGAAAAATAGTTGAGATCATTTCTGTTTTTCACTCCTCCCAACTCCAAGGGTAAAGTTCGTAAAAGAATAATTTTTTTATCACCATAATACAAACAAACCTTCACCAAGGTATTCTTGTGCTTTTGACATATCTATCTCTAACTCAATCATGATCCATGTAAATGACTCATTGAACTCATCAAATCGAGATAATACGGACATTTGTGCCAGAGGATAAAATATGAACAAGTCGAATTATTATCTTCCATAAGCAAAGCCTGTGAGAGAATACCAAGAAACCTGTTGCACTTTTAAAGACTAATAATAATCAAGGACTACCACACTACACTAGAATAACATTGGAGATTAAAAACCTTATGAATTATAGTTTAAACTTTTTAGTTGATTTACCTTTTCCGCTCTTCCTCTTCCCTTATTAATTTTTCTCCATTCCTATGTTTAGCTGACTCAAGTGTTGTGGCAGGAGTTTTTTTTGCAGGAGATGGAGTAGAACTCCTACTCTTTTGTCTTTTGTAACGTTTTGGGGTTGGAGAACGTCTCTTCGGAGTGACAGATCGACTTCGACGGTGCCTAGGAGATATAGAACGACTTTTTCGTCTGTACAATAACCAAAATGAAGCAGTAAGAAAAAGCTGTAACTAACGAACTGCCACGCACATGAAGACTAGGCATCAGATAGCCCACAATCTCACATAAAGAAGACAAAAGTATGTGCAGTTACCTCATACACTGTTAAGAATTATCAGCTCCAACTTTTATCACATGAAGAAGCTAACGAGACAAGGGACCAATGAAAGAACACCCAACAGCAATCCATCACCTGCTCATCTCCCCTCCCGTGGAACGGGAAGAAATAGAGCTTTTTATAATGGCAAGAGCATGTATCCTCTTCCTAACTTCTCAGCTATGTTCTCAACAAATTATTATATTATCTTACTTAGGAAAATATGGTGGTTTTGTCTCATTATTGCTAACGATCTCCATTTTATAAGAACACAATAATTGCTCCTAGAAATGATTTAATCGCTAGAATAAATACTAGATCACAAAACCAGTGCTGTTAACTTATGTCTTGACTGAATATACAGGTTGAATAGCCTAAAACCACAAAGCTCAAGTCATAAAACATATTCTATTGCCACAACTTTACACACTTGTCACAACAGCTAAGTAAATTAAGAAATATTTCCAAAAAGAACCATCACTCAAATAAGGCTAATGATAGAGTCAGCAGCATCCAAATAAGTAGGAAGTTTAGTAAAAGGAATTAAGAAAGAAAAGATGAGTACAGCTAAAACTCTGTACACTTAACATTATCTAGCCAGCAAGGGTGCTCCAGGCTCCAGCTTACAGTTCTTTTCGATTATAAAAAAGAATAATGTAACAAAGGTAAACAAATAGCGCAGAAATAATACCTAGTATATGAATAAGATGAATATGGAGAAGGGCTTGTGTCTCTTCTAGTCCTCCTGCTATGCCTATGCCTTACAGGAGACCTCGAGTGCTTTCTTCGACGTGAAGGTGGTGACGGAGAGGGTGACCTCGATGTTGACATGTCCCGAGGCATCTCCAATTTCCTTAGAGCAATATCTTGCTTTAATAATAAATAATAACGAGCTCAGATTAAATCTCTGAACTTCCAGGTAAAGTAACAGATTTGTTCTGCAGAATCCAAATTCAACAGTTCAGGTTAAGTAATTATAAGATCCAATCCGTATGATCAAGCTTCGTAAAAAATCACAATCGAAAAAATCTAAACAGACAGGAAATAATATGATCACACAAAATATATATACATAAACAAAACTAGCAGCAATTTCAGATTGCTGACATACAATCTCCTCAATATATCAAAAATCTCATCATCGAACAGGTAAAAAATATTAATATGATTTCGTCAATTCTCACATACATGTGCTTTAATTCATCCCGTTTCCTGAACTAAGCTACATAACAAAGAGGAACAAAACATTAAAGAGAATCAGCTGAAAATCGTCTGACTTACCCCAAAGAGAATTGCGTTCTTCTTGTTGTTGGATCGCTTCAAGAGTCAACACGGAGAGATACAGAGAAGGAAGAAACATGTGTAAAATTACAACCAATATTCGTCGCAGCTACTTTTTAGAAGCTACATCGAGAAATTGTAATAATTGGTTGACAAGTCCTTTTATCCATTAAGGATACTGGAAGCCTATTGGGCTTTAAATTATGATTAGGCTTTTTAAGCCCTTTCCAAGTTTTTAGTTTTTGGGTACAATGTTAACACAATATCCGGTTTTGATGATTACAGTTTAAGCACGATAAATGGAACAAATCACGGTTTAAAACGACTAATACAGAATTATGTTTTTTCCTAGGTTATTGCCTAATTTGAATACAATAATAATCACTCAATACTGTATTTTATTTAACTACGTCGACAGCAATTGGCGCATGTCTCGACGACCAAAAAAAAAACGAAAAATAAAAATTACGAGGTAAAGAAGAACATAACGCATGGCTTCTTTTGTCTAAATCACGTTTCACTAAACCCACAATTCTCATGCACATTTCCTCACACCATACACTACTTCACACATACATGATCAATGCCTTGGCTTAGGAAGATACTAATTTATCATGACTATGGAATAATTACGTGATCATGTATATTTCAACTAAATCACCGCAATCAATCAACATAGTTATTAATATAAATTGTAGAACCTTTCGATCTTGTTTTGTGGCCAAAACCGTCATCTCGATTTTAAATATTATTAAGCACCACCACCTTGCACACACAAACATCCTTGTGCACCGCAAATACACACATAAACACATAAAAGAGGGATACTTCAACGACGTACGTAGAGCAAACCTTAAGAGTATAATTAGTATATACAAAAAAGGATATGAAAAAGCAAAAGATTACAACGTTTGTTAAAGAACTCAACTTAAGGATGAAAAAAGAACCGATCAGTCTTAGATACATTCACATCCTCGGCACCGTCGTATTCTTCTCCTCCGTCTCCTCTCTCGTCATCCTCCTCGCTCTTTACCTTAACCAACGCCTCAAAACATCACTCTTCCTCGTCGAAGATTATCACACGCTCTCCTCAAATCCTCTAACTTCTCCTTCTTTATCTCCTCCTCCTCTTCCTTCTCCTCGCAACTCCGGCAATGATGTGTCCAACGAAGAGCTGATGTGGCAAGCAGCTATGGTACCACGTGGCGCGATAATAATGAATGAGGCTCATCCAAAGGTTGCGTTCATGTTTCTGACGAGGTGGAATTTGCCTTTGTCCCCTCTTTGGGAAATGTTCTTCAAAGAACATAAAGGGTTCTATTCCATCTATGTTCACACCTCACCGGAGTGCACTGAGGAGCCGCCTGAATCTTCAGTGTTTTACAAGAAACGGATACCAAGCAAGGTATGATTAATATTTTTCTTAATATTTACATTCATTGATTAAGTTTTGTTGTCTTGTAGTTGTTGGTCAAATTTTAACCGGACTTTAATGCTAGTCTAGCGATAGCTTCCTATGTAATAAAGTTTGATCCAACATTTATTTGGTTCAATATAGATTTAAGTATTTAACCGTTACTTTGTAAAAGCAAAAACAAAATCGTGCTGTATAAAAAAACCAACTAAAAAGCATGCTTTAGTATGCATTTTCCCCGGGGTTTAATTTGGAGTAAATATAAAATAGCGGTTTGAATTTTGGTTCGGTTTAAATATCCATACTTGGAAACTTTTTAAAAAAATTTCAGGCCGTTGAATGGGGAAAATCGTCGATGATGGACGCAGAGAAGCGTCTACTATCTCACGCGCTTCTGGAACCTTCCAATGCTCGCTTCGTCCTCCTCTCCGAAACTTGCATCCCTCTCTTCAACTTCACCACAGTCTATACTTACCTCACGCGCTCCACTCGCTCTTTCCTCGGCTCATTCGACGACCCAAGGCCTATGGGCCGAGGCCGTTACAGCCCCAAAATGCTCCCACACGTGGCGCTCTCCGATTGGCGGAAAGGTAACCAGTGGTTCGAGGTCTCACGGAGAGTCGCCGCCGAGATCGTCTCCGATCGCCTGTACTACGCAGTCTTCAAGGCTCACTGCCGGCCTCCGTGTTACATGGACGAGCATTATCTTCCGACGTTGGTTAACAAAATCTGCCCGGAGATGAACTCGAACCGGACCGTGACGTGGGTGGATTGGTCTAGGGGTGGGTCCCATCCAGCGAGATTCGTGAGGAAGGATATCTCGGTCGGGTTTTTGGATCGGATCCGGTTTGGGTCGAACTGTAGCTTCGATGGTGAGGTGACGAATGTGTGTTTTCTTTTCGCGAGGAAGTTTCATGTGAGCACCCTCGAGCCTCTCATGAAGATTGCTCCATATTTGTATGGACTTCAGGGTTAAAACTCTTCATTTATTCTAAAATATAAATAATATACTTGAGAAGAGACTACATAGTACTAGTACATAGACTTATGAATTAAGATCTAAAATTTCTTAGTTACCAAAAAGAAGAAAACCAAAGACGGAGAAATATTTTCCATCTCGCGAAACTGCTACATTGTCCATTATAGTATAAACTGACTTACGACCTAGAAAAATCAATGCATGTACCTGAATGTTTGGAATGAAAATAAAACATAAAATTATATGATTTAGTAGTTTACGTCTCAATCGCAGTATAATTCATCAACTGCTGTTTATTTGATTAATGGGTGGTGTCGCACCCGAAGAATCTATATTCCACAAGTCCAAAAAATAAATAAACTATACCATATAAAGAGGGCCACTAATACTTTATAGTGTGGTTGAACTAAACTAAGAAAAACAAAAATGGTCAACTTCCTTGGAGTGCAAACCAAGTTCCAAACAAAATATATTTATTTGTGTAGAGAGACATGGAATTTATATTTAAAGTCTCACCAATTGCATTTTAAACAAAAGCAACTTACTTCCATTTTGTAAACCTTTATTATCTACATGGGCGAATCTAGAAGATTATTTCAGTGGATGCACAATTGGCATAAAAATATAAAAAGAGAAATAGTAAAGTTTCCAACGTGGGATTTATGGGTGCACTAAGAAGATTGTAGCCAACTTATCTACTAAATCCTTTAGATATCCCTTACAAAATTTTTTTTATCAAGATTCTAATGGGTGCACGTGCCCCCATGTCTAACTCTCTGCATCCGCCCCTGATTATCTAAAAACCTTTTTTTTTTTCTGAGGCAATGGAGGTGGGAAAGACTGGAAGAAGGAAAAGTAGTCAAAATGTAGGACATGATGATCTCGTTGGACCCAAGAGGAATCGACACCACTATGCCAAGTCCATAGAAGAGAATGAGAAGATGGTAGAGGAGATGCAACAACAAATGCTTCAACTCGGAAAAGATCTCATGGATAAAACGGTATATATATATATATATATATGCTTGTTGTGAAATCGTTAATTATCTCTATATGTATAATATTGTACGGGATCAATTTAACTAAGCTGGTGAATGTTACCTTCTCTCAATCACAGCTTGTTCATGAACAATACATCTCAGACTAAAATACAACTTGAGTCATAGGTGGAGACTGATCGAGATTCACCCGGTGGTGAATTTTAGATCGGATTGCCCTAAGAAGATGAAGCTAGACAAACTAACTTTTGCCAATAACGCGTATCGTGACAAGACGGCTGTTATATCATTTTCGTCTGGGGAACGAGAAATTAATATCCATGTTAGAAACCCTTACTCTTTTATCACAATATCCATGATTTGATATTTGACGATCAATATGATCCTTTGATTATACAAACAATAATCTTCTTTTTATATAAATTTTTCAAATATCTTCCAGAATCTAAAGAATCGGATGTTTCATGGGGCTCATTGCATCAATGAGGAGAGACGCTTTCTTAAGATGCTGAATCCAAATAAGGTTAACGACGCTGGTTTTTCTCTAGCACAAGTTGAAGAACAAGTACGTTCTCTATAACTTCCTTTTAACCATTTTTTTTGTTGTTGTGATTATAATTGGTGCATGTGTTGTTGACCTTTGTTAGATGTTTATTTAATCGGTTTATTTCTCAAGAGCAGATGTGGAAGTTATATTCGTCGATGCGATGGCCAAATAATAATAGCACAAACACAACCGATGAAAAAATATATAAGAGAAAGCTAAGGGAACTTGAATATGAAAGAGATCAAGTGTTTGTTAATGCTCCTTGTAAAGCCTCTCTATGGAATTTATTACCTTCTACCAAGGACTTACGCAACCAGATCCAGGTAAATAACCAGATTTATTAATTTTTTTTTTTTTTTTTTTTCTTTTTTTGTATTCTGACTTGGCCATATTTGTAATTGATAGGCTATGGAGGCAAAAGATGAAGAAAAGATGAAAAAAGTATTGGAAATAAGAAAGAAGATAGAGTCAAGGGAAAGAAAGATACAGAAGGCAGAGAATGATATTAAGTCTATGCAAAAGATGATGGAGAGGATTCGCATAAGAAAGCAGAGGGCTTTGGAAACTATTTCATACGAAAGGAGTTGTTTGGAGAAAATCACAATTCTTTAGTTGTGACTTCCATTTAATAGACCTCTACAACTATATATTATCGTAATTAACGTCTAAAACTATTTCAAACAAATTTCCATCAAAATAATAATTAATGAACATTACAATGTTTCAAAACCATACAATTTTACTCAAAGTGCTGAAATTGCAAAAAGAGTAGAGAGAGTTTTGGAAATCTTTAGAAATCTTTGTCACATGTTGAATGATTAATATAGTGTGATCAAATTATTCGAGATGAACTAATAAATTTGCCAACTCGACATTCTTTTTTTGACTAGCCAACTCGACATTATTGGTGACACCATTGAAGCACACATTTTAAAAATTAAAGACCCATTTAATTTTTAGTTTTTTTTTTTTTTTTAAAGGATACGGAGAAGGGTAAATTTGAAAATATAACAAAGTTATTGATTCTGGCTGTAACCAGCATCATTCATCATCACACACCAACTGAAAACGCCTCTGGATCTCGCCAGATCCATTTCGAACCAAATCAGAAAAGCCTAAATTCGACTCACTTGTCCTTCGAGTCGAATCTTCACTCTTTGTTCTGAAAGTTTCTTCCTTTTTTATTACATCAATGGCGACTTTTATCAATCTGGAGGATTCCCCAATGTTTCAGAAACAGGTAAATTTGAAAGCTTTGCTGTATTATGGGACTTGAATCTTGATCACTTCAATTCTTGTTCTTCTGATTGATTGGATCAGGTTTGTTCCTTGGAGGGGACAGCTGATGAGCTCAAAGATCGTTGTCAGAAGCTATACAAAGGTGTTAAGAAGTTTATGTATGTGCCTAATCTACCTTTTCCTTTCAATCTTCTTGTCTGATCTTTCTGTGGACATAAGATTCTTATAATATCATTTGTGGAATGTTTTCTGAAAGTGGCATATTTTCTGCTAGTGGTAGTTGGATTTTTTTATACCATTTTGTCTCTTCTCTTACTGGATAAGCAAATGTGCACAACTGTTTGACCATTAAAGCTTGGTCGATTGTATTTTCCATTCTCATGTAAACCTTAGAATATGAGAATGGAATATTGTTAGCTTTATGACTTGCTTTCTTTTGCAACAAAATTTTTCTGGCATCTCACTCTTAACTCCATTATTATGTGCTAATTAAAAACCGTGACATTATTGTGTTGCTAGTCCACTATTGTCATTGTATCTACGTGGCCATGCATGTTATTGGTGCCTTGAAAGACATGCATTGAATTACTCTTATTTTATAGGGGAAGTTTGGGAGAGGCATCCAAAGGAGAAAGTGCCTTTGCAGATTGTCTGGAAGAATTTGGAGCTGGACATGATGATCCTATCAGTCTTTCAATTGGAGGTTTTTTTTATTTACAAACTTTTTGTTCTCGCTAAGTTGTTCATTTCTGTGTCTATCTGCTATTGAATACCAATTCATTCTTTTACTTCACCACTATAGTAATAAGAGACTGATTTATGTAGATATTTGTGGTTGGTTGTTTTTATAGATAATATCCTCTTGGGATTAAACTATTCGATACTTTGCAAAATTTTAAAGTGAAGTTGATCCAAGCGTACTGTGTTTCTTTGTTGACTATACCTTAGTCACCTAGGTATGTTAGTTCAAGATTTCTGGAAGCTGTCAGGATCTATAGGGGGCTCTTCTAGCATCTTGTTATTGAACCCCCTTTTGCTTGGCTTGTGATATATTTATTCGTAGCTTAAGACATTATTTCAGTTTATGTTTGTTCTCCTCAAGTCCTCGTCATGTCCTTTTATAAAAATTCTGCATTTCACGAGTTCTAAGATTATATGATAAACAGGGGTAGTTTTGAATGTCTCATTTCTGACCTTTTTATTGTTATTCTTGTGTGTGACGCCAGGCCCCGTTATATCCAAATTCATAAATACACTTCGAGAGCTTGCCTCTTATAAGGAGTTTCTTTGCTCACAGGTATGCTCATCGTATCTTGTGAACAATAAGAAATATCTGTAAAGACTAAAAGATGCCTATCATCATTGATAGCCTGTTTTTGTTTGGTAATTTAGATGAAGATTTGGGTAGCATTGCGGTCTTTGTTGATTCAGAGCCTTCTTGATTACTTTCGGAATTATAATAAAATAAATGTCCGTTTGAGTTACTAATCATATCTGTGGAAAGGGGAGCAACGAAAAAAATATATAGTTTTGAGTTTAAAATGCTGAATATGCAGTTTATTTTAGGGCAGATGCCTTGACAATGTCACACTTTTATAACAGTTGTATATTATGGGGAAAATTTTCTAGGTGGAGCATGTGTTACTTGAGAGGTTGATGAACTTTATTAATGTTGATCTACAAGAAGCTAAGGTATTCGTTTTCTCTGCTAAATTTGATCAATGTAATTTTTTTCCATTGTACTGACTACTGAGTGTCTCAAATATAGATTCGTCTATGATCAATAAACTGGAGATTTATGTTTTTTGTTTTTTATGCATCCCAGACTGTCGAGATTCTTTACTCTTAACTGTTGTGTGGAAAATCTACTGTCATATGGTTACAAATTTTGTAAGGATACGGCTTTCCAGGTCACTATCAATAGGCAATTTATTCAGCACACTATCTTGTAGGAACTTTATACTAGCAATATTTTTCTCTCTCTTAGCATGTCTGGCTTCAGTAACAAAAGAACCTTACGGGACATCATACTTCAACCTCATAGGATGTAGCTAATGAATTGTCTCATGAAACCTCTGCCATATAGTTAGGTTAGAAGTTTAAAGGTGTTGCCAGTTCTGATTTCCACATTAATGTATGTTTTCTCGAACCTGACCATATTCAATAGAAAATTGCTGCTTATGTCCTTCACTGCAATTCGACATATATGATCTAAAAAACTCGTGCTGTCATTTTCCAATTATCCACTATTCTGTTTCTACCTTTGCAGGAGTCTCGCCATCGATTTGATAAAGCTGCTCATTCGTACGATCAGGTACTTGGTTATAGAATCTATATCTTTCTTAATTTCTTGTGCATGCAGTTGTAACCTGTTTTCTTCCTCTAGTAATAAAATAGTTTATAGGTTCCACCACAAGATGTTGTTTTTCATGTTTTGGATTGTTGTAACACATCCTGAGCTAGATGCTCCCTATTTTGATATCAAAATTGTAGGCGCATGGTCATATCAGAACAAGAAAAACAGAATTTATAATAGGAAAGATTCCCCGAATAAAAGGTTCATATAAGGAAACTGATACTTCTCAGTTATAACTTTTCCACGATACAGAGTTTATTGTATTACTCTGTTTTTTTTTTTTTTGAGAAAAGTATATTAATTAGGATTATGATATTGGAAGCAAGCATTTCCCTTGAACTCTTTAGTATACTAAAAGCTCTCAAATCTGTGAGATTCACGTGCACTGTGGTGCTATGCATAGAACACTTGCGCATTATTTTCTCGATCTGAAGTGGTGTAATGAGTTTTCTTATCTACTTGTAGTCGCGCGAAAAGTTTGTGTCTTTAAAGAAGAATACAAGAGGAGAAATTGTTGCAGAGTTGGAAGAGGTAGCACATTTATTTCCTTTGTTATCTTTTTCTCTTGCTCTCTCTCATCTTGTCTACTAAGGAAAAGTGAAGCAATATTACGCCTGAGGAATGTGCCCATATGTGAGTATGAGTATACACACATTTCTACACTACTTAGCTCAATACATATGGGTGTATGTGTACATGATCCACGTATTTGTGTCTCACCCTTTTTATATATATAGGAATGTTTGTGCACTTGTATTCTAGGCAATTGTCCAGTAGAGTAAAGTAGTTAAGTGAAGCCATTATCTAATTTGACACGCCAGGAAGTAAATGCAGTTCTTTCTTAATATTATTTGGCACGTTCTGTGCCTTTTTTTCCTGGCATGGTAACTTACTTGTGCTGTCATCTTTGCATGACAGGATCTGGAGAACTCAAAGTCAACATTTGAGAAGAGCCGTTTCAATCTAGTATGCTGACTTTACTAACAGAAGCCATTGCTATATACTTTTTTATGTTTCTACTTTGAAGTAAATTTTTGATTTGCTTGAAGAATGCAGGTAAATTCATTGATGACTATTGAAGCTAAAAAGAAGTATGAGTTTTTGGAATCTATAAGTGCAATTATGGATGCCCATCTGAGATATTTTAAACTTGTAAGGTCTCTAATTTTATATATTGAATATTGACTATGTAAGACCAACTAAGTTTGACATTTGAATCTTGTTGCGATCCCTAATTTGGTCTCTTTGTGTTTCAGGGATATGATTTGTTGAGTCAACTGGAACCATATATTCATCAGGTACAAACTTGTAGTCAACTTGATGTCTCAATAGTTTAGATTGGCAGAAGAAATTGTGAGCTTCTATATTCACATTTCTCAGAGGCAATTTTATCTTGCATTTGGGGTGTCTGTTATTACTTATTAGGTTAGAGAAACTGAGGTCTTGAAGGGTAATCTAATTCATACATTCAAGTTCTTGTAGTTTACCTTTCCTTAAGACCTGGAACGACAACTTTTTTGTTTATAATTTAGTCAAAGAAAGTTATCGCAATCTCTAAATCTGAAAAACTTGGTTTATCTGGATTTTAAAGGAAACCCATAGGTATAAGCGTCTCCTATCCAAGATTTAACTTTTTCTCTAGCAAACATGTGATGTGGAATAGCCAAAGTTTTCTGATTTCTAATGAAGTTCACTGGTGCTGACTTGTGATTGTTCTTCTTACAGATATTAACATATGCTCAACAATCAAAAGAACAGTCTAAGATTGAACAAGATCGATTAGCAAGACGGATTCAAGAATTTAGGACCCAGTCTGAATTAGACAGCCAACAGCTAGCCGCTAATGCAGAGCCCTCTGGTGTTAATGGAAACCGTGTCAGTGGAATTATCCCATATAAAAATACCGAAACAAGTGTAACAGCTGATAAGGAAGTAAGCGTTTCCTAAATAATTCTTGCTAATATCGTGTGCAATCCAAATTTTACCTTTTTGATCCCCTAGCTTTCTTGTTTTTGCTTTTAAAGTTGTATTTTTGTTGGTTAAGAAAGTTCTATTTGTTTTCTGTCTCACCACAGGGAAATGGGTAAAGGTAGGAAATGACTGTTAAGAAGATGAAACAGTCCTTATACTGGAACTAGTTGCTTAAATATTGCTTGTTATACTGTTTTTTTGCTATTTGCAACACAATTGTCTTAAGCCAGCCACTGGTGTTCATCTGTTGATACATCTTAGATTGTGTCAATTTCCTGATACCTGTTTCATTTTCCAACAGAGTTTCCATTTCTTCCGGTCTTACAGAGTTTCTTTGTGTACCGATGCAGGTAATTAAACAGGGATATTTATTAAAGCGTTCGTCAAGTTTGAGAACTGATTGGAAAAGAAAGTTTTTTGTCCTTGACAGTCATGGCTCCATGTACTATTACAGAAATAATGGTAATCAATCAATGGTACGTGTGCAAACCTCTTTTTCCTACCTCATTTCCATGAGACACGTCCATAAAGGTCTTTCGAATTTGGCTATAAACATGCCAATTGTTACTATTTCTTAAGTCTCATTGATAATTATATAAATCCTTTCCCCCCCCCCCCTTAAATGAATAATATATTTGTTATGTAATAGTGGGACAATAACGAGCAGAAAAAGGTCGAGTAAATGATAGGATTGCTTTATCAGCTTAAGATTTCACTCTGTATAATATCTTGTGCTAGAAAGTCTCTATTACTATCGTGGATTTTGATATAAGCCTAACAGGTCATCATCAATTTCCCCTAATCTGACACAAGCTAGGAATATTAAGCCTCAAATGAGTTGCATGTAGATTTAGCTGACACTTCCTCATGCTTTTGTTTATATCTATAGACTCTGGAACTACCATCTGTTTTGGCATTTTAAGCAAGTCTTTCTTGCTATATCTTTCTTCTAATTCATAGTCTCTGTTTGATTATAACGGTTGATTTTTTCTGCTATTTGTATTCTCAGGGATCTCAACATCACTATAGTGGTTCATCTGACCATAATACTGGTGTCTTTGGTCGATTTCGTGCCAAACACAATCGATCAGCTTCGCTCAGTGAGGGCAGCTTAGGCTATAATACTATCGATCTCCGCACTTCTTTGATAAAATTAGATGCAGAAGACATGGATCTTCGGCTCTGTTTCAGAATTATTTCTCCTCAAAAAACGTACACACTTCAGGTACCCATTTTACTCCCTATAGGATTAAGTTGCAAGTCATAGGGCTTACATAGTACTAGATTTTTCTTGTCGATTCCTCCAAATTCATTAAACTGGTTTCTAGTCCTTGCCTTGCAGACAACCTGCTGGAACCTTGTAACAAGTGTGTAGTTGATTCTTTGCGTATGTTTTTTTTTTTTCCTTTTTGATTTACCCTTATAAAAGGGTTGGTTTTAACAGTTACAATGATAGGATGTAGTTGGCACAATTCAGCACAGATTTAGTATCATTATCCTTGTTCATTCTTCCCCTGATTCAAGTACTTCAGAATGCTAACAGAACTTATTCGGTTATACCCTACCTGACCAGGCTGAGAATGGAGCAGATAGGATGGACTGGGTAAATAAGATCACAACAGCAATAGGGACGCTTCTCAATTCTCATTTTCTACAACAGGTTGACACAATAAAGTCTCAGGCTTCTCTTTCACTTACAAATCGAATAGATATGAAGCTTTCCTGCTAATACAGATTGTTTCTGCAGTCACCAAGGCGATACTTGGATAAAGACTATACTAGTTCTGCTCCTGCCAATGATGTCGTCTCCCTGGATCAAATTCAACATAATGATGGAAGACGAAATATCGGAAATGATGTCTCTACAATACTCAGAGGAATTCCGGGCAATAATGCATGTGCAGAGTGCAATGCTCCTGAGCCCGATTGGGCATCGTTAAATCTTGGAGTTTTGTTGTGCATTCAATGCTCCGGTGTTCACAGGAATCTCGGGGTTCATATATCCAAGGTATGAAGTATGAACTATTCTTGGAACAACTTTTTGTGCATCTTTCCTTGAGATTCTCGTCGTATGAGCTAGTGTTTCTTATCCCACCAAGTCAGTAAATTCTCTCTCTTCATTGTCCAGAACTTGTAGAACTCGATGTGGTAATCTGAATTGTCCACCAGGTTTAAATTTCTTGCAAAAGTCGACATTACTGTAGTTATAACCTATAGAGGGGTCAAGTATCCGGATGAAAGTTGGTTCGTAGATTTTTTCTTTGGTGTGTCCTCAGTGCTATATCTCTAAGCTGATCTCATAGACGTTGTACCCCACAAACTGCAGGTGAGGTCCCTCTCATTAGATGTGAAAGTATGGGAGCCAACAATCATGGACTTATTTCGACATTTGGGCAATGTATACTGTAATTCACTGTGGGAGGGACGACTACACCTTGACGATGACAGGTATGATTTCTAAGGAGAAATAGTTTGTTTTTGTATTCTAAGTAAGGCCAATTAGCTTGATCATTTATTTGTTTTGGGGACCAATTATGAAACACTGTATCTTCCAACAGTCTCCTGTTTCATATATGATGCATGTAGCTGATGAGGTACAGCCTGATAAACAGTGTTGGCTTTTTGCAGTGAAGACGGATCAACATTGCCGCGTGCTTCAATTTCAAAACCAAGTCCAGAAGATTCCTTTAGTGTGAAGGAGAAGTACATTCTAGGAAAGGTATGGCATTAATTCTTCCTTTCTTTCCAAGTCTTGGAATCTATCTTCACGGGGATGGTTGATCGATGGCATTTAGTAAATTAGATTATGCTCTGTGAAAAGGCGAAGATGCTAAAAAATAAAATACTAAACTCAACCTGATTGATGTTTTATGTTTGGGCAGTACCTGGAGAAAGCATTAGTCATCAAAGATGATAGTGAAGCAAAACCTTCTGCTGTGAGTAGAATATGGGAAACTGTTCAAAGCAGAAACATACGAGAAATCTATCGACTCATAGTAACTACTGGGGATGTGAATATCATCAATACCAAGTTCGATGATATAACTGATACCGATGCATATCACCATGTTGATGCAGCAGAGGAAGCAGTAAAGAAAAGACATGACCCAACTGTGTGTCAGAGAATCAAAGACTCGAACAAACCAGGAAACTGTCTTCAAGGCTGTTCCTTGCTCCATGTGGCTTGTCACATTGGTGATTCTGTCTTGCTTGAGCTGTTGTTGCAGTTTGGTGCTGACCTAAACATGAGAGATTATCACGGACGGACTCCATTACACCATTGCATATCATCAGGGAACCACAAATTTGCAAAGATATTACTACGAAGGTACACATTGAACAGACTTAAACTAAAACCTCCTAGTTCCGCATCCCGTAGATTCCATTGCTCTGTTTCTTTGGTATCTTGGCTCCTCTCTCCATTGTAATTTCTTGAATTGTTTGTGTAAACGCAGAGGAGCACGTCCATCAATAGAGGACGATGGAGGGCTAAGCGTGCTGGAAAGAGCGATGGAAATGGGAGCCATAACTGATGAAGAGCTCTTTCTTCTCTTAGCTGAGTGTGCGTAAACCAACGCTGGCATAGAATCGCCTTTCGAAGGACCCTAAAATGCAAAACCATGTTATGACAAGTTGGTGGTACAAGCTACTAGATTTCGTTAAGTCATATGGTGAGTGGTGACACAGCGTTTTGAGTCGTTATCTATGTATAAGGGACCTATAGACTTTTGCGTTTGCATTTTAAGTTCTTACATGTGAAAAAAAATTCCAAGAAATTTTATATTTGAATAGATAATATACATTTTCATTTTTACAAACTGTAAACATTTTTTTTACAAATATAATCAAATCAATCACATTGTTTTAAAACATTCAAAGATAAAATGTAAATGCAAAAAAAAAATCTAAATAGTTGTTCTTTTCTTGAGCCTCCAACCGGAAGAGGACCGAAACAGAATTTTGTTATAACCTTTAGATTGAAGTTTAGATGAGAATCCGATCAAACCCAAATTACAGTATTTCGATTTTAAGTCGGTTAGTGCAAATGTTCTAAACCGAACAAAAATTGAGTTGACCGATGAGCAGGCAGGCACGGGTATTCTGCAAAGCCAAATTGAAGAAAACCAAACCCTTTGGAAAACCTCTTTTGGTCTTGGTCGACGTTGATCCCGTCTCTTACTCTCCGTCGCCGGTAAGTCTATAACCCTTTATCTTCTTTCCTTCTTTCGCTTGATCTTATGTTGTTTTATTCTCTGTAATTGGTTCTTTCTTTAAGCTCTTGATCATACTCTTTTTGAGTTTTCTGAAATGAGTTGGGGAAAAGAGAACAGAGGAATCAGATTTGTTTTTATATTTCTGATTAAAAGAGAGATATTTTCTGCCCAGGATTCATCATAAGTTTGAGATTCTTATCAAAGTGAGAGTTCTTTGGATTCTTCGTGATCATCAAACGAAGAAGGAAGGATTTTATGTTTAGTCTTCTTTCTCATTTTTTGAATTTAGATCGAAACAGGACTTTTGGACTGTTCCCAATAGGCAGTAGCTAAGCTTTCTTCTTTAGCGTAACTTAACTGCAATTTATTGATTTGAGTTGGATGCTTGATAATGGTAAGTGAAAACCATTCATAGTGACACATATGTGCAGTTATTCTTGTGTTTGGAGGTTTTTTCTAGAGCTCATTTTTCTTGTAGAGCTCAATCTCTGGTTGTATTTTCATAATAAATCCTTTAAGCATCACAATATCCTGAAACACTCATTTGTTAGAAACATGATCTGATGTATTGGGTTGCCTTGTTGCATAGGAACAGTTGAAATGGCGAAGTCTTGTAAGGGTCTTGCTGAAGAGCTTGTCAAGTGTCTCAGTGAATCTACATGTGTCAAGGTAACTTATAAAATATGTATGTCTCAACATACGGAGAGACTGAATTTCTTTTACTCCATCACCATCTGTTAACTAATTCTTCCACTTCACTTCATTTTTATTTCTGATTTTGGTGTAGGGCGAGAAACGGTCAATTAGGGACTGCGCCGGTGAAAAAAGCCCATGTATTCCGAGTGAGTGTGTTGGCCTTAGGGAAACCTACTTCAATTGTAAAAGAGGACAGGTATGTTTTGCTTTCACTACTTAAAGAGCCACCAAACTCACTGTGATTATGTAATTCTGGAATCATTCATCATGTTTAAAAGATAGGTAGCCTACTGCCAAAGAATTAGATTAAGCATGCTTGTGAACGCTTAGTGACAGTGTGTTAACATTCAACCTTGAGAGGAAAAAATTGAAGCGTAGAATATTGATTCTTGAACTCATGTTGGCATATATTAGAGTCTCTTGTAGTAATTGGACGTCGAATTGTGTTTTCTCTAGGTAGACATGAGAGCCAGGATTCGAGGAAACAAAGGCTACTAACAGGAAGTGACAAATATCAGACACTGAGCACAATATGAGAACTTGTTCAATATCACAATTTCACCTTGTTATTTTTGTGTTCTTTTTACCAATTCCTTTAATTTATAATAGTTGCAGCACAATATGAAAAGACAATGCAGGGTCTTACGTACTTAGTTACTTGCCATGTCAATATCAAGTTAGGCTTGTTCCTACACTCAACTTGATTTCTTTTCCTCTTTAAAGTTGTATTACATGGGACCGGATCTATTGAATGTCATTGTTTGTACTTTGTAGCTTAAAGAAAGAGTAAGAATGAAAAAAACGAAAGAAAAGATTCTTCCGTTCCTTCAATTACTCAGTGCCCACATCTCAAATTGACCAATACAACAGATCTTATGCAAAGTCCTACAAGGTCGATGAATCAAAATGGCGTTACAAAAGAAAAAAAGAAGCTTTACACTATGAACCCTACTTCAAGAATCACAACAGTCATTCTAGGAAAGCAACGAAGAAGGCCCAGCCGTTTTTCTCTAAATGCTCACTTGATCTTCCCTTGGCAAGCTCTGAACGGTATCCGACCATCTCCCCGGCGAATGTTCGCTACTGTTAGACGAGAAAGGTGCTTCAGCCCTTGCATCCCTCACCAACTTCAACACCTCTCTCATCACAGGCCGGTTTTCGGGTTGAATGGTCACACAAACCGTTGCAATACTTAAAAGTGCCTGAAGTTTCTCCTCTGATGCTTCATTCCCTGAGGAAGTAGGTTCCTCTCCTGATTCAGTCTCTTCCTCTCTCACTGCACGCACCCATCTTGTGATATCTGAACCATATTCTTGAACAAGGTCCTGGAATGGTGTTCTACCTGTTAGAAGCTCAAGAAGAAGGACCCCAAAGCTATAGACATCAGCCGGCTGCGTAGAGGCTTTCCTTGGGTCTCTGCACTCTGGAGCTTTGTAAAAGAGAGAGACTGCACTTGTTTCTTCAACTGAGTCAGGGTCATGAAGAGTACTGAGGCCGTAATCTGTGAGGCAGGACTCGAAATCAGGACCTAACAAGACATTTGACGATTTCAAATTCCCATGAGTTAGACCAGGATTCTGATGAATGTAAAGCAGAGCCGAGGCCAAGTCCTCAGCTATTTTCAGGCATGAAGTCCAGTGAAGAGGCTTCCCACTCCCAGAAGCCCTTGTTCCTACAAACACACACAAAACACAATGAAGCTGGCGAATGTGTATCCAAGGTTCTATCCAAACCTAATATCTGCATTGCTATAAGACAGGAACCTTAAGAGAAGCTATCTATGGTGGATGTTGAGCCATTAATTACATACCATGGATAAGAGTAAAGAGACTGCCATTGGGGAAGTAATCGTAGACGAGCAAGCGTTCTTCTTTGGCTTGGAAATAGGCTCTGAGAGGCACCAGATTTGGGTGTTTAAGCTGTCCAAGGATCTCAACATGTCTCTTGAATTCCTCCATGCGAGGATACCTCGCATTCTTGAGCCTCTTCACAGTAACAATGAAACCAGATTCCATCACAGCCTTGTAAGTGCTCCCTAACGTTCCTCTTCCCAGTGTCTCTGCTGAAGCTTTAAGCAGATCTTCCATGGTGTATCTCACCACTGTCTCTCCTGAATCACTGGTTCCTAGAAAAACAAGAGTTCCCACTGCTCCTTCTTCGCCTCTTTCCCAAGAGAAACCTCTGTCTTTCCTCTCAATGTCTCTCTCTGTCTCTGCAGATGTAGCTCCTTCTGCTTCAGCTATTCCTTTGCCTTTTCTATCTTCCCTTGGTGCTCTGCTCTGTCGCTTCTTCCGTCTCAAGCAGACGATAAGAAGCGTCAGTAGAAGGATAAGGATTAGGACTCCGCCGGCGGCACTTCCGGCGATGATTGCGATTAGCTTCGCTTTGTTTTTCTTCGACTTAGGTGTTGGTTTCGCCGACGGCGCAGGTGAGATTTTGCATGGAGTTTGAATCTGATCGCCACAAAGGGCGACGTTTCCGGTAAATGATGACTCGTTGAACTGCTTCAGAGCTCGTGTCGGTGGGATTGGGCCGGAGAGCTGATTGTTGGAGACGTTGAAGTATCTGAGACTCGTCTGGTTAAGAGGAGGGATAGAACCGGTGAAGAGATTGTTCTGAACATTGAGCGTGTAAAGACGAGAGAGGCGGAGCAATGAGCTCGGGATTCGGCCGGAGAGTCGGTTCCCGGCGAGGAAAATGGTTTTCAGTCGGTGAAGAGACGTCAGTGACTCCGGGAACTCACCGGAGAAGTTGTTATCGTTAAGATAAACCGATTTGAGGTTAACCAAGCCGGAGAGATTAGGAATTGAACCGGAGAGAGAGTTAGCTTTGAAACTAAGAACCCTAAGTTGGTCCAACTGATTCAAGCTCCTCTCGTCAAGTGAGCCAGTGAGATTCAAAAACTCAAGAACAAGCTTGGAGACTCTTCCATTCATACATTCTCTAACACCTTCCCAGTTGCAGAGATCTGTTCCTCGCCATGAAATCGAATTAGATGGATCGATTGAGGATTTTAAGCTCAGTAGAGCTTCGACGTCGCTAGATCTCGCCGGAGAAACCAAACAGAAGAATACAGTAAATGCAAAGACTACGAACAACGTAATCGAAGAAGAAGAAGAAGAAAAAGATGATGAATAGACCATTGTCGTTGTAATGTGGAATCAATCAAATCGAAGAGTGACTATTCAAAGCTCATAAAAGAATGAATTGATGCAGTTGGAATCAATGTTTCCATAAAAAAGCTTCCCCTGAATCTCTAATGAGCTATCACTTTCCATTATTAGTCACTTTCCAGATCTGCCCCCATTATGTGCTAAAGCATCTCGATTCTGGCAGCAACAAAAGAAAAATGGAAGAAGAAGAAGAAGAAGAAACTCAAGTGGGAGCGAGCTCATTAATGGCGAAATGAAATCGTTTGGTTGTGAGCATGAGGAAGAGAAGAAGAAGAAGAAGAAGCATTAAAAATTTCCGGCATTTTGTCTCTCACTTTCTGAGTATCTTTACTGGAAGTTCTTGGTCGAGAAAGATGTCACGTGAAGCCATGTCTGTAAAAACTCTTTTTTTTTTTTCTCTCTTACTGTGCCTTCTTCAATGCCTTCATGAATATTAGTATATGTATATCTGCACACACATTAAATCATTAATAATGGTTTTATGAAGGAGAGACGAAGGAGGGGAAAGGAAAATAATTCACGTATTTTTGTCTTTATTGTTTATTGGTTGTTATTACTTTCTCAAGATTCAAGACAGATGGGTTTTGGGGGCCAAGGAGTTACTGCTACTTAGAAAATGCGAGAAAATTTTGGAGAGAAATATGAATATATATGTATTGTTGAATTGTGGTATGGAGCTGAAGAAATGTGGTGGGGGGGGAGTATTAATTTAGAGATAATTTAAAGTAAAGAGAGACATTGCATTTCAACTTTTTCAATTGGTGTCTGGTTCTTATTGCCTCTCTACCAATTATTGACCTCCATTTTTCCTACCTCTTTTCTTGTTGAATTGTTCACATGATTTATATCAATAATTAAGTATATTTTATTTAATATTTCGAAATCATATTTTATATTGGACCTCGGGTTATAATAATGATGTAAATGTAAATGCTTTGGATTTGTGTATTGGGATATATAGTGTGAAGAAATTCAAGTCATGTGTAACATTCATGTTTGGTCTTGGGTCTTTAATAAACTAAATGAAGATATTGAGGTATTATTAATTACTATGATTTATTAGTTACTTAGCTTAGGCGTGATGAAAATGTAATAAAGAAAAGGTGAATTGAGTTCACGTAAAGGCTGAGTGAAAATTGACCAAAGGGGTCCAGTCCAACAACACCAACCCCAACCCCACAAGAGACTGCGGTCATTTAATTGGCATCAATATTGTTAGACTTCTTTGACCTTCTATTTCATCCTGTTGGTTATTCGACTTTCGAGTAATAAATTAGAGGACATGATATATTTGACAGTTCGAATATATCAATTGCTATAAGGATGTCATCTTTGAATTTACTCGAAATGTTATTACTCTCTTAATTTATTCATTTTTTTTTTTTTGGTAATTCTCTACGATTTACCGTGTATTTAGGACTTTGTTGATTTTCTTACCGACTTTTGATTTTATGAAACGACCATGTCTTATAGACTTTTTTTTAGTTGGTTATAAAACAAAAAAAAAGGACTTTGAATTAGTCCTCTTTTTCAAACAAACCCTAAAACCGGGTAGAATTTGGAGGGAAAAATTCTAAAGTTTTGGATTCTTCTTCACTCGATGACTGTTTGTTATCCTTTTATATTTTTAAACGTGTTGACTGGTTGGTTGGTTAGTGTTACGGACTTACGGTGCCACTACCCAGATTATGATAGATTTTGTAATGGGCTACTGGCCCATGATATTACTTATTCAACATTTTGAGGAATCTTATGGTCTTCGGCTTTTACAAGAGAACAGCATATAGGTCCATGGGCTGGGTCTATCCTTCGCATAGTCTGAAAACATTTAAGGTCATTCAGAAAGAATCTCAATTTTGAGGGCTCTTTTGCAATTCTGGGAAACGTTTTTTTTTAATAATATAATTTTTTTAACAGCGAAACGTTTTTTTTTTTCCTCTACACCCAAAGTGAAGAAAAAAAAATCTGCGTATCCACGAGAAGAAGCCCTATCAAAAACATAAAAGTTCTTTCTCTAGCTCAACTCCGCCGCCGGCAGAAAAAATATCAAATCGTTAGTGTTTCACGGCGGAGAATCGAATTCCTTGACCTAGGAAGCTTCACTATCTCCCGAGTTTATTTCAATGGCAACCAGTCAGTACAATTCTCATCCCCGTTCCTCACTTTGCTCATAGAATTTACGATAGCTCTAATTTTCGCATCTGTGTTTGAAGATTTCTGTTTATGTTGAGGTGAGTTTCTTACATGGTTTCTTTTTTTCTGCAGTGGCTAGATCGTTTTTGCAGGCGATATCGAAGGATGAAGCGGTGGTTCCTCCGCTTAGAGTTGTTCAGATCGAAGGACTGGTAAAGTCCTCATACCGTTTCTCTGATTTTAGGATTTTATGGTTTCTCCTCGTTTTCTGCTGAATTTAGAGTTTGGTATGTAGTCTCGTTATTTCATCAGCCCTTTTAGGCAATAAGAAAAACTCTGTAAGTGAAGCTAAATTGCTCATTATCATTGGTAGTGATGATGAGGATTTTGTATGTTTATGTGATAGGCTGTGCTGAAGATAATCAAGCACTGCAAGGAGTTTGCACCGACTCTTGTCACAGGACAGCTTCTTGGACTTGATGTTGGTAGCGTCCTTGAAGTTACCAATTGTTTTCCTTTCCCAGTAAGTTGAAGAACTTTGCACGCTTTGCAAGGATTTAAGAGCTTGTTTCTGTTTGACGTATGTGTGATTTACTCCAATCTGTATCTTAAAACGAGCGTAGGTCAGGGATGATGATGAAGAAATTGAAGCTGATGGTGCCAATTATCAGCTTGAGATGATGAGATGTCTGAGGGAGGTTAATGTTGACAACAACACTGTTGGATGGTAGGTTTCAATGTCATCAGTCTGATTTCACTTTGTTAAATATTCTTTTGTGAATGTATATAAGATTTGCCTAATTTTTTTGTTCAGGTATCAATCTACTGTTCTTGGTTCTTATCAGACTGTAGAGCTGATTGAAACCTTCATGAACTACCAGGTACTTTTCAAGAATCCTGTCTAACATGTGATTATAATAACATTCTAGATTCTGGATTTGGTCTATTCATATGCTAGCTATGATCTTCATTCAGCTTGCCTTTTTTTCCTTTTTTTTATGGAGGAATGATTTAGCCTGCACTCATTTTTTTTTACCTGAATTCAGAGTTGTGGATATTTCTATGTATAGCATGGTTACCCTAGTGTACAGTAGGTATACTGGCATCTGTTCTGGTGTAAAATTTTATTGTAAATGGTACCATGGAAATAGTTGCTGAGACTGTGTCTGAAAATTTTCATTGCAAAATCAAGATATGAAGCTTAAGAAATGATTTCTTCTGCATCTACAGGAGAATATCAAGAGGTGTGTGTGCATCATATATGATCCCTCTAAAGCTGATCTAGGTGTCTTAGCTTTGAAGGCTTTGAAGCTTTCAGATTCCTTTATGGAATTGTACCGAGCTGGAAGCTTTACAGGCGAGAAGTATGTATCCTGATCTATAAAAAATCTAGGTTTTGTGAGCTACACAGGATGGTTGAAATGTTTCTGATCACTATCTTTTTGTCAGGTTGAGAGAGAAAAATTTCTCCTGGATGGATATTTTTGAGGAAATACCTGTAAGTTTCTAGCTCTCTTCTATGTTGCCGTCTACCAGCTAATCTTTTTATGTTAAAGTATCCTCTAACATAAGTTTATGGTTTCAATGTTGCTTTATTTTGACAGATCAAGGTTTCAAACTCTGCACTTGTTAGTGCCTTTATGACTGAACTGGAGACTGATACACCTGTCTCACAGGTACAATACTAGTATCTGGATAGTCATTCTCGCTTCCTATCAGTATTCCATATTTTGACTCTTATTACTTCTGTATTTTGTCTTTTCTAGGGAGATTATGATCGTCTACACTCATCAACCACTCCTTTCCTTGAGAACAATATGGAGTTTTTGATTAAATGCATGGATGATTTGTCTATGGAACAGCAAAAGGTGTTGCTTATTCTGCAATCTTTTCCAGTTCTCATCCTCAGAATTCATAACTATCTTAATGCGATATCTGAATTTATTTTTCCAGTTCCAATATTACTACCGGAACCTGTCTCGTCAGCAAGCGCAACAGCAAGCCTGGCTCCAGAAGAGAAGGTAGGTCAATTAATATGTGCAGCAGAATCTTTTTGTTCTTTTGGTTCTAGTTCTGGTTGGATTTGTTTCACTCCCTTGTTATTTTGGAAGGTGATACAAATTTAGTTACAAGAGTAGTGAATGTCCTATAACATTAGTCTCCAGCTTTTGCTTGTCTTGTTGATCTTCCAACTAACTAAGAGGTTATTTGGTTTATAGGACGGAGAACATGGCTCGTAAATCAGCTGGAGAAGAGCCTTTGCCAGAAGAGGATCTTTCAAACCCAATCTTTAAGCCGATCCCTGAACCATCAAGGCTAGAGAGTTTCCTCATCACAAACCAAGTCTCAAACTTCTGTGGCCAAATCAATGGGTAAGTTCTCATGTTAACTCTTTATAAACCGTTTTACCATTTGGAGCTTGGAAAGAGACTTAAAATGAGTATCGCCATTGCTATGCAGAGTGGCTGGCCAGAACTTCAGCAGGCTTTACCTGACCAAAGCATTGCACGAAAACTGACTGCAAGACTAGCCAAGTTTTTGTTTTTGAGCAGAGAAATCAAGAGATTTGGTAGTAGAAGGGATCCTATATTCGTTTTTCCTGGAAGTTTTAAATTTTTGTTGTGAAGTAATTCAATATCTAAAAACATCTTTGAAGTCTTATGCATAATGAAGAATTATTGAAATCTTGAAAGACTTATCTGATATCGTATCTCTGATTGATACATATTAGTATTTTACTATCTATTTTTAATACATGTGGAATTGAGTCAACCACGCCCACCGATTTTGGTTATAATATTGATGAGTAGGTCTTTTGTGAATTGTGGGGAAGAATGACTAAAAACAGAAAGACTTTCTAAAAATGTCTGGAAACGCAGACGCAGACCATTGTTTTTTTTTTTTTGTTAGGTGCAATTAGAAGACTTGTTCGATTTTTAAAGAAATTCCACTAGCTCATAAACCAAATTAAAATGTTAGTGGAATTGATTTTTTTCCGCAAGAAGAAGGTACAAAAAAATTCATAGAATTGATCACTAACCATATTTGACAGTTGTATACTTGTATTAGCTCCAAAAAAATTCATAGAATTGATCACTAACCATATTTTGTTTCCTCTATAAGATTGTCCCAGTCTGGAGAATATATCACAGAAATTGAAAAACAAGGAAAAGAAAAAAAAAAAACAAGAGCCAAGAGGACAATTAAACGACACCGTTTGTGCTGCTTCTTCTTACCAACAAGAACAATGGCGGTTAATCATCTTCTTCTCTCTAGCTCTCCTTCGCTTCTTCTTCTTCCTCCTTCTCCTCGCCGACATACCTTCACCTTAATCCGCCGTATCTCAGCTCATCCTCGTCTCCAAAAATCTCCCAGCTTGATTTCTTCGTCATCACCTGTAATTCGGAAAATTCTCGTCCGTAGCACTCTCCGAGAAGACCAACCCGTCTCTTCGGAAACCGAGAGTCCCACTCTACTGATCGGTGAAGATTCAGCTGCTTTTGAATTAGGGAAAGAGAAGCTTGTTTCCTGGGTTTATTTCAGCCTTGTCCTTGGAGTTGTTCTCTTTATCCTCAACGTTGTTTGGATCGATAATTCCACCGGTTTCGGAAAATCATACATCGACGCCGTCTCTAACATCTCCGGTTCACCGGAGGTATCCAAAGTTAACAGTAACTGAACCAATTTCAAGTTTCCTTGAATGCAAATTCTTCACTTATCTGATAGTTCAAACCACTCTTTTTTTTTTTTTTTTTTTTTTGCAGGTTGCTATGTTATTGCTTATCTTCATATTTGCAACAGTACATAGTGGTTTAGCTAGTCTCAGGGACATAGGAGAGAAACTCATTGGTGAACGAGCATTTCGTGTTCTATTTGCTGGACTCTCTCTTCCTTTAGCTATGAGCACCATTGTGAGTTACTCTCTTTATGACCTGTTTTGAGTTCTTCAGGATTGGTTTGGTGATTCTTTGTGGTTTATAGCAATGTTTGTTTTCTTCTTCTTCTTTCAGGTTTACTTTATAAACCATAGATACGATGGGTCACAGTTATGGCAGCTTCAGGGTGTGCCTGGAATCCATGAAGCTCTTTGGGTCGCTAATTTTGTATCTTTCTTCTTTCTTTATCCTTCAACCTTCAATCTTCTGGAGGTAGCAGCTGTTGATAAACCGAAGATGCATTTGTGGGAAACTGGCATCATGAGAATCACTCGACATCCTCAGGTATTGAATATTTCCCTATTACATCAGCACAATTTTGCTTCATTTTTGTGTTTCGAAAACTTGACAATGTATAGAAAGATTGGATTTTTTTTATTTGGTTTGTTATCTCTTGTTCATGTTCAACATGTATGTACCATATTCACGAACCTGAGGTTTATTAGTGGCTGTGTTAATGAGAGACCCAAATCACGAGAATCACTTGACATGCGTAGGTAGGTATTAGCCATTGCTCCAAGATGCCCCATATACATCAGAACAATCAGAATCTCCTCATTTTGCTGTGTCCATTATAGAGGGATACTTGATCACTCGATATTGCTATTGATCCTTTAACTCTAATCCATTTGCTTCATCATGTGTTTGAAATAACTTGACCTGATTCTCTTCTTCTCTTATCTTTTTTAGATGGTTGGACAAATCGTTTGGTGTTTAGCACACACTCTTTGGATTGGAAACACAGTAGCTGCATCAGCTTCTCTCGGTTTGATCGCTCACCATTTGTTTGGGGCGTGGAACGGAGACAGGAGATTAGCTAAAAGATATGGAGAGGATTTTGAAAGCATCAAGAAGAGAACAAGTGTGGTTCCATTTGCTGCCATATTTGAAGGACGCCAAGTTTTGCCAGAGGATTACTACAAAGAATTTGTTCGATTGCCTTATCTTGCAATCACTGCGTTAACGGTTGGCGCATATTTTGCTCACCCGCTAATGCAAGGTGCGAGCTTTAGGCTTCATTGGTAGATTCTTATCTCTCTCTTTTCTCTTACTGTTCGCAGTCTTCTTAGGAAGATCATGAAAACTTCTCAAGGAACATTGTAATTTGTAAAATTACTTTATTTAAAAAGTAATAATGTATTGATAATACAAAAAAAAAACCCCTTATTGTTTAAGTGATGTACAAATAAATAATATCAATTGGAACTTGGAAGCCAAAATAAATAAGAAATGAAATGATAAATACCTAAAAATAGACCTACTGTCGAAAATATTTGCAATCTTTATATTTTAGTTTTAAACTGGTTATCGGAAACAAAGAAAAAAAAAACTAGTGTAGTTAAGAATGTTTGAGATTACATGATAATCGTTAAAAAATGCTAAGATTTGAAAAGAAATTTCTGTTTTGTGTTGATGTGTTGCGGCCTAAATATATAAATAAAATATAAATTTGTTTGTCTTGTAGTTAAGTGGTATTAGATCAAACTAAAGAGAGTTCGAACACAGCAAGTAGATTGTGGTAACAAAAAAAAAGGATTTGACCTCTGGGCCAATCAACTATGGTCAAATAAATTTATGTTTAAGATGCTTAAGATTGATGATTTATTCTATTATTTACCAAAATTATAATAAACAAGATATAAAAACAAAGACACCTAAGACATCTATAACTAATTTGTAACAACACTGTTTAGAATATCTTTTTGGTATATTTATGCCACTCAGGATATCATGGGGAATCGGATGACCACCAAAAGAAATATTTACCTTTAGATGTTTTATTGTAACCAATATGAGAAGATCCAAATCTAATCTAGATTTGATATTTACAAATGATGCCTACATATCTCTACCATTAAAGGTCATTGGTCTATGTTTATACGAAAAACAAACAACTAAAGAAAAAGAATAGCCATAAACTCAAGTGTTTTAATTAAAAAAAAAGAAGCAAAGGCATATGAATACACAAGAAAGTGATTGTGCAAAACAAAACAACCCAACCAATTACTACTAAACAAACACTCTCCCCATCTCTCTCTTCTCTTCTCTCTCGCAATTTCATCATCTTCTTCTCTCCCACATCGCATCTTTTATTCTCCACTTCAGCTGCTCGCCGACGTGCTATCTCTTGTCGGTTAAAATCTTTAATCACGACACCTCCGGCGCCCAGATTACAGCTTTTATTTATATCTTTAGCTTCCGTAGTGCTCCCTATCTTCTTTGTTGATGCCAAATCCGATGTGAGTTTCTCATCTTTCAATTTCATTTTTTTCCCGGGGGTTTTAATTGCTCTATTTCTAATTTGTTTCTCAATTGCTAAAACCCTAAATTTCGATAATTTTTGTAGCTCAAATCAGCTTCAATCCATAAAATGATTCCAATGGATAATCATAACTGCGTTCCGAGTACTAGCACCTCCGGTCTTGTATTTCCGGTTAATTACGGTATAAATGCGATTAACACAGCCTCCGGGTTTCACCCAGCTATGGATGGAGTCAACAAGGAAGCTGCTTTGGTTATGGATTGGTCCGTTGAGGAGCAATATGTATTGGAGAACGGCCTTGCAAAGTAGGTATTTTCGTGTTTTTTTTTTTTTGTGCTTAATGTTTTGGTATTTGGATATTTCTATTTCTTAAATTTTTTTTAATGCAAAGTGTCTTGTTCATTCCTAACTTTTCGTACTATGATTAATAATTTTTAAAGGAACTAAAGTTGAAGTTTTGGAATTGTTTTTATAACAAGTAGTGGACACATTATATATTCTCCTTGGTGGACAATTAAAGTATGTTCCTTGGAATATAAAGTATCGCCTTTGTTAAATTACGTATATTGTTATGGGACTCGGACCATTACTTAGTTCCTCAGTGTTGATCAAAGAGTCCTTTAGGTTGTTGTTGTTCTATTTGTTTGCATGCATGATGACATCTTTATTTTGTTTTTTTTTTTTTCGTTTGTAGATTGAAGGATGAACCGAAAATTTCAAAGTATGTAAAGATTGCTGCAACTCTACCTGATAAAACTGTAAGGGATGTTGCATTGAGGTGTAGATGGATGACGGTAAGTTTGTAATATTCTCGTGGTTTCGGATAACTATATTTTCTGTTGTTCATGAGCTCTCTGTCATGGTTTTCTTCGCTTGTAAGAGGAGAATTTTTACCACTCTAGGGTAATTCTACTGCTAGAGAATTGCTTAGAAGTTTCTAGCATTCCTTTTTTTTCTCAAATCGTATGTGGCTGTTATGGAAGTAGGGATCCGAGCGATATTTTCTATCACTGTTAAAAGCATATGCTAGATTTGAGGGAATCAGCATGATGATGCAACTTTGCGTGTGTGCTTTGTGATAAAGATAAAGTCCTACAAAAAGAAGCTAGAGGTTTTATTGATGAAAAGTCACCTGCCATGTCGTAAAGATTGTCCAAAAACTGGTAAAGGTTGAGCAAAAAGAGAAAATGACAAGTATTGCTGACGCTATATCAGTCTTTATATTAGCTTTGGCGTCTATGATTGTGGAGGGAATTGTTGGAAAAGGAAATTAGCCTAAAGCTTTTTATTTTTTATTTCTGTAGTTATCCTGAAATAGATATTTGCTTTTATGGGTGATGGCAGAGACACCTATACTTTTTAGAGTTACAGCAATTTATGTTGGCATGCTAATTTTGATTAGAAGTTTTAACACCTATCTATAACAGGCTCTGGAGTTTCTTTGAAATGATTATTTTACCCACAACATGGGTTACATCATAATGTTAATTGTTTGCATAATAAAGTGGAACACAATGAATTGATGTAATATATGCTTTATTATCATTATATTGGCATCTCCTTCATGTCTCTGTCCTGTCATATTTTACTTGAGTTTTCAATCAGATATATGATGCAATCAGACATAAAGTTCCAAAATAACTTATTTTCCCTTCATTTAGTGTTTGTTTCTCTTTATTTTGTCTTTCACTAAATATATATCATGATCTTTAAGTTTCTCTTGGCTAAGTGGGGTATATCTATATTTACAGCGAAAACGGAGAAAAAGAGAAGACAATAATGCCGCTAAGAACATTAGCAATAGGAAGGTACCACCTGAACCTTTCTCTTATCGTATTTTACTAGTTAATAAATCGATGAAGCTAGTTGCCTCTTACGTTTTTTGGTTAAAAAGGGATTTTGCCTACAGATGTGTCTTTTATTCATGCAAATCTGTGCTAACGGTAGTATTTTTTCATTGAAAAAACTGAATAATAGTTGGCTAAATTACTTGTATGGTGAGTTTCTCAAGGGAACATATTTTGTTAGGTCTTGATTAAAAGGAAATAAAGAGATCACTTTCGGTGTTTGTTGTGCATGAATGGGCACTCGGTAAACTTTGTGCTCAATTTTGAAATGACTGATGAGCAGCCAATTATGTGGATCCAACTAAGCAAAAGTATTAGCACATATAACTTCAGCATTAGTATCTAAGCATGTGAACTTCTTTGTGTTTCACATGTGCATTCTCTTGGCTGGGTCTTATGAAATTCTGTAAATCAGTATGCTTTTGAACTTGGTTCTAAAGACCATGCTTCTTCATCATAAGGTGGTGGATACATCCCCAGAACTGAGCATGCTATCCAATGTGCCACAACAAAATGCTTTATATGTCATGAACAATATGTGCCACAGTACACGCATGCCTTTTGAAGGTCTAGTGCTCTTTTAATTTTTTGCTCTTCTCCTGGATTGTGGTCTTAATAAGAAGAAAAAAAAATCAATATTGTTGGCTAGGTACTTTTATTGAACTCTTCTTCTCAGGTTTAAGTGATGCAGTAATGGATCTTCTACAACAAAACGCCCAAGCTTTTAGTCAAATTTCTAACAACCTCTCTGCGTGCAAGGTAATTTTATTCTTGCAATCCTTTATGGATAGATGTGTGAGAAGATTGATGGATTGATATTGTCAGAAAAGTTAGATTGAACATTGTATACCAGATTTGCCACATGTTTCATTTATTCTTTAGAAAAGAATTTGATACTGTTTGCTTGGGTTTCCGAGTTATCATATTGCAATGTAATTCGCACACAGATGTCCTAACTCAGTGAATACAGCTGCAGGATAACATCAGGCTCTTTTATCAGGCAAGAAATAATATCAGCGCCATTCTGACCGAGTATGTGGATCTAATAGCAAATTCAGTTGTCGCAATTGAGACATGTCATCTGTCTTCTTTTCCTTTCTATGATTAAAGCGTCAATTTCTGAACTCTTACTTTCTGCTGCAGCATGAAGGAGATGCCTGGTATCATGAGTCGGATGCCAGCTCTGCCCGTTTCAATTAACGATGATCTTGCAAACAGTTTATTGTCGGGTACAACACAGGTAACGAATTTTGCTGTAAGTCTGTAATGTGTCAGAATAGCTAATCCTGAAATGTTCTGTGTGACCTCAAATAATCAGAGCCTCTTGACCCGAAAATTGTTAAGAGTTTGATATAATCTGCATTGTCATAATGTTGAACAAAGACCTTGTACTGGCATCTGTGTTAAGGAACTGAAGTTGATGCCTTAGCAAAGCAGAGCTAGGAATGGAAAAATTTAAGATAAGAAAGATACATTTGGGGAAAATATTGAAACCGTTAATGTTCTTTAGTTTATAGATCACTGAGCATTTCTCTTGGAAGCTGGCCTTGTTTGATGTTAAGTGGATTGTTTGTCTCAGCCCTTATTGTATACCATTCCACCAAGCATGCACCTGAAGCAAGAACCGAGAAGTTGATGGAGATAGCCGGATTTTGACCGATGCTAAAGAAAATAGCACAAGTACCTGGTAAGTGGCAATGTTTCTGTGAAAGACATGGCAATGTTTATCAACTGCAGACACCGCTTCAGAACACGAGATTCAACAATCAGTATTGGTAAAATCCTTGCGCTCTCGGGTAATTTGACATAGAAGAATGAACTACACTCCCTGTAAGGCCAAGGTAAAAACTCTTCGTCCTGCACAAAATGCTTTGGCCGTAAATCAAACATAGAATTCCTTGAAATTCATAGAAGAGATCTGGCATAGGTTGATAGAACTCCAGGACCTTTTGCTGTAATCCTATTGATGCTTTAAATTAGTATAATGACAGTTCTTTTTGATTTTGGTCTTCAGAGGCCGTTTATGTGTAATACAAATTCTAGTTAAGGTTATATTTTGTTATCCACCAGGTACGTATTCTCCATATTAATGGTTTAAAACGTGTATGTGATACAAGTCATTGTATATACCGTCTTGTCACCCGTCTCAATTCGTTGTTATAATGTTTACAGAAACTTTAGTCCTAATGAGAAATTTCTTTTAAATAGTTTTATTACTTTAAGACAGAAACAGACAGACAACAATATAGCTCCAAGACGATACTGGCTTGTAGCTCATAATACAGCTCAGCGCGATGGCAGAGCAAACTGTTACAGCTGGTTTATACGGCTTTCCAAGAAGACAAAGGTGGCAGAGCAAACTGTTACAGCTGGTTTATATTGGTCTCTGATCTTTCCCCTTTCACAGAATCTGGACGTCCAATGGCTTCAAGCTCGGCCATCTCTTCGATAGTGAGTTTTACAGATAAAGCTCCTATGTTCTGATTAAGGTTTTTGATCTTGGAGGTTCCTGGGATTGGGCAGACATCATCTCCTTGGTGATGAACCCATGCCAAAGCTAACTGTGCAGGAGTGCAGCTTTTCTTTTCTGCCATTGCGTGTACCTACCTTCTCATAGAGAATTTTGTTGTGGTCTAAGTTCTCTTGCTGGAATCTCTGTAAACCCTGGAATAGCGCAAATCAATAGTCTTAGCAACAACAACATACTGAGATGATACTCAGTTCTCGTCATGAATGTGCTTAAAAGAGACAGTGAAGATTCATATACTGATGGACTTGCCTTTCTGTAGTCACCATTGTCCATATTCTCAATGAACTTTGGTCCTGCAGCGAAGAATCCCAGTCCCAGAGGACTGTAAGCTACAATTCCAATCCCGAGTTCCCTGGAGAAAGTAAAGCAAAGAATGAGTATACTAAAAATCTATGATGGAAGGGGAATGTTGCTGAAGATGCTGCACCTGCAAGTAGGAATGATATCTTCTTCAACGTCTCTTGACCATAAGACCATTCTAACTGCACCGCGGTTAGTGGGTGAACAGTGTGGGCTCTTCTTTTAGTCGAGGCAGAGGCTTCAGACAAACCAATGTATTTAATCTTACCTTCTTCAACTAGCTTCTTTAGTTCTTCAATCTTTAAAGTGACAGGACAAGACAATCAGCTCACGGATTCATTAAGAAAGAAGAAAAAGATTGGCAAGAAAAATGTTACAGTGACTTCAATGGGGACAGTGGTATCGATCCGAATCCGATGCTGGTAATAGAGATCGATGCAGCTAACTCCTAAACGCCTTAAGCTGGCTTCACAAGCAACCCTTACATAGGTTGGATCTCCCCTATAACTCCAATTCCCATCTTCATGGAGAAGCCCAAATTTGGTTGCCAATTCTACCTTCTCCCTCATCCCATCTTTCAAAGCCTGATATTACATCACCATAACCAAAACAATTTCACTGAGGCCCTGTTCGTTTTTGCATCTGCATCCAGCATCTGGATTCAGTATCTGGATGTTGCATCAAATGATGTTCGTTTATGTATCTCGTTTTTGCATCTAAATGTTGCATCTGGATGCAAGTTTGTTCGTTTTTGAGTTTGTAATAGCATCCAGATGCAACTAATTAAAAATGACTAAAAAGGACATGTTTTTATATTCATATATATTAAATGATTTAAATTAATTATGCAATTTAAGAATTACAAAATTATTGTTTTCATAAAATAATTTTTTTATTACGTTTTCTAAAAAGACGAAAAATGTGTTTCCGCGTTTTTGGCGGGAAAACGTATTTCCGCATTTTTGGCGAAAAATGTGTTTCTGCGTTTTTTGGTGGGAAAAATATGTTTCCGCGTTTTTGGCGGGAAAACGGTATTTCGAGTGTTTGGCGGGAAAATGTGTTTTCACGTTTTTTGCGGAAAAACATATTTCCGTATTTATGGCGAGAATACATATTTCCGCATTTTTTGCGGGAAAACGGTATTTCACGTGTTTGGCGGGAAAACAGTATTTCACGTTTTTGGCGGGAAAACGGTATTTCGCGTGTTTGGCAGAAAAATATGTTTCCGCGTTTTGGCGGGAAAACAGTATTTCGTGTTTTTGGCGGGAAAACGGTATTTCGTGTTTTTGGCGGGAAAACGGTATTTCGTGTTTTTGGCGAAAAAACGGTATTTCGCGTGTTTGGCGGGAAAACAGTATTTCATGTTTTTTGCGGGAAAACGGTATTTCGCGTTTGTGGCGGGAAAATGTATTTCCGCATTTTAGGCGGAAAAACGGTATTTCACGTTTTTGGCGGAAAAACAGTATTTCACGTTTTTGCGGGAAAATGTATTTTCGCATTTTTTGCGGGAAAACGGTATTTCACGTTTTTGGCGAGAAAACGGTATTTCACGTTTTTGGCGGGAAAACGGTATTTCTCGTTTTTGGCGGGAAAATGTGTTTTTACATTTTTGCCGGAAAATGTACTTCCGTGTTTTTGGCGGAAAAAAGTGTTTCTCGTTTTTGGCGGAAAATATGGTTTTATATTTTTTTTTGAAGGAAAAAACCCGAATTCACGTTTACATAAAAATATTATTTTAAAATTTTAATTATTTTTTGCGTATAAATAAATTTTTCGATTTTTATAAAATATAAATTTTTTTTTCTATATTTTTATTAGAGTAAAAATATTTTTAATAAAAATTATCAATATCAATTATCAAATATTGTTTAATAAAATGGTTTTGTTAGAATTGAAGGGCATTTTAGACTTTTGGATTTTGAGATGCAGATGCAGCATCTGGAAGCTCATTTGTTCAGCATCTCAAATATCTAGATATTTGAGATGTGCATCTCATTTCAACATCCGGATACAAAATTAAAATTAACAAAACGAACAACATCTTGCATCTGCATCCAGATGTTGCATCCAGATGCAAAAACGAACAGCCCCTGAATGTTTTAGCTAAGCCGCATACAAAACCTAGATTGGTAATCTCGAATTCGAACCTGGCCTAGGAGCAACTCGTTGGTCTCAGGGCCGTAGACGTCGGAGGTGTCGAGGAGCGTGATACCGGAGTTAATGGCGTGGTGAATGAGAGCTACGAGATCTGAGTCTAGCTTCGTAGTTCCGTCGAAGATGGAAAGTCCCATACAACCAAGACCTTGTGCAGACACTTGAAGACCTTGGCTTCCTAGCTTTAACTCCACTTGCAGCCGCCATGGATTAAAATCTCTGCAGGTTTTTTTTAGTTTTTGAGTTTTTGATTTGAAAGCAGTTTCGAGAGGAATGTTATAAAGAGCGGAATGGTTTGGCACTTTGAATTCTCCATGCCATGCTATCATAGTCAAATGAAAAAACGAATTTGATGTTTAAAACATAGTTGTCAAAGTTGAAAATAATAATTATCAAATGACTCTTGACCAAATGACATCAAAAGAATAATAATAGTTCTGTTATATTATCGGTATTTTGCAGTATTTTGATACGTATAAACAAAACTATTAGAACTGCATATCAAAATTACAATTTTCTACGTATATATATATTTTTAATCCAATATGTAATACTTTATTTTATTTTGTCTTAAGATTATTCAATGAAATAGTCTTTTAGATTTGGCGCTTAACTTCACCTAATAGCTAATATTATATGACTTTCTATCATCGCCCCTAAAAGGAATAAACAAAGCTTACGTCATATCTCAAGCTTACTTGCCTTTCAAGTCATCTTTTCAAAAAAACTAATTTCCTTAACCCATAAAAAAAGATTGCCTTCCTTAAAAGATCATATCACCCATTTAGCAACAACTTCAAAAGCTTTATCTTTCAATGAATTCCATTAACACCGGAACAGTTGAAAATGTCGAATTCTCTATCCAAAACCTAATAAAAAATTGGTGCAGACGGCAAAAATGGCGACAACTCTGCGTCTTCTCCCCAAAACAACAACAAGCACAAGAACTAATCTCCATCAAAGAACAATGGAGAGTCACTTTATCAAAGTTCCTAGAGTCATACCAAGTTCATCTTTTCACTATCCTCTTGCTCTCTCTCGACATCATATTAACATCCCTCGAACTATCTTCTTCTCTGGTCTCCTGCACATCAGTCAAGAAAACCAAAACCGGGAATGAATGGTTCCGTTGGGGAGGAACCGCGATTCTGAGCATTCTCGCCGTTAAATCCATGGCTTTAGCTGTTGCTATTGGGAAATCATTCTTCAGACAACTTGGTTGTGTAATGGATGGTGCGGTTGCGATTATAGCTTTGATTCTGCAGGTGTTTCTTGATAAAATAGGGACTGGGTTCATCGTGGTGGTTAGCTTGTGGAGGGTTCTGAGGGTTGTAGAGACTGCGTTTGAGCTTAGTGATGAAGCCATTGAAGTGCAGATAAATGGAATCATCAGTCAGTTTCAAGCTCTTAGTAAAGAGAATAGAAGATTGCTAGAGACTCTAGCAGAGAAAGATGAGGTAATTAAGATGCTAGAGGAAGAGCTAAATCGATTTAAAGAAAATGGCCTTGTAACAAACCATAGAGAGGCTATATAAACTCAATATGTATTTATATGAAATCCTCTATCTGTATTTAATAGATTGGTTTAAGTAATAAGTAAACTGGAACTCCATCTTATTACAAATGAAGAACTCTGTTTCATACAACCTTTGATGAGATGATTGTTCTAAAGCTAACTAGATTCTTCCAGAAACGGACCTAGAAATAAGACAGTCCTACCGGCAGGTCCTTTTTTGCCTTTAACAACCACCAATCTCTAATGTTGTAAATACATTTTGTTACCGCTCTTCATGACTAAGACAAGAAACAGTCACACAATTTTGTGTCCTTGCCAGAAGAATTATTATTAAGTAAAGTACCCGAAAGAAGAAAAGAGAAACTACTTTGCCCAGTTTTGATAAGTAGACTTAACACAGGGAAGGTAAGCAAGAAGAAGGATCTGGTGCCAATACCGAAGCAGACTCAATAATTTCCCTGTCAAGGTCAGTTGAGTAAGTAACACTCTTGACTTCACCAAACACTGAGCTGTTTAGGCCGAGATTTTTAGCAAGAGATGTTTCAATAATCTGAGCAAAATGGTCCAATCTCTGCTGAAGTTGGTTTCTCATGGTTGAGGTTGAGACAACAGAAGCTTGAACAGTGACTGGAGGAGATATTGTACATCCTTGTTCATTCGTGAATAGCAAATGAATACTCTCATGAGGTGGATCCAAACACAATGTAACCTCAAGTTGATCATTTAGCTGACCCAGGGAATCTTGAATCTTGGATAACGACTTGTGGAGAGTAAATTCAAACAGAATCAATAGTACTCTAGAGACAGGTTTAGATCTTAAGGGATCTATAGTTATTCCCCCAGGAAATTTCAAAACCTGAAAAGAAGTTGGCTTCCCGAAACTTGATGAGGTCAGATTCAGCATCGATTTATGAGCAAACAGCTGCACGAAAGACGCTCCCAGTGAACTTAAGGAGTGTTTGCTTATTGTATAGTTAGTAGGGTTAGGTAGAACTCCAAACTCCACATCTGTCCAGTTATGAGATGAACTTGATTGATTCAGAGACAGAATAGTCACCTGTTCAAATCAACAGTAAAATGGGATATTATATAGAGCTGATCTAAAAGTATAAACTCAAACACTATAGACATAGACAGCATATAATATACTTTTTGGAGTATACAATATATATATATATATATACCTTGGTGTTTGCAAGACCAATACGCTGAAAGATATCATGCTCTAGTCTTCCTTTCTGGGAAATAACCTCAGAAGCTGGTTTATGAAGTCTAAAGCAAGCTTGTATCGAAGCTGGTTTAAGAAAAATAAAATATAAGACATATTAGGGATTTTGGAGCATTGAGATTTATAGTGTGTCATATAAGATCTTTCACCGGTTTAAATCTAAGCTTAGATTGTGATCATACTTAAAATAAAATTCAATAAGTAAGGATGTTATATGAGAAGTTGCATTAATAATGAGAACTAAACTACTAAGATTTTCCAATACTAGTGAGACTAAAAGCAGAGTCAGCTTCTGTACTTAAAGTCTCCACCTTTATGTAGCAATTATAAATCAAACGATGATAAAACTGAAAATTCTGCAACTGATCAAAAAGGGTTCTCTTAGTCTTTAATAAAAATTAGCATTTACATGAGAAAGTGAATAAAAAAATATATCAAATTTCTGTTGAAAGACGCTTTACCAGTGACTTCAACTGTGTTGTGGTCGGAATGTGATCGACGCGGGAACAACCAGAATATGGCAGAAAGAAGAATCGCAAAGCTTAGGACAAGAAAGATGAGACATCGGAGACTAAACAGATGAGACAGGGCAGAGGAACAGTTTCGAGAAGGTACTTGAGGGTTCTCAGGGTCGAGATTCTGCTGCTGTTGTTGATCGTGATCGTTCTGCTTTGGCTTCTTAGCCATTGCAAGAGCAATGTGAAAAGTGGCTGATTTGTCTTAAGGAAGAAGAAAACGGAAGGAGTTGGCTCAACCAACGTTGTGCAGAAGAAGCAAAAAGGTGGGTGTGAGAGACTAAACATGCATGATTTCACATTATATATTAATTCCTATATGATATATTTAGAACACATTTTTGCCAAATACAAAAAAAGCTACAATTTGGGCGAAAAGCTTTTAATGTGTAAATATTGTTATATATTTTTCTTTATTTTATTTTTTTGACACCTGTCTTTATGTTTGAACCTGCTCTTCTACCGAAAAATATCTTTATTTTACCATTTAAAAGTCAAATTCAAAACATAAGCTAATTGGTTTCGCTTTCGCGCACGGGGGAAAAAAATTGCTGTTATTGAAATTTTATTTAAAATATTGAACATGTAAGTGAATTAAAGCAGTTAAATACGTAAACATTTAAGTATCCAATCTATATTTTATCAAATAGTGCATGTTAACTCTTTTAAAATAATATAATTGCATATATTTGGACTTTTAATGTCGAATCAATTAAGATTTCTTCTGTTATTTCAATATAGTTAATCTCATTTATTATCGAGATTGTAAATATATAGATACATATATGAATAAATTAATATTATTATCAATATATTGATTTAAATTAGATAGATAGATTTTAAAAAATTTAAAATCAATGTTAATTTTTATAATATTAATGTTTTAATTTGTTTGAATACATTTCTAATATTAATTTTATTTTATTTTCTTTTAATAAGTGTGTTTAGAAATAATTATAATTAACTCTTTTTTTTTAATAGTGTAGTAGGAGTTGAATCCTAGTAATACCGAGTAATATTTAAAATATATATTGGTTTACACTACGGTTTGGTTACACAGATTTAGGAATTTGGTTAATCAAAACGAATATTGGTTTATTTTGGTTTTAAGTATTTTCGGTTTGAAAGAAATTAAAAAAGGAAAAAAAAAAAATTTACGGAAAGCAGCGAATTGTTTTTGAAAAGAGAAAGAGATCTCTTTTCAAAATTTGAAACTCCGCCTTCCTTCTCCTCACGCGCCACCCCCTCTCTCTTTTTCCCTTACTTACATATTCACAATATCCCTCACTCCCTCCTCTCTCTCAGATTGAGATTTTTTTCCCAGACTTTCAGATTTCGAATCTCTCTCTCTCTTTCTCCAGATTTTAGGTCGACCCAGATTTAGAGTTTCATCCTGTAAGAAACTCTCTCTCTCTCGCCCCACCTTCTATTGCTTTCTTCGAATCTATACTCTTGGGTTTTGCTTTTTTTTCTTCACCTCTGCTGGATTCTTTACTTTCAGTATCCCTAATAACAAGCTGAATTTTAGGTTAAACCAAAGAAATCTATGTGAAATGAAGATGAATCTCTCTTTACTTTGTTTGCTGTCCATTTGCTTTTTTTTTGTTTTATCTCCCAATGCCCTTTTCTCGGGATCTAATCTGTGACTTGATTTTTTTTGGGAATCTGTGGATTTGTTTTTCTTGTAAAGAGTTTTGCAATGTGGGTTTCTTTGTGTATCGGTTTTAACTTTGTAGCTATTTTCCTGGGAATATTTCATCCTAGGATTGCTTGAATCTGTGTGTTATGTGGGTATTTGAGATTATATGGGCGGAGCAGTCGCGCATTTTTACAGATCTCAATCTGTAAATTTTATGGGGATTTATAGCTCTTGAATGTTCTTATTGTCAAGATCCAGCCTTTAAGTTTCCGTATTATACCGTATTTATGAGAATATGTTGTTGAGAAATTTTAGCCTTTACTCGTAGACAAGCTTTGTCCATTTGATATTCATGAATTTATGATTCCAAGCATTAAGATTTAAGTTGAATACTTATTGCAGTCATTATGTTCATAAGCTGACCACCAACTGTTCGATGAATTGTCTCAGCCAAATGGACTCTCTCCCTGATGCGCTCCTTCAATTCATTATTTCTAACCTGACCGCCGCAAAGGATGTGGCTGCTTGCAACTGCGTTTCCAAGCGATGGAAAGAGTCTACTGACTCTGTTAAGAGCATTATGTTCCCCCGGAATTCATTTGAAAGCATCATGGAGACTAGTGATTCTGACACCATCGTTCTCAAGATGATCTCGTCTTTTCGTCGTCTTGAGGAGCTTGTGGTGTTTAGTCCATTCACTAGCAAAGGCCTTGCTTTTTGGATGATGCATGTGGGTTCATCTCTTAGGGCATTGGAGCTGAGAATGGATAATCTTGCAAGCGACGAGGTTATTATAGAGGGCCCTCTGAAGCTTGATTGCATTGGCTTGGCCAAGAATTTGGAGAGTTTGAAGCTTTGGGGTGTTTTAATGATGAAGCCTCCTAAGTGGGATATCTTCCCAAACCTTCGCAGCCTCGAAATAGTGGGAGCAAGAACAAATGATTCTGAATTGACTCATGCTCTACGTGCATGCCCGAATCTGAGTAACTTGCTTCTACTAGCTTGTGAGGGAGTTAAATCCATATCGATCGATCTGCCATACTTGGAGCACTGTAAGCTGGATTTCTATGGACCAGGTAACAGCTTGCTCATCCTCACGAGTCCAAGAATTGTATCCCTTGATGTTCAAGGCTGTAGCTGGATCCGTGTCCTTGAAACCAGATTCTTAAAGAACCTGTCTATCTCCAATATTGCTGGTAAGCATAATAAGTCTTGAGTTTAACTTGTTTGCTTCCATTACCACATGCAGCTGTCATTTGTCTTACTTTGCCGCTAATTGGTTAACAGGGAGAGTTTACATGGTAGACTTCTGTAACCTTTCATCGCTTGAGGCTTTGTTCATTCGAGGTGTACAATGGTGTTGGGATGCGCTATCCATAATCCTGCAGCAAGCAAGAGACGTGAAGCATCTCTTTATGAAGGTCGAATTCACAGGCAATGAGTCCCTTCAACCTTTCCCTGAGATTGATTTTGTCGAGTTCTTTAATAACCATCCCAAGCTTCAAACGTTCAACATCCATGGAGCAATGTTCGCAGCACTTTGCCAGAAAAACAGCCTCAAGAAGGTAAAAATAAATCTCTTCCTCATCAGACACAATTCCCTATGAGTCAAAAGTCTTGCCAACAATGTAAACTCCATTCTTTTTGCAGCTTGAGACAGGATTTGCAATACCATGTTTGGAGGAAGTTGTTATCACAGTGAGGTCTCCATTGAATGCAGAACAGAAGATGAACACACTTGAATCGCTTGTGAAATACGCGAGAGGTCTGAAACGAATGGTGATAAGGATTCTGCAGATGAAGAGCAATCACAGCAGTGCAGATGATTTCTGCGGTGATATCTGCAAGTTTTACCACATGCATAAGCATCTTGTTCAAATAGAATGACATATTCTTCTTGCTGCTAATTTTGATTTCTGTTAGCTGAGCTTTTCTTGTTTTGGAACTCTTTGAGTAATTTTTGTTTCCTCATTCATGGTTTTCTACTTACGACTCTAATTCCGACAACGGTTTTCGGAACTTTTCCCTCTTGTCTTTAAAACGAATAATTATGGACACATTTCTTAATGTTAATTTATCGTTTTCTTGTTCTTATATTCTCTAGTTTTACGGTTAGATCAGTTTATCTTTGTTGAGTCTAGGGTAAGTATGAATCACTATCAAAACTTAATTAGCAAACCAAATATCTTTGATGTTGAAAATAGAACCTGTTCTAAGTGTACCAAAATCATCATAATTCAGAAATATGAAACCGCAAATTAGTACTCATGATTCTCTTTAACCGATAAGCTAGATTCTGATCCAAGCATTGCGCGGGAATAACTAAAATTATACAAAACTATAATAACAACATTTGTGGTAAGTTTTTGTAATCCATTTATATATCAAAGAGCTATTGTCCTATCACCTATGCTAAAACAAAAAAAAAGATTAAAAAGATAATTTCCTAGAAACAAGATAAACCTCTGATTGTATTTACATTATTACACACTACCAAAATAAAACGAGAAAACGCAAAACGCGCACCACCAACAATTTTAAAACCAAAAAAAACTTGTGTATATATAAACAACATAAGCTCCGGCATTTAAAAATCACCTAGCGCTAATTTATTCTCAGTATAAGCAAATAAATAAAAAAGGGCTAAATTAGAATGGCGGGCCGCGACACTTTCCAGCTACGTTTTGTAGCAGTCGCGGCATCCGCCGCCGTATTGATTATTCTCATGGCTGGTCAAGTCGCGGAGTCGCGTAGGATCAACCTCTGTTCTCACACTGCATATCCATCTTTATGCCGACCGTTTGTGAAACGTATCATAGACCCTAGACGAGCCACACACCGAACCATCCAAGGTTTAGAAGCAAAGACAAAAGTGGCTCTAGCTGAAGCGTCTAGGTTCAGAAACGGTAACCAAGCGATCAGCACATGTTATGCAACGCTAAGCGACGCAATGTACAATTTGGCGAGCGCGAGGAAAAGCATTAGGAAACGTGATGTGATGACCATGAACACAATTCTAACTGCTGTTGTATCTGATTATGGTGCCTGTGTCGATGGATTTATTGAGACTAATCAGGTTAATACGGTCCAGAATATGGCTGTTGATCTGAGAAAAATTAGCAGCAACTGCTTGACGTTGTCTACTTTGATTAGATGATCGATTGAATATTTTTTTTTTCAAAACACAAAAACTAATTAATTTCGTCTAAGAAGAAAAAAAAACATCTTAAAACTAAATAAAATTGTTTTTTTTGTTGTTGTTGTTGTTTTTGTTTTTTGGGGGGGGGGAGCTGTCTGTTGATCATCATTCTTCGTGTAACGCCACTGGGTGTAATTAATTATATTTGATTTCGTGTAATTAATTGCTGTTAGACTTTTTCCTACGATAATTCCAATATTTTTGCGGATTGAATTGTTCTCTTTTATTTTTTGCGGATTGAATTGTTCTCTTTTATTTTTTCCGAACTTTTATTTTTTTCTTTAAATCAGTGCGTACATATGCCAAACGAGTTTAAACATAGGTGGTGGTAACATATAACCGATACTAACAAATTACTAAAGTACATGTCATACTCTTCTTTTGGGAACCACCTTATACAATTGTATCCCTCGTTTATTATATTAAATAAACGTCAAGTTTTCGTAAACAATAGTCATTATTAACATACCATATCATTTTCATGTTTTTAGAATGCAAATGTGCTATATATATTTACCATTCTCAAATTTTCATATAATTTGTTCTTCCAAAAACAATTTATATTCATCACTAAGTTCCAACATTTTAAACATGGTGTTCAACTCTTTTTCTTAAACTCTAAAATTTCGAAAAGGTTATGTCTATGATAACTGGATTTGATTGAGAAATGAGAACCATTCAAGCTCTTATCTGATACAAATTGATAGGTCATGCTCATGCATGCTCACATTTCAGTATTAGTGCCGATTTGCCAAAGCGGATGGATAACCGGTTTATGGTTTAAGATTTTTAAGAATTTATGCGAAAATTGCTTTAATTTGGATTGGAAAAAGAAATTGGACCATATAGGCAGCAGACACACGCACAATTGGGAGCACACATAACATTCTACAAAATGATCTTTTTGCTTCATATGTATATATTTTTCAGAAAATGCATAAAGCTTTTTATTTTGTAGAAACACCACACAAAAACAGAAAACAGGCTAGCTATCATATAAATGATAATTGACATGATTGAACAAGTGGGCTTTGGACACTACAAGAATAGAAAGATACATAAAATATCTTCTGTGATTCGTGGTTTCTGAATACAAGAGATAAAAAAAACATGTCGACCAAAAAAAAAAGATAAAAGAGAAGTAGCATAAAATATCAAAACAAAAAGACAAAAACAGAACAACAAGAAAAAAATTAAAAAAGATTCAAATAAAAAAAGCAAAAAATGAACGGTGCGTAGAAGATTCCGTATAAATATCACAAAGGTGGGGTCCACAGGTACCGTCGATCAACGTATCAAATCTCTCCGAGAGAAGAATCGGGGCTTCTCTTTCCCCGTGCCGTTCCTGGTACGTGTTCGAATCACGAGGTGCCACGTGGCCTCATCGTGAGATAAAGTGCCGTTTTACTTCGATTACACGTGAGTGTGTGAGTGAAGAGCGAAGAAACTCTCAGTCACTTCATTAGATCATCCAATTTCTGGGATCTTCTCACTCTCTCATTCTTCGTTTCGACTCGTTATCTGAACCTTCGGGGACGATCATCAGGTAACTGTTATTTTATTTTATTTTTTTGAATTTATCTTCAATTTCAATGGATTCTGCTAGTTTTATCTGTAGAGGTTCGATTGCATTCGTGTTTCTGTTCTTGGATTTTATTGATCGAAGTTGCTATTCTGAATTGCAACAAATCATTTTTAGAGAAAAGAGAAAGGGAAAATGATAGTACATGGAGGAAGGAATAAAAGTGCAGAGCATGTGATTGTTGCGCAAAAATTTCGGCTTTGTTTGATTAGGAGAGACGATTCCTTTCTTCTTTGTGTAAATTGCACATGTTCCATTAGCTCAAGTAACTAACTTTTGTCTTCAAACTGAACAAAAAAAAAAGTGTTTTTTTTTTTTGAGTTGTCTAACTCTGTCAGATTCTTCTTGTTGAAAGTGTTAGTTTAACTTATTCCTTTCTTTTTTTCATCTTATGCAAAGCTTCAGTGTTTTTTGTTATTATATAATCCATACTTTACTTATCAGATCCGGCAAGTTTGATTCAGCCACAAGAAAGCATGAGCAACTCCGTTGTGCATAACTTACTAAACCGGGGTTTGATTCGTCCTGTGAGTTTTGAATATCAAAACAAGCTCAACCCGTTTTCCATTCCCGCTGTTTCTGTGTACCACACCGCAACACTAAATCCGGCTGTGGGGAAGATTGGCAGATCAAATCTTAAAATGGCAGGCCGGAGCCTAATCACTGAAACAGGAAGACTTGTCTCCTTTGTTCCACGAGCTGTGCTTGCTATGGATCCTGCTTCTCAGGTATACTTGTTTTCTTCACCTGTACTGATTTTGTTTGAAATGTGATATTTGGTTGCAACTACTCAATGTATGTTATACGACTGATATCCAAAAACTTGTCATGGACAAGCAGTTCTGTGTGGAATGAAAGTTTTGCCTGCTTGTTTGATCTGATTTTTCTCTTATATACTAAGGTAGTAACTGCAGCAACAGATGTTTAAAAGCTCGCTAACGTGTTGTGCATTGTTATCATATTGTGATATGTGCTAAAAAGTTTCATCCTTGAACAGACAGCCGAGAAATTTAAACTTGATGGAAATATTGACTTACTGGTAAGTGTAGCCTCACAAATAATGGATATGTTCTTGTTGGGATTTGCAGCCTTAATGTTTATGTGATGGTAGGTTTTATGCTTGTAATCGAATAGGTCGAAGTCACCTCTACAACTGTAAGAGAAGTAAATATCCAGATAGCTCATACAAGTGACTCATTGCTTCTACACTGGGGTGCAATACGTGACAACAAAGAGTATGTCCTTGTCAAATGATGTTCAACTTGCCTCGTTAATAGGGTCTTCAGGCTTATTATGGCACATGGTTTTAGTTAGCTTTCTTTCTTATTGTCTATGCCAGAAAATGGGTTCTACCTTCTCGCTCCCCGGATAGAACTATAAACTACAAGAACAGAGCGCTTAGAACTCCATTTGTTAAAGTGAGTTTTAAATTCATTCCTCGACATACATTACAGTGCTACTTGTGATGGTATGATTTTCAGCTGATACCAGTGTAACTTAGATTTTTAAATGGTGCTTTGGTTTCTCATTTACAGTCTGGTGCCAATTCTTACCTTAAACTTGAGATAGATGATCAAGCCATACACGCTATTGAGTTTCTTATATTTGATGAAAGTCGGAACAAATGGTATGTTTTCTGTTGTTCTTACTATTTAAACAAGAACCTAATTTTGTTTACTTATTGTCGTTTCTCATAATCTTGACATATGCAGGTATAAAAATAATGGTCAAAATTTTCGTATAAACTTATCCATGGAAAGGAATGTGGAACACAATGTTTCTGTTCCTGAAGATCTTGTACAGATCCAAGCATATCTTAGATGGGAACGTAATGGTAAACAAATGTACACCCCTGAGAAAGAGAAGGTAATTCAGACGTTGTATCTTCAAGGATATTTTTCTTTGATATCTTTTTAAACTCTTCACCTTTTATGTTGTTCTGCACCTGTATAAATCTCAGTTGCATTTATACCAAATACTCTACATTGTGGGTATATCCATTATTTTATGATCAACAGAATAATCAGTCTCTGATCAATAGGAGGAGTATGAAGCCGCCCGTATGGAGCTACGGGAGGAAATGATGCGAGGTGCTTCACTGGAAGATCTCCGAGCAAAGCTGTTGAAGAAAGATAACAATAGTGACTCTCCGAAATCCAAGGAGACTTCATCCAGTGGACAGGAGGCACAGAAAAAATTTTCCAAGCAACCTAAGCAGAAAAAATATTTCAGCACTGAGAAGATCCAGCGCAAGGGAAGGGACCTGAATAAGCTTATTTGTAAGCACATTGCTGATTTTGTTAATCCCAAATTCAAATCCTCAACTGAACCACGGGCCTTAACAACTCTCGAGATATATGCCAAAGCAAAGGAGGAACACGAAACGACTCCAATCTTTAGCAAGAAAATATTCAAGCTTGAAGGCAGTGCGATTTTGGTCAGTTGGGAGTATCTATCTTGCTCTCTTTTCTATTTCTGTTCAGGATAGCTATACATCCACAAGTATTTTCTTATGGAAAGTCATTGTTCCCTCTATTTAGGTTCTTGTCACTAAACATTCTGGAAAGACAAAAATTCATCTGGCAACCGATTTCAAAGAGCCCATTACCCTTCACTGGGCTTTGTCTCAAAAGGGTGGAGAGTGGTTGGTAAGATTTTTCTTCTTTATCTCGCTAACAAGAGTATACTTTTGAGATTCGCATGTGTGGTTTTGGTCTCTTTTATCTGAGTTTATGAGTCATTGACACTGCAGGACCCACCTTCAGATATACTGCCACCAAACTCTTTGCCAGTACGTGGTGCTGTTGATACACAACTGACCATTGCTTCAACAGATCATCCTAGTCCGGTATGACTAGTTTAATCTATTATATACTATATGCCTAATAGCATTTGGATCCAGATATGGTATGTAAAAGGCCTCATGTAAACCAAAAATGTAGGTTCAAACTTTTGAGCTGGAAATAGAAGGCGACAGTTACAAAGGCATGCCATTTGTACTCAATGTTGGTGAAAGGTGGATTAAAAATAATGACAGTGACTTTTATGTGGACTTTGCTCAAGAAGAAAAACATGTTCAGAAGGTTACTTTTCCTTCGCGGTCTTCTGAAAAGCACTTTCAATTGCATCCTATTGTCCCCTAGATTCTTAAATTTTAATTGTTCCATTTGAAAGGATTATGGTGATGGAAAAGGTACCGCCAAGAATTTACTGGATAAAATTGCAGATTTGGAGAGTGAGGCCCAAAAGTCTTTCATGCATCGGTCAGTTTTATGCTCAAGCATTATGGTTCTTATTTTCATGTTTTAGACTTGAAGAAGCTTAACTGGCATTCCATTTTCTTTACAGTTTCTACTTAAAGTCATTATCAAACCGATGACCCAACTTAAAGTTTCGTTTGTTTTCTTGGGTCATCACTTTTCAATTTTTTGTCACAAATGAGGTCGAAAAGATTGATCTTACAACTTATAGTCATTGATCCATGTACAATGATCACTACTGGAGTGATTGATCTATGTTCCATGATCACCAAATTTATATCTCAGCCATACATCTCTTGATTTGCAACTTCCTGAAAAGACTGTAAATCTTACTTCTTTGGTTCTAGATTCAACATTGCGGCAGATCTTGTTGACGAGGCAAAAAGTGCTGGTCAACTGGGCTTCGCAGGGATCCTAGTCTGGATGAGGTTTATGGCTACAAGACAGCTTGTGTGGAACAAAAACTATAATGTTAAGCCACGGTACAGTTCAAAGAATGTGACATTAATTGAAAGTTTAGATTCTGTCCACCTTTCTTATTCAGTCGCAATGGAGAAATTAGCAAACCTTATGAGAGCCTTCTAATTTGTTCTGACATTTGTAAAATGATACCTTTTTAAGTCGAATTTTTCAGTAAATTACACAACTCATCACTTTATTGCAGGGAGATAAGCAAAGCGCAGGATAGGCTGACTGACATTCTCCAAGACGTTTATGCAAGTTGTCCAGAGTACAGAGAACTTTTGCGAATGATAATGTCTACTGTTGGTCGAGGTGGTGAAGGAGATGTCGGGCAACGAATCCGAGACGAAATTCTAGTCATCCAGGTTGGTCTTCAGATTTCTTATTATCTTTTAAAAAAGATTTTAGTTCTGAATGAACAATGAAGGAAATAAGAAGAAAAGCTCTACACGAAGGAATCCTAATGGATTCCCTATTTCTCCTACTGTCCCACACTTTTCCCAAATGAAGCAGAGTTGTGGCCGTGTTGGTCATGTCCATCTGGCTTATCAAGATGAGATGGGATGCGCTTGTTAGCCCGGAACTTCTATATTCATTTAAAACATGATGAGTGAACTTCTTGCTTGCAGAGGAAAAATGACTGCAAGGGTGGAATTATGGAGGAATGGCATCAGAAGTTGCATAACAACACTAGTCCAGATGATGTTGTCATCTGTCAGGTATTTGAACTTTTACTCTTCTGGTCCCAATCTGAAATTTTCTCTGACACTTTTCTTGTTGTAGGCATTGATGGATTATGTAAAAAGTGACTTTGACATGAGTGTTTACTGGAAGACCTTGAACGAAAATGGCATTACCAAAGAGCGACTCTTAAGTTATGATCGTGCCATACATTCTGAACCAAGTTTTAGAAGAGAACAAAAAGATGGTCTGTTGCGTGATCTTGGACACTACATGAGGACTTTAAAGGTTACTTCCTCAATTCTCTGTTAACCGCTTTTACGAATTTAGCTGCATCTTTCTTCAGCAAACTTGGTCTGATTTCCTCTTTCTCCTTTTCTTACTAAGGGAAATCATGTAATCTGTGGTCTTCTTTATTTTTTTCTAGGCTGTTCATTCAGGGGCAGACCTTGAGTCGGCTATACAAAATTGCATGGGCTACCAAGCTGACGTAATGCCAATATACTGAAAAGTTACAGTTAATAAGTCTTCTTGGAATTGGCAACTGAACATTTGTGTTGTCCTTCAGGGTGAAGGTTTCATGGTTGGGGTGCAGATAAATCCTGTATCAGGACTGCCTTCTGGATATCCAGTAACTTTCCTCTCTTCTTCCTCACTCATTTCAAGAATTTAATACACCTGTCAAATCAGTACAACTTACACTGTGTTGGCACTTCTGTCAATAGGACTTGCTTCGTTTCGTCTTAGAGCATGTTGAAGAAAAGAATGTAGAGCCACTTCTTGAGGTGTAATGTTTTACTATTTACTAGACCGATTTTATTTAAACTTATAAACTTATAATTTGACCTCTTTGAACACATCGTATACTTACCATGACAAGGAACATTGATGTAGGGTTTGCTTGAAGCTCGTCAAGAGCTAAGGCCACTTCTGCTAAAGTCCCATGACCGCCTCAAGGATCTATTATTCTTGGATCTGGCTCTCGATTCTACTGTCAGAACTGCTATTGAAAGAGGATATGAGCAATTGAACGATGCCGGACCCGAGGTAATGTTTTATCATCGTCATGATAGACTGTTTTTGAACGTCATGTATCAATAGTTCCATATTCGTCTTTTGTTTTCTCGTTTTTCTTCTTCAAATATTCTCTGTCTGATTTAATGCTTTCTTGTGCAGAAAATCATGTACTTCATCAGCCTAGTTCTTGAAAATCTTGCCCTTTCGTCAGATGACAATGAAGACCTTATCTACTGCTTGAAGGTTAATTGAATATTCAGTCACTTTGCCATGTTTGCTATAGAACATTATCCGTAGACTGGTTTCATCAAGGTTTAGCATTTTTGGCTTCCTTAAATGGGTTTAACTTAGTTTCTCCACTCGCATTGCTAGGTTCAATATCAAATTTAGATCCCTCTACTTTGTCCTTATGGCTACTGGTCCATCGCCTAAAACGTGAAGAATTTCGACAAGATGCATGATGCTATTCTACTGCTTTTGCAGGGATGGAAATTTGCCCTCGACATGTACAAGAACAAAAAGGATGACTGGGCTCTATATGCTAAATCTGTTCTTGACAGAAGCCGACTAGCACTGGCAAGCAAAGCTGAGAGGTACCTTGAAATTTTGCAACCATCAGCTGAATATCTTGGATCTTGTCTTGGAGTCGACCAATCAGCTGTAAGTTACACTTCCTGTGACTGAAACCGTCGTCATTTTTCATCCATAATTTATTTATGTCCCTGGAACAAGAGAGATGTTTTAAGATTCATTTAACTACTTTACCAGGTTAACATATTTACTGAAGAGATCATTCGAGCTGGATCTGCAGCAGCATTGTCGTCACTTGTTAACCGACTTGACCCAGTTCTTAGGAAGACTGCAAACTTGGGAAGGTTAGATAGCTAAACAAGTGTCTGTCACTGATTGATATACTTCTATAGCAAGTCGTATCTATTGACGCACGGTAGTTACACATCAGAAAATTTAATGTTGCTTCACTTTCTCTTGATCAGTTGGCAGGTTATAAGTCCTGTAGAGGTCGTCGGATATGTCACTGTTGTGGATGAATTGCTCACTGTACAGAATAAAACTTACGACAGACCTACAATTATAGTTGCAAACAGAGTGAGAGGGGAGGAGGAAATTCCTGATGGTGCAGTTGCGGTATTGACACCTGACATGCCGGATGTACTATCTCATGTTTCTGTTCGAGCAAGAAATGGAAAGGTAAAAACTTTCACTATGTTACCAAACTGTTCCTGAACGCCTATGGCCTATTCATTCATCTTTTTCTGGCTTTTCACTTGCAGATCTGCTTTGCCACATGTTTTGATTCTGGTATCTTGTCTGATCTCCAAGGAAAGGATGGAAAACTGTTGAGCCTACAACCAACCTCTGCTGATGTCGTCTATAAGTAATCATCCTTGTTTGCTATATTTCGGAAAACTGAACTGAGATATTCTCTCCTTTTGTGCTAGACAGATTATTAAGTAGAATTCTCTAAATTCATTTTGAGAAGAATATTTGGGCAAAATGATGTTCTTACTTATATTTCAATTTCCTCAGAGAGGTAGACGATAGCGCGCTTTCGAGTCTAAGTTCGGACAACTTAGAAGATGCCCCTCCAAGCATTTCTTTGGTCAAAAAACAGTTTGTGGGTAGATATGCTATATCATCTGAGGAGTTCACAAGTGACTTGGTTAGTATGTGATGTTGGATTATTACTTTCCCTTCTTTTTCTCTTTTAGTACTTTTCTTTCTTCTATTTGCATAATAAAGATCGAATAACTTTGTTCTTAAATTTTGTATGAATTTACTCATGAACTGACTCCACTGATTTGGGTAATACACATCCACATTTTTTTAGGTTGGTGCTAAATCAAGAAATATTGGATATCTGAAAGGAAAAGTTCCCTCTTGGGTTGGTATCCCAACTTCAGTTGCATTGCCGTTTGGTGTTTTTGAGAAGGTTATCTCCGAAAAGGCGAATCAGGTAGGATAGTATGCACTCTCAACTCATTTTGGCTCAAAAAATATGAAGAATGCTTAGCTGAATTTATGCTTCCTGTATGATTTATCTGTTCTTTACGGGTGGTCTTCATCTGGAGATACCAGAGTAGAGATAGTTCCAATGCTTCTTAATATATATATGGAAATGCTTAGAACACATCTTTCATGAGATCTCTCCACAAACTCTGGTGCCTTTGTGTGCATGACTATCATAAAGTTTGCTGTTAAAACCAATGTATCTTGAGACTCATGATTACCTTCACCCAGCCTCACCTCCCACTCACTCTCTCTCCTTCCGGATGTTGTAGGCGGTGAACGAGAAATTGCTACTATTGAAGAAAAGTCTTGATGAGGGCGACCAAGGTGCTCTGAAGGAAATCCGTGAGACAGTGCTGGGGCTAGTAGCACCCGCAGAACTGGTATGTTTATATTTTTTGTCGTAAGAACCGTGATGTTCCCATTCAACCTTAAAGCACTGTTCTCTGACCTCTTTCTTTACCACCAAACCATTTTGCATTTAGTTTATGCATATTTGTTGCTTAAGTTTTGGTATTATATGTCTGATGCTACGGATTAGCTTGATGCCTATAATTATTATAAAAGTGCATATGTTCAGAAAAGCTAAAATTTATTTTTGTGGAAATGGAGAGACTTGCTAAGAGAAGTGTCTCTGTAATGGTGCTTGTGCTCAGGTTGAAGAACTGAAAAGTACTATGAAAAGTTCTGACATGCCATGGCCAGGTGATGAAGGTGAACAGAGATGGGAGCAAGCTTGGGCAGCCATTAAAAAGGTAAATCTTGAAGTAAATTACATAGCTGCTCAACATAAAGATGTCAAATCTAAACTATGTAATTCTCAGGTTTGGGCTTCGAAATGGAACGAGAGAGCCTACTTCAGCACGAAGAAGGTGAAACTGGATCATGACTATCTCTGCATGGCTGTTTTGGTCCAAGAAGTCATCAATGCGGATTATGCATTCGTCATTCACACAACCAACCCATCTTCCGGAGATTCATCAGAAATTTACGCTGAGGTAAAAGATCCTTATTCCTCCCCTTCATCCCAACTCCTAACCCCGTTTGAACTGGTGTTTCTTCCAACTTCACCTGACTATCATTTTTTTGGTTTCAGGTTGTCAAAGGCCTTGGTGAAACTCTTGTAGGAGCATATCCCGGTCGGTCTCTGAGTTTCATCAGCAAGAAAAACAACCTCGATTCGCCTCTGGTACTAAACTCTAACCACTGGTCTTTTATGTGTAAAAACTGCGAGTAGCCCGTTAAATCATTCCCGCTGATGCAAACATTTCAGGTGTTGGGTTACCCGAGCAAACCGATTGGGCTGTTCATAAGACGTTCAATCATCTTCAGATCTGATTCTAACGGAGAAGATCTCGAAGGTTACGCAGGTGCAGGACTCTACGACAGGTAATATATTAAACAAACTCAAAACCTCTTGTCATTTTAACATCACTTGAGCAACAATGAAACTTCTCCTTCCTTTTTCCACAGTGTACCAATGGACGAGGAAGACAAAGTCGTACTCGATTACACAACAGATCCTCTGATCACTGACGAGAGCTTCCAGAAAAAGATTCTCTCAGACATCGCACGCGCTGGAGATGCCATCGAGAAACTGTATGGAACTCCACAGGATATTGAAGGTGTGATCAGAGAGGGGAAGCTCTATGTCGTCCAGACACGACCACAAGTGTGATCAAATTCACCGACCACCTCTCAACGTGTACGTTACGTTTTGCTGTCCAGTGAACTTCTTCTTTGCTCTATAAGCAAAGAGTATAAAGCTTAATCATATAGTCGATTACAAAAGGTGTAGTACAAAAACATTTGGCGTTACCATTAAGGTATAAACAAAAACTGTTATTGGACTTGGAAGCTTCTCTATCTTTTGCTTCTGACTTGTAGTTTCTTGAAAACTGCGTGTAGTTTCAGTGGTCAAACAGGAGACTACTTCATGTTTGGCTTTTGTGAACTAGTGACTCAAAACTGTATTTCTAATTATACTTAGGCAAGCTATAGACATATAGGGTCAAAATGTTAAAAAAAAAAAAAAAAAAACTAAATTAGATATATAGAAATGAAAATTTCGTGGTAGAATAGTTTTGGTTAAATTAAAATGCCCGCAATTTGATAATTTCCACGAAATAAGACGCAATTAAAGGCGATTCTTTGTGGTTTCTATGTTAAGTTAACTGACAAATGATACCCGCCGCTTCACCAACCATCCTCTTTGACTTTCTTTTATATTTCTCGCTTTTATGTGTTTTTGGCTTGTAGTAATTAAATACTATTTGTATTGTAATCTCGTTAATGACCTTCTCTGAAGCCAACCACCACACGAGTTGTTCAGTTTAATGGAAATATGCATATATCAGCCGACATTTAAAGCACACAAATTCATATGTCTGAATGTTAATAGAAATCACTATAGTATACAGAAGACCACACTACCATTTTGACCATATGATCCAACCATGCAATAATGTCATCTAATTGTGTAAGAATCACATACATAGAGAAATAAATATATATTTTTCATAATTTAGTACAAAAATTAGTCTCTATTTATCCTCTACGATACTCACAATTAATGTCATTTTCATAGTATGGCGTATATATGCAGGCGAAAATGAAAAGAAAAAATCATATACGTTTCAATTATGCTATTCACGATAAGTATAGGCTATAGAGTAGTGAATTGGTTATGATTTTTACGCAAAATAAAACAAGGATTCGTATGAATAATCGATTCTCTCGTACTCAATGCTTAACTAGCAAGTTTAAGGTTTTCTTTTTTCTTCTTTTAAGAATCCACAAATGGAACTGTGGAAGATTCTTTAATCCATTATTGGTGCATGAATTATGAGATTTTATATCTAAGATAAGATTAGGAGCTTAATTCTCAAGTTGCAACAAATATAATATATTATGAATCTAAATTTCTGAAGGTTTACATGCGTATTTACAAGCAGCAAGCTATGACGAGTTGACGACAAATGTCGAACTTATGTTTGCCACATGTTGAATCGATCGTATCCATACAGCTGAAAAGTAATTGTAAAACGAATCTCAGACTAAATTTTGGAATCCGTGCAAGATTCGATGTTTTTGCCATTTAATGATATTGTAATTTAGAAAGGAAAACAAAAAAAAATCCCTAATTTTCTTTTCTAAAATGAATTTTCCGACCACTAAACTATGATGAGTTGGTTAAAATATCATATATATTGTTGGTTGGATAATATAGTATGGTCTTATTTGATTAATATTTATCATCGATTGCGGGTAGTTATGTTCGTCCATGTTAGACACAATAAAGATTGTCTATCATGAAATTGTTGAAAGATGTGAAGCATAAAGCATTATACATATCATTTCGTAAATACTAGTACTATATAACAGTCCGTATTCAGATTAATATATTCTTATTTTTTTTGTTCTGTGTAGGTTTTTAAATGTTGAAAACTTATACCATAATTAAGAGAGAGCAATAAGTAATGATAATTGGTGGGAATAAATTAAGGATGGCATGCATATGCCGCATGGATGGGTCCCCAACATAGCACTCGAGCCTGCATTGCTAATACCCAGCCGCGCGTGCCCATGTCACTAAACACAACTGCTAAATAAATTAAAAGGGAATGATCCAGGAAATTACTCTTTAATATACATGTTTATACTAGTACTTATCAAACTACATTATATTCAATTTAAGATGTTTTGAGCAACGTAACACTAGATATGTCATCATCGTTACTTCAACCAAGAAGATCTTAATTAAAAAAAAAAAAAAAAAAGTTCTTAAGTTTATCAAATTTTAAATTATGTTTTCCAGTTTCTAAAAAATCTTATATTCTCAAAAATAGGACAAAACCAAGTTTCAGAGATTTATATGTGTGTTTTCTTCCACTAACACAGTTGTAATATTCCACATGATTGTTCATTTATCCGTAGCATTATTTCAGGAGAAGTTCATAGCTTATAAGAACTTTATCAAAAATAAAAAATAAAATAAAAATTAATAAGAATATAATGTTGTCAAAATATTTTTTGTAAAACAAAAGGAGGAGAGAGTAGCTGACAGAAGGAACATATAGGGAAGAGAGCAAAGGGAAAAAAGAGAACATCAAGAATCAACCATTTAAAAAAAAAAAAAAAAGTAAATTATTTGCAAATTCCTCTTTTTGTCTCTTCAAAGATACAAAAAAAAAAAAAAAAAAAAAAAAAAAAAAAAAAAAAAAAAAGAGAACACAAAGTAAAACAGAAGAAGAGCAAATAATTTTGACTGTCATTATCATAAGGAACACAGCAAACACAATACTTCCCTTTAGTTTTGACTATATACATATTTTCACACACACACAAACATACAATGTTTCAGGCTTTGTATTCCTGCTTGGGAACACTTGCCCTCCCCCAACCTTTTTTCCCTTTTGACCAACTTATATTAATTTAATTTAACTTATCAGTTATTAATACTTGTTGCATTTGATTTTGTACATTCCTATGAAAAACATTTTGAGGTAATTTGTGATAATTAAGGGTGGAAATGCAAAAGATGTTTGTCAATGGTATTCAGATAAGTCAGACCTAATAAATTTGTTTATATGACCATCATTTAAAACAATAGATTAATTTTTTTCCCATTTTGTAGAGTTAAGAACAATACTAACATAATACATATTGACTGTATTAACATGATATATTGTAATTAGACTGACGATCTATTTTTTTTATGTATAATTTCTGGATGGTAATATGAGATATATTCATATTTATAACGAAAAATGAATAACAACGGTAACATTAAAGATATAGCACCAATCCTACTGGTCGAAACTAAGGTTCTAGGTCTAATATTAGGGTATGGTCCATCTTAACAGATTGTATGATAGTTTGAATTACATAGTCCAATTGATCTGATATAACAGGTAAAATACATACAACTTTTTTTATACGATTGATAAAATTTTAAAGAGATTAAGCTTTCTCATTAGTTAACACATGAGACATTTAGACTAAAAATAATTTCTTACATCCAAATAAGTTTTTAGCTAATTACCTTCTGGCTTCTATATTCTGATCTAATAGGGGATTTGAGGAATGTGCATACTCATTTTCTTTAGCCGTGGACCCAAAAAAAGAAAAGAAAAAAAAAAGCATCATAGTAGATTTTGCTTAGTCAGTTTGTGTCGTCACTTTATGTCAGTGGGCTTTTATGATATTGTCATTTTCATTTTATTTTTGGTTCCTCTGTATTCTTGGAGGTTAAAACAAAACAAAGAAACAAAGGCATAAATGATTTCATCACTATAACACCAACACAAAACACATATAAACTCTTTAGACTATTAGTTTAAGATACCACAATTCCATAAACCCCTTTTAATACTCTCTCTTTCTTGTTAACATAAGACCCCAAGAAGACAATAAGAGTGTTTTGATTCTTTATTTGGGTTTGAGATGAAGAAATTTAGCTTCAATGGCTTTGGAAATGGTGAGAGTTTGAGAAGATTATAAAAAGTAAAGGGTTTTGTCTTCTTTTGCTCACTTCCTTATTCATTTTATATCAAGAAAAACGTTGTGGGTTTTGATGGGAGGTGTGTTCGTGTTGTGGAAACCCAGAAACGGCAATAAATGCCGTCGTTTCGATCGATGCAATTCAATGAGACAAACGGAAACAGAGTTGTTCTCAGAAGAAACAAGAGAAAGAAGACGAGGTAAAAGAAGAAGAAGCTTCTTCTTCTTAGATATGATCCATCTGTTTCGTCCTCGTTCCTCCAACATTCTCTTCCTCTTTCTTTTTCTCTTGTCTTCTTCTTCCTCCTCTGTCTTTTCCGAGAATCTCTCACCGAGAAACCAAACTCTCCGGCCACTCGAGGAACTTAATAAGCTCAAAGCTATTAGTCAACATCTCAGGAAGATCAATAAGCCTTCCATCAAGACAATTCATGTAAGTGTTCACAGAAACTCTATTTTCATTCTATGTTTCAAAAAAACAATAATCTTCTTCTTATTCCTCCCCTGTTTCTGTTTTCCTCTTCCCCTGTCTCAGAAATAAACACTTTCTTACTCTGTTTTTGATTTTTTATGCTCTGTTTCAAGAACACTCTGTTTCAAGAAGACTCTGTTTCGGATCACTCTCTTCTTCTTAAAGGCAGGGACACTCTTTGTACTGCCTCTGTTTTCTGATTAATGGGTCCCTTTATTGTTGCAGAGCCCTGATGGTGACATCATAGACTGTGTTTTATTACATCACCAACCAGCATTTGATCATCCCAGATTAAGAGGACAGAAGCCACTGGTACACATATGTACATATGTTAATCTTAATTACAAAGTCATTAGACCTGTTAATGATAAATAATTAATCTGCAAACTTAATCACTGAAGGATCCCCCTGAGAGGCCAAAAGGGCATAATAACAGGAGAGGATTGAGACCAAAAAGCTTCCAGTTATGGAGAATGGAGGGAGAGACATGTCCTCAAGGAACAGTCCCTATTAGAAGAACAAAAGAAGAAGACATTCTCAGAGCTAACTCTGTTTCTAGCTTTGGCAAGAAACTCAGACATTACAGAAGAGACACCAGCAGCAATGGCCATGAAGTAAGATTATTTTCTCTTTTTGTCTTTTTATTTTCGTCTTTGAGTTAAAAGAAATTACATATGTGTTTAATTTGAAAATACAAAAATACAAAAAAAAAAAAAAATTATATTTGTCTTGAAAATTAAGCTGTAGACAGATCTTTGGTCCTCTGACCTATAAAGAAAGAAAGATAGATATTGGTCTATAAGCAAATTCTAAAGAGAAAGATTTTTTGTCTGGACTGTTTATAAATTCAAAATTCGAATTCTTAAGATTTTTGAAATTGATGGAAATTCTATTTCTTTTCTATGCTTGGAGGAGAAGAAAAAAGTGGTCAAAGAAATTTAGCTAGTGTTTTCAGTTTCATCTTTTGAGAATAGTAGGAATAAAAAAAAGATAGAAAAGCTTGTCGGTAAAAACAAAATAAAAAAAAAAAGAAAGAAAGAGGAGAGAGTTGTTACACTACAAAAAACTTCTTTTGATTAATGATTAATCATCTTCTACATTCTGTCAGCAATTTTTCTTTTTCTTTTTTTTTTTGTTAACGGGTTTCAGCAAATAAATGATTTTTAAAAATTATAATGTAAAATCCTTTGTTATCTAGATTTGGAATAACACAAACTCTCATGAAGATATATAGCTCTGCCAAGTTTTTACTCATATTTATTATTATAATGATTGACACAAAATGAAATAGTAGTAATAAAGAATGCTAATGATACATGATAATAGCACGCGGTGGGATACGTGAGCGGAGAGAAATACTATGGGGCAAAAGCAAGCATAAATGTATGGGCCCCACAAGTGCAGAACCAATACGAATTTAGTTTATCTCAGATTTGGATCATCTCTGGTTCCTTCGGTAATGATCTCAACACCATTGAAGCTGGCTGGCAGGTACCTTTTTTTTTTTTTAATATTTTTCTAATACTACTATTTTAAATATCAATTGCTAATTTTGATTAATTATATGCCATTAGGTGAGTCCAGAGCTCTACGGAGACAATTACCCAAGATTCTTTACTTACTGGACTGTAAGTAATTCAAATGTCAAGCCCTCCATTTTGTGTTTATATTGTATAATAGAGTTTAAGTTGATAATTAATTAGTTCTTATGTTTTGGAGACTGCAGAACGATGCATATCAAGCTACTGGTTGCTACAATCTTTTGTGTTCCGGTTTTGTCCAAACCAACAGTGAGATTGCGATTGGTGCTGCAATCTCTCCCTCCTCTTCATACAAGGGTGGACAATTCGATATTACTCTGCTTATTTGGAAGGTAAAAACTGACTAAAATTATCTAATTTTCTATTCAATATATTATCTTCTCTATATCATACTTCAGTTACAACAATATTCATTAATTTCTTGATTTTTAAAACATCAACCTTTGAAAATTTGGTATACAATCTATTGCATGCTTTAACTAGAAGATGCTCTTTCTTTTCTCCTTTTTTTTTTAATCATTTTTTTTAGAGAAAAAAGGGAAGTTATACTTGAGTATCATACCACTTATTACAACTCTTTACTTTTGCTCTAAGTTATTCTTTCTTTCTTTTTTCGTTTTTTGATACATTTGTCCCCAAAGAGTGCAACATACCGACTCTCAAAGCAATGCTATGGAGCATGGCTAATGAGTTATCAAATTAATACTACTATTTATATCCTCTAGCCTCACATGGCTCATAATTAAAGGCATGCTTTGTTTTTGTTTTTTTTTAAATAATTAAAGGATTTACCGTGTGTTTGATAAATTAAATTAAATTAAAATTCAGGATCCGAAGCATGGGAATTGGTGGTTAGAATTCGGGTCGGGTATTCTAGTCGGGTATTGGCCATCGTTCTTGTTCACACACCTGAGGGAGCACGCAAGCATGGTCCAATACGGTGGCGAAATTGTAAATTCGAGTCCCTTAGGAGCCCACACTTCAACGCAGATGGGAAGCGGCCATTTTGCAGAGGAAGGGTTCACAAAATCTTCTTATTTCAGAAACATCCAAATAGTTGATTGGGATAACAATTTGGTCCCTTCTCCAAACCTTCGAGTACTCGCAGATCATCCAAACTGTTATGATATTCAAGGCGGATCAAATCGGGCTTGGGGGAGTTATTTTTATTACGGAGGACCAGGCAAGAACCCTAAATGCCCTTAAAGACAATTAATTACAGTTTAGGGATTCATTTTTTCGTGAAAAAAAAAAGTTAAGATGGTGTTTTAGGTAATAATATCTGGCTGGTTATAAGGTCTACTTGTATCATTTCTTTTTTAGTTTTGATCGTATTCATTTTATGTGTAAATGTGAAAAAGTATATCGGAGGAAATGTAGAATTTATATCGACGAAATTTCATTTTTTCTTTGTTTCCCATAAGAGATTATTAGTTTTTGTATTAAAATTCTTATAAACATCCAAAATTATAGATTAAAGAGTTGATGGAACAGATTATAAACTATATGTGATGCGATCAAATTCACGTTAGATAGAGAACCAAGATAATATAGAAGGTTCTAATTATTTTGGTTGAAGCAAATAGTAAAAATGCTAGGAAAAATCTGAAATTTGAAACGTACATCAGTTTGTTTAAGGTTTAAATTAAGCACAATGGGTGTTGCAATAGTGTTGGTCAGTCCAGCAAAGATCTGGTTTTGACGTGCAGCAATAACAGTCTCTTTTGAAAACATGGTCGCAACTGTCATGGAAACACGGAGGTATATAGATTTCTATATCTCTAACCTTCATCCTCACACCTACAAATAGATTTGAAACACACATATCAACCCCCAACTTTGATGACGACAGACAGTTTATATGAAAAATCCTGTGTATACGTACATTGATGTAGAGCAAAAAAGAGAGAGAGCATGAGTACGAAGATTAAAGATGCATGTGATGATTTCATGGTTTAGATTAGATGTCTCAAATGATATTATACTGTGCTTTTTAAAAATTATGTAAAATACAAAGCTTAATCAATATATATAGGAAATTGAAAAAGCCAATATTTCGAGATGATATATTCGTTATTTTCCTTAGATATCATGATTTTCAAGATTACGGTTAATTAATCGCCAAATATTTCGGTTGATATTTTCAACGTCCATTAAGTGATCTTATCCGGTGAAGGGAGTGGTGTGGTTGGCAATCACACTGATGAGAACCGATATATCGATTAACAGGAGCAAATCGGCAAGACTAGGTCAAAAGATGTAGTCATGATGTGGAGAGTTATTGATTTGAGTAGAATAAGTCTTTTCCAATTTAGTTTTGCTTGCATGTATTTTTGTAGGATCAGTTGTTTATCTCCCTCTTTATATTTGCTGTATTTTAGACTACTTTTTTTTAACGATATTTGAGAACTAGTATACGTATATGGAGAAACTGATTCAAAAATATCTATCGTTTTCCTCACATATTTCCACAATTTTCGCCTTGGGTTCGACCAAAATTGGTTTAAAGTTGAGAATTTGTTTGTAGCTGAAAATATTATTAATATATTTCAAAATTTTATAATTTTGTTTACATCAACGTAGATTTATTTCTTTCACTACCAAAAAAATGGCTATTATACATGGATAATCCTTAATCCAGAGAATGTCATCGATTACATAACATTATGAAATATTACCTACGGATTTAACGTTGTTTTAGGTGCGTCAAAGGAGTCTTTTGGCATGCATAAATATATATACGAATGATTATTGGCAGCATTTTGATCAATCTCTCTTTTATTTTTATTTTTTTTTGAGGGGAATTTTTACTCTGTTTTATATATCTTTAATTATGGTTAGATAGATCGTTCTTAATTATTATAATATTATATTTGGAAAAGTCATAGCGATACATTAGTTTTCTAAAAGTTCAAAACTTATATGAGGACAACGGGGATTGGAATCGCAATCTTTTTGGTTATTCGAACAAAGTTTTTTATTTTTCACACAGCACCAACAAGCCAATTTATGGAAAAATGGTCCACATTCGGAAGGGACACACGGTGGAAGATAGAAGTTGCTCGAGCTCTCTATTTCTTTAACATCCACCTGCATGCCTACTCATTTGAATTGAAACTACATATCATTAACCAACATTTGACAATATCCCAAAACAAAGAGATAGTTGTAGTTACATGGAAAAACCTATGCATACACTCATGTAGAGCAAGAAGGAGAGCAAGAATATGTAACTGAGAGCTATCTGTGATTTCATCGTTTATTTGTCTTAAACAATCTTATGATGTATTTCTCTTATTTTGTTCACATATATATAGAATGTAATATTGAAATGAAATCTTTTCATATATATATTGTTCATCATCTAAAAAAGATAAAGTGTATACTGCCATTTGACCCCAAAAAAGTAAATAAAAATAAAGTGTATACTGCCATTAATTATTATTTAAATTAGTCAAGTAGTTTTACTTCACCGAAATGGTGTAGATCTTCTATATACTATTATTTATAGAATTGATAAGGAAAACAAAATATGACTTTTACATTAATTGTTGCAAATTTACATTTTATGGCACTCACTTTTAGTTGATATATTTTTATACATATACAGATCTTACATAAGTATTTAATTAATTATTATCATATATATATTCCATAAATGGTGATAAAATCTCTTATAGTATTTTTATCAAAAAAGAATCTCTTATAGTATATATGTATATATGTGTATTTTTCTATATGGAACGATATCATTTACCAAATAACAAATTACATTTTATAAATTTATAAAAGATGAAATGCTCTTCCATAATCCATAGACTTTTTTTTAAAAAGTATTCTATATATATATCTATCTTATATATATATATATATAACTTATACATATTAATTATTGTAGATTTGTACATACTGTGAAAAAGTCTTTTTCAATATTTAAAATATATTAATTTCCATATAACAAAATCTAAATAAACAAACATGCAATCTTTTATGTGATGATAATGATACCAAGAATTAAGTGTTAAATTATAATTTTTATCTTTGAGATGCAGTAAATTTAGTTTTCAAATACATTAATTTTATATGTAGATATAAATCTTTTACACTATATCAATATATCAATATTTACATATTCTTTTAAAAACCCGTCATAAGCATGCGTATGCCCGTTTATTTAGTCATGAATTTTTTTTTTAAATGTAATCAGGTGTACGAACACTGATCTGGACCACCTTATGAACAAATTATATCATCGTTTCGATCGGTATTAATATTTCGGAGACAGTAGCTTCGGGTTTGGTTTCATAGGCATTAAACAAAACTGTGTAAAGTTCTTGTTCACAAGAAGACATGCCAAGTGAGAAGAGACTTAATTCTACACTTTCCCGAAACGTCTCAATTACTCCGCAAAGAAACCACGCGTCATACCATCTACATATATATGCCTGCATGCATACCGCACTCGAGCTATTGATGAAAGTTACAGTTTCTTTAATCTCATGTCCAATAACCTTTTGTGTATCAAGTATATAGAAAATGCAATCAAATTCACATTAAATAGAGAATCAAGATAACTATATATATAGAACGTTCTTATTTTGATTGAAGCAAATATAATGAGAATGCTGGTTGTACACCAAATGATCATTTTTATTACTAAAGGTTCTCAAAGTGAGGATGACAATTGGCGTTGCAAATTTTTTGGTCAGTCCAGCAATGATCTGGGTGTGACGTGCAGCAATAACAGTCTCTTTTGAAAAAATGGTGGCAGTTAGTATGGAAACATGGCGGTAAATAGATTTTGCTCGACCTTCCTCTCCCTTTAACCTCCATCCTCACACCTACACATTAATTTTTTGAAACATGTACACATCAACCCAACTTTGACGATGATATATATACCAATTTAAAAAGACATTTTCTTTTAATATATACGAGAAAACCTATATATACATACATTGATGTAGAGCAAACAGAGAGAGCATGAGTACGCAGATGATAGATGCATGTGATGATTTCATGGTTTGGATGTCTCAAGGGATATTTTATTTTGTGCCTTTTCAATTATCTATCTAAGTTGTTGTAAAATACAAAGCTCTATTCATATATCTATATATATATATATATATATATATATATATATATAAGATAGAGAAGCTTAAATTAGAAAACCCAATATTTCAAGATAATATCTTCTCAAACAATCTTGATTTGTTGTCTAATATATTATGTGAACTTTACTTTCTATATAATCATTTATATTGACTGTAATGTTGAAATGAAAACTATGCTTACATATATTGCTCATCATCTTAAAAAGGTTAAGTATTACACCTGTCATTAAATATTGATTAAATAAGTCAAGTGATTTGACTTTTCAAAAATTGTGTTTTTTGTTTGGTCAAAACCATTTCAAATAGACTAGAGGTTTGCTTGCTATCAGCCATTAGTGAGATTTACTTTCCAAACTGGTGTATATCTTATATATATATATATATATATATATGTCTTTTACACTATTAAAGCAAATATAACTAACAAAAATATGACTTTTATACTGTTAATTTTTTTACATTTTATTCATTTTTATACATATAGTATATAGATCATGCATAAATCTTGAATTAATATTATTATTATATATTCCATAAAACATGATAAATCACGTATAGTACATAAATTAGATATTATGGACCACCTCAAGAGCAACTAAAGTGTTGTTTTTTGTGTTGGTTAGTTTTTTTTATTTATTATACATGTATGTAATATATAAACTAAAGTGTTGTTCAATGTAGTATTTCGGAGACAAACAACCGATCTTTGTAAAAAAGCACGATTCTATTCACCAATATATTTTGAGACGATTTGGTAGATTACCAGTTACCAGACACAAATTAATCGGTCTAATTAATATGTAATTAGCTTTGGATTTGGTTGTAGGGATTAAACACAAATGTGTTAATTAATTAAGTGTCAGTCTAGAGGAAAAATGCTCGAAGAAAAGAAACTGAAAGAAATAACTTATCATCTCATATAATATGCACTAGCTACTAGACTCATGTCCAATCACTTATTTGATCTTATTCGCATGTAATCGATGGAACATAACATTATGAAAGATTACCGGAGGAATTATATATTGGTAATATATCTTTTTCTGTTTTATTTGATTAATCAGATAGGTTTTTCTTATTTTTAAACAAGAAATTGACAATCTTGGCTATAATAACGCTCGCATTACACAGAATATATATATATATATATATAGAATCCAAATATTTATTATATAGATCGTCCTCACACTGATTAAAATTGAACGCAATGCTGTGAGTAAAGAGTAGTAGAACATTAAAATTTTGGAAAATTCATAGCTGGTACTTTGGTTTTTTAAAAGTTTAAACTTAAAGGAGGACAACGGGGATTGGAATTGCATTCTTTTTGGGTCTTAAAACAAATGTTTAGATCTTTAAAACAGCACCAACAATCCCTTTGTAAAAAAGATGGTGCACATTGGGAAGGGACACACGGTGGGATGTGGAGTTTGATCGAGCTGTCTACTTCTCGAACATCCATCTGCATGCCTACACATTTGAAACCACACATTATTAACCAACAAAACACAAAGAGAATATGTTTTTATATATGTCAAAAAACCCTATACATACACTGATGTACAGCAAAGAGGGAGAGTAAGAATATGCATATGAGAGTTGTCTGTGATTTCATCTTTTGTTGGTGTTAAACAATCTTATTATGTGTTTCTCTTGTTAATTGTCTTATTTCAATACCGTATTGAATCAAACATTTGATTCAATACACCCCTAAAATTATTCAAAAAAGAAAAAGAAAAAAGAAGAACAAATTAATTAACTATTTTTTGTTTTGCGATTATTATATGAATTATTATGATTCTATGAAGTAGTATAGTCCACGTCTGTATCACATTATTCTGAACAATTGTTTCTTGCCTAAATAAGAAAATAAAGTTTTGGATTTATTACCAATACCATAACCAAACTACCCATTGATGGTATATTGGAAGTACCAATAAAAAAGGTTTTGCGAATAAAGAACCTGCAGGCCATGTGCATTAGTTCCTCCATTAATTCCGCAAATACATAATCTTCTCCAGCGCCAAAAGAGTCCAAATTATCTTTAACCTCCACATGACTACATGAGGTTGCATTTCTTTCACGCAAATATGAATCATATTGTTGCCAAATATTTCGAAATGAAGAATCCTCATTTGTGAAAAAAAAAAATAATCATAAACCTAAATTTCTGTCTAGTTTATTTTGTACATCTCAAAATTCCGTTATTAATTAGTAAATACAACATTGTTTTCATTAAGAGTATGTGTCTATACACCATGACCGAACACAATTGCAAAATACATAATAATATATATAACTCTTATGTAAAAATTCAAGAGGATAAACATCAACTTTTGAAAACTTTTACACTATAATGAACGGAGATATTTGGATAATTCTTCTATATGATTATGTTATGTATAACTAATCATTATTTTCATGATTTTAGAGTTAATGTAAATTACGCTAACAAACGTTTGTCAACCACAAAGTTTTAGTAGAATTATATTTTCATGCTAAATTATTTTCCATATCCATAAATAGATTTCAACATAATATTTATTTATATATATCCAATAATCCATATCAATTTCTAAACTGCAGGATATCGGAAAAACGAATATGGGATAAAATGTCCTAGCCATAGACCGTAGTACTAATTAGGATAACAAAATGTAAATAACTGGTGGAAACGAAGTAACTGATTAAACGGAAAAACACATACTAATCATTAATGATTAAAGGGATAAGGTTACAGAAAAGCAGAAGATAATACAGTTTGGGAAATATATATAGATTATATGAATGAACCTTCCAGCGCCGATCCACCTCACTTCACCGTTTCTCTTAACCAATCACAACTCCTCCTCTTATTTTTTTTAATTGTAAAAAATATTCCCAAAATATTTAGTGGACCTGACAATAAAATATTGCGGAAACTCGGAAATTTATAGGAGAGGTCACCACTCCTACACATGGCGTGATTTACCTAAAAGATTTTTGAAATCAATCTTTTCTAGTTTTTATAAATTTTTATTTTATTTTCTATTAAAAAAACAGTTGTTTGGTGAGAGGTGGGCACAAGTGGATAACAAGTTTTTTCAGAAAATTGGATGATAAAGAGGGAAAACGCATTTTCCTTCTTTTCCTCGGGAAAATTCAAAGTTTCCATTTTCTGGGTTTTCGTCAAAGGAACATCCTTTATGTTCTTTTGAAGAGTGCCTCTCTCTGTATTTTACCTCCCCTGTTTCGGGGAGTTTCAACATTTTCATTTTTTTCATATTTTAGGATCAAAGGAGATTCTTTTATCTCGATTTTGGCTTCATTCTTATTAAAATTTCGGATTTTTTAATCTTTTTGGGAGAAGAAGAAGATGATAAAATTGTGGATGATGACTTGTCTTCAACTCGCAGAGCTCTTTGTGAGCTCTATTGTGCATTTGCTTTATGGGTTTTATATATTCAGCTCCGCTGTCGCTGGAGACATACTTCAGAACGTGAATGACTATCTGTTTAAGTCCAATGTCGATTTCAACGACGTCGGAGAAGTTGGTCAAAATCAAACCAATGTTGAGGGTTTGCCTCCAATTGTATTGGTTCATGGGATCTTTGGATTTGGCAAAGGGGTAAACCAAAAAAAAAAAAAAAAACTTTAAAGAATGGTTCTTCTGTTTTATTAGATTGTGTGTTTTGAGGATTGATCCTATTGTTTTGGTTGATCAGAAATTAGGAGGCTTATCATACTTTGGTGGTGCTGAGAAGAAAGATGAGAGGGTTCTTGTTCCTGATCTGGGATCCTTAACAAGCATCTATGATAGGTATTGGATTCATTTTACAGTTGTAAGATTTTGTGATTTTGATTACATTTTGATCTATTGTGTGTGTCTGCATTGTGCTGATGATAACAATGGTTTTCAGGGCAAGGGAATTGTTCTACTACTTAAAAGGAGGGAGAGTTGATTTCGGCGAAGAACATAGTGAGGCTTGTGGACATTCTCGGTTTGGAAGAGAATATGAAATAGGTTTGGTTCTGATCTGAATTCTCATTGAATGATTAATGTAAACAGATGAATGTAAATCTGAGTTTGGTTTGTGTGTTTTAGGGCAATACACTGAATGGGATGAGGATCATCCTATTCATTTTGTGGGGCACTCAGCGGGTGCTCAAGTGGTTCGCGTGTTGCAGCAAATGCTTGCAGATAAGGTTTGAGTTGAATCCTTCTTTTTAATGAAAGTGTATCTTCTGGTTTTTGATGATTGATGCTAACAGATATATGTCTCAAAATGTGTTGTTTAGGCATTTGAAGGGTTTGAAGAAACAAATGAGAATTGGGTTCTTAGTGTGACTTCTTTATCCGGGGCATTCAATGGTACCACCAGGACTTACTTAGATGGCATGCGGTTAGTTTCCTTCCTGAAAACTCTCAGTTCTTTTCCGGTATTTGATTGATCTGTTTGGAACATTCCTGTTTCTGCATTTTGAAATAAAATGTTTGATATTGGAAGCAAATCTATATATATTTGTATTAGAAAACCAAGATCTTTTGTCCTGATGATTGGTTCTCATATTGTTGCTATTACAGGACAGACGATGGGATGAGCATGAAACCGATAAGTCTATTGCAGCTATGTCGTATAGGCGTGATAATGTATGATTGGATGGATATTGCATGGCTAAAGACTTATTACAATTTTGGGTTTGATCACTTCAACATTTCTTGGAAGAAAACCGGTGTGAGAGGTCTCGTTGATTGCCTAATGGGAAACGCAGGCCCTTTTGCTTCCGGAGATTGGATCTTACCCGATCTTACGATCCAGGGCTCGACAAGTCTTAACTCCAATCTCCAGACATTCCCAAACACTTTCTACTTCAGCTACGCGACCAAACGCACCCGCAGAGTCATGGGCATGACAATACCTTCAGGTGTTCTTGGGATCCACCCAATGCTCTTCCTCCGCGTCTTTCAGATGAGCCAATGGAGATTCCCACAAGATGTATCTCCTCCTTATAAAGGCTACAGGTAAACACCATACCCCCAAAAAAGATTCACACTTTGACAATCATTCGTGAGAAAACTCTTGATCAAGCCTTTGTTTTCAAATGAAGGGATGAGGAATGGCAAGATAACGATGGGGCATTGAACACGGTATCAATGACGCATCCGAGGCTACCTGTGGAGCATCCAAGCCGGTTCATAAAGAGCGATTCAGAGTGTCAAACATTACAACCTGGGATCTGGTGAGTGAATCATAATTTAAACAAATTCTTCATATATTGGAAATAGAATGTGTTGTTGATGGATTGAGAAAATATGAGATAATTTTTGCAGGTATTATAAGATAGTGGAAGCAGATCACATAATGTTCATAGTGAATAGAGAGAGAGCTGGAGTTCAGTTTGATCTGATATACGACAGTATCTTCCAACGTTGTAGGAAACATGTTTTTAGGAAGATTCCTCAGACTCTCCCTAATCAATCTCCTTCTTCTCCTCGTTCACTAACCCATTAATTAAGCAGCTTTGTACATTATTGATCATTTCCAAAAAAAAAAAAAAAAAAAAAAAGTGTTATAGGGTTGAGACGTTGGGCTTAATTTTGTTAGGCAATTTATTAATACAGATGTAACTCATTGTTCTTCTTATTTTCTCTCGATTTGTTGTACAATAAACATCTACCTTGTCGTTTTACAATTGTAATATTTGTTATTTTGTCGTAAGAAAACATTACTTGAAACATATAAGCAGAGAGTTTGAATGGGCTTGAAAATGTTACATTCAGTTCAACATTTTCTCCGTTTGGTATGAAAAAAGAAAAATCAACAAATTAATTGGAGAATAAACTCTGGAAATAAGAAACAGGATATTCAAGGGCTTGAGGTGAGAAGAGTAAATCATAAGATTTGGTACGGAGATCAAGAATCACTATTGGCTGGAAGCAATTATGACCTTGAAGCAATAACTTATCCTCATCCAGAATTGCTATTGGTGACAGCGGAAACGTATAAGGTCCTTCCCCAAACCAAGAAACAGTTTTTGTGAGATCAATCGAACACAATTTATTCCATGTCTTTGAATAATAATCTAACGACCATATCACTTGTGTTGGAAACTTATTCTCGCATACACACAATCGATTATCGAGGATGCACATGGTGATGCTGAAAATGTGAAGATCACTGGAAAATGGAGTTTTACATATGACTTGAAAAGTTTCAGTGTGAAGATCTAACGCTAATACCTCTGGTTCTTTAGATTGGGTGAACCAATGAAGTGAGCCATCTAAATACACGGGATAATTAAAATCATTTATCCGGTAAGGAGAAGAAGGGTGAACGTACCTCCAAGCGTTAGAGCTAAAATCGAAAACTTCACAAGTTGTAACATTGTCTAGCCCAAATGCGGATGAATTATACAACCAAACCGGTTTATACGTTCCCTTGAGCTTGTCTTTGCCAAATCCAAGCTTAGGATTTGGAAAGTCAAACTCTTGTTTATAACACTTTTCGATGATGAGCTGTTGAAAGTTGGAAAGAGGAAAAGTTTGAAGCCATCTAGTGGTCGGATTCACCACGAAACTTAGTGTGTAAAAACAGAAGAGGCATAGCAGACCGTCACAACTACCATGGCAGATCAAGCTGTTGGGTAGAGGGAACCTGATTCTACTAAATATGGACGATCCCAACACTCTAGTTTGAGCATCTATGTCCTGATCATTCTCCCAATGATAATAGAGGGACACTGAAAGAACATCTGGACCTCGTGATCGCATACGATGAATCAACTGTTGTTCTTGGAAACGCTTGGACTCGATTGTGGATTTCCACTTGTTTGATACGCACTTGAATCTCAGTAGAGACTTCACAGGAAGCCTCTCCAGGATGAGCTCTACAACATCGTCTGGTAGCTGTTCCACACCCGAGTCATGTATTTTCAATACCACACTCGAGCTATGTCTTTTCAACATTGTCTTCTTTCTTGTCTCTCTAATTGATCAACAGACGGCTTTTGATATATATACACGCACAGCTAGGAATCGGAAAAAGGAAAACTTCAAGTCAGTTTCTTTTCATTAAGGATTAGGAAATTTCAAACACTTTAATCCTTCTACCGAGATTTAATAATTAAAACCAATAATCTCTAACAAAATATATTACGGATTTCGTCAAATCAATCCACACTTCGTGACTTTTTTTTTATCACTTCAGTTAATTCAACTCAAAATTCTGTTTGTTGTTCAGATTTTTATTTGTTCATGCATGCATGGTCCACGTCCACGAAACTCCCACTCTACCACTCTACTGCTCTCAGTTACATTCAAGAATATGTGGCAAATCCAAATCAAAATAATAATTATGTTTATTCTACTTGTTTCCAAAATACAAGGAAAAGGTATCAAAAACTGCATGCCGTTCGTGGTATAGTCACCCAAACTACATGCCGTTTCTTCAGGGGCGTAGTTAAACGAACATAAAGAACCCAAAAAAAACTCCATGTTTAACAATTGTAACCAATATTAAAGTGTCGTAAAAAGCTTACAGAAGGAGGAAAAAAACAAAAAGGACAGAACACCATGAAACAACAATTCACAAGAATATGGCTTCTAAAACAACCTTCACCGCAAATTTCATCAGCTAAAATACTTTCAATCTTTTTCTTTTCTTTTTGTCGATCTTCCTCTGCTTTGTTTTGTTGACAATGGCTTAAAAAAAAAAAAAAAAAAAACAGATCTCATATTACATGAGTCTGAGTTCGTACTCACCAGCCATTGTTATATATCTCACCCATGGAAGAGCTTGGTACCCACTCTTCTCAATGATCTTCAGGTATCGAACCTGCAATACCGATTTTTAACACCCATCAAGATTCTTCAATTTTAAGGTTTTGCCTTCACATATATAGAAACCCAATAATCAAATTCGATCACTGTGGGGGGAGATATTGACCTGTATTCCTGAAACCGTGAAGTATGGGATCTCGAATTTGACACGGATTGGAGCTTTTCGCTCAGGTGTTGCTTCCTCTGCGGTAATACTTGGAAGATGGAACTCTGCTCTCAACATATACTCCTACATTGTTTCAAAACTTAATGGTAAGCATTCAGCTTTATCTGGTCAAGTGTTACATTAAACTACAAGCACTTACTTTGTTTCCAGGGAAAGATTTGATTTTCCAGACCAATGCATCTTTTTCCGGAGCATATGCGGCAGACCCGAGAGATGTTCTTACAGTGGGGTTAGATGCATCGGTTGGTACAGGCAACTCGATCTCAACATTTGTTGCAGTGCTGCAGAGTAAGGAACTCTGATCAAAACGTGTTGAAGGATTTTAAGTAATTAAAAAAGGTAAAATCAAATGGGTTACACGGAATTATTAGTTACCTTCTTTCCTTGAACTGGCTTCTAGCTTTTACTAGCATCTCAACACGACTTCTGGAATGCCTCTCTATCTGCGCTTCCACCCATATAAGAGGCTTTACCTGAACAAGTGTTTATGTAAACTTAAGATATATCATCTGATTTATAAATTTGTTTAAGAAGGGAAAAAAAACCATCAACCATCCGTTCAATATTCCACATTTCAAACCTGAGTACTGAGTCTATAAGTCATTAAATCAAAAGATCCATCAGGTGGTATGAAAGATATTGTCCTGTCATTCTCAAAACGGGCCAATCGAACACACCTATATTTTAAAGAAAGAGACATGTGAAACTCAAGTATTGAATAGTTTCTTGAGTAAGATAAAATGTCCTGGATTATTGACATGTCAGAGAATGTTTGGAGTTGCAAGAGAAATAGAGAATAACGTACTGATGAAATTTGATGTCCTCCAAATCAATGGCTTTTCCTTTTGTTGCTCGTCCCTGTGCCTCCAACAATACTCTATCATTCAGGCCTAGCTTACACTCTGGCATTCCACTGTAGCAGTAGCAGTAGCAGTAGCAGAGAGTCAAAGAGGAGAGACTTTAGACATGCTTTGGTTGATTAGGAAGACTAAAGAACCTACCTCAAGTATGTTCGCATCTTCAATGCTCCAACGACATCAGACCTCACAATTTGCCCATTACTGTTCACAAGGATATTTACACTCTCTATTACGTCCAAGAAAACCTGTAATACAAAACAGCAGTCTGTAAAACATTTGGAAACCTAAACAATAGAAAAAATAAAAATGTTTCCTGGTTGAAAAACTAAACACCTACTTCGTTTTTCTTGAACTGTAAGCCCTCACTCCTCCATGACACAGCGTTTGTGACAGCCATAGGAGGTCTCTGTGTAACTTCCATTCTATATGCATCAGTCTTGATGAATTCACTAAGGATTCTTGCTTCAGTATATTGAGGGTAACCAAAGTCCATCATCTCATCAAGTAACTCATACTGCCAGCAACATAAGTCAATTTCAGCATCTAATTATTTTAGAGAGTATAATTATGCCCACACATATCCAGCCAATACAAGAGATATCACAACATACAAGCATCAAAGAAGAGCAGATAGGAGAAGCATTAACATACCACAACCACAAAGTTATCCCTCAATGATTCTTCCTCTAACTCCTCAAAGTAATGCTTGAAGACCTACACAATGAGTATAAAAAAAACATGTAAAATGAATGATAGAATCCAGTAAAAAAGAAAGAAGTAGAGAAAACTGATATAGGGATGCATACATCGACAACGCGATGCAAGAAGAAGAGAAGACTGGCAGCATTACAGTTCTGTCTGGACGCAATCATGAGGTAAATGTTACTATGCTGTACAAACATGTAGGTGACTCCATTATCGTAAGCAACCGGATCATTTGACTGTGAATCACCCTGAAGTAAGATTAGACGCAATTAGAAAAAGTTACTTATTTTTTGTCAAGAGGTATAAAGATATTGATTGTGATCAAATTCTAATCTAATTTCAATCGTATAAGCAATGAACAAAGCTTGTTCATTAGTTGTAAATGTTAAAAATTTCCGTTTTCACAAATCACGAGAAGAATATCAGAAGGACCAGTGGCATCAGATCACGGAGTCAAATACGAATCCATCACTATCTTAGAATTATATAAGTAAAGTCACGGAGAAAACAGAAAAAGATTGCAACTTGTAAACGATCAGGACAGTAATCTCTCAGAGATGGAAATTGGAAATGAATCCAAGGTTCTTGTAAAGTGCATCCAAGTAGAAATAAATCAAACAAATTTCAAATCTAAAAAGAAAAAAGATGGGAAAGAGAAACCTCTTTCTCGATGAGTTTGGTGAAGAAACGCTCGGCTTGAGCAGCGGTGACATCGCCACGATAATCGCGCCAGACCAGAACACGGCCCTTGATATCGAGCAGAAACAGCGCCGAGGCCGCCCCTGCCATGGTCTTCTCTTCCTTGCCTGCTTTGTTCTCAATCAGATCCGATCAAACAGATACGAGATCTGAACAATTTTATGCTTCACCGGAGAAGAAGAAGCTGAGATTATTAGCTGCAGCTGAGCTGAGTGGTTTTTATATTTTTTTTCCCTCGATAAAAAGTCTTTCTTATTCACGATCTGACGATTTCGCTCTGGTTCCTCGGTGGATTCGTAATAGACACACACAACAACGTTCAGCTTCGCATTATTTACTCTATTGCCAAAACATTGCCTTTATTCCACTGAAACGGCATCGTATTTGCAATCCCCCTAGCCTATACGTTTACTCTTCATTTTTAAAAATCAAAATCTACACTTCTAATGCTATGATCGTCTAAGGTATTAACTTCTTAGATCATCCATACTCAAAGCATCTAATTTCGTGTGTAATGTGTTTCACTGGCCAATTGAGATCTTTGAGATGTAATTTTAAGTATCGTCGTCATTCATATACCAAACAAATCTTCATCTAGTTTAACACTTGGTGCCTTTCAATATTTCATTACATAGGCACGAGAGAACAATACAATGTAATTGATTTAAGTGATCAAAGTAATCTTCTGTACATGTTTCAATCAAAACCTTTTTCTTTCTTCTCTTTCAGAGCAAACATCATATATCCACAAAACTATCAAACTCACCCAAAAAGACTCCACCATTTGATTCAGCACACATCCCTATGTTCAATTATATTGCTTCGTGATCTCGTGAGGCAGGGCAAACCAATAAGCCGAGCTTAGCTATGACTAGAGATTATGTTTCATGTTCCTTTTTGGTCTGCGCTCTTTGAGGTTGTCTTAGACTTGAGTGCTAAGCTACTTATATCATCATCTCCTTCGAGATCACTGAATGAAACATCATCCTCATTCACTGTAAACATTGGAGCCCAAGAATTAGCAGAATCTTCTTCTTCTGGCCAATCATCATCATCATCATCATCAACAACATCTTTAGGTGTTTGGCTTAAGCTTGGACTCTTTTTGTCATTCTTCTGGATTGGTTTTTCCTCGATAACAGCTTTATCAACAAACTGTTCGTTTTCAGACCCGTGTTCAAAATCGTGATACATGATTGAAGGAGGTTCAAAGGCATATATTCTTGGTGAAAGAAACTCAGGAGGAGCATGGTGGTACAAATTCGAAGTTGATGGTGTAATGTCTTCCTCGAGAATATTACCTCTACCTTCTTTTGATGAATGAGTTTGATTGTGAAGCTCTTTCATCCACAAAGCTCTTGCTTCCATCACCTGCAAATAAAAAAAAAGGTTTTGTTGAGTAACCACAACAACAATCATTTTGGTTTGTGAGGATAGGATTCAAAGGTTTACTTGTGGGGAAGACAAAAGCTGAGCATCGTGTTTATTGAGCCTTGAATGAAGAAGAACAAAATAGACTTTCCAGAAGTAATTTACAGTCATATGACATGGACAAAGCTCTATTCTCAATGCAGCTAACCTCGGAGCAAGACGTTCTATAGCTAAAGCATGACCTCTTTGAGCATCAGACATTTCCAAATCTACAAACAAGAAGATTAAAAATTTTGAAAAAAAAACAAAACTTTGATATGCATATAAGTCAATCGATGAAGACTAAATCCAAAAATTGACTTATATGTAAACGTTACCATCAAGATCGTCGTCAGGGTCCAGAGGAAAATCCAACCAAGTTTCAGGATGCATTGCTATGTTCCTCGCAAATGCGAGTACTTCGTCGGTCAGAGCAACCGCAACGATCTCTTCTTCTTCTTCTTCATCATCACTTTCCTCTTCTTCTTCTTCTTCTTCTTCTTCTTCTTCTTCTTCTTCTTCTTCTTCTTCTTCCTCCCGATCGTTGCACACATTTTCTACAGTTTCTTCTTCCGAAGCCATCATCTCCGAATTCCAGCTCCTAACCCTAATTCCGGTCTCCGGCGTATCAATTCCAACACACGATTCGTACCGATCTGAAGACCGAGATCGATTGAGCCTAGGATCCGAAGACCAGGATTGATTCAATCCGGGATCTGAAGATCGCGAATGGTTCAATCTATGATTAGATAGATCAGAGGAAGAAGATCCATCAGGTAACGGAGCGAGAAAGTTAGCCACGCCCCGGAATTGGCGCGTGAGGGTATGACCGAGTTCCGTCAGGTCATCTTTAACCCCACGCGCTTGAGCCTCATCTTCCGGTGAAATCGAAGACAAACGATCGGTGATTCTCTGAGAATCATGTCTTTCCGTTGAAGATTTATTCGGGTTGTTCTTGTTCTCGTCGTCGTCGTCGGCGGCGGCGTCATCGTCGCCGATTCCCTCGTATAAGCTTTCCAAAAAATTTGAAAACATTATGATTGAATTCTTTTTTTTTCTCCGTATTCATTAAATCTATTGATCCACTTGGTTTGAGTCAAAATTAAAACCCATACAAATTTTATTTTCGCCCCCATACAAATTAAATATTAATTTTGTATTTGTTTCTTGTCCTAAATATTAATTTTGTTTAAATTCCATAAACTAGAACCGGATCTTTGCTGGCCAACCGAGTAACCGGATTTTACCACCTACCAATTTTACGCACAGATTGTTTTTTTTTTTTTTTTTTTTCAAATAAGATTAAGAGAAGCTTGAAAGTCGAATAATTAAACGAAAAAAAAGCTTTAAAATCGAAAAAGCAGCATACATAATGATTATTATCAAAAAAAATTAAATTGAATATTTATTTATTTTGGTATACATTGCCTGAAACAAATATCTTTGGCGTCGGGATATTCTTTTTCAGTCCAACAATCATCTCTTCCAGTAGTGATTTTAACACAGCACCAACAGTCCCTCTTCGACGTGAAACTGAAAGTACAAACAGCATGCGTACACAATGGTATGTAGATCTTGCTCGAATATTTCACTGTCTCCATTCTCCCACCTACACGTCCATTTCAACAAACCCAAACCATACTTTAACGATTCGAAAACCAAAACAAAACAGACATTTTATCGTATATATATATATATATATATAATGTATGTATAACTATACGTACACTCATACATAGCAAAGAGGGAGAGCATGACAATGCAGATTAGAGCTATATTTGATGATTTCATCGTTTGCTTTTCTCAAAGAATTTGTTGGGTTGTGAGTTTTCTTGTCTAGTACTCTTAATATATAAATACAATACTTAATCGATAACTGTATTATAAAGACATACAAATTTTTAATTTAGGAAACACAACTGTTGACCATATCTTTTTGTTTTTGTTTTGGTAAGTATATAGGATACATATGGAAATATATACTGTAACTGTAATCTACTATTGTAGAAAATCTCGATTTTGCTATATTATTATATATTATGTCGGTGACAAATGTCTCAAGTCTACTGAAAAGTGAAAACAAGATGATGCATAAACTCTTTAGGAAAACACTGAAATATTTTATATTTTAGAAATTCTAAAGATAAACACTAAAAGACTATATCATTAAAATGTAAACAAATGAAACTATCTAAATTATGAAATAAATAATAAAAATATATATATTCAAATATCTTTCTGCATTATTCTCTCTGAGCTGAAAAAGATTACTCCTCGAATGTTAAATGTGGTCTTCGATTCCAAAACTTCCTTCACTAAAAACATCCAACAATTTCTTCACTTTTTTATAACTTTTCATTGATAATTTCTTTCACACATAAGTAAGCAACTTTGACATATTTCTTCAATATCGACTCATACATGTCTTGATAAATTGATGATCCATCTAATATTATCTTGTGTTGTATAAGTCCAAATATGATTCTTCAAGTAGTTGCATTTCATGAAACGCAACTCACTATTTAGGGGGAAATTGCATTTCATTATTTTTGTGTTGAATCCGATCTTCATCATCAACTCATCATAAATATCACAGATTGGATCTCCAAAAAATGTTTTATAACACATCCGATTATAAACATAAGTAAAGTATAAGTTTTTATATAACAGAACCTATATAGATGGAAAGATTTTATTTAGTCTGAAAATGTATAAGATCAATGTCTTTCTAGATTCTTTGAAATCTCTGTGGATCTTATTTAACTCAAGTATATTTCATTAGTCCTCCACCAATATTGGACCTTTTAATATCAAATGTTTAGATTTTTCGGGTTGTTATTATTCTCGTCGTCTTCGTCGGCGACGTCATCGTCGCCGATTCCCTCGTATAAGCTTTCCAAAATATTTGAAAACAATATGATTGAATTCTTTTCTTTTCCCGTATTCATAAAACTATTGATCCACTTGGGTTGAGTCAAAAATTAATACCTATACAACTTTTATATTTTCGCCCCCATACAAATTAAATATTAATTTTGTTTTTTTGTCCTAAATATTAATTTTGTTTAAATTCCATAAACTAGAACCGGATCTTTTTTGGCCAGCCGACTGACCGGATTTTAACACCTTCCAACTATACGCACATATTGTTTTTTATTTTTTTGAAATAAGATTAAGAGAAGCTTGAAAGTCGAATACTTAAACGTAAAAAAGCTTTAAAATCGAAAAAGCAGCATACATTATGATTATTAAAAAAAAAAAAAAAATTGAATAATTATTTATTTTGGTATACATTGCCTGAAACAAATATCTTTGGCGTCGGGATAGACTTTTTCACTCCAACAATCATCACTTCCAGTAGCGATTTGAACACAGCACCAACAGTCCTTCTTCAACGGGAATCTGAAAGTACAAGCAGCATGCCTACACACTGGTATGTAGATCTTGCTCGAATATTTCACTGTCTCCATTCTCCCACCTACATGATGTTCATTTCAACAAAACACAAACCATACTTTAACGATTCTAAATCGACAACAAAACAAAAAAAAGACTTTTTATCATATATATATATATATATATAATATATGTATGTATGTATAACTATACGTACACTCATGCATAGCAAAGAGGGAGAGCATGACAATACAGATTAGAGCTATATTTGATGATTTCATCGTTTGCTTTTCTCAAAGAATTGTTGGGTTGTGAGTTTTCTTGTCTAGTACTCTTAATATGTAAAGAACATACAATACTTAATCGATACCTGTATTATAAAGACATACAAAATTTTAATTTAGGAAAAACAGCTGTTGACCAGGATTTTTTTTCTTTTTTTTTTTGGCAAGTATATGGGATACATATGGAAATAGAATATGCATAATTGTAATTGTAATCTACTATTATAGAAAATCTCGATTTTGCTATATTATTATATACTAATGTTGGTGACAAATGTCTTAAGTGTACCGAAAACACAAGATGATAAAGCGAGAAAAAAGGAAAAGCTTTTTTAGGAAAACACTGAAATATTCTAAAATATTTAAAGATAAACACTAAAATAAATAATATCATTAAAATATAAATAAATGAAAACCATCTCAATTATGAAATAAGTAATAAAAATATTTGGAAGATATTCAAATATCTCTGCATCATTCTCAAGATTCGTCTCTTAATCTTAACCGTGGTATTCGATTCCAAAAGTTTTTCCACTGAAAACATCATAACAATTTCATTTTTTTTTCCAAACATTTTATTGATAAATTTCTTTACACACAAATAAGCAATTTTGACATACTTCTTCAGACTCTCTCATAAGGATGCACCACACATGTCTCGATGAATTGATGACTCCATCTAATATTATTCTCCACTTTCTAGTGGATCTTGTGTTGTATAAGCCTGAATCAAATCATGATTCTCCAAGTAGTTGCATTCCACGAAATACAATTCACTATTTACGAAAAAATCTTCTACTTTCATTGTCTCTTGAACAACGACTTCATTGTTTTTGTGTTGAATCTGATCTTTGTCATCATAAACATCAAAAATAGGATCTCCAACAATTTCTTTGTAAATTATTTCTTCAAGTTAAAGGAAAAAAAAGGACTTTCGTCCAAATAAACACATTCGATAAACATAGTATCAAGAATCATACTTTGATTAAGAAATTAAAGTAGAGACAGAATATGAGAATGTCTAAGATCAATGTCTTCCTAGATTTGTTCATATCTTTAGAAGATCAGAGATCTTATTTAACTCGGTATATTTCATCTGTCCTCCACCAATGTTGGTCCTTTTAATATCAACTGTTTAAATAACGTTCAAGGTTAACTTGGTACTTATTATAGATCATTCTTATTGTATTGAGTTAAATAAATACGAAACAAAGAGAAGTAAGCTTTTTATTATACAGTATTTAACCGTATTATAAGAAAAGCTTGAAAATGGAACACTTTAACAAAAAGAAAAAAGCTTAAAATCGATCGAAAAAGCAGCATACAATATTATAGAATTATAACTTTTTGATATTTTAAGTTGACATTGAACATTGTTCGAAGCAAATCTCTTTGGCGTTCGGCCAGTTTTTTTCATTCCAACACATCTTTTTATGAGTTTTCGGTTCGAAGCAGCACCAACAGGTCTTCTTCAACGTGAAACCGGGATCGCAAGTAACATGGTAACACGATGGTATGTAGATCTTGCTCGATTTCCCGATCTCTCTAGCCTCCGCTCTGCCACCTACAAATCGATTTCAACACACACACAAACAAAACTTTGACGATGGAAAAAAATAAAACAAAAAGACCTTTGATATATGTATGTATAAGAAGAATACGTACACTCATGCATAGCGAAGAGGGAGAGCATGACAATACAGATTAGAGCTATATGTGCTGATTTCATGGTTTGCTTGTCTTTAAGAATTGTGTAGTGAGGTTTTGTTGTCTAATCGTAATATGTAAATACACAACTTATCGACCAATATATAAAGATATAGATAAATTTTATTAAGGAAAAGATAATAGGCCTTGAATTTTAAGATTTGGTCGATTTTCATATATAAAATGCATCAGCATGGAAATATAGTAATATGAATAATTGTAACGTACTAGTGTATAATAATAGAAATTATCGATTTTGTTATTAAAATTTGTAATATTTATGCTAATGTGGTAGAGGACAAATGTCTTAACTTTTCTTCCAAGTATATATCAATTGTCCTCCACCAATGTTAAAAACGTTCAAGGGTTAACTCTTGGTCTTAATGTTTTCTTCTCCCTGTATCTCTTTCATCTCAAGGTTTATTTACTCACTCGGTGAACTGTCTAAGTTAGTTTTGTGCAAGAATCGCAAACTACCTTTTTAATTAGTCTAGTATACTTCTGGCAAATTCACGCACGATGACGACATGGTTACATAAAACTGATTTTCAAAGTGCAATTCAAATTAGATTTTATGATATGATACTTTGAAGTTTGAAGCATCATCGTACCCATATTATGTAACTTTTCAGTTCAGATTCGAACAAATTCAGGAAGATGATGTACAGCCACTAGCTAAAGAGAAAATCAATAATGTCTAGTAGGTGTGCAGATTAAACCATATATGTTGAATCAATTAACAAAAGACTGGAACTGGAAAATAAGAGTGATATGATGAAACTCAGAGAAGCCAGCTACCTCCAATCTCGTCCATAATTATCTCTACTTTCTGCAGCATATCTGAGTAATGAGGAAACCACTTGTTACATACATTTGTTTTAAGTCTATTAAGTGAAGTTGAAGCTGAAGCTGAAATGTAAAGTTGGACTCTAAATGTGTCGTCTATGTGTGATTATTGGATAGAAAGCTCACCTTGAAATGAAGAATCTTCCATGTACTTCTGCCAAAACAAACAAACAAAAAGTTGGAATATCTCGAATCAGCATAAATCATTTGAATTGTGTCCTTGTGTTAAAAGAGAGTTTCGGGTTTGCTTATGCTGTACCAGTATCTGCGACTTTAGACCAGGTTCCTGCTTTACGGTTGTTTGGCCTGCATCAAAAAGTGGGGGAAAATGTATGATCGAGGTGATATGTCTCAAACTTAGAACAAGAAAGGTCAATGAGAAAATGTACCTAAAGTGGAGTTGGGGAAGCAACCAGAGAGTAAAGTGGTGAAACTTGGAGGGAAATTAATGAAATTCTCGTTAGGGATTTGATTACGCGTGGATTGTGGTAGGTATAAGGTTTGTCCGGTTTCATACTCAAGTCTTGGTAGCATTTCAGGAACATAACTATCAACCATATTTGGCTCTTCCTCAGTGGCTCTGCAAAGAGTATTTACCATATTTGGCTCTTCCTCAGTGGCTCTGCAAAGAGTATTGACCATATTTGGCTCTTCCTCAGAGGCTCTGCAAAGATGTTTTACCATATCTAAATTGTTGGCCAAAGCACTTGTAATAAACTCACAACACTGTAACGTGATCTTCTAACCTGGGGACGATCTCAATTGAAGGATTGTAATCTGACTGGAAAGAAACCTCGGAACTAGTTTCAATTTTCTGGTTTCCAGCTTTCTCTAATCCCTTGAGCTTCTCCTGCACACAGATCAAAACAGGAATCATTGGCTCTCATTCAAATAAAATAGCTTAACACTGAAGTCAAGGGTAATGAAATATCATCTCCATCTAAGGCAGCTAATTGCACTAATGGCTAACCTTAAGAGCTACCACAAAGCTCAACGCTGCATCACATGTGGAAAACCTTAAAGCGAATTTTTCGATCTGGAGAAGAACAACAAGCACATTAAAACCACATGATTTCGATCACAACTCTGAAGTATCTATAACTCATGGATGGACATTTTATCAAATTCCAAAAAAATCTAAAAGAGATTAAGTGTTAAGAGCTTGCCTCGTTTTCAGAATCCTTATAGCTAACGAGAATCACTCGGCTACCACGAGTTGGAAACCCAGAAACACAAGACATCTGAGGCCATGAGAAATTTAGCTTTGAAATGTAATGTTCTTCCTGTAGAAATTGAGATTAAACACCATCAAGTTAAATTAGGCACTTCAAAAATTCAATCAAACATGGATAGAGATCCCGATTTCAAGCTTAAACACCATCGCTAACACCAATCTAAACATCTGATTATATAGAACAATATAGAGAGAGAGACAAAATCAACTCACAAGGACTTTGCCGTCGAGTTCGACGGAGAGGATCACATCGGATCTGTTAACTTCGTCCACCATCTGGAGAGACACCGTCGAAGAAGACGTCGACAGCCAAGTCCCGTGGGGCGGATGATGCAGGTCTCTCTTTCCGAGAGGTTTCAGACCTGGAAACGGAGAGGGAGAAGATGGATAATGAACAAACCGAGCAAAACTGATGAACCATTGGGAAAATTCTGAAGCTGCTTCCGCGTTTCCTCGGTGGTGCTCGCGGATTGATGCTCTTAGAGATCCCGCCATCTTCCTTCAGATATTTTCTCCGTTTTGAAATTTCTTTTCTTTTTTCTTTCTTTTTTTTTGAAAAGCGTACTGTACGGAATTTTGTATTCCCACTGTCGCTCTGCTAAAGTGAGGGAAAAGAATAACATTGGAGCCGAAAGGCCCAAGCCCAATATATATGCCTTCAGTTCAACTGTTCAAGCCTTCAAGCCCAAGGTGTTAAATTCGGTTCAAGTTTAGTTTGGTATATTATGGTTTTATTTTATTTAATTGTTGATCAAATGTTTTTACTTTTTAGTCAAAGAAATTAGAGGTTGTTCAAAAAAAAAAAAAAAAAAAAAAAAGTCAAAGAAATTAGAGCTTTTGGTTCAATTTCTTTCTCTATTTTCCAGTTGGTTCGATTTCAAGGTATAAATATAGACCAAACACATAATTTATAGAAATCGAATTCCAATTACAGTTTCTTTTAGTCAATATGTAATTTTGAAATATTTTGACAAAAAAAAGTTTACAATATTTAAATATTTTGTTAACTGCTTGTCAGACGAATAAGTAAACATAGCAGAAAGTCAGAAACGTCTATTCCTTGCTAGACGTCTATTTATTTTTATTACAACAAAATAGTAAATAAAGAGAAGTATTACAAGCAAAGCATTATAAGACTGCTTGGAAAATTTCGAAAATTGAAACAGTAGCAGCAGTACATTTGGTTTTAAGGACTTTTTAGTTTACATTGTTCGTCGCAATAGCTGTGGCCGTCTTTGCCTGTCCAACAACGATGTAAATGTGGGCAGCACCAACAATGAGGTACTAAAGCATGGCATGGGCCAAAGTAACACGTTTCGGAGTTCGTTCTCTTCACCTCTTTAACATCCATCCTCGCACCTACACATCGAGTTGATTTTTAAAACAAACCAAACATTGAGGATGAAAAAAAAAAGAAAGAGATTCGTGTAAATATATGTATGTGTATAAATATTAATTTGAGAAAAAATTTATGCTTACATTCATGCAAAGCAAAGAGGGAGAGCATGACTATGCAGATTAGAGCTAGTATATGTGATGATTTCATGGTTTGCTTGTCTGATGGAGCTGTGTTGTGATTCTTGTTGTTGTCTTATTAAGTTTTGTCATTTGCAAATACAAAACTTGATCAATATATATAAAGAAATAGGGAAGTTTTGATTAGGAAAGACAATAATTTGAGATAATTAGTTTCTTTTAATTTTCAAGATTTTAGTCAATATTCAAATATTTCGGTCAACTTTCCAATCTCTATTATGTAATCTCTTTAATTATTATTAAAATTCATTATTTTTTGTAGTCATGTTTTACATGGAAAAAAATTGTGATTCTATTCTAGGTTTGCCACAGAATAAGAAAAACTTTATTTTCCAAAGGAATTTTCAGTCTATCAAGTACAAAAAGAAGTGAAATGAAACATTATTACATTATTGGATTTTCCTACATAACAACAAACAACCTCTTAAATAGACAATGCTTCGATCATGACTATACACCAAAGTTCATAAATCAGATTATCCAAACCCCAAAAATTACTTGCAGCTGGATTTCTACTCGAGTCACAGAAGTTTAAACTTGAAGAGCAGAAGCTATGGAGCCAGCAAGGCTTAGAACTTCAAAAGGTGGTTTATTCATCACCTCTTTCACAGTCAATCCACAGGAGTCTGTGATCCAGAAATAACTCAGACCTTCAGCGGGATCACCTGCACCACGGAAAGACAAATACAAGATTTTTCACTATGTCACTAAGAAACGGACATGACTCTGTTTAGCCCGTGTCAGAGCATTTGTATAATGGTTGTAACCTTTGGTGTCAAGCTTGAAGCGTTTCCATGAGCTCTTGGGGAAGATCCCGTGTGTTACATATGCGCTTATTTTCGCTGCTCCATGCGCAGCTAAGACTTTCTGAAGGGCACAAGAACTATTGATTAGCTATGAAGAAGTGGTAATAGAGCTATAATTTTGAGAGTGAATCTGAGTACAGAACCTGGCATTCGATTAGTGTGCCACCCGACTGAACCAAATCATCAACAATCACAACGTGCCTTCCTTCAGCATCTCCCTCTTTGATACGCACTATTCGTTTGTCTCCCATTCTTACTTTGTTGCAAACAATCTGAATGACAAATATGATTACTGGGTAAGTCAAGGGTTAATGAACAGATTTGCTGTTCAAGATCTAATGTGGGGGCTTGAAGAAGCTCCTGATGCTAAACCCAGCTTTCTAAATCCTAAACCGGTCCACATGGGTTCACTATAAGATGCTAATGAGATGTGCAAAAGACGATATAGAGACAGTGTATTAGAAAAAATAGTACCGTTGGATAATGTTGGAGTTGTTTGTGGAAACGTTTCCATGCTCCATCATCAGGGAATGCAATAGATATCTGAAACAAATGAAGAACAGTAACCAAAATGAATTGAATCTTGATACCTAATGGAAATGATAAAAAGAGAACAAGAGAGAAAGCAACTTACGTTATCAGAATCAGGTAAAGTCTGGAGTCTGCTCTTGAGCAATGGTATACCACTTTCAAAACATGGAAGTATAGTATCACCAAAGTAGAATCTTTCCTACATTCCAAACAGAAGACAAGGCAAAATCTAGATAAAACAATCAACTCAAAGAACAGAAAGAGAAGAGTCATCTGCAATAACCAGACCTGCAAGGCATGTATATCGAAGGTAACTAAGCTAGTTGGTCCTCCTCTCGAAGTGGGTATATTTGAGAGTATCCTAGCGAGAGTGAAAGCAGTAGCCACGTCACCTTCATCTTCCATTCTCTCAGAAGTTCCAGTGGGGAAGAATGGAAGAACAAGTGTAAATGAAGAAACGAAAAGCTTTGGCAGAGCATAAATAACTGAGAGCTGCTCGAAGATCACAGCAGGTGAACTGAATGAAGCCAAGAAGGCAACGTGCTGACCACGAATGCCTTGAGCATTTTGTATGAACAAATTAGGGAATCCATCATCAAATTTCCTGCAAACAAAACAATGATTGTGATCACTTCATTATCAGAAACCTAAATTCCTTCCAGCAGTTAATTATACACATCAAAATTCAATTTTCTTCAACTTAAAAGCCTAAAATGCAAAATTTCTTACAGAACTATCACATCTCAAGGTCTCAAATTTGAACTCTGGAGTAAGAGCTTTGACCAAAAACATATTAAAAAAAAAAAACTCGCATTTGAAAGTTCAAATTGTTAAGAACCGCAAAATATCAAATTTTTCATAAATCAAAGCGACGATTATGAATTCAATCAAGAGAATAATTTGATAGCAGTCTTCAGTTTCACTTAGTAGGATCATCAAACGAAAGAGAAAGATGAAGAGGAATGTTTAAGAAAAAGTCAACAAGAGATGAGAGGTTTTTACTTCCAATTGATGCTTCGTAGCTCGATGCAATCAGATTGTGAGACGATTCTCTCGGCGAGATCTTTAGTTTCGTCACTGTGGAAGAGGCAGACGCGCTTCGAGCACTTCGAACCTGATTCTGACGCCGCCGCCGCCATGGATATAGGAGAAGAAGATGAATTGGGATTAATTAGGCTGATTGGATCTCCACTGGACAAGAAATCGAGGCTCCGGTGACCCGACTGGTTCTCTAAGCTTCTGACTCCACACTTCACGCAGCGATTACCGACATTAGCAGTTTTGAAATTAAGAAACAATGGAGACGAAGAAGAAGAGCTAAATTGAGGCAGAGAGAGGGAGGAAGCGGTGGTTGCAGTCGCCGGAGAAACAGCCGCCATTTCCGAAGTCGAAAGGTCAAAAATACGAATTTCCCGGCGGATATCTTCAAACAAATAATAAAAAAAAAAAAAAAAAACGAATTTTGTGCTTTAAAAAGAAAATCTGACATGTGGCGGATACTATGAGAAATGACATATAGGCCCCTATCTGTCAAATGAGACACGTATGAAGTTGGTGGATTCGTTCCTCGATTTGGCTTCGGTTGGCTTGGACTAATTTCGCTAACCATCGGTCACGTTTAATATGTCCGAAATACTGAATCAAATAGGGAGATTTGGTTAGTTTCCGGTTTAAGAGGACTTGGGATTTGGGAAGGTACACGCGCCTGCTATGTTATGTGGAAAAAGAAATGTGTTTGTTGTGAAAAAAAAAAACATTAGAATTTAGAAGTTTCTAACTAACAATAATATTCTTTCACTGGTAAACAAGAGGCTGCTATAAAAAGTAGACTGGGAAAAAGTAATATCCATTATAAATTTTATATTCAATTATATTAGACCCAAAAGATCACCGTAACAATAACTTTTATAGAGCACATAAATATAAAAAAATAGTGTGAGTCAAGAATCAAATAAAAAAATACTGAAATTTGGAAACGTTAGCGAGCTCCAAACCAATAATATATTACATAAATTTTCTAAAGCTATAAAACTTTTAAAATCATATAATGAATATTAATCTTAATATTTCCATTTTTCTATATATATAGAGTTAAATGGTTAACGATTGAAACCCAATTGAGTCAAAGACTCGAAACTATCACACAAATAAAGATTTGTTTAGAGTCAAATCAACGTTCATGTTGAAAGTCAAAGATTAACCCTTCTTTTCTTTTTCTTTTTTTGGGTAAAATAAAGATTAACATTATGTGGCAATAAGAGTGATGTGTATTAGACTCGGTAGATTCGAGTCATGCCGTCACATTGAGGAAAAAGTGAGATGTCAATCGTGTCAACGTAACACGAAAAAAGGAAATATATATCTCAAGATACTCATTAATAGGCTAATCATCGCCAATCAACACAACGGAAACAATGGAAAACTTATATTTGCATTGATGTTGAACTACTTTGGAAGATAAGTCAACCGCACATGCATTCAGAATTGGAAAGTAACGTAATTTTGTTCTTCATCTCGAGTCTGTTGTGATACCACTAGGGTAGAGAACGGCTTATGTTCGCATGTTACTCGAGTTAATAAGTCATTTGATGCCCGCATATTATTTGTTTACCATGTGAAATTCTAATATATATATATATATATATATATATATAAATGTATTGATTTCGATCTTAGCCACTGAATACACTAAGTCTCATGAATAATATGTGCCCTCAAATTATATACCCAAAACCCTTTTTCCCTAGCTAATACATCATGATGATGAGGATGACGATCAGTCACAATTGTGACGACCAACTTGTTTTTTTTTTTTTTTTACATAAAATTTTAGTTATAACAGGATTTGTGATATATTTGAAAAAAAAAAAAACAAATCAAGGATTACAGAAAAATAGTCTATAACGGATAACACTTTAACTTGCTAAAAGTATTGAAGTTTTAAAGTATACATCCTCTATAAATGTTGGGGGAAAAACCTAGAAATCACAAATTTGTTGTTGCCGAAAAATACCGACCAAATAAACCATAAATGTTTTCACAGGGTGCAAGAACTTCAGCATCCTAATTGAAAACCTTTAATCGAAAGTTTTTTTTTTCTTTCTTTTTTTTTAATAATTTGACCGCTGATTTTTAGAAAGTCAAACATATGACCGTCAATTGAACGGGTGTGAGACTGTGAGTGTGACAATGACCTGAATCTCAACTACTCTTTCCATCTCGTTACTCCATTTATTACTTTACATCTAAAGGATAATATTTAATACTTATTGAAATTATTAAAAATATTCAATATGTGTAAGAAAAACAACTATAAATGTTTAAATAAGAGATGTTTTAAAATATTTAAATAAGTGTTGAAATTTAAGTAGCTTAGGTCACGCGTTTCCTCGGGTTCCCTATCCTCATTTAAAATTTATTTTCCATTTTCCTATTTTCTCATTTTGTTCATCTGTTCACGGGCTCTCTCTTTTTTTCATATGAACTTTTCTCTCAATCAGATATACTCCATTTCGTTTTGAATGTATATGTCGTTTTACAGTTGTCCAGGTGAGAAATAACACATTAATTTTAATAATATAGTACCGTTTTAACTACTAAATAAATCATCATAGAAGAGTTTGTTGGTTTGACAAAAAAAAATAAGACGAGATTGTGGATGATTTGGCCATATGGATTGATAAAAGTATGTACATTTTACCGGACTAGATGATAGTTTTCAGTTTTATGTATATTGTTTTCATCATTTATCAATTCAAATCTAAATAATTAGTCAAATAATATTATTTTATATCATATGTTATTTTGGATGAGATTACCTATTTCGAAATGATAATGGATAATCCATCTATAAAAACATCTATAAGCTATACATATTTTAAACATTGTTGAAATTTTATTTATTAAAGACTATTTTCTATAAAAAAAATTGTTTATTTTTTCAAATATATTTCAAATTCCATGTAAAAAAACAAAAAAAAAACAAATATATCACAAATTCTGCTATAACTAAAATTTTATAAGAATTCCATTTTATACTATTTTATAAGTCTGCTAACTATTTACCTACATCATTCTTATAAATTACAAAGTAATTATTAAGTTAATGCTTATTTATCTCAAATACAATTTGTCACCTATAAATTGCATGATCTAACATACAAATAACCTAAATTTGAAATTTAGGAATTGTTGCTACTTCTTTGGTATCTCTTTATTTTCTCCACTATGCCCTTAATTATCAGTCACTACTCACTTCTCACTAATAAATATTATTTTAAACCCCAACTCTATTTTACTGTCTCTCTAAAATTTAATTCTTTCGTTCCTATTCCTATAACTAAATTTGAAATATAAAAAAAAACAAATCTTTTATTTTTATAATATCTTTCATTCAAAAAATCAGAGAAATAGAAAAATTACAGAACTGAATCGACACCGATCTGATGTATTGAATACTCTTGTTGACTATAAAACCATCATCTGAGAAAAAATTGTCTTCTTCACCTCACATTCGTCACCGAGTTAACCCGAAAAAGAGAGAGAGAGAGAGAGAGCAAAAGCCTCAGTTCCACACAAATCAATCCCTTAAATCCCAAAAACGTAAAGCAAACCTTTGATTCTTTCATCTTCAACAACAACAATAACAAAAGTTCCCCTGTTTTTCATCAGAGAACACTTCCCCTGTTTTTTCTCTTAATTCACATCTCAGAAGCCATGAAATTTTCAGGCAGACAGCACCACCAACTCGAAGACGAGATACGAGAAACCATTGACGGTAAACGATGGATCATCTCCGGAATCAACTCACGTTCTCCGCTCAAGCCGATTAACCTTTCCTCCGACGTCACAGTCTCTGAAACAGAGGATCAAGATCAATGTCCGACGACACCCACGGCGGTTTCCGTCAGAATTCCAAGGATCCCGCCGTGCCCTGCGGCTCCAAAGAAGCGAAAACCGTCAACCAAGTGCAGTTACGGAACCGGCGCTAGGGTTTTCTTCTCTCCGCCGGACCTCGAAACCGTTTTTATTCAGAGAGCTAGTTAACTCTGTTTTCACTCTCTCTTCTCTTTATAACCTTAGTTTTCTTCGTTTAGTTTTAGTTTTCGATTCTGGTTTGGCAACTTCAGAGTTAGATTCTGAACTTATTCGCTCTATTTGTTCGTCAGTTGTATTAATGCTACGACACTAATTAAGGTTAGTGAATAGGAAGTGTTTCATGTTTTATGTACGTTTGTCTCCTCTGTTTTCAGTAGAATTGATGAATATGGTGTATATGACTTTTTATCTTTATTTCATTTACAAATTTTCTGAATTTCTTTATTCTGGTCGTTTTTAGTTTTTTCTCTTGCACTCATAACTCAGTGAATTTTGTTGATCATTAAAAAAAAAAAAAAAAAATTCCTCAAAATAGTTCTATTTTCTTGGAAGTTTGAGATGATAGTGTTCACAGATCAAAAGTTTTACACTTTATCTTCCTTTTTGTTTACTTTTATCTCCTTCTAATTTTTTAAAAAACTCTTTACAAAAAAGAAAGAAAGAAAAAAAGAATCTTTCTTCTTCGTCTATAAAACTAGAAGAATCTTTTCGTTTCTTTTTTTTAAAAAACTCTCTCCTTCAGATCTCAAGAACAAGAGTGTCTTCTTCTCGTTAGGTCTCAACAATCTCTTCCTTTTGTCGCAAGATTTCCCCACCACTTGAAATGTTCAAAATATGTTTTTATATGCTCATATACAATCACGCATTTGTTGTTAACATCATTCTCATGCTATGAATTATGAAATGTCATATTATATTCCACATATATATATCAAAGAAATTTTCTCGTTTTATTATACTCCCTCTCTTTCATAATATAAGTCGTTTTAGAAGTTTTGTTGTGTTTCAAAATATAAGACGTTTTCATATTTCTATGTAACTTTTTACTTTATTAAATATCGTGTGACCAATAATGATCTGCAATTTTTATTTTTAATTGGTTGAATTGTTTTTTTTTTAATATATTAAGTATTATTTTTAAAAAGTAAAAATAATTTCTTAATATGCGTGCTCTAACCCAAAACGACTTATATTTTGAAACGGAGGAATTACATTTCAAATTCAACCTGGTGGCATCGCCTATTTTTCCCCCAGTTTTTCATTCTAAAAAATTTTAGTAACTGAATATAAGATATGGTTTAATTTTCAGTTAGAAATATTTTGTAACACAAAACTGTGTATTTCTAATGTGATTTTGATCTGCATATAACTGTTTTGGATAGCAATTAAAGTGGATTAGTTTTTTTCAACAGGTAATTTTTGGAAAATTTGTTATATTAAATCGATTGAGATGTCACTGTACAAAACATATGTCAACCAAGTTTTTCTTTAGAACATTGGGTTGTTTATGAAGCATTTAATTTACCTGTATGCACAAAAATATATGCAATTACATAGGGAATATTTATATATTCATCAAACATCATTCGATGATTAGTGACAGCCACCGACCCAAGTGGAATCCAAGAAAAGAATACGCCAAAAAAGTTTTACTTCTGTTCTCATTGCATAATTAAAACTTCCAAGCTTTTGGACGTTTTCTATTTTCTATTATTTTTTTTTTAATTGGTCTAAATAACAGTTCTCATACTATACTATATCATCTATATAATTACTACTATTTTGTGTGGTTGAATTCAATATGTACTTCTCACTGTTGTATATTCATGCGTAGAAATGACACAACGGGAAAAGTAACTCTTTCGCATTTTATTTTAGCAGACATTTATCAAATACATATATTAGTAAAAACAAAAGCACTGATATTCTACAACATTCTGACGGATAATTCCGAAGTTGTTTATAGTTTCTTTAGTTTCTTTTAATAATTGAATTTGGGGCTAATCCCTAAAACCAATGAAGTGTTTGTTATTTAAAGTGTTTATAGTGACCAATTATATCGACATCGCAATAGAGAAACTTAAACCTTGTTTTTTTTCTTTTCAATCCTATGATAAGATTCTAAACTATTGGACCATTATAAATTGATTAGTTTATCATCTTTTTTTTGTGGTTTTTCTTATTTTTATTCGTTTCTCTTTCTTAGTAACGTGATTGTACCCCAAAGCTTTAGTTTGAAATTTCGAATATGACCAATATATAACTATACCCATTTGTCGGCTTATATACCACATTACAATAAATATATTACAATAACATAGCATGGATTAAAAAGATCCAATTTACGGAATCTTATCATCGTATATGCTCCGATCCCCAGTATAAGGTTGTGTCATCTTCATTTTACTTGTTATAAGATTTTTTTATTTGGAACATCACATTGAAAGTTGCTAATTATTGGACTCCACATGGGTTAGAGATCCCATAATTTGGCGATCCCGGTGCGTTGTACTTGGAAGAGTCGATACTAATCTAATCTCATCCTTAAAACCTCAATGTATATATATTTTTGGTCAACAACCTCAATGTATTTAAGTTAGTTTATTGCGAGTTTTGGGAGAAAATAAAATAGAATGATGGGTGGGATCTCTAAATTAATCAGTGCAGATTTTCAAATGCATTGACACTTGGTATGTGTTTCCAGACACGTGCTTTACACCCATAAATTAAGAACTTCATTAGTTCATGTTTTGTTTTGTTTTGTTAAAGGGCCTTTCATTAGTTCATGTTGGATAATGCAAAGTTATCCGGGGAAAAAAACAGTAATACATAGGTAGCGACGCGGAAAAAAATCTCTGACAAAATTTTTATTTGTAAAATTTGTATTCGTCTTGTTTACAATTTTAGGATACCTTTCCTCTTACAACGTGCAACAAATTTTTGCATTCCTTTTTCTTATTTTATATTAGATTTTTCATGGTTAATTATATAAAAACAGTTTTTCAAGAAAAGATTATGCAACGGAAATATTTGTCACACAAATAAAAGTATAGATCCATGAAAAATATTAGCCACAATTATGGATCTTTCCGTCGTCATAATTGTTAAAACTTCTACGTATCTATCTGCTCGCCACGTTCAACCTGTTGACAAACCATGCAACTTTAAAATAAAAAAAAAATTAACATGCAACTCTTTCTGTCATCCCAAATGTAGTTAATTGTCTAATTTAAATGGATATAAAAAATAAATCACTAATTTATGGCTAGTGACGACAGAAAAATCTATCACTAGTACACATACATGTAGCCTCTTTTTTTTGTTTTTGTTTTCCTTCACATATGTAGCTTTACTTATGTACTACAAAATGATTATAAAGAGAATGTGTTTCAAGGTCACAAATTCGATTTTTACTGTTAGAATTAATTAAAGATGACTAATTCTGAGTTAAAATTTCAAAAAAAGTTTGAAGAAAATATATGTGACAATAGATTGTTGGCCTTCATCCATATAGTTTAGTCGGGTCGAATAAGACCATTAGACGACACATTCTTGATTAATAAAATGCCTGCACCGGAAATGGAATCATGCACTAGGACTAGATAAAATATTTGGGGTCCAAGATTCGATCCAATCTGATTCAAAAGATAGGGTATCCGAATTTTATACAAAATTTTAATAGCAAAAATATGACATATTACTCCTAAAAAAATGAAATATTTTAAAAGCTAGTCTTTGGAAAATACATAAACAACTAGAATGCATGGACAAAACACAACTGTGGAAGCATACAAGGAACGCACAATTTCTTAAAGAAACAACAACGTAGCATGCACTTGTTTAAGTGAGCTTTTGTTTTTTCTTGTGGTTGAAATTTCTAAAATGTTCCTTTATTTTGTTAAATAAGTTCCCAAAAGGCCAAAATATATTTAAAGAAATATAGAAGCTTGCAGCACTTTCACAAAGAAAGAAAAAAGAAAAGAAAAAGAAAAAAAAAAGAGAGAGAGCAACATCGCAGTACAGCGAGTAGAGCAAAGCAAGAAACCAAGAACAATTTCTTATCTCAAATTGGAGGTGATGAATTCTTGAGCGACGTGCTAGTGGGAGAATATTCAAATATCCCACTAAATAACTTATTTGCTTTCTAAAACATATTCAATCTCAGTCAAATCTCTAGAAATTAAAAAAAAAGAACTTATCTGTAACTTGCATGTAATTAAATGCTTAACTTTTAACATTTTGGATGATGTTATAAAGAGATACAAAGCACAAGCGGAACACAGCGAGCAGAGCAAAACGAAACAGGATAAGATGGGACGCGATTTGATAATTTTGGCAGCTAATCTTACATACCCGCAAGCTTCGACAACGATGATTCCACCAACCATTTTGCTATCATCTGCTTTGTATATGACAAATTTTGGCTAACTTAGAGCATGTTCAATGGTGATTTTTAGAGAGGTTCTTAGAATATAAAATTAATAAAATTTGAGTAAAAAAGTGAGAGAGAATGTTTTTATAGTAAAAAGAGGGGATAGTGGAAATATAAAATTATTAAAATTTGAGTAAAAAGAGGAGATGAGTGGAGATGAGTTTCTTAAGTTTCTTAAATAAGAAACTGAGGAGAGAGAGTTTCTTAAAATGAAATAATGTGATTGGTGGAAAGAGATAAAGTGGTGGGTGGAGGTGGAAGAAAGAAAAAAATGAAATAATGTGTTTGGTGGAGAGAGATAAGTGTAATAATGTGATTGGTGAATAGTGACAGAACCCCTTATTAGGGGTTCTGCATTGGAGATGCTCTTATATATATAAAAATATAGGACATATTTATTTGTCAGATATTACCAAAAAGGGTAAAACCGTCATTGCAAACAAACATCAGAATCTTGTACCTTTATTCCCCACGAATGCGATGATGCAGCACCAAACCTTTTGACGGCTAAACTGAATACTTTTTTCAAAACTAAGGAAGAAAGTGGGAAACTTTGAGTTGGACTATGACTTGGACCAAACATAAAATGTGATATCATTATCCAATAAATTATCATCTCCACCTTATAAAGTAAAGTAAAATAAAATCAGCCTACTTCTATCGTTGTATGTACACGTCTCTATATATGTTTAGCCCATTTAGATAGAGATTTCACCCACAAACCCTTTAAATTCAAAACCTTGAACCAAATAATTCGTAATCTTCAAGGGAATGAAACCGGAAGAAAGAATGCAGACAAAGCCATTCAAGGAGGAGACAGAGGAACCGTTTCCCCCAACAGTTGGTTTAGCATGACTATGAGAAGCGAGGAGGCAGCAAAAAAACAAAACCAAAACTTGGTTCTTATGGTAATGGCAAAACGGCAAGTCATATATCGGCATCAGGCTCGTGTTTTCGAGTTCTATTGATTTGATTTCTGTGGTGAAATCGATCTTGAGTTGTGTTTAAGATTGTATTTTGCTTCGTAATCGAATCATCTTTTAATATATACGACTATATATATATGTACAATGTGAAAGAAAATTATAATTTACATCGTCTTGTGAATTGTGTGATGTATGTTTGTTACGTTTTTTGGGAATAAAAACTTGTTTTATGTGTGCTCATATATGCCTTTGTTAACTTTCCGGTCTCTAAGATTGTGAATTTGTGATAAGGGATTCTAAAAATTGTTTTCTTCTACGGGCCGGTGTATCTGAAAATCTAGAGACCGTCCCCTTTACTCTTTGTTCCATGGAAATTTTATATCCATGTCTAAAATAACATAAGTGACCTTCAACTCTCAGTTCTGTAGATTTTCCTCTTCCTATATTCTGTTTGTTTCACTAGGTTGGACTTGGTTTCTCAGACAAAGTTTTGTAAACCAGGCTTCACGTTTTTTTTCTTTAAAATTAATAACGCCATTTTACTTATATCATCACCTACTCAACTAAATGAGATCAAGCTTCGCAGATCAAGAAAATATATACACTATATTGCAAGCTCTATTTTCCCATTGTTTTAAAAAAATAAAAACATATATTCTTGGTACGTATGAAAGATATACCCAAATGGCCAAATATAGTGACAGAATAATTCTCTACAAAATTTCAAAATTTTATAACGATGGAAACTACCATATTTGTAAACCAATAAAAAGAGGTATATATCAGATATGTGATAGAATACATCATTTTTTTAGTAAAATTTCTTAGTTACGATCTTCTAATGTCAGTTATAGATATATACTATGGATTGTCATTTCTTTTTAAATTATTCATTCTCTTTGAGTCTTTCTGTAATTGAATTTAGAAATGACATTTGTGTACTTGAAACGGAATATTTATATTTCTTTCTAAAATTTTTGTTTGTATTATCTGTCATTATTTTCTATCTTTTCAATATTTTGAATTTTTTTCCCTTTAAAATTTGATATATACACTATCCAGCAGTTTAATCATTTACAGAAATTCCACTTAATTATTACCTTTATTCCCTTATTTCAAAGCAGCCAGCTTTTAAAATTAAATATTACTAACTGAAAGATTCTTTACATATACTCCCAAAATATATATTTCTTACTTATTTTCAATTCAATTCATATACTTTGTAATTTAAATTTCGATTAAAATAAAAGAAAAAAACACTCATTTTATTTTTCAATAATAAATTGTAAATGCTGTTTTGGCACAAAATGTTTTTAGAGGAAATGTGTCCAGTGTCCTCATGTTTTTCGCATTAAATTTATTTAGAAATATCGGTATTAAAAGATAAAAAGGCTAAGACAGAAAACTTCATCAAGATTTACTCATACATTTAACAGTTACACACCAAACTAAGTTTTCTAATACAGGACAAATTAGTCACTCCGTCATAATAATAAAAATAAAAAAAAATCTAATACCTTTTCTAAAAAGTTCCTTTGAACTTCCACAACTATATATAAGAAGCCTCATAGTGTCTCTCTCGAACCAACTCTCTCTATTCTCCTTCATTTTCTCTCCATCCAAACGTGAAAATGCATCCGTCGTCTAGCGATCCAGCGACAGTGGATGTGGCAGCGGCGAAGAAGGAGGAAGCGAAGGAGAAGAATCGGCCTAGTGTGTCACTGTTTAAGCTCTTCTCCTTTGCTGATTTCTACGATTGCGTTCTGATGGCTCTTGGATCCATCGCCGCTTGCATTCACGGAGCCTCCGTTCCTGTTTTCTTCATCTTCTTCGGCAAACTCATCAACATCATCGGTCTTGCTTACCTCTTCCCACAAGAAGCGTCTCACAAAGTCGCCAAGGTTAATATATATCTTTCATACTAATTCATCAAAAACTTAAAAAAAAAAAAAAAATTAGGGTTTGTTCATAATCTTCCATCTGATTAAATATGAATTTGGATTTATACTTCAAAAAATTACTACGAAGTTTGAGCCCATTGGAATTTATTCTTCACAAAACTTGTGACTTGCTTTTATCGAAAAACAAAAAAACAAAAAAACTTGTGACTTGCTATACGTACTGATTGTAATTTGTATAAGACTTTAATTTGGAATTCTTTTGATTCGAGTCTTATTGGCCATTAAAATTAACATGACGGATTATATGATTCAGCAGATACTAAGATCTAATAAATCCAAACTTTCTTGTTACAAAAAAGTATGATATTTTTGGGTTCAATGTTTATGAAATATTTCTAGGTTAGATTCAGTTAAATGCTAACTAATTCATATGATGAAATACATCGGTAATAAACTCCAAATAATATTCAAAATGAAATGCTAATAAAGAACAATTTCCACTATTATTATGCTAATATAGTTCTTATTTCTTTGGTGCGCAGTACTCGTTGTATTTTGTATATCTGAGTGTGGTGATACTCTTCTCATCATGGATAGGTAAATAGCATAACAAAGAATATACAAATCAAGCAGTTATATTTGTTTGAAGATATAATTCATAAATACTGAATGGAAACAGAGGTTGCATGTTGGATGCATACGGGAGAGAGACAAGCGGCGAAGATGAGAAAAGCTTATCTGCGGTCAATGTTAAGACAAGATATAAGCTTATTTGATACCGAATCTTCCACCGGAGAAGTCATCTCCGCCATCACCTCCGACATCATTGTCGTCCAAGACGCTCTTTCCGAGAAGGTACCCTTAACCCAAATTCAACCGATATCGATTCGGTTTTTCCTAGTTGGACCGGTCAGAGTTATCAGTAATTCAGTATCGGTTATATTAATTTTTATTTTGTGTTAGTTCAGTTACAGTAACAAATAAAATCTAGCCGTCAAAAAAAAAAATTAACAAATCAAATCTCATTGATAGTTTGATACAATGAATAACATATATTTCTTACAATACATAGTACTTAATTAGCTGTAAAAAAGACTTAATTATCAAGAAACAATGAACATTTTTATATAATATGTACAATACAATGAATGTATATGTCATTAAGTTAGTAGGAACTCTATATATAAATATATATATATATATATGTATATATAGAAAAACTGTCTATTGTCAAATAGTTATGGCTTTAGTGCAAAACTGATAAAGAGAATTTCGCATGCACAATCTTAAATGTAATCACCTAAATCCGGTTCGTGGTATATGATAAACCGGATTTTTGTTGCAGGTAGGGAACTTCTTGCACTTCATAAGCCGGTTCATAGCCGGTTTTGCAATCGGATTCACGAGTGTATGGCAAATAAGTCTCGTCACTCTCGCCATAGTCCCACTGATTGCTCTTGCCGGTGGCATCTACGCTTTTGTCGGCACCGGACTTATCGTCCGTGTCCGGAAATCATACGTTAAGGCCAACGAGATTGCACAAGAGGTTGGTAACTTGACAGACAAGAAAACAGTATATGATTGTGAATTTTCTTTTGTGTATTTGATTTCATATATCTCTCTGTTTAAATTCAGGTGATTGGGAATGTGAGGACCGTACTAGCGTTCACAGGAGAAGAAAAGGCGGTGAGCTCGTACCAAGGAGCTTTAAAGAACACTTACATTTACGGGAGAAAAGCCGGTTTAGCCAAAGGACTAGGACTTGGTTCGTTGCAGTGTACCCTGTTTTTGTCTTGGGCTTTGCTCATTTGGTACACAAGCACCGTTGTTCACAAGGGAATCGCTAATGGTGGCGAATCTTTCACGACCATGCTCAACGTTGTCATCGCTGGATTGTAATATCAAAGACCTAGCTTGATTGCTTAACACGTTTCCCTTAATCCTTTCTTGTTGATCACAAAGTCTCTGTTTTTGGGGGTTTTGGACAGGTCTCTTGGTCAGGCGGCTCCGGACATTTCCACATTCATGCGAGCAAGAGCTGCTGCATATCCGATTATTCAGATGATTGAAAGGAACACGGAGGAGAAAACAGGTCGTAAACTCAGGAAAGTAAAGGGAGATATTCTATTCAAGGATGTGACTTTCACCTACCCCTCTCGTCCTGATATGGTGATCTTTGACAAGCTAAACCTCGAGATCCCTGCTGGGAAAGTCGTGGCTCTTGTTGGAGGAAGTGGCTCTGGGAAAAGCACCATCGTATCTTTAATTGAGCGGTTCTACGAGCCTACCGATGGGGCGGTGATGCTGGACGGGAACGATATCAGATACTTGGATCTTAAGTGGCTTAGAGGACATATTGGTCTAGTTAATCAAGAGCCTGCCCTGTTTGCAACCACCATTCGCGAGAACATTATGTATGGTAAAGAAGATGCCACAGCTGAGGAAATTAACAGTGCCGCAAAACTCTCGGAAGCCATTTCATTCATCAACAACCTACCGGAAGGATTCGGAACTCAGGTCTGTTTTAAATTGGATAGCTTAGAATACAAGGAATTAACAACTATAATCCCTAATTTTTGCTTGTTATTCGGTTTTACAGGTAGGTGAGAGAGGGATTCAGTTATCCGGCGGGCAGAAGCAGAGGATTGCGATTTCAAGAGCGATAGTGAAGAATCCGTCGATACTCTTACTTGATGAGGCAACAAGTGCACTAGATTCGGAGTCAGAGAAAAGTGTGCAGGAAGCTTTGGATAGAGTGATGGTTGGGAGGACGACGGTGGTGGTGGCTCATAGACTCTCCACCGTAAGAAACGCTGACATCATAGCCGTAGTTGGAGGTGGTAAGATCATAGAGTCTGGTAGCCACGACGAACTCATCTCCAACCCTGATGGAGCTTACTCTTCTCTCCTTCGTATCCAAGAAGCTGTCCAAGAAACTGCCAACCCTAACTTGAACAACACTCCAAGCTTACTAGTCAGGTACTAATACTTAAAATTAAAGATACCCAATCCGGTTTAAATCAATCTGATCCTAACCAAAATCTACTTAACGACATGAAATCTTATGGAGGATCTCTTTCTTTCAATTTTGCAGTACAAAAGCCTTGGCGGAACTACCAATAACAAAGACGAACTTGTGCTCGGCTCATCAATCAGAAAATCAACCAGACACGCCAAGAAAGGAAAAAGTAACGTTGGGACGTCTCTACTCTATGATCCGTCCGGACTGGAAATATGGAATCTGTGGTACGTTAGGTTCTTTAATTTCAGGATCTCAAATGCCACTTTTCGCCCTTGGGATCTCTCAGGCTTTAGTATCTTATTACTCGGACTGGGACACGACTAAAAGCGAGGTCAAGAGGATCTCTATCCTCTTCTGTTGTGCCTCCGTCATCACTGTCATTTCACACACCATTGAGCATACCAGCTTCGGTATAATGGGTGAGCGTCTCACTCTCCGAGTCCGTCAAAAGATGTTTTCAGGTACGCACAAACACACAAAATCCGTGGTCTTAATCAAATCCTAATTTGTCTTAGAATTGGTTGATCTAAATGTGTGATTGTGTTTCTTCTTGGTTTAGCGATCTTGAGAAATGAAATAGGGTGGTTTGATAAGGTCGATAACACTAGCTCTATGTTGGCGTCACGGCTTGAAAGTGATGCGACTTTGCTTAAAACCATCGTAGTCGATAGATCGACGATTCTACTGGAGAATTTTGCTCTCGTTGTGACATCTTTCATCATTTCTTTTATACTCAACTGGCGTCTCACTCTTGTTGTCTTGGCCACTTACCCATTGATTATAAGCGGTCATATCAGCGAGGTAAAACGCTAAAAAAAAAAATATTCTAAGGTTGCGTTTTACACACTTTTTTTTTTTTGGTTGTCAATTAAGTTTTTTGTTTTACATTTTTTTGGATGTATTTTTTAGAGAATTTTTATGCAAGGCTTCGGAGGAAACTTGAATAAAGCGTATTTGAAGGCTAATATGTTGGCCGGAGAGTCTGTTAGCAACATCAGAACCGTGGCCGCCTTTTGTGCTGAAGAGAAGGTTCTAGAACTTTATTCCGACGAGCTTTTAGAACCTTCCAAACAGTCTTTCAGGCGTGGACAGATAGCCGGGATTTTGTACGGTGTCTCTCAGTTCTTCATCTTCTCCTCCTACGGTCTTGCCCTTTGGTATATATATTATTAAAAACTTTGACACAGAGAACTTATATATAGAAGATTGCAAAGATTGAAAATGTAGTTGTGTTTTTACAGGTATGGATCGGTTTTGATGGGGCAAGGATTATCAAGTTTTGAATCTGTGATGAAAACATTTATGGTTTTGATTATAACGGCGTTAGTGATGGGTGAAGTGTTGGCTCTAGCACCAGATCTTCTTAAAGGAAACCAGATGGTTGCTTCGGTTTTCGAGCTGTTGGACAGAAGAACTAAGGTCGTTGGAGATAAAGGAGAGGAGCTGAGTAATGTGGAAGGCACAATTGAGCTCAAAGGTGTCCGTTTCAGCTATCCTTCACGTCCCGATGTTACTATTTTCAGCGATTTCGATCTAATAGTTCCTTCCGGCAAAAGCATGGCGCTCGTGGGACAAAGCGGGTCTGGTAAAAGTTCGGTCCTTTCGCTCATTCTCAGGTTCTACGATCCTACAGCCGGAAGAATCATGATTGACGGTGAGTGTGGCTCTTGACAAAACTACTTCAATCACTCTGATCACAGGTTTCTTGTAACACAAGAAATTTGTTTTTTTTTTTTTTTTTAAATTACAGGACAAGACATCAAGAAACTGAAGTTGAAATCGCTGCGAAGACACATCGGTCTGGTACAACAAGAACCGGCTCTTTTTGCAACGACGATCTACGAGAACATCTTGTATGGTAAAGAAGGAGCTTCTGAATCTGAAGTTATGGAAGCAGCTAAGCTTGCAAATGCTCACAGCTTCATCAGCTCTCTTCAAGAAGGTTACTCAACAAAAGTCGGTGAACGTGGAATTCAGATGTCAGGTGGCCAGCGACAGAGAATCGCTATTGCTAGAGCCGTTCTCAAGAATCCAGAGATTCTGCTTCTTGACGAAGCCACAAGTGCCTTGGACGTTGAATCAGAGCGTGTGGTAAGTTCCACTAAGATTTAGAGTTTTGAGTTGTGATTTTTTCCACAAATTTGATTTATAATAATTAAATTTAAGGTACAACAAGCGTTGGATCTGCTAATGAAGGACAGAACCACAGTGGTGGTGGCTCATCGGCTATCGACGATCAAGAACTCAGATATGATAAGTGTAATACAAGATGGTAAGATCATTGAGCAAGGCAACCACAATAGCCTCGTCGAAAACAAGAATGGTCCTTACTCTAAACTTATCAACCTTCAGCATCAGCAACAACGACATCCTTAATTATTATTATGAATTGTCAAAACTCTTGTTTTTTTTTTTGTTTTCCCCTACATCTCGATCTTACTTTAATCCAATAATGATTCTGTTTAGTCATATTCGATTATTCTATCCATCTTGATTTATTGTTCTCCCTGTCTTAAAACGGAACCTCTAACGCTTGGGAGATACTCAAATATAAAAGAAATAGAGGGCAAAAAGATTGATAAGAGTAACAACGATTATTAATTGAATCTGAGGAAAACTTTTAAGGGGAAAGAGAGTCGAACCACAAGAGTTTTCAAGACATTGTAAGTAGCTTAGATGGAGTGATCATTGAACACAAAGTAGATAGAGGCTCTAAACAACCGACATTTTTGGTAATACATATAGATCTGAAGGTACTGAGAGAGGCTTATGCTGCTGCTGTGATGTACTGGATTGCTTCCTTGCAGATACCTGTCATGGTTGCTTCTGGTCCGTAGACTTCGATGGGGACACCGATATCATCTCCAAGGGCTCGCATTTTAGCAAGTCCCTTTTGGTAATTTGGTCCTCCTCTCCTCACAAATATATGCATCCTTGCTGCTTTCAGCTTTGCTTCCTGTTGAGATATATAATCACAATATGACAAATGATGTTTTGCTTTTGACCCCCTTTAGTTAGTAATGAGTCTAAGAAAAGCTCAAGTTTTCTTCACTGTACCTTCTCTTTGAGTGCGCGGATTATGCCATTGAAAGTAGCAGCAACGTCAGTGAAGTTGGCAATTCCACCTCCAATCACAAGAGCTCTGCTTTTTCCATCCGGGTTTGCTGTAGCACACTACAGTATATGTTGTATTGTTATTATTCAGTCACAGGAAAGAAATATCTTATGGAAGGAGAAAAATAATTTAATCTTACATCGATAACGACTCTGGCGTACTGCAAAACCTCATCTTCTTTGGGTGCTCCACTGTATTCAGCATAGTTGCCAAGTTCAGATGCATACCCAAGATCTCCAACCTAAATAAGAATTTTTGACGTTGGACTTGTTAAGGGAAAAATGCAGAGATTCTCAGTAATGATTCTTTAGGGAACATACGGTATCCGCATAGATGACACTTGCTCCTCCTCCAGCTACCATTGTCCAAATCCGTCCCTTGGGATTCAGAACGGTGAACTTTAAAGAGGCACTTGTCTGCAACCACAAAAAGTGCATCATAAAAAAAAGCTCCTCCTCAGACATTTGGATTAGATTTATGTTCAGACGCTAGTACCTTCTCATCCAGTCCGTGGATGAAGCTTTCCGTGGGACTCATTACTCTTCCAAATGGCATAGGAAATTCAATGTCGCCCCATCTGCAAGTTCGAGAGTTTAATTATTTACACCTTCTCAAAGTTCTCAAGCTCTAACGGTTTGGACACCGAGGACTCAAACTTACTTTTTAAAGTTTTTGAAGGCGGCAGTATCATCAAGCTCACCCCTCATATCCAGAGGATAAGGCTTTCCATCAACTAGAGTGAAAGGATTCATCTCCAAGAAAGTGAAATCAAGATCTTGCACACCAAAGGAAACAAGACTAAAAGCTTAGATTTTATCGCAGTAAAGGTAATTTGATCTGTACGTAGGTTCAGCTCTTGGCATACCTTGGAATAGAGTGAAAATTACTTTGATAAATTCTTCAATCTCTGTTTTGATCTGTATGTGGAAATGTTGTTAGTTGAAGCCACGAGTCCAGATTCTATGTCATGCTCACAACCCTTTAATCTAATAAAAAGAGTCGGATACCTCTAAGGGAAGAGTTGCCACAAGAGGTGCACAAATTTCAGGTGTCAAGGAAGCACCTGTTGGTAAAAATATTGTCTTGACCTGTAGAAAATGGAGCTTTCAGCTTTATGATGGAAGCTATGGTTGACATAGACACTTGAGAAATGTAAAAGAGAAAATAAACTCTGAAAGCTCTAGCAAAATTACCTTGTCCCAGTTCTCCTCGATCTCAATTCCTCCACACTCTGAAAAGCTTAGGCTGCAGCCAAGCCGATCCGAGACAACATTAAGGTAAAACTCCTCATTGTGTGGAACAAATGGTTCAACTATGAATGTCGTGATGGGTCCTTTGCATCCACTCATCTCTACCTAACAGATGATAGACAGAAAGGTTGAGTGAAAAATGTTGTCAAGAAGAATGGCTTAAAAGCGCAAAAACAAAAAAGGTCACCTCTTTGCCCAAACGGTCTTTGACAAAAGTGGCAACTTCAGCAAAATCTAATTTCAAGGCAACCAAACCACTCTTGCCACGCTTTCCAAACAACATATCAGGTTTCACCACCAGCTTCTCAGACGAGAGCCAAGGTTCATTTTCAACTAGCTCATTCAGATCAGTTGTTTGGTTAATCTACAAACAAGTGAATAAATAGGTTACATGAAGCCTTAAAAAGAGAGCATGAAAACAACCTTAAAGAGATGCTTATGTAATCACCAAGCAAATTTCTGCTAATTAGAACTAAAAATAAACTGTTTTCTTAGCAAAATGCTGCAAACTTCTATAGCTTTGGAGATCATCTGCCAAATGTCGGAGAAACCAATGCAAAAAAAATAGTCTTTCTATAATTTTGAACGTCTGCCTTGTGTCGGAGAAACCAATGTCTTAAACCCAGAAGCTATAAAAAAAAGAAAAGATCCGAGGAAACTGATTTAGAACCTGAACGGATCTGATAGGAAGGTCATTGCCAGAAAGCCTTTTGAAGTGTTCTTTAACCAATCTCTTTGAGTCGTACTCTCTGATCTTCTTCCTTGCCATTTCAAAAACCAAACTGCAGAAGAATACAACAAGAGAACCATAAATCTCACAGATCCAGAGATGTATTAACACAAATCAAATAGGCGAAATCACTACTTTTTCCCAATCAAATCTCCTCTAATGAGTTTTAGCCAAATTACGCAATGAGAACAAACGCTCAAAATCCAATGATTGAAACGAGAGAATGTTGACAAATTGCAAACAGATCAAAGGAAAGAAGAAGAAGCAGAACCTCTGAAAATGAAGGAAGGCCTTGAGATTTCGTTAGTTAGCTCACCCAACTCGACTCTTCTTTGCCTTCTCTTACCATTTATAGTTGCAACTTACAAATCATCATCATAAATCATTAAAAATATATATCTTTATTATATTAATTTAAGTAGCAAATAATTTAATGTTTTTTTTTTGTTTGTTTGTTAAAGAAAAATATAGATTTAATGTTTTTTCAAATCTATATATATTTTTATTAGTATTACATTCTCGGACCAAAAAGCATTAAAATTTTGCATTAGTTGGGTATTTTCTGTTACTTAATAGGATGGTTTTAACAAATAGTTGCAAGACTTTGCAGCTACTCCTCCCTAACAAAAGCTGGTGGATGTTCAATTGTTCCATTCAATTTCAGTTGTATGCCACCTAACTTTTAAACGAACGTTTCAGCTTCAACCATTCGATTTCTGTAACATAATGCCAATTTAGTTTTTAAAAGATAATTATGTATTAATTTCCACAATTTTTCTTTTGACGAATGTACAAACGTATTTGACACCTCATTATTCAAGAGACTTGTTTAATTAAATCTCATAAAACAACTGAACAAGACCTTAATAAACGTTTGGGGTGTTGAAAACTGGAGATCTCTTTACTCTTCTTTCTTCTACCTAGCCTCTTATCCACAAAGAGGGTTTTGACTTTCTCTGACTTTCTCTTGACCTTGACCTCATGTATACTAGTCATAAACGGAAATCTTAACCTATAGAAGATGAAAATTGAATTCAGGAACCCAATACTATTACGAGTTGTGACGCTGTAACAAGAAATGCTTCAGCTTTATGATCAAAGCAAAGACCGCAAAGCACGGTAAATGCATCACTGCCACTCCCAAGTACCTGCCAGAAACATTAGTAAAAGATCATTACTCTTTTTTTTTTTTTTATCGTTGAACATGATTCTTAGTAAAAACTTTTAAGCGATACCAATACCATACTATATTACTATGTGTGAAGAGTTTATAAACATACCATAACGGTGCGTAAGGTGATGAAAGATCAAGAAATTGGTATGGCCACCTGCAAAATCATGTATAACAAGATCCCTTAAAACTCTTAAAAGACATTGTGACTCTGTGAGTTAAGACTTCAAGAAGAACTTTTGCCTTTATGAAGATAATAAAACGGAAGAACTGTCTACCATAAGTTTTTGACGGCATGGATTATCCATTGGTAAGCCACAAAAATGCAGCTCCAAAGTACAAAGTAAGAGATCCGGAACAGCGGGAATCGCTGCATAAGGATCAAAGAAAGATCGTTGTTAGGTTCAAAATAAAAGGCGGACGGTTCGTGTATCCGCAGACTTCAGTTTTTAATACTTACCAAGGAATTGAGGCATGTGTCACCGAGGAGAAAAACAGCGTTGAGAGAATGCATACAAACATCAAGCTGCAATTGAAATAACACATGTTAGAAATGAACATATTCATCCTAGACTTCTGAATTAGAGACTGTTAGAGACAAGTTATCATATCAAATGAATAAAAATCTTTCTAAAGAAATGGGAATCAAACGGTATTAGAGCCAGAACTTACAAAACTCAGCCTGTAACCTTGAGTAAAGGGGTAGATTATCGCCCAAAACACGATATCTGTTAGCACAACAGCACCTGCACAAGTCTACCCCAACAGAAAACTTTGTGAGTCCTTCGAAAGCTTTGAGATGGCATTGTACAGTCTTCACTCTTAAGAAGATGTTTTAGGACACTTACTTGGAAAAGGATCTGAAAGATGTAAACCCAAAAACCCGCTGTTTTTCGGACGGGTGCTTCTAACTGCGTACTCGATGATTTTGATGTATTTCCTGTTCCATCAAGGGTGATCGGTGGTTTATAAGTGCCTTGTTCCGCATCACCTATACTTGCATAACTCTCCCTGTTACCTCCAGCTTCTTTATTGTAGATGCAGCATCCATAAGTAGATAACAACGAAGCATACTATGACATGAAAATAATCACTGATTTAGTGTCTTAGACAAAGATAGTAACCTCAAAGTTGGAATTTACAAGAGATATACCCCAAAGTAGAGTGTGACAAGAGTAAATGTCCACCTGTTTCAGCAAAAAAAGATTGAATCTTTTCCATTCATTTCAAAGATTCAGAAATGTAAGAATGAAGTTAAATGATTTAAAAACTCACTGAGTATAGAAGTAAAATATGCCGCCCCCATCACGCACAACATTGGAGATGAGTAGGGACAACATTGCAACAAATGAGAATACTCTAAAGGCAAGCAACCAAAGAGGGTGTGTTCTTTTAAGACATGTAGTCCAAGCTTCGTCTTGGAACAATGTCCCTGGTAATTCTCGGTGGCTCTCTCGTACTCTTCTTCTCTTGCCTTCATATTTCCAAATGAGAATAGCTGCTAGAACTAGTGGAGCTAAGAGGATTAATGCACAGAGAAGTACCCTCCAATTCAACCAGTAACTTGAAACCGTAGTATCAGCAGCCATGGCGAGTCAAAAGAGTCCTATATAAGATTCCACCAAAAAGCAAAGAATTAATTTCCTTGGTTTGTTTTTATTAACAAGTTCTTGAATGATCTCTGGGTACATCATTCTAACATTATTATGTTGCAGAGAGTGAAAAAAAATTATCTTTGAGAAACTCAAATACTTATGGAATTGGAACTATTCAAAAGACTGTAAAATGGCGAAAAAGGTGAGACCTTTTTGAACTAGAGGACAAAAATCAGAATACCCAGTATAATTGGAACAAAGAACTTGCGATGTAGAACCCACAAACCAAAAATTGAACTCATAAGGCTTTCGAAAATTTCCCATTAGCTATAATATCGAGCAGATCATATATAGTAATAACAGGACAAAAAGATAATTAAATCCTTAAAAGTAGAAGATTACAAAAATTTACCTCAAGATTCGAACACCCCTTTTTGTTTAAGAAGATTCAGAGGAGACTCTCTAACGCATCCTCTCAACGATTCGAAGATACTGAGAGCCTCCACAAAACCACTAAGAAACCAGAAAGAAAAACAAAAAAAAAATCGAAAAAGATCTTGTCGGTATTATAAGTTTGGTTGGTGGCAGAGGAAGAGGAAGCTTTAGAAACTTTTTGTCGTGCAGATTTTTTACCCGACCTAAACGGAATCACCCAAACTAATCGCAATTATCTGTTATTAACCCGGTTCTGTTTGGTTTAAGATAGCTGCCTCCGTTTTTTGTTGGTTCAACCAACCGACGCCACAAAACGAAACCGATCAAGTTAATCAATCGCTTCTAAACCGGGGATGCAACAATGCATGTCTTATATTGATTGGAGTTAACCGGGATTTAATGCCTAATTTGTTTGTTTTAGGACGAATATACTCAAATATCCCGTTTTCGTCCAAGATATTTTTTGTTTTATAAGAATATTCTGAAACTAGTTTTCCTCATTTCCCACTTATGAATTGTAGATTTTTGAAATAAATATCCAAATATCCATTTTAAGCCTCTTGCTTTGATCAATTCAATAGTACTTATGTTTTTTTTTTTTTTCTAAAATGAGACTAATAGTGAATTTCATATATTCAAATTATAATTCAGATTCGGACAGGACTGGTCTTTGTTCTTTCTTTTTCTTTTTGCCGATGACCGCATTGGTTTAGTCAAAGTGTTTTTGTTTATAATTCAAGCGATCATCATGGTTTTAGTTTAATACATTTTTAACATATGTAACAGAAATTAAATAGTAAAGCCTCATATAATTCAGGGTTTTCATTTTTTCAATTACTACACTGCGTCTAAATAAGCAAACTTTAAAATAGTTTGCATAAGAAAAACTTATCTGCTTAATCTGATAGTGAAACCTTTTAATATAAAAAAGGTCTATATATATAACAGCTAGCATCATATTAGCAATAAGTAAAATATGCCTATAAGCTATAGGTGATAGGTCTACATATATTATACTCCAGGTTTTTCTCCTATATATCTAGCTACAACCCTAAAGCAAAGTCTTCACTGAATCCTTCTCGTGAACCTCGGCGATCTTCGAACGAATCCGCCTGACCAAAAACCACGCCCAAAAAGGAAAAAAATAAATAAATAAGTCTTCATCAAAATCGTATTAAACAACATAAATGACTTAATGTTTCGTCGATATGTTGGCTGAAAAATGAAATTGAAATTTATTAACAGTAAAAAAAAAACCACATTAATTGATCCCGCAAAATCTTACTTAAGAAGGGCCTAGGAGAGACGAGATGCCCATACGTTTCAAAGAAATCTTTATTTTCTCTTTGAAGTCCTCTCCAAACTGTACCCCAAAAAAAAAAAAAAAACAGTTGACGAGTTTTGCAGCACATTTGCTCAATATATATAAGCCTTGTATTAGTTCCATAAACTTGTATGGCTTCTGTAATTTTATAATATGTGCTGAATTTATAAATGACGAAAATGATCCAAGAAACTCTTTACAATGTTCCCCTCAATTCTTCACTTTTTCCACCTATATAGTTATCATTTGACGTCGCGAAATCGAAACTTACATCTAAATTATCATTTTTGAAACTTTTGTACGAACCTTTAAAACAATCATAGTTCATAGGCTATATGTATGTGTAACGTTATATAATGACTAACCGGTAAGCGTAACGAGTGGTTTAATCCTTGCGTGGTGGTCTAACGCCTTGACACATTCGTCACGAGTCATACGGAGTATAATGCATCTCTCTATCATATGTTGAACCTAACAAAATCAACCACTATGGTGAGAATTACTACACAAAATACAAAACGCATAAGCTATATATGTATATACGTATGTATATGTACCATGCGAATGTATGAATGTGGTTGGCAATAGAGACAAGGGAGGTTGTGTTGTGTTTCATCATGTTGAGTACACATTTTCTTCTTCTTCTTCTTCTTCTTCTTCTTCTTTCTCCTTTGAAGATCGTTCTTCTTTTTCTTCTGAGATCTCCAAATCGATTGGGGGACAAATCCAATAACTTTGGAAGAGAATTTGAGTTATAACGGACAGAAACAATACGTGATGAAGATATTTTTGGGACAAAATTAGGAAGCTTCTAAATATAGATACACTTGCATATACATACGCTGATACACATGTGGGTATATTGGATAGTGTCATTTAATGAGTTATCCAAGAGCGATCCAAGTGAAAGGCTAAAAATAGAGGAGAGGATCCAAAGGATAGATTCTCTATCTGTCACTTTTTCAACTTGATCCCTTTTTTTTTTTAGTTGGAACTAAATTGTCTTTTGACTATGACTTCACAGTTTACCTTAATTTGTTTTTTTCTTACTTTCTTTGATAAAGATTCTCAGCGAAACCTTAATTAGGGGTTTTTGTCAGTTTATTTTAATGGGCAATGGTGATTTCATATACTAAATTACCGGATAAAATACTTTTGGCAACTAATCCGGTTCAACTTCTTCTAAACCAATAGAACTGATGTTTAAATCTGAACCAACCCAATTCAAAACTTCAATTTCATTTCTTTTTGGTCGGTCCTACGAAATGATTGTAAGAAACTGACCCTAATCCAAACCAACCCGATGTATATCCTATATGGTTAACATTTTCATATAAAATTGAATTGAAAATTAACATGAATTCCGCTTCTAATTAACCCCAAGGATGATCAATCGACTACTATATATTATTTCAAGAAACTAACGAATATTATACGAATTTTAGATTTAGCTACAATGCTACATAATTAAAATAACATGGTTTTATTTTCTAAAACTTACCGATTTACATGTTTTTAAAAAGCTTTTTTGATAAAGGTACTACATTTGTTATAGGTTAATAAATAATAACTAGTACATTTATTGAAACCTCAAAATATGATGTGCAAAGACATAACTTAACGATGTCATATCTAACATCATTACCTCTTAAACACATCTATATTCTAATTTCTATTATTTTCGTATACCGGAATGAGTAAATTGGTTATTTGGAATATATAGAGTGATAAAAACCCTCGTATTTGTCTTCAAACATATCACAAAAGTGACTGGTCCCTCAAACGTTACCTTCTGAATTGTGTGGCCAACCAAATGCCACTTGAATCATCAATACACGACAAGTTTTTCTTGTATAGAGGCAACTTGAAAGTTAAACTATGAGGCTCTCCGCAAATTTAGAATATTTAGTGTTTGTGATTTGGTGCTTGTGACTTTGCGAGTTTGTGTGTGACTTCAATGGCCCTTAAGTCTACCTACCAAGTCTCAACTCTTATGCAATTGCAGTAACTGCTCTGCAAAATCCACGTATTCTTTAACAAATGCACTTCGAAATTCGAATTTACCTTATTGCATAATTAATTAGGCTTTCAAATGAGGTTGAAGGTTTTTATATCAGTGACGAACTGAGGATTTTTTTTTTTCGTGGTTGTGGACAAAAGTAATCATTAAGACATGTCAATGCTGAGTCATCATTATATTGTCCACATGTTGGACAACAATGTGATTTCAGATATGGTTAGGGTACTAAATTAAAACAGTGACATTCCCGGAAAAAAAAAAAAAAAAAAAAAAAACTTATGCCGCATCACTAGATTAAGATCACAATAATGATTTGCTGCTATTATGTGTTATTTTATATGTCGAATTTTTCCAAAAAATGTAACAAAAGATCACGTACATTTCAAAAACTAGTTAAGACTGCAGAATAAAAGCTGAGAATCGACATGAATAACATCAATATTCACCTGCATGCAGCAGCAGTAGACCAAACCGACAGAATATATATATAGAGCTTTTGATTTTCACGCATCACATCAAAATTGCAGTTTTATCGATTTAAAGCATGAGAAGCAGAGACTCGATCATTTCAGAGGGGTAAAATTGACACTACCATCACAAGGATTAAAAAAGATAAGATCTTAGTGGATGTGAACTGTTGAACAAAGATCAAACATATGGAAAGATTATCTTACTTGTTCTAACAATATGGAGATGATATACACATGAAATCATATAATGTTGGGCACGAGAAGAGTTCACAAATAACAATACTAGGATTTGCGTCTTCCACTATGCAAGAATGATACTAGCTCAGGTATAGAGCTAGAAGTAACAGAAATTTCTGAAAAAAATCTCTATAAATTAATTAACCGATACCAACGTATTTAAATACAAAAAGAATTGTAAGAGTAACATATGATATGACACCCGTAAAACAGGTAACTCAAACCCGTACAGTGTATATATAAGACCAATTCTTCCAGTATATGAAGACAAAAATCAATTCCTTCCACATATATATACCAAATAATCGATTGTTTCGTTTCTTTACGGCACGGCACCCATCAAAGAACATACCAAAACATACATGAGTAGCTTCTACTTTTCAGAGGAGTCAAGCCGAATTAATCGCTTTAGCCGAAATCTCACAACCAATAATACAGGTTTTAATACTGTTTTAGAACGCTACAAAGTACAAAGCGCTCACAAGAGCTATAAATAAATTTAATATTATAATTAATAAAATTATTATATATTTAATCAAGAAAACTATAAGTAGAAATTTAATAAAACTTAATAATTTAAACATTTTAATACATTTTAAAGATATTATAAGTCATATTATATTTTGTCATTTGCTACTACGTTCAGATGACAGTTCTAAAAATAATTTTGGAAAACAATTGAAAAAGTCAAAGTTTACCTACATGGCTACATCCTTTAATCCTGGCTACATAATGTTCAACGGATCTTACATTCTAATTAGACCGTCAATATTGAAATTAATAGGAAAAATTATAGATATTTTCAGTCTAGAGAATCTCTGTTAAGTGTTCACAACTTGAAAGAAAAGCAAAGGTTTATGCACTTGGCTTATATAGTCAAAAGCTAAATTGTACACAACAAATCTTCAATCAAATATTAATTGGATATAGTCAAAAGCTAAATTGTACACAACAAATCTTCAATCAAATATTAATTGGATATCGTGTAAGTTGTAACGTTACAAAAAACAGTACAGATAATAATAAATTGATTACGTCTGTGTGGTTGCAACAACTAGAAACCTTTTGCTTTTTCTTTTTCAAACACACTGAATGATACTATTCCCTTCTTCTTCTTTTTTTTTTTTTTTTTTGGCCACCAGATATTCCATTCTTTCGTTTTTCTGATAAATGATAATCCTATTTTACAAAGCTTAACTAATAATATATTTTTAATAAATTGAAATCAAAGTAGCCCTATATTTCCTCTAGACCAAAGCATGTCCAAATCATTACATCTTTTTCTACGATTTTAAAAAATCTTCACACCATTCTCTTAATTGGTTTTTGAGTTTCTTTTTCCAACTAGTTTGTGCCTTTTCCATAATTTTTATAATGAACACTACCATTTAGTTTTGTAAAATAACAATTAATTTATAAGAAAAGAAAAATGATTGTAAGTATTATCCAAAAAAAAAAAAGGATTGTAAGTAAACAATAATAATAATATCCTCGACAAAGCTGGCGTGCTACGGTTTGGTCCGGTCCATGTTTCCAGAAAGTCACGGTAACTACTCCAACGCTTCTTCTTTTCTTTTTTTTTTTCCCCGCCAAAACTTACCCGCCATATTTGCCCAACGACCATGCGCGTGGGTCCCCACTCGCAATTAAACGGCTCCTGCCTATCACACAACTGAGATCACGGCGAACACGTTCTCCTTGATATCTTCTCCGTTAGCGTCGCATGAATTTGGGTTAGATTTAAACAAAAGTATCAAAATACCCCTATGGTTTAGTTGACCATCTCCTTCTTTTTTTGTCATAATTCCTTCACTGTGGAATCCGTGTCCTGACTTTGAATTTTTTGACGTGAAAGGATTTTTCATTATTATTATTGTCTCCGTTCATATCTTTGCATATACACACATATTTTTTTTTTCATTATATAAAAAGCAAATACAGTGTCGATAGTCGTTGAGTGATTAATTTACCCATTTTTAAATAAGGAGACAGAAATTGATTTCTATACAATTTATATATCTTTTCATATTTATATAGCAACAACACCTGTGTTCGTCTTTAGTGGTATTGATTTAATCGGTGGAATATTTAGGATTTTATATATAACGTCTCTCGTGGTACTGACTTAAAAGAATCCAATTTGAATTGTTCACATGTAACAGCAACATCGTAGATAAATTAGAAAATATTAACGAATCTTGTTCTCTTTTTTTCAACAAAATATTAAAGAATCCAATGGTAAAATATGTCATCTTTTTATGCATTTTCAACACGACCAATCTCTACCGTAGTTGAGATTCCATGTCCAAAAATTAAACGTAGTTGCCATTCGTTGTTCTAACTAGATACAAGTGGAATCATGAAATGAGGATTTATAATATGAATAAATTGCCATATGATAAATCATGCGATTTCTATAAAGTGTACATATGTATATATATATATACACACACAGCTATTAACTTACTACACTAGTAACAAATTTTAATCCTATTCCACATTTTAAATACTTCATTTTGTAGTTTTTATCAAACGTATTTACTTTTTGTCAACCAATTTCAGAAATTATATTGTTATGTGTATTTAGATGTTTAAAGATGCGTCCCTTTAATAGCCAATACCATAAAAAAATTTAGGTTAATAACTGAACTAAGTGATTTCATTCTTTCATTTACTTAATAACAATATTGGTAATAAACATGTTTAACAACTATGATTTTATTATTTTATTAAAGATATGCATCATATTTTAACTTTTCTAAAAATAATTATGTTATATACTATAAACACAGTAAAAATATAACTTAATGAATCTACTAAACTTGTTTTAAAAACATGTTTCTTTTTTCCATTAAGTTAAATAACCTAAATTAGTACTAATTTCATCTTTTCATTAATTAATAACAATATTGGTGAATCACATTTTAAGAATATAATTTCACTATTTCATTCAAAATATTCATCATATTTTTAAGTTAAAAAAAAAAGAAGAAGATAATGTTACATACTATAAACGCATTAAAATTATAACTTCAAGAATCCAGTAAAACTTATTTTTTGAAAACGTGTTTCATCCTCTCATTAAGTCATATAATCTACTAAAACTTAATTTTTGTTTACTTTAGTTTCATCTTTTCATTTAATTAAATAACAATTAACCTAAAGACTCAATAAAGTTTACACAACCTTGCGAAATTATCTAAAGACTCAAAAAATAGGTTTGATAAATCAGTCAAACCTATAAATTATGGGATTTAACAAAAATAAGGAAACGAAAAAAAGGAAAGGGTAAAACTAATAATGAAAAGTTGGCGTAATGAGAACTTGAGATACACAACTCACGAAAGAAGGAACAGATGAGAAAGCACCACCACCGGTTCTTGTTTGGTGTTTACATTTACTATCAACCAATTTCTTTATTTTCAAAATCCCTTTTAATAATTAAAATAATTAAAATAGAATTCATATCGAAATCGCCAACCCAACTTCCCCCACTTCTTCACCACTGTCCCGCTCCATCGCACCCGCCTTTGCTTACACATCCATCATTCATTTTTTCTTTCTTTCTTCTTCCGTTTCTTTTGCCTCTTTCTTTTGTCTTCTTCCCTTCTATTTTTCTTTATTAAACTATCTTTTTTTTTTTTTTTGTGGCTTTTAATTTATTGGTTCTTGTTCTTCTATAGCCGTTTCATAACATCAAAGGCATCTTTTTTTTTTTTTTTTTTTCTCTGTCAAGATCCTGAATCATCGGTTCGTCTCTCTCGATTTCTCAACCTTTTTTTTTTATCAGTTCGAAAAAAATAAATATTCTGGGATATTTGATGAATAACAAATCAAAGTTTTTGTTTTATTTTCTGAGTCGATGATGTTTTTTTCTCTTATGCAGGATCTGAAAGGAAACTAAGGTTTGTTAAATCTGATGGGAAATCTCTGAAAAGGTATAATTTTTATTTTCCTCTTCTTCTAATTCTCATTCTTTTGGAAAATTACAATATTATTTTAGGGTTTCTGTTTCTGGGTTATATACGTTCTTTGAACTGTTTTGTTATCTTTCCATGTTCCTAGAGATTTACCTTAAATCAGTATCAATTAGTTAAGATATTTATATGGAACTTTGACCATTAAATTAATCAACTAATCTGTCTCTCTTTTGTTTCCGGGGGTTCATCATGCAAAATCACAGACATCTAATTGCTTAGGTTAAAAAAAAAAAAGAGGTTATAATTCTTCACAAGTCTCTCTTTAGATTTTGGTTGATCAATAGAGATTTAACATCAAATCTGTTTTACGATCCAGCATTGTCTTGTTTACTGTCCTCTGTTCTGTAACTCTGGTTGGTATTTAGAATTCCAAATTTTATATAAACTACTATGATTCACTTTTTTTTATTAGAGTATGTTCATTAGATTAGTTGTGATTTAAGACAGGTCGAATCTTGATATGTCTCGGATAATGACTTCTTCTTCTTCTTCTTCTTTAACTGCAGGTTTCATACTTGTGTTAGTTAGATACTTAATCGTCTGTATAGCTTACATACATATTCAAAATACTTTAAGAGGAAGAAGATGCTAAGTGGAAACAATGGAAACACTGTACCACCGGTTTTCATAAACGAGAACCAGTTGCAATATCAGACAACCACACAATCCAATCAGCTTCACTTGCTTGGAACCAGTAAGTATCTTTTTTTCTCATTTATATCCTAATCTCAAACTTTTTACTCGATTGGTGTTAGAAACTTAGAATCCTGTCTTTGTTTTTTTATTTGTGCAGTGGGAGGTGGTTGCACTGTTGATCCAGTAAATTATTTTGCTAATGATAATCTCATTCCAATGATTCGGCCTAACAAGAGAGGAAGGGAAGCCGAAAGCATTAGTAATAATAATATCCAAAGACAACAGAAGCTTCAGATATCTTTGAACTATAATCATAACAACATTAATGTTCGAGATGAAGTGCCTAAGGAGAATCTAGTCTCAACTGGTCTTAGACTATCTTATGACGACGATGAACGCAACTCTTCAGTTACTTCTGCTAGTGGTAGCATTGCAGCTGCTTCTCCAATCTTTCAGTCACTCGATGACTGTCTTCGTATTGATCTCCATAGACAAAAAGATGAGCTTGACCAGTTCATCAAGATCCAGGTACTGATTGTCTCTGCCTTGTGCTCTGTTTTGCGCTCTTAAGGTTCTTTGGTTTGTGACGTTTTTTTGTCTACTTGTATGTGGTTTCAGGCAGCTCAAATGGCGAAAGGTGTGAGGGATATGAAACAGAGACACATTATGTCTTTTCTCGCCACATTAGAGAAAGGAGTGGCCAAAAAGATTCAAGAGAAAGATCTAGAGATCGATAACATGAACAAGAAGAATAAGGAGCTCGTGGAGAGGATAAAGCAACTGGCAACGGAAGCTCAGAATTGGCATTACAGAGCAAAGTACAATGAGTCTGTGGTTAATGTGATGAAGGCAAATCTCCAACAAGCAATGTCACAGAACAAGAATGTGATTGGTGCTGCAGATCAAGGCAAAGAAGGGTTTGGAGATAGTGAAATAGACGATGCAGCATCATCATACATTGATCCAAACAACAAGAACAACAACAACATGGGGAATCAGAGGATGAGCTGCAAAATGTGCAATGCCAAGGAAGTGTCGGTGTTGCTTGTGCCGTGTCGGCACTTAAGTTTATGTAAAGAATGTGATGTATTCACTAGGGTTTGTCCTGTTTGCAAGTCTTTGAAAACTTCTAGCGTTCAGGTCTTCTTTTCCTGAATTTTGTGACCAAAAACTTGGAACATAAGAAAAGAAGAAAAAAGTGAATCCATTATATAAAGTACTCTTTTCAAAATATACTCATATTTTTACTGTTTAAATATTATTTGTATCGAGAGATCAAAAAAATTATTTGTATCGGTTTATAGGGATATTTTCAAACGTTGGTCGAACCGACATTTTGGTAATTCGGTTTGAAATCAGCTTAGAGGTGAAAACCAAACGGCTGTAGAAAAAAAAAACTGAACTATTGTCTCATGGACGTCTAGACTGATGTAGACAGTAGTATTTGCCTCTTAGTGGGCTTAAAGTTTTTTTTAGAAAAGCCCATATTGGTTTTTCTGTTATGCGTTTTCTTAAACGACTCAATGAACACAACCAGAAATTGATCAAACCAGGATAACCAATTAAAAACGGAAACTTGAAATCCACCTGAAATTTTTAAGACCAAAATTGCAGAAAAAATCTAACCGACATTGTATTTTGGTAAAGATTCTTTCTTTTCTTTTCTTTTTTGCATCATCAAAGTATAACAACCAATCCAAATTAGAGCAATATTTTATATTGTTGAAACAAACCGAATACCTTTAAATCGTTATGATCTATTGAAAATGCGAATTAAGAGGACATGCATTACTTTACATTTAACGTCGTTTAAAAAGCTACCACAGTCAAGAAGTTTAAAATATTATTATTAAAAATTTATTACGCATCTTGCCATTGTTAAATGATATGGGTAAAAATCGTTGAAAATGTATTTCAAGTTATTTAGTTGAATGGACAACAAAACTTTCTTATTTTCTTTTGAGTTAATCTTGTTCAGCGAGAGGCAGAGCCAGAGCCTTTGATCCAATCTGGTTATTAGATTTAGGGGCCACAGCCACTGATATCATGAAAACAATCGTTAGCTATGTCGGTAACAGGTTTATCATATATAGTGCAGTGTAGGTGGAGGCTTCAAATCTAAAGTTGTTTTTTTTCTTTTTTCTTTTTTTCTTTTGGGTGAAATATTAGTGATTCAACAGAAATAATATACATGTGATCGTCACTGACATCGTATTTATTTGGACATACCGTATCATATATATATATATATATATATATATATATATATGTATATGCATGTGCACATATGTAGGCATCTACCATCCAAATGTTGAACGAAGATTGGATGATGGTCTACTGTAATCAGAACAAAATGGTTACGACAAGAGAATGGGAAAAGAGACAAATTTTGTCTCTATGAATTTATGAAGCAACATAACAGTAAATACCCCTCTCTCTGTTATATATATATATATATATATATATATATATTGTCTCTATGAATTCTTTATACAGATTTTTTTTTGTTTTTGATATTGAATGAATATTGTACCATCATAATTTATTGTCTAGCTGTTTTTATTTTTTGGAAAAAATTACTCACCACATACTTGACATATGTGTTTGGAAAATGAAAAATAACTTTTTCTTAGGAAGAATAGGGTCCCATGTTTTTACTCGTCTCGATAGAGTCCCAAATATGGCGAGGTCGGCTCCTTTCATTCGATTAAAAAGGATTATTTTTTGTTTACAATCCATTACACTTAGTTTATTTTTCTTTCCACATTATAATCAGCTTGTCGTCATTTGCGGAACATTGGCTCTTAATTTTGAAATAATGGACGAATTCTAATATTCTGAAATATTTATAGCTTTATGTCGTACAATAGTTGAAACTAGCTAGCATTTTTGTTCACTACTTTCACACAAGTAACAAATTACTTTATTAACATGATAACAATAAAACTAATTAACCCCAAGAGAAAACATAATAATAATTAAGTACATTCTTTTGCATTCATCTCATATGGAAGTATAAATGCCTAAACAGTTATTGACTGCAGTTATCGCAACTAACCATATAGTTCCACGTTAACTTCAATTACCATTTCAGCTAACCATAATTTAAGAACAACAGTTACTTCCAATTTATTTTGTCTGGATAAGGAAATTAGTCAATCAAAACAAAAACAGTAATAAGAGAATGATTAGGAAAAATCAGCATGGAACGGAAGGATATTAAGGTAAATTGCAAGGCCGTTGCATGGAGTTCACGGGGAGCCAATTAAAGAAAATAAATAAACACAACATGAGAAAAAGGTTCACGAGCGGGGCTCTGCGCTTGAAGACGGCATATAGAACTTACCTTTCAATTTCGAAAGCCAAAAGATAAAACAAACAATTAATTAATCCAAAATCAAAGAAATTATAGCCACATGAAGCAAACAATTTGTTATATATATACATTTTATTTGAATGGCAGCAATAAAGGAGACTGTAAGAATGTACGATGAATAGAATTGTCATCACTTATCAACATTGTGGATTAACACTAGAGAAAGTATTTTTTTTCCAAAAAAAAAAATAAAGTATAGAGAAAAGATGATATAGATATATATGCATGATTACATCTGATATCGTGCGATAAGATTGTACTCTTTTCATTTAATCCAATCAAGATATGTTTACGATTTCTCCAATTGTTCAAGTATATGAGATGGAGTATAATTTATTCACACTTAGTGACTACGTGTATTACCATAATTATAATATACATAAATGTGCGTGATTTGTTTTTCCGGAATGCGTGAATTTAATTAAAAACGTAGAAGACAGGTAACTTATGATATGTAGTTTTTGGCGTATCAGAAAAATGGTACGGTCCACAAAATAGTTTCGCTTTATCAACAAAAAGGAAAAAAAAGAGATTGGCACGAGATCATAAAGAGTCGAGCTGTGAAGTCAAAGGGCATACATTTTTGTTATTATTACATTTCCAATAATTACAAAACTCTCGTGCACCTTACAGATTCGTCCATATAGTATTATCTGTATGTTATAGACAAATATAATAGTCGCATCGATTCTTGACTTATTCTATGTATGAGTTGTTGTATGCGAAGAATCATAAAATAAAACAAGATTTATAAGCATCCACGTATATATACATCTTCTTGATTATTTCTCTTTAAAGGTTCAATGAGTATAAAAAGCAATATGTACGTCAAATTGCCATATAGTAATTAAGATTTTGCGTTGAACATTGTTTTATTTACCGTCTCGTAACTTAAGAGCACCAACAAGATCGGCAACATGTTTGGTCCACCTATAAGTCTTCGATTTTATAAATGCAACGTTAGCTTTAGGCTTAGTTTTATTAAATGTTTTGTCTGACACACTTCTTGATTCTTCAGGATTCTTTCCTTAATTATGACAAAAAAAAGTATTGAAATAAATAATTAAGGCTTATTTATTTTGTGCTTATATGTCTCGTGCAACAATGAACAGTGGTATTTTCGATAATTTTAATGAAAGAGAGGGTCATTTAGAGGCATCTATTTGTAATATGTATATATCTGCTGCGTATTTAACTGAAACTACCTGTAATCTCAGTAAAAAGCCAACATGTCTCTGGTCTCTGACTGTCTTCGCATATTTAATTTAATTTAACTTAACGAAAACGATTTTAACTTGCATGTTCTTGGTGTACCGTGACACTATAAAATATACAACAGTATTGTCGATGTTGATGATCGATGGTGTATATATTATTATTATGGAAGGTATAATATCAAGATGTGATATATAATAACCATTATAATTTACGAATTATGTGTGCACGCAAGATCGTATTACAGCTAAAGCAACACAAAGGTTGTTTAGAGTTAATAAGAATAAATAGTTGTTTAGAGTTTCCCCAATGTTTACAGAAAATAAACCATAATAATAAAAAATTTATAGGTTTTATTGATATAGTATATATTAAACTCTTATCAAAACATTGGATTAATCTAATGATTTTAATCCCCGGCCCATGTTTCCAATATCATCCAACACCACATTGTAATTACCGTTAACAGAAAAAACTCCACTGGAATTTGTTGGAATATTTGTTTATTAACTATCAAGATCAACGATTCAGGTGTATGATATTCTTGTAACAATAACCATTAAAAAAAGGAAATTGAAGAAATCAGAAATATTCCAACAGAGCCAACAGCTTTTTGGCTGTCAAGAAGAGGACTCTATCGAATCACATATACGTGTGTTCATCACATGATACTTTACTATTACAGAACAGTAAATCAATAATTAATGATTTATCATTTATAATTGTTCTTCTAATTAAAGACCCATATTGAAAACTAAATTATACTCCTTAGTCCTTATTCATTTTTTTCCTATTGGTACAAAACAACAACTTACTTGTTTCCTAAACAATAGTTTTTTTTTTTTTTTTTTTTTGTTGATAAAACTAAACAATAGTTGAAACTGAGCTTTGTTTTGTATTTATTCCTTAATTATTTTGTTTGTATTTTTTTGTCAGAGAAATTTTGTAGAACTACGAGCGCACAAAGCTTTTCCTGAATCCCAAAGATGGTTTATGATTATCCGTACATGACTGCATAATTGCGTATATAGACATCTGTTGTACTTTATTTTATTTTTACAATTTGGTCCTAAAATATTAAACCTGTTTATTACGTAGCTGGCCACCATTTATTATATTATATATAGCTATAGCTATGATTGGTAGCTAATTTTTAGGGGTGCAGCTAAGATCGTTTAATTTAGTGATAAGTAATTAGTTAAAGCCGTTTAAAATAAAATATGGTTCAACTGAAACATGCAGCTGAAAATAGTTAAATTACTGATAAATTAGTTACAATTATAGTTAACCGATAGAAACTGCATATTAGTTTTCTTAAAAAATATATTTTTATAATTTTATCAAAAATATATATATATTTATAAGAAAATTTTAAAATACAACAGAAGTTAATATTTTCTTGACGAAATTTATGAGTAAATAACTATTTTTAAAAATGAACAAACAAATAAGCGTGTTAAAAAAAAAAATACATGAACAAATAAATGGTTTGTCGCCCCACTTTTGTTGAGCACCATGTCGGTTCCAAACCATTTGTTTTTAACTAATTCATCCAACAATCAATTTCAAGTGCACGACTGATTAATTTCTCTAGACTCTATAACGTTTCAGCTCTAAACTTTTCGTTTACCTATTAAAGCTACTCTCCAACACGAATTTGGATTCAAATTGAAGCATTTGAATTCAATATTACCAAATTATTAGAGTATACTATTTTTTTTAAAGCATCATAAAAGAAACATTATTACGTATAAACATAAGTTCATTATAGTTCGTGTAAATATAAATATGAGGAACAAAAATAAAGAAACAAGATTCGGTTACTTTCGGTTTTCTGTTTCTGCTCTTTCCTTGAGAAGCAGTCTTTTTTATTTGAATAATAAATGATTATTTAATCCAGAATGGATTCACCATAAATTATGGTTAAAACCAAAAAAAAAAAAAACATCAACTATGGTTAACTGGAAAAAAAAATAGAGAAGAGAAAAAATTTATAAAAACGAATAATAGATGGAGAAGTTGTGAATACAAAAGCAATTCCCGTGAAGTAGTGCATGTGAGTACTAAAAGAGATGTTATAATCAGTGCCCCATTGACAACATAGAGACCCACTCACGAGTCTTTTTCGTTTTATTATATTTTATATATTTTATTATATTTTATAAATTAAATTCATAAGAAAACTAATGAGATGTTAAAAAAAAAAAAAAAAAGTATCGAGACAAAATATTTATCAGCAAACTTTCAATACTGTCCATTTTTTCTTCTTTCTTTAATCTAGTTTCCAGATTTTGATTATCCACTTGGTATCCTGATAGCAAATATGTGATGTTTCGACCAAACTACAGACAACATAAGAAATAAATAATGAAAAATTTAAGATACTAATCTGATTAATCATTGCGTTTTAGGTTATCTTATTATTCGTTTATTTTACTAGAATTCAGATTTTATAATCTATCATTATGTAACTGGATTTTTTGATTATCTCTATTTCCTTTGGCGAAAAGTTATACCCTATCAAACAAGGTGGTGTTCTTGAAATAATGATTGTGATATCTATTACAAATCACATTAAAAAAATATAAGGAAATTTTATATGGCTTTCTCGAATCTCTACATCACAGTAAATTAGTGAGTAAATGTGAAAATCATACGACACCCTAATGCCAATACAACAGATCCAACACATGTACACATTACATACACACATGCTTGTATCGATCTCTTAGTATAAATCCAAGAAAAAAACAAAAAGCAAGAGCCTAAAATTGAATATACACCTCATTTTATCCCCACTTCATCTTCATGGTGCGCATATACAACAGTCATATGCATGTATATATACATGTGTCTTTGTATATATGTAAAATATATGTGGAGTCTTGGGCAACCAAATTAGATGAGCTCTTAACCAACCATTACTCTCTACGTGGCTTGATATCAGTATATCACCCCCTGACCCATACTTATTCCACAATACAGGCTTTGGCCGATTGGGTAAGACTTTTACCCACGGTGAAATAAATCTACTTTTGGCATATTTCTACATTACATTACAGTCAATATCAACATTATTTTACAAGAATCCAACTAAATCGAACATTATGGTCTTATTATCATATACATATAGGTAACTTATACATAGTAAGCTTAGACTTATTCGTCTGTTTAGTACATTTTAGTAACTTTATTCCAATGATAAGTTTACTAATCAACAATATGGAAAACAAAGGACATTATTGATTCAGTTACGTTTTAGATTAAAATAAATAAAAATTCCATTTTGAAAACCCGTGAGCCTCTCTACATTCTTGGATTACTTCCTTATATAAATCCCCTCAAAAACCTTCTCTTTCTTCAACCACAAACAAAAAACAAAAACCATAGTCTCAACCACCACAACACTCTTCGTTTAGACAAAGAAAAAAAAAATGATAATGAGAAGAAGTCTAAGGCTGAGAAGCATCACGATGGTGTTGTTAACGGCGGTTTTGGTCTGGTCTGTAACTCTAGAGACCTGCATTGCTAGAAGAGGAAGACATTGGAGACATAACCACCGAAGCTCTTCTGGCTTGTCTGATTCCTTGTCAAGCAAGAAACCGAAGAGTCACGGGAACAGTCACCACAGCTCTCACAACAACAATCATCACTACAAGTCTAAACCGAAACCGAAACCAAAGCTGAAAACACCACCAAAAGCTGACGACGATAACTCTCCGGTGGTTTCACGGCCACCAAAAGTCCAACCATCGCCTCTTCCGCCGGTTAAGGGATCTCAGGTTTTCAATGTGATGGATTTTGGGGCAAAGGGTGATGGCAAATGTGATGACACTAAGGTACATATTAAAATTAAATAACCTCATTAATTTCGTTATCCGTACAGTTTTTCATCCTAGTGGTTGCATTTGATTGATTAGAGCCATTTTATTATTCGTTTTCATGAGAATTTTAAAAAAAGACAAATTACAGTTGAGAGATCAGTGAGACAGAACACGAGACGGAAAAAGAAAAAAAACAGAGCTCATAAAAAGGTTCTCTGTCTGTAAAAAGCCACTTAATTAATTTTATTTTTTTTATAATTCTATATCAAATGTTAAATTGCGCCAAAAGAAAACAAAAAAAAAAGACAAAGGAATATAAAGTAAGTGACAACAGAAATAACAGTTACAAATGGGACCACATATTCACAAGCCACAATTATAGATGCTCTGTAGAACAAATGGTGATTAGGGTTTTAACTTTAATAAATGAAATAATTAACAGAGTTTGATCATGTTTGCAGGCGTTTGAAGCAGCTTGGGCATCGGCTTGCAAAATCGAGGCATCGATGATGATTGTACCGCCTGAATACACTTTCCTAGTCGGTCCGATCTCATTCTCTGGTCCTTATTGTCAAGCTAACATTGTGTTTCAGGTAAGAATTTATCTTTACTAATATTCAATTTGTTATCTTTTTAGTGAAGAAAAAAAATAATTTAAACTTTCTTGTGATTTGCAGCTTGATGGTACAATCATAGCTCCAACGGATTCAAAGTCATGGGGAAATGGGTTAATGTGGTGGATTGAGTTTACAAAGCTGAAAGGAATTAAAATACAAGGTAAAGGTGTGATTGATGGAAGAGGCTCTGGTTGGTGGCAACAAGATTATCCTTTTATGGATGGTGAAACCAAACTCATTGTCCCTTTGAACAACTCTGTTAACCCTCCAATGCCTGTAAGAAGTGAGCTTGATGGGAGAATGCCAAGCATCAAACCAACGGTGAGACCAAAAAAAAAGAAAAAAAGAAAGAGTTTTTGGATTGTGAGATTGTAAGCAGCGTTGGTTTTTGTTTATTGATCTGTTGTTTCTGGTTTATTTAGGCACTGAGATTCTACGGGAGTTTTGGGGTGGAAGTTTCGGGTATAACTATCCAAAACAGTCCTCAATGTCACCTCAAATTCGATAACTGCGTAGGGGTTGTGGTTCATGACATGATCGTTTCTTCACCTGGTGACAGTCCAAACACCGATGGGATTCATCTCCAGAACACCAGAGATGTCCTCATTCACGGCTCAACACTCGCTTGCGGTATGAATCTCCATTCTTGAATTCTTGATTCTTCAATTCTTGAATTGGCAATTAATGGTGTCTCCTCTTCATTTGTGTGTGTGTGTGTGCAGGAGATGATTGTATCTCAATCCAAACGGGTTGCTCAAACGTATACGTACACAATGTGAATTGTGGACCGGGTCACGGGATTAGCATTGGTAGTCTCGGTAGAGACAGCACAAAAGCATGTGTCTCAAACATAACAGTGAGAGACGTGGCTATGCACAACACGATGACAGGTGTGCGGATCAAGACATGGCAAGGAGGAGTAGGATACGTAAAAGGAATACTCTTCTCAAACATCCAACTCAACGAAGTCCAGCTTCCAATAGTGATAGACCAATTCTACTGTGACCATAGCAAATGTAAGAACCAAACATCAGCAGTCGCAGTGGAAGGAGTGACTTACGAGAGGATAAAAGGCACATACACCGTGAAACCGGTTCATTTCGCTTGTAGCGATAACTTCCCGTGCATAGATGTGCAATTATCTGGAATTGAGCTTAAACCGGTTCAAGAAAAGTATCATATGTATGATCCATTTTGCTGGCAGACCTTTGGTGAGCTCAACACTCCTACTCTTCCTCCCATTGATTGTTTACAGATTGGGAAGCCCCCGAGAAACAGAGTCCAGTCGGATCACGATATGTGTTGATGGATTCTGCAAGTTAAGAGTGTAGATGAATGTATATCTTTTTCTTTAGCCCAAAATCCTACTACTACTTCATACATGTAACGGTTTAGTTTTTAAAATGATATATTATTAATTAACCAGAATCAAGTGATGATCATCTATATGACGACTATATTGAGATCACTGAGTTGCAACATTATTCTGAAATGGGCTAGAGGACATGAGAGACAAAATGGAACTTCATAGCTTACTAGCTTGGAGATAATATGAAGTTGAATAAAAGATTGATTAAAGGACATGAGTGGCAGTTTACAAATATGAGGGGTTCTTTTGAGAGAAAAAAAGTCTTCCTTTGGGGCATTCTTTCATACTATACAATAATAGGAGGGTGCTAGTGTAAATTTACATTCACTAATCACACAAATCACAAAGTATCGATTTTTTTTTTGTTGCTTTCACAAATCACGTCTTGTGCTGATTTGAAGCTTCTCGCTCGCTTCAGATCCCTTCAAATTTCGAAAGGTTAGCTCCAAAGCTTTCAGATTCGTCTTGCTTGTTTCGGTTTTTTTTTTCTCTTTCTGGATCTGCATTCTAGATTTTGCTTTGTTTCCGGATCGTCTGTGACAATTAATCATGAAATTGTGATCGATTATTTTGTCTATATTTTTCATACTTTTTTGTTTTTGATTGTTTTTTTGTTTTGTTTCATCTGTTATTTTTTGTAATGACTAATGATGGTTAGTTGATACAACAATTGAGTATTTTAGTTTATGGAAAAGTTTCTGATCTCTTAATAAGTTGGATCCAAGGATGATGAAATGGAAGAGGACATGTTGAATCTTAGAATGATGGACATAGATGTTGTATAATGTATTTGATCCAATTTGGTGCAATTTTTTTTTAAAAAGGAACAATTTTTAGGAATAGAGGATAAATGTGAGTTTGCTAAGATGCAGGGTGAATCAATAGTTTACAATAATGTGTGATCTGTTGTCATTTTTTTGGCATAATCAGGATCAAGAGTTTAAGGAAAAATGGGGCTTTCATTTGCAAAGCTTTTCAGCCGGCTTTTCGCCAAGAAGGAGATGCGAATCCTTATGGTTGGTCTTGATGCTGCTGGTAAGACAACCATTTTGTACAAGCTCAAGCTTGGTGAGATCGTTACCACTATTCCCACCATTGGTAAGTCTTCATTACAGACATGATTTGGCTGAGACATCGCATTGTAGTCCTCCTTTTGACTTCTATTAGATCAGCTGAACAGCTTAAGGCTGTTGGACAACTTACATCTTTAGTTTCAGTTGATCTCTTTTCTATGTCACCTTCACCACAATGAGACATGATTGTTTTTTACAGGGTTTAATGTGGAGACGGTTGAATACAAAAACATCAGCTTCACGGTCTGGGATGTTGGGGGTCAGGACAAGGTTTGTACTATATTCTGGTTCTCATTGTAAAGATTAAGAAGAAAGAGGAAATATTTATTAACTTATATTCTCTCCTACAGATCCGTCCCTTGTGGAGGCACTACTTCCAAAACACTCAAGGTCTGATATTTGTGGTGGATAGCAATGACAGAGACCGAGTTGTTGAAGCAAGAGATGAACTTCACAGGATGTTGAATGAAGTATGTTTTCTTAATGCTGCACAATTATGTTAATTTTTATCACTTGTTAATATTCCTTAATTAAGAAGTTTTCCCTATTGATGCTTTGTAACTGCAGGATGAGCTTCGGGACGCAGTGCTCCTTGTGTTTGCCAACAAGCAAGATCTTCCAAACGCAATGAATGCTGCTGAGATAACTGATAAGCTTGGCCTTCACTCTCTCCGGCAACGCCACTGGTGATTTATAATTTTATCCCACCCAGGATTTGTTATTTACTCTATATATATATATATATATATATATGAAAACACATTGCATGCTCTCTCTTTTCAGGTACATCCAAAGCACATGCGCAACCAGTGGTGAAGGGCTCTATGAAGGTCTGGATTGGCTTTCCAACAACATTGCTAACAAAGTAAGACTTGTGATTCAATAGGCTTATTTGGTGTCAAGTTATGAACATTTTTGACACTGTTAATCGACCTCCATTATTATCTTAGGCTTGTGCGTTGATTTATGATTCCGGTTCTTTCTTTTTCTGGATTTGCAGGCTTGAGGTTATCTCGACCAGATATATTTTTTGTGAGAGTTGACAGCTTCTTCGTCTTCGGAGTCAACTTTATTTCTTATGGTTAAAGATCTGTTCTTGGAGTCATATCTGTTTGATTTCTGTAAGGGGGGGAAAATGATTTGTTTCATGTTGAATGTTCACCATTTTCTCCTTTTTTGCTTACTTTTGGATGTTTGAATTCTTCTAGGCTTCTTCTTTCACAAAAATTATAATTAATTTAAATTGCAATTATAATAGAACCGCCGGAGCTGCTGTCTGATATCTTCACTCACTAACCGGGAACTTTATGCCACACGTTCCTTATCTTGTAATCTCTCAACACTAAAGACCAAACCTCTGATATCCATTAGTTTACTCTTTGCCGCTCCTTCCGATGCCTTTACATGGAAGCTATGTCGCCAAGAGTTCTCCTTTCATGGACCTTTCCTCTTCGGTGCACTCCTCATTCTCATCGTCAAATTTAGAATTATAGATTGGAGAGTTGATTATAGGGATATCAATTACAGGCTATGAATTAAACTATGACAAACAAATAATGTTGCAGATATTTTATCCTCTAGAGAAGCTGTCGACAATGATATATTTGTCCTTTTGTTTTTCATTGGGACATACAGTAATAATATTTTTGAAAGAATAATTACAAGGCATTCCGACAATGAAGGTGAATGGTGAATCTTCCAGTTCCAGATATTGGTGACTCTTCTTTCCTACCATTATTTACTGTAAAAAAAACAATCAAGTGAATTTTTAGCCTATTTTCTCAGTAATTTTTAGAATTCAATTGTTAAGATTTGGGAGACTTTCTATTTTTATACAAAAAATGGAAAAACATTTCCAAAGAAAACAAATTCATCAACAAACCAAATCTAAATCGATTTGATCAAAAACTTTCCTCTTCCCTATCTTCCTTGTCTCGCCAGAAACCCTAAAGACCTGGATTTTAATTTTATTTTTCTCAGATCTCTCTTTCATTACCGATACAATGATTAAAATTTAATTTCTTGGATTTCTGAAGAACTTAAAGCCCATTTTGGTTGGATCATTAGGTTAATAGATCCTTTCTTGTTATACAAGGAACCTCTTTTAAGAGCAAATTCAAACATGTAAAAGAGAAAGAGAGGGAAACAAAAAAAAAGGTGAATATACAAATGGACAAAGTTCAGGAACAAGCAGATTTACTCGAAAAGAAGATTTCTCCGTTTGTATCACAGCCAACAAACTTGGCAGGATTAAATGATCAGAAAGCCACCGGCGGTTCCCAGACGACACAACCTCCAGTCACCTCACCTCCTTCTCCTCCATCCCCGGAAACTGGCAGCTCACAATTATCTCCACCTCCGGTAACGGCTGCTCCTCCACAGCCGACTCAGCCTCCTAATACAACTCCACCTCCAACGCCTCCTTCTTCCCCTCCACCTTCTATAACTCCACCTCCTTCACCTCCTCAGCCTCAACCTCCGCCTCAATCCACCCCAACCGTAAATTTTCCGGTGGTGGTTCCTTTGCCAAAGCCTCAATCTCCTCCTCCTACTCTTCTTCCTCCTCCCACCTTAGTTACTCAGCAACCGGAGACAGGACCTAATTATGGTGACTTACAACAACCTAACAACGACCCTGTTTCTTCTCCGTCTCCGCCTTCTACTCCTTTTTCTCCACCGTCTCTCGAAGGGTCTCCTCCATTGTCATCTTTCTTGCCTCCGGTGCTTCCACTAAACCCTAATGCTCCTGGCAACCCTTCACAGCCGTTGGATTTACCTCCGGGAGGAGGAGGATCAAATCGTGTGCCCTCGTCGTCTTCTTCCCCGTCTCCTCCTTCCCTCTCCGGCTCTAATAGACAAAATGCGAATAGTAACGGAAATGGTGGGAATGGCCAACAAAATAATGAATCTAATTACACCGAGAAGACGATGATCGGTATTGGGATTGCAGGTGTGTTGGTCATTATGTTCATCGCTGCCGTTTTCTTCGTTACGAGGAAACACAAGAAAGGTGGTTCCTCGCCGCGGTCTAACCAGTATTTGGCACCGGCTAATGTCTCTGTAAATACAGGTGAATAATATATTTTCTTTTCATATGGTCGTATATATTGGTTCTTGATTCTTGATTCCTTGTTATTGGTTCTTGAACTCATGTATCGGTTCTTGATTCTTGATTCTTGATTCTTGATTCCTTGTTATTGGTCATTGATGATTTCTTCTTGTTTTTAGATTCTTGATATTTTTTTTTCTTCATCGTGACTTTGTTCTTGATCCGAACTTTTGTTCTTGATTTTGTGTTCTAGTTCTTGGTTTTTTTTTTTTTTCATTATTATTGTTTTTTTTTGGGATAAAATGTGAATTACTAGTTTTTGATTATTGGTTCTTATATATTCCCCTGCCCTTGTTCTTGGACCAGAGGGATTCATTCACTATAGGCAAAAACCCGGAAACGGGAACAGCTCAGCGCAGAACTCTTCACCGGATACAAACAGTCTAGGGAATCCAAAACCAGGAAGAGCAACACCAGACTCCGCAGTAATAGGGACTTCAAAGATCCTTTTCACGTACGAGGAGCTAAACCATATAACGGAAGGATTTTGCAAGAGCTTTGTGGTAGGAGAAGGCGGGTTCGGGTGTGTCTACAAGGGAATCCTATCCGAGGGAAAGCCAATAGCCATCAAACAACTAAAATCGATAAGCGCAGAAGGATATAGAGAGTTCAAAGCTGAAGTAGAGATCATAAGTAGAGTGCATCATAGGCACTTGGTATCTCTTGTTGGTTATTGCATCTCTGAGCAACATAGATTCCTCATCTACGAGTTTGTTCCCAACAATACTTTGGATTACCATTTACATGGTACTTCTTCTTTAATAATCTCTCTTTGTTTTCCATCTAATTTCTTAATCTCTTTTAAATCGTTGATCATGTTAATTAAGATTTATGTTGACATTTTAATATTTCTTATGATTATTGTCAAACCGATTACTGTTGTTGTTGTCAGGCAAAGACTTACCGGTTCTGGAATGGACTAGAAGAGTCAAGATTGCCATAGGCGCAGCCAAAGGACTTGCTTATCTACATGAAGACTGTGAGTATTGTTGATATCCGTTACATTTTTTTTTTTTTAAATTTCTTAACGAAATGTGAATTAATATAAAACTATCTAATTGAGGAATGTTTTACGCTGATTTGGCTTTTTATCAATTTCTTAGGTCACCCGAAGATTATCCATAGGGACATCAAATCGTCAAACATTCTGTTGGATGATGAATTCGAAGCTCAGGCAAAGTCAATATTTATTTTATTTATTTTGATTTTTCTGTTAATTAAAAAGAAATTATTACGAGATTCGTAGAGATCATTATGATTTTCTTCACCGAGCATTTGATTTGTACCATACAGGTTGCAGATTTCGGACTCGCCAGACTGAACGATACTGCACAATCCCACATATCGACACGTGTCATGGGCACATTTGGGTACTGTTACTGCTCATATTTCTTTAAAATTATATAGCCCAACTTAATAAAAAAAAAAACATTTTCAAAATTATAATAATTTCATACCGACAACTTTGTAGTTTAGTGGCTTCCGTCTAAACAAGTACTTTCCCTTACATATGAGCTTTTTGATCCCCATTTCCCTTTTGGTGCGATATAAAAATATACTCATCTTCTGAATTGTTCAAAAAAGACAATATTATGTGATTTCACAATATAAATACGTTTGTTTTTATCGAATGTTTCCAAGTGAAAATTTTCACAAAAAAAAACATTTAGGATGTCATCATTTTCCAATGTATATTGTGAATATCGTTTATTTAACTTGTAAAAATGTTAAGGTCTGTATCATAATTTTTTAAAAAGAAACATAACATAATGAATGCAGATATTTAGCACCGGAGTATGCATCAAGCGGGAAGCTAACGGATAGATCAGATGTGTTTTCATTTGGAGTTGTGCTTCTCGAACTCCTCACCGGTCGCAAACCTGTTGATACCTCTCAACCTTTGGGTGAAGAAAGTCTCGTTGAATGGGTATTTTTCATCTTTTTTTTTCATTTTCAATTTTCATATTGTGGGATTTCAAAGAGGGTTATAATTTGTTGTTGGTATTGGCAGGCACGCCCGAAACTAATCGAGGCCATTGAAAAGGGTGACATCAGCGAAGTAGTGGATCCACGTCTCGAGAAGCGTTACGTTGAAAGTGAAGTCTTTAGGATGATCGAAACGGCAGCGTCTTGTGTTAGGCATTCTGCTCTTAAACGACCTCGTATGGTTCAGGTCAGAGAATATCAAATCTCAGTCTTACTCGATCTTTTTTCCCTTTTTATAAAGTAGCTGGAAAGAGACACAAACCCCTCTGAACCGATCCTGAGTGTCTCTCCTTTTGCAGGTTGTAAGAGCTCTGGACACTAGAGATGACATGTCGGATCTGACAAACGGAGTTAAAGTCGGTCAAAGTACGGTCTACAACTCCGGTCAATACAGTAATGAGATTCGAATCTTTAGAAGAGCCTCTGAAGATTCCACGGATCTCGGTGCTAGTAATGGTTACTACACGAGCCAAGACTTCACGAGCCGCGAGTCTGAGAGCCGAGCCTTCACCACAACTCAACGGAACCACTGAATCAAAATTTAACGAAACTTGTTGTTTTTTGCTTTTCTAGGTTCTCTTTTTGGGACTCTTTTGAATTTTTGTGAAGATCCTTACGAACTCGAAATTCAATACCCATAAGAAAATGTATAGTTTCAACATGTAAATTTGTCACCAAAAGCTTGTGAGAAGTAAAATCTCAGTAGTAACTTGTGGCTGAAGCAAACAAAACATTTGGCCCTTTTTGGGTTTTTTTTTTTTTTTATGGACTCTGTTTTACAGACTTTTCATATGGATTGTCTGAAGTTGTCATCACCTTGAACAGCAAATCTCTCACATCTCCAGATGTAATTCCGTCTTCGTTTGTCTAAAAAAAACAAACTTTGATCAGATTTCAACAATTTAGAGTTACTGGCAATGATATGTGAGGAAGACGAGTGTAAGGTACCTTGACATTGAGAACTGTCATAACTGTGAGATTGAGTCTGGTGAAATTGACGTCGATGATCTCAAGTCCACATGAATCTACAGCTTCTATCAACCTCTTGAATCCATCTCGTTTATACTCCTGAGCAACCCGAATCAAGAAATTTCCATCACCAATCTCGTGGACTTCAAGATTCACCTGAAAGAAGCCAGGAACAAAGGACTTTGTGGGATTTTACAGTTCAGATTTATGTGATCTTGAGGCTCTATATTCTATACCTCGCTTCTCTTCACTTTCTTGTTGAGTTTAGAGAAAACTTTTTCAGCTTCTTGATTAGGTATTGAAGATTCTTCATATGCAGCGATTTTGCGGCATTCCATCTCGTTGATTCCTTTCAGCTCATCTTCAAGTTTCTGCTTCTCTACTAGCAGTTCATTGATGTAATCAACGGCATCACTCAGAGTTCCAATTTTGTTCATCTGCATATAGCATAAAGAAATGGAGAATATAATCCTATCAAAATGGCTACTGATCACAAAACGAGTGATCCAAAAACCGAACTGAGTTTCAAAACATACCTTTGTGATATTGGGGACTACGGCTCTAAGAGCATAGATCCCTTGATTAATCCTATTTCTTCTTTTTCTCTCTGAATAAAGATTCTTCGATTTGAAGTTTTCCTTTGGAAGCTTCTTACTAGCATTGTATTCAACGGCGTTTTGCACCACAGCATCTTTTTCCTTGTTCATTACAAGACAAGGCGCTTGTTCTTCCTTGAGAGTTTCCCCACAACGAGCATTCGGGTAGTTTCCAAAAAGATTCTGAGTTTCACCGGAGAGATTGGAAACGCTGGATGAGCCACCGCCTTCAAAGCTGAGATTCACACCGCTTTGAAGTGTTTGTTCAGGGAATGGTTCATAGGCGTTACAACGGGATATGATCATATCAACCATGCTTCCATCAAAGGGTTTCTGAAACAACAAAATAAAAAGAACACATTTTATCAAGTTACCACCTAAACCAATTGAGTAACTATAATGCAAAATGCTAAACATGTCTTTTAATTACCATTATGAAGGAGAAAAGCTCAACGAGACCATCACTCACAGGAATAAGAACCCGAGTGCTGAATACATCCTGCCATAACACATCGAGTGAGCAGACTCTTCTTATGACCAAACCCATATCAAACAAAGTTAAAAAGGCTGAAGATGTTTACCTTTTTCGATCCTGGACCTGAATTAATCAACCATTTGGGAGATTTTGACATCACTACTTCTCCATGAATCCTGTAATGGAGGTGGGAGCTTCATATCATATTTGAATTAAAAAAAAATACTTAAAAAGAGAAACAAAATCTTGGGGTTCATTTAAATCGAGGAAACATACCCGGGATAGAGAGGCATGAAGTGAGGGAAATGAGAAAGAGCTTCACAAGCTAAGGTTCTTATATGATGCTTTTTGTGGTCATCTCTGCATAAAGAAGCCAACTTTTTTCTCTCAGTTCCTCCTTCAACATTTTCAAGCTTAATGTTCTTATCAATATAACTTCCACTGCAGCAGCATCCCACCCATTCAATAAACCTGCGGATTAAATGGAGTTAAGAACAATTACGAACTGATTTAGAAACCAAGAAAAGACGAAACCAAGGACAGACAAAGAAGAAATGTGATATCAAAAACCTGTACTATGTAGTATTGTCAAATCTGTGGTTACTGAAAACACAAATCGCTATGGAATCTCAAAAAACAAGACGAGGCAAAAAACTTGAAAACCAGAGAAAGTTAGATATAGAACAAAGCCAGAGATTATTACTTTGTTAGGGACTAATCTCAAAATGGAAACTTTGAGACCAAAACGATTCAGTAAAACCAAGAGGAACTAAAATCAACAACAGAGCCAAAAACAAAAACAACTCGAGAAACCAAAAGATAAAAGATAAAAGATAAAGAGGGAAGACTCATCAGTAATGAATAAAAATGGAAGCTTTGGAACTGATACAAAAGAGTATACAGCTGATGATGATTTATCACATGAACAAGAAACAAAGAAACCCAAAAGGAGACTAGAGAGTGTTGTTGTAGTACCTAGAAGGATCATCGCCGAGTTTCCAGATAACACACAAGTCCCAAGCTCTGGAATCGACCAAGGGTCGAAGAAACTCCTTCACTCTCTCACCACCTCTCATCATCATCATCGCTCTCTCACACTCACTCTTCTTCAACAACAAGAAGAAAGAAAAGCCAAACAAAAAGCCTGAAGTTTTGTGATACTCTTTTGTTCTTACTTATAAAATGAAGTAAGGTGAAAGTGAGAGAGAGAGAAATGTTTGGCATATATACACAGCAGTTGCTCTGTCAAAAAAACAAATCATAATGGGAATATACGATCGTACAAGACAATGGTAACCAACTTCGCTTTTTGAATTAAAACTCAGAGAGAGAGAGAAAGATAAGGGTGAATCCTCTGTACCCAAATCCGTGACAGAGGTGACTGACATCTGTAGAGAGAGGGAAAGAGAGGGTTTTTACTACGACTGTACGACGAAAATCATCATGTGCTCGTAAACGGCCATAAAGAGATTTGAAGCAAACAAAATCAAAACAAAGGACTCTATGCTTTTTGATAGCAACTCTTAACAATATCAAAGGATCAACCTTTTTTTTTTGGGTTTCTTCTCACTTGATAGAAAAAACAAACCATCCTATGTACTATTTTACTTTAACAAGGAAACGAGCTTGAGAGGCTTTATTACTTTTTAAAGAAAAGTTTGCACCTTTGATTCTGTTTTTGGTGTTGTACTCTTGTATCATGTGAACAAATGTCTTTACAAAAGAAATAAAGAACTTAAAGATATTCTGAGTATTATTAGACTAATTCATTGTTATTTTCCATGTCAAATGAAGAGTGAAACCGGAATGAGACGAACATAAATTGTGAAAATGCAAAATTTTGAAAAAGTAAAAAAAGTTTTAAAATTTCCCGTCGTTTTCAGAAGCGCAACTTTTTTTTTCCATCAGTCATATACTGCAAGTTTAGCAGAATATAATGACGAAATATGGTAATAATCCTAAGGAATAAATAGACACATTATACAAATAGAAGCCAGGATTTACATTTATACAGATATATATAACCATTACATATGTATTATATACACAAGTATATAAAAGCCAATACAGTTTCTATTGTCATTGTTTAAGTGTTCTTCAATAAAGGTACCAATTGATCCAAATCTAACGACATCACAATTTATTAACATTGTTAAGTTTAATAGAAGGTGGTTTGTGTTCATAACCCGAATCCAACCGCCTTCTCAGACTTGGTATACTGTTTCGGTTAGGGTTATGGTTATTATTGACATCCTTAGCACACTGTGGATAAAGCTTGAACCTTTTTACTGACAAGGCCACGGAAGGGTCGTTATCTTAACGCAGATCAAAAATCTCAAACCTTAGGTTCGAGTTCTTGTAGACATTTGAGCAATGCTCATAAACCGGGTTCCCATCTTTTGGTTCTTCGTGCAGGTGGAATCCAGTCTCAGAGCAGCCTCTTAGTACCTCCATTCCTCCCGGGTCCGTTAGCTTAAATATCCCATAACTCCTGCAAAATATCAGTTTTAAGAGTCCATCAAAGAAATAGGCTGACTGTATTGTATAATTGACTCCACGGTAACGGGTTAAGATAGCTTTGGAAGCACATACCTAGAGCTATCGGTTGGAGCCACGACGATTGCAAAAGCCTCAGGCACCATTACCTAACAAGGACATTATGTGAAACTGAGAACTCAATTGTCTCAAAGCTTGTATAATATATGCAATACAGGAGAAGAAAACATAATCTTAGTCTTGGTCACAGATTATTGCTTAAGTCTGCCAGATGGTAAATTTTGGATACAGCAGAAATGTTTCATGTCAGGAGTGTAAGAGTTTTAGAAATTTATTACTCAGAAACTCGAGTACCTGATAAGAGTAATGTGTATGCAGATCTACTGATGACATGAAACAACCCTGAGAAGGATGAGTCTGTAAAAGATGCATAAAGTTGTTATTGTAAGTCAAGAAGAAGATAAATAGACCACTAAACATCTGAAAACATCAAGGGAGAAGAGATATATACATGAATCCATCCTACAGGATAAAGTTCTCTTTCGTTTTGTATGGAAAACACTTCCACTTCATTCATAGCTTGACACTGCCATTTTTTAGCACCAGAGTTAGCACCAATTTCTACAAGGAGCACCCACAAATGATCGAGAAAGTATTTCTTAAGATACTCACAGAATTAGAAGTTGATTCTTGCTTAGGTATTATCAGAGTGGTTACATAAAAAATTCCTCTTTCCTAACAAGCATGAACAGAAATAGAAAGTTGATTAGCATATCAGGTCCATGAAACTCAAAGAATGGAAGAATCCTGAAACAGAGTAGCAAAGCAATAATGAATCATGAGCATAAAAAAAGGCTGAACCAATCACAAATAGCATCACTTGAACTCATAGGTTGAGTTTCACAGCATAACAGAAGAATAATAATATCAGGGCCACCAAAACATCTCTTGCAAGTAATAACTAAACTCAAGAATCGCCTGAAGTAATTGATAGTAGCCTGAAGTAATTAAATTTTCCAATATCCTTTGTTAAAAGTCAGTGACTTTCCAGAAATTTCCTTGGCTTTTCTGAAGGAAAAGATACTCTTTTCACCCCAAAAAAATCATCTTGAATAAGAAGAAAGCAAAATAATCATACAAGAAAGGCAGCGAGAGTTCCACAAGTCTCGAGGTCCTTCTCAGTGTTCTCTCTTGCAAGCTCAGTGAAATCCTCCAATAACCTTTCTGACTATGAACAACAAACAAAACAACGTTTAACTAATATATATTTGATCCTACCAAATCACGGAGAACTGAACTCAAAAAATAATCTCAAATCTCTTACGATATGAACATCTCTCAGTATATTATTGACTTCCGACGATTCGCCGTGATTCTTATCGGGACCGGAGACTAAGACCCGAGAAACGTGTGAAGCTTTGCATGCGCCGCTCTCTATGCAAGAGAGCGAGGGAGATGGATACGAGAGCGTTACCATGGAAGCAGAAGCAGAAGCATAAGATCAGCTCTAATGGATGAGCTCGACTCAGTGGAAAGACGAATCCACTGAAGAACAAAAAAATCTTGCTGATTCACTAAACCGGGTCTTGATAGACCGGTCCAGTTATTTCGATTTTGAATGGTTGTTAAGGGTGCAAATTGTATCAGTAAAAGTTTTTTAAGATCAATCGCAAATATGTTCAAAAGTATGGCTAGTTTGTTAAATGAAGATATTTTAGGAACACGACACGTGTCCAGGTTAGTGTTCTACTACTATCTTAATATCTGAGTTTAGACATAAAAAGACCGCCGCGTCTTTGTGCATATCGCCTCAACAAGATCTAATCGCCAAAGTCGTCTCTTCTCCCCCAAAACAAAAACGTACGTACGTGAGTTCAAAAACCCTAACTTTGCTTTCATTTCGATCTCCTTAGCGTGAATTTACTTTTTCTTCTCGTCAATTTCATCTGCCCGATCTGTTATTCCGTAGATTTCTCGGGTCAAAGTCTTTAGATTTTTGTGTGATTAGCTTCGATTATCGTTTTTTTTAAAATCTGATTCTGCGTTTTTAATGGATGTGTTGGATTGTGGAAGAACGAAATTGTGTGTTTATGTGTTATCTCAGAGACGAAATGGTTCATCTTTATCACTATTACTCATCCTTTTCAGATTGTTTCGATTAAACGTAAATCAGGATAGCTTAAAGCTGTTTGATCTCATTTGGGGTTTTAATGATCTAATCAGATGTGAATTGGTTGTTGTTGATTGAAAAATTGAATTGTTGTTAGTGCTGATCTGAGCATGTGTATTTGTTTGTGGGTAATTTCTAGGGTTGTTTTAAAAATGGCTGAGGCAACACCTGCTTTGAGGAAGCCTGTGTTCACCAAGGTGAATGAGCTGAGACCAGGAACCAATGGTCACTCACTTAATGTGAAAGTTGTTAGCACCAAGATGGTAATGCAGAGAGGAGGTCGTCCCAGTGGTCCTCAGGCACGTCAGATGCGTATTGCTGAATGTTTAGTTGGAGATGAGACTGGAATCATAATCTTTACTGCAAGAAACGATCAAGGTGAGATTACATACTTTGTGATTTTACACTACATATATTATACTCGTTAAAATTTCCTTTACTTGCTTGCTGGTTGTAGATTACTCTAGTTAGGACCTATGTCTTGTATCAAGTTTGATAATAGATGGTGAAAACACAAGATTGTAGCTTTTATGGAGATATCTGCAGAATTTTTTTGATATTTCTCAGGTGATTTAGGAGATTTCTGATTGATGTTATGATTCTCTTTTGATCAGTGGATTTGATGAAAGAAGGCAACGTAGTGACTCTGCGCAATGCAAAGATCGACATGTACAAGGGATCTATGAGGCTTGCAGTTGATAGATGGGGACGTGTTGAAGTTGCAGAGGAGCCCACAGACATCACTGTGAAGGATGATAACAATCTTTCCCTAATCGAGTATGAGCTTGTGAGCGTCGAAGCTTGATATGGTTCCTTCATAAAGGAAAGCAGAGCTACTCAAAAGACTTATTTCTAGTTGGAGAAGTATCAATCAGACTTGTGCCTCTCTGGTTCATTACAGATGGGTTTGTTGCTAGTTTGAGTCTTATCTATTGTCCGGCTTGCCTCTGGTTTACAGTTCTTGTTTTGAAAATCAGGTTGCCGTTTTTTTGTAGATGGATTCTCTATTTAAATATCATGGGATCTTTCTCTTGTTTTGGTTTTCGTTTCATTATTCTTTTCTTGGAAAAAATTATAAAGGCATGCACAAGCTGGTACAATGGCATCGAAACAAGCTTTCAATTTGCATTAACCGATGCAAACCGGGTTATTGAAATTGATCTACTACATTCATGACACTAAAATTTCACACATTGAGCAATTTAAGTTCACAGATTCTATTTAAAACATCAAACATAGTAGTAACTGATATTTTCGTACATATAATATATAGATGTTAAGTATGTGATGAGGATCTTCAAAGCATGTTCAAGGACATTTGGGTCCGCCTTTGGAATTTCTCATATTGCGGTAGCAAGGACACTCATCTCTGTTTCCGTAAGTGCCCGAAGGAACACAGTTGTTACACTTCTGGCAACATATATTGCAGTATTTGAGGCATTCCTCATGTTGGCTTGCCTTTGAGCACCTCACATTGCATTTTTCACCGCATGCTACTAATTCATTTATCATCGCATATAAAATCATGTAATTTTAAACAACTAGATTAAAATGATAAAAATATGAAAATTTGCTGTAAAATAATTCCAGTATGTATACTTACATGAACCAGCACTTGAAAATACGAAAAATGAAGATGTAAGGAAAATAGAGATTGTGAAGAATTGTACAACCATGAGCTTCATCTTCATTCTTAATAAAGTTTGATACCTTCGAAAGTCAAGTAAAAAAATAATATAAAGTTTGGTGGTGATTGGTCGTGATTAGTTAGGGGAGGATGAAACTGTATTGCTACAAAAGGGGTTATTTATAGACTTATAGTGAAAAAAATATTTAATTGTTATCTGTTGTCTAGTTAAATAAAAAAAAAAAAACCAATATAGATTTCTTACTTATTTTTTTGTTTATGGATTTTTTACTTGTTATGTTTTGTATATTATTGAAGTATTTTTTTGTAACCAGTATTGAAGCACTTAATATGAGTTGTAAATTTGTTTCTTATAGTACATACTTATCTCGCCTTACATGGCAAGATAGAAATTATATCTGATGATTATAAGACAAAAGTGTTCATCTTTTTACTTATTGGTAAATATGTTCAAAATCTTAGAGTAAGCCGGGAATAATAGCATACAGTAAAACCAAATAACATAGTTGATGATAACCTAGCATACAGTAAACCTAATAACATAGTTGATAACCTGCTTAAATATTTGTTCTAGAAACTTGAGGAATCTAAAAACTAATGTTAAAATAATCAGCATGGATATTTCTTCTAAAAATTTGTTACAAGCTAATAAAAAAAAAAATTAAGTTTACCAAAAAAATATTCAAGCAGATTTTTTTCACATAAGGTTTTAATTTAAAATATCAAATAAATAATATGAATGCTATCCCTATAAGTTAAAACTTGATAAGTATTCTCCTTTATATATACCATTATCTTAATCTTGAATAATATTTTTGGTTTTCTTAATGACTTTTTCCATATTAATAGAAATCTTAATAATTAAAAAAAAAGGGGTTGTTTTGCCAAGTCAAAGATCTGAAAACCGGGTTCGTGACTCATCGGGAATAGCTAATTAGATGCTTCATATGTTAACGGCCCCGATCATCATCCCGATATAATCAACGTCAACATTTATACAGTAATACAGTATATTAGCATTATCATATATATTGTTCCGCTTTGTCTTCCTCATAACTTGTTGATGCTCCCCCAGCTTCGTACGTAGTATTGCGTTTTTTTTTCCCATGTGGTACGCAGGGCCGGTATAACAATAATAAAGCTAAATCGATAAAATCAGAAGCAAATCCAATGAAAATTTGGAAAATTGCAAACGGGAGCTAACAGAGGAATTTAGACATCCACGATTATTAAGATTTTTAATGAATGAATTTTTGATAAATCTATTTGTATTTATTTTCTTTTTTTGTTTAAGTTTCGAGCTTAATTAATATTAAAAAAAATAACAAAAAAAAATAGTCATCTATGTCTCACTTAGGAACCATGAGAAAAAAAAAATGAAATATGTGGCTTCTTATATAAAATTGACAGATTACTATTTTCTAAAAAAATTTGGACTTGCCCAAAAACACATAACTATTATATTTCCGAAAACTGGTGGCCCTAAGCGGAGGTTTAGCCTGCATGTGTCACGGGCCGGGTCTGGTGGTACGTATTTAGTTCTAAACAAATTTTTAAGAGGAATTGCTACAAATGTCATTCTCTCCCTACCACTTTGTATAAATACCATCTATTTGTAACCATTTTTATAAATACCATCATTGGACTTGTTAATTGACATGAATACCCTTAATGAATTTTTAACTTACTTTCATCTCATCTCATCTACATTTAATTCATGTCATGATTCATTTAATTTTTTTTATTTGGGTTAACTATATTAGTATTTAAGGTAAAATTTTAAGGGGTAGGGGATAAGATTTAGGATTTAGAATTTAGGGTTTAGGGTTTAGAATTTTTTATTTGGGTGAACTATATTAGTATTTAGGGTATAGTTTTTAGGGGTAGAGAATAAGATTTAGGGTTTAGGGCTTAGGGTATAGGGTTTTCTAAACCCTAAACTCTAAATCCTAAACCCTATAAAGTACGGATACATAATTTTTCCGCCAAAAACGGATCCGTAATTTAAGGTTTAGGATATAGTTTTTAGGGGAGAGAGGATAAGATTTAGGGTTTAGGGTTTAGAAAACCCTAAACCCTAAATCTCAAACCCTAAAAATTATGGATATGCAATTTTTCCGCCAAAAACGGATCCGTAATTTTTCCGCCAAAATTTTATTCCGTAATTTTTTTCCGTCTCAAACTTGATTTCATAATTTTTTCGCTAAAAAATTTGTTACGCAATTTTTCCGCTAAAATTTTTATTCCGTAGTTTTTCTGCCAAAAACTTGATTTCGTCATTTTTCCGTCAAAAAAATTATTCCGCAATTTTCCCGCCAAAATTATTCTGTAATTTTCTACTAAAAATTAGTTATGTAATTTTAATTAAAAATAATTAATTTTTATATTCATTTAGAATAATTAAATCAAAATACATACCCAAATGATATTTATAAAAATGGCAAAAAGAAAGTGACATTTATAAAAATGACACATCTCATAATGATATTTATGAGATTCTCCAAAATTTTTATTTTGCATTTCGAATTACTCAGCTACACGCTAAAACGCTGACCACTGTTTGTTTTTTGAGAAACTAAAAACATGTGCGAAATGCAATAAGAATAAAATTAGTAGTAAGCGTCAATCGAAGAAAGGTCAGACGACTAGGTGAGATATATATACATTATTCCTTTAATTAAGTATCATTTCAACGGGTTTTATTCCTTAAGTATCCATTCAACGATTTTGCAAAACTAGGAAACACGACAAATCAGGGTCTTCTTTGCGGCTAATATGTTCTACATCATTTTTCAAATGCTTTTTTATCTTATTTTTTTTTTTAGTTTTGGAAAATGATGACTAACATCTAGGGATATTAAAATGACTCAAAACCTGATGGAATTCCAAAGAAAGGGTTATCAATAAAAAAAAATAAGTAAATGGTCTTGGTCTAGTGACTTTCATTTGAGGAAGAAAGTCGCTATATTGGTGTAGATCAGGGATCGATTCTCCTCAAGCGTGAAAATGATTTTTCATTTGGCCAAAGACATTGACATGGCCTTCTCCGAGCCCTAGAAATTATGGGCATCGGTCCGGAACCTCCTGATTAACAAAAAAAAATAAAAAAAATAAAAAAAATAAATAAAAAACATGTATAAGGGAAGACTGACGTCAAAAAAAAAAAAAAAAGGGAAGACTGATTCAGTCTTCTTAAGTTTAAATTTGAATAGCGACAGTTTTAGTAGAGGTGTACATTTGAGAATTAATCAGGTCAGTTTTATGTACAATCTTTAATTAAAACGTGTCCAAAAATTTAGTTAAGCTTCACAACTCAACAAGATGTTTAATTTTATTTATGTCTTCGTTTCGTATTCATCTCCGGTGAAGGTTTAGATCATATAGTTCCATGTAAGCAATCAAGTATTGATAATTAAACGACATCTCCGGTGAATGATGTCGGCTATACGGGGCAAAAAGAGTCCTTATTACTTTTTGTAAGGAATAGGTTGTGAAATAATAATGATATAGCCTGTTGAATAATCTTGGCTTATGATGATGATGATGACCTGTCTCCATGTGATATTACACTTAATTCGGATAATAAGTATGTGCACCTAATTAATTGAAGATGGAATTGTGTGGTCCTTTTCTCAATCAGTAATACAAAAACAAGTTTTTCTTTTCTTTTTGTCGTTTGAAACATAGTACCTTTTGTGGGGTATTCATTTTTCTTTTACCAACATATACATTTGTTCTGTTGAAATGATGAATATTCTACAAACCTACTATACTTTCGAATTAATTCACTGGACCAAAACCTAGAGTACATACACATGTAAAATTGAAACTCTGAAAAAAAAAAAAAAATTTGAAGTTGACAAAAAATATATTTGAATCTCTGAACACTAGGTTCTAGATATGTGTTCGACATTCAAAAATTTCGACGGAACCTTTAGTATTTTTATTTTTTTTAGGTCAAAGAAACTTTAGTATCTCTAAGAGTGAAAATTACAAAGTAAAAATTTCTTGGTATGAAAAAATAAGCATATAAATAATGAAAGTAGTGCCGGAAAAAATAATAATGAAGTAGTGTGTAAGCACACGGACGCAATCACAATAGCCATGACTTTGGTTGGCAAACATCACTTTCCTCTAAAATTACGCAGCTCTTTCCAAATTGAGATTTGTGACTATCTCTTGATAGATAAAGAGAGAGATGGATTTGAAAAGAGAGAACCATAAACCATAGTAAGATAATTAAAAAAAAAAAAAATGTCAAGGGCGAGAGAAATAGGAGAAGGAAGCTCATCGTCTCCGAGGGAACAACGAAACCTCAGAGAAAAAGAGCGACGAATGCGCATGAAACATCTCTTCCATATACTCTCTTCTCATGTTTCTCCCACTCGTCGGGTTCGTTTTCTCTCCCTTTCTCTCTTTAGTACACTGTACATGTATTTGATGTGTGTATATATAAAAACAAACATATACTTTTTCAACCAACAAAAAAACTATATATAACTATAAATGTAGGGTTAACAACAAATGATGAAGACAATTATATTAATTATAACCACATTATATTCATGCCAAAATAAAACAATGGAAGTAATTACTAATGAGCTAGCTTGTGGTTTCACCAACAGTTACCTGTGCCTCAACTTATAGATCAAGCGACGTCATACATGATCCACTTGAAAGAGAAGGTCGAGCATTTGAAGGAGAAGAAAACGACATTGTTAGGAGGAGCAGTAGTCGAGAATCGCTCTCAAGGGTTGTCTCGTCTGCCAAAACTCAGTATTTATTCACGGGATTCGACCATTCAAATGAATCTGGTTATGGATCTAAACATGAAAAGAGTAAAGTTACACGAGCTTGTGAGTGTTTTTGAAGAACAAGGAGCCCAAGTTATGAGTGCTAATCTTCATAACTTGAATGATAGGACCACTTTTACAATCATAGCCCAGGTAATGTATGAACACAATCCACACGTATGTTAATTGTATATACACACGCACATGATCATGACGTCTTCTTCTTTTTTTTTTTTTTTTTTCCATATAAATGCTGCATGCATGTGTCACGGCTTCTTGATCAATATGGTTTTGAATTAATTTTTGACTTAATTATATCTTTGTCTAAATGACTATTTTGCAGGCTATCATATGTCGGATCGGCATTGATCCATCAGAGATAGAAAGGAAATTGAGAGATATCATCTTTTGAAGCATGGTTAAAACCAAAAAAAAAAAAAAAAAAATCTTTTGAAGCATGGAATCTCAGATCATTAGTCTACACTAGTGTTTTATTTTTATTTTTATTTATTTTCTATAACCACAGTCTACGCTGGTGTTTATTTATGCATTTTTTAGGGTATTTTTTGCAAAATGTGTTAGTTCTTTGAAACATAATATCAGTATCCTAAATGTTGCTTTGAGTTCGATTATGTAAGCGTACGTAAATGATATATATATAAAGACTTGATTGAAGTTTTTTTTATTTTTTTCCCTTAAAACGAATGCATATTTTGATTTGAGTAAAAACAAATTTTTAAAACCGCTATACAACGACTATTATTCTGGTTTAAAAGCTGATGCAAATTCCACCATATAGGTAATCCACAAAAATTATTTAGAGCTACATGCAATAAATTATTGAGATATATCAACAAATTAATTCAAACAACTATCACTTGAGAAATATCATTTGAGACTCGTTACAGTCTCATTGACAATGCGATAAACACGAAAAAATAAATTTTTGAGTAATTATTTATATCGGCATTGCCATGCAATTGGGGCACCGATGATGTCATGACGAGACAAGTTTTGGAAAATCAGATTCTAACTCATTATTATATGATTGAACACATATGATGATTTATTGAACCGGACTGCGTTGTGGTTAGGGTGGACCGTGGTGACATGACATGAATATATATTATGTGTGTCGAGATATTATTTTTGCCTTTGCGAGGTAATATTTTTGCACCAAACGGAAAATTAAGGCCAATGACATAAACACTGCAAAATGATGTTTTTGAAGTTTTATCTAAGGGATGATAACTAAGAATAATTATAATTTCAATTTGTACGTTGTTTTGGAATTTGGATGTTTGATTTTTAATTTAATTTTTCAAATGTTTATACAAAAATTTTAAATTTATTTAATTTTTATGACTATTTGTATTTTGTTGTGTATACTTTATCATTTGTTGAATTGTTTTAATTTAGATATGAAACTGTTTTGAATAGAAAAAGAGTAAAAAATATATAATATAATTTATGTAGCCTTTTAAACTTCGCACCAAGACAATTGGGCGTAAATGTTAAACAAACACACTATCGGGGTGAAATGTGAAAATAAAACAAAAATTAGGGTTTATCCCTCAACTTTCAACTTTGGCAAAAATTGGAACCCTTAATTGGATTTAGGAATTTTGAAACCCTTTCGAAGAGAAAAGAGGCAAAAAAATCTCAATTATAAAGCTTTCTTCACTCGAAACACAGTTTGTGAGAGCAAATCTGTAAATCTTGAGATGGATCTGATTCAATCCTACGACGAAGATGAAGCCGTTGCTTCTTCACCGGAATCTTCACCACCTCGTATGCTAAAGGCAAAATCATCGGCGCCGGAGGTAGACGATACAGCACTCGCTCTGACCGTGGCGAACGTGAATCAATCGAAATCGAAGCCGATTAATCCGACTCAACACGCCGTCGTGTTTAACCCTACTTATGAACAGCTCTGGGCTCCGATTTACGGCCCCGCGCATCCATACGCCAAAGACGGGATCGCACAGGGGATGCGGAATCACAAGCTAGGGTTTGTGGAGGATGCTTCGATTGGCTCCTTTGTGTTCGATGAGCAGTACAACACGTTTCATAAGTACGGTTACGCGGCGGATCCGTCTGGGATGAATTACGTCGGCGATGTTGAGGCTTTGAAGCAGAACGACGGTGTTTCGGTTTACAATATCCCACAGAGTGAGCAGAAGCGGAGGAAGATTGAGAAGAATAAAGAGGAGAGGGAAGGTGAAGAGAAAAAGGAAGAGATTGAGCCGGAAGCTGAGAATCCGGCGACTGAAGCTTGGCTTTTGAAGAATAGGAAAAGTCCATGGTCGAGGAAGAAGGAGGTGGTTCAGGGAGAGTTGACGGAGGAGCAGAAGAAGTATGCAGAGGATCACGCTAAGAAGAAGGAAGAGAAGGGACAACAAGGTGAAGCTAAAGGAGAGCATTATGCGGACAAGAGCACTTTCCATGGCAAAGAGGAGAAAGATTATCAAGGAAGGTCTTGGATTGAGGCTCCGAAAGATGCAAAAGCGAACAACGATCATTGTTACATTCCAAAACGTTTGGTTCATACATGGAGTGGTCATACTAAAGGTGTTTCTGCTATTAGGTTTTTCCCAAAGCAAGGACATTTGCTTCTCTCTGCAGGTATGGATTGTAAGGTTAAGATATGGGATGTGTATAACTCTGGTAAATGTATGAGGACTTACATGGGTCACGCCAAAGCTGTTAGGGATATTTGCTTCTCTAACGATGGGACTAAGTTCTTAACTGCTGGGTATGATAAGAACATTAAGTATTGGGATACGGAAACTGGCCAAGTTATATCGACTTTCTCAACTGGGAAGATCCCGTATGTGGTTAAGCTGAATCCGGATGATGACAAGCAGAACATTTTGTTGGCTGGTATGAGTGATAAGAAGATAGTGCAGTGGGATATTAATACAGGGGAGATTACGCAAGAGTATGATCAGCACTTGGGTGCAGTTAATACAATCACATTTGTGGACAATAACAGAAGATTTGTCACATCAAGTGATGATAAGTCTCTACGTGTGTGGGAATTCGGTATTCCGGTGGTTATCAAGTATATCAGTGAACCTCATATGCACTCTATGCCTTCGATTTCTGTTCACCCGAATGGAAACTGGCTCGCTGCACAGAGTTTGGATAACCAGATTCTGATATACAGTACCCGAGAAAGGTTTCAGCTGAATAAAAAGAAGAGGTTTGCAGGGCACATTGTGGCCGGTTATGCATGCCAAGTTAATTTCTCGCCAGATGGACGGTTTGTAATGTCAGGAGATGGTGAGGGTAAGTGCTGGTTTTGGGATTGGAAGAGCTGCAAAGTGTTTAGGACTCTTAGATGTCACAATGGAGTATGCATTGGAGCCGAGTGGCATCCTCTAGAACAGAGTAAAGTCGCAACATGTGGTTGGGACGGCTTGATTAAGTACTGGTAAGTAACCTTCTTCCAAGCTATTTCCTTTATTTATTTGTCTTGTCGTGATGCCTGCCTTCTTTTGCTTTGCTTAAAAGATGCATAATGGTTGTTGGTATAAGTGATTGTAGCGAAGCTAGGGTTGTCGTTTGAGTCGCTTGGCATGCAACTAGGATGTCTCTTAAATCGTTTGGATTCAGATATCTTAGAGTTCTAGTCTCTAGGAATAGTTTGAACTTAGAGAATCAACTTCTGATGGATCCATTAGTACATATAAGTAAAAAAGGTCAAAAATTTCCAATGTATGTTGATCTGGGGGCATAATTTTGCGATTGTGCGGAGAAATAAACAAGTCTGTACTCTTATTCTTCTTTTTCGAATCTTTGATTGTTACCAGTCGTGTAACCAAGTTCTAACTGTGTGGCTAAAGGAGTCAGTCATACTGTTTGATACTGATTTTTTTTGTTGTGCATTTGCAGGGACTAAGACTAGACCAAGGCATCACGGAGAAAGGGAGAGAGAGTAGTAGAAGGCACAGAAATCACGGCCTAGCCTGGGCTATACAGAATGCTGCATCTTTGGGATTACAAAGCCCCTTTTGAGTTTCGCTTTCCTCTGTTTTAGATTCTTCAATGTTGTAACAATCTCAGTTTAATGGATTATGTAGAGGGGCCGACTAAAACAATTTTAAATGCTTGAGAGAAACTGTTGACTGAATCCTTTATAAAGATAGCTTGTAAGACTTGAAGATTCGCAAAAGCTGTATTATTTGCACCAGTTAAGCAGTTTGTCGGTTTTTATTCAGATTCGTTTATTATTGGCTTCTTGATTTGTTCTGATTGTGTCATGATTCGAAGTTCTTACAGGACTATTGGTGAACAAAAAATTTGACATGGATCTCAAGGATTCTTTGTTCTATACAGCTTTAATCTGTGTGGATACTCTCCCGGAATAGATCAATGAGCTTGTTCCAGATTTTGATTCTCAAAGCTGAAGCTTCATTGGGTTCAAACCACTTCTTGTGAATCTGGAGACGGAGACGGAGACAAGACAACAAACTTGTGTTAGTAACAAATTGTTTAGAAGAGATCAAGAGGAGGAGATATAAGAAAACACACACACCATTCCCAAATCCTGCAATTCCAGCCTTGGAGGAGCCTCTTCGATGAACCGTTTTATGAAAAAGAGCACAAACAGACCACAGTCGAAATCATTCTTCTGTTGTGGAACCTGAGAAGGTGATGAAAAAATTTAGATGAATGCTGAAATTTGCAAACTTAACAAGTGATAAAAGAATACTAACCTGCACTTCAGCTTCGTTGATCCTATCGGGAAGGTCTCTCCATACTTTTTCTGAAATTGGTAAATCCAACGAGAGCGCATCATCTTGATTCAGATAATTCCACTCCTCTCTCAGAAACCTGCAATAGTAAATTATAATTAAAACACACAAATGAAAAGAATTGAATCCAGTCAAGATGATCTTAACACTGAGAAACTGTATGCAATCAGCATTTAAATCAATCTCACCTTTTGACATTACTGAAAATCAATCTTGTTGGGTGCAATCCCAATGAATCTAAGTGAATTATAGTCAATCCCGATTCGTCCTCCTTGTCGGGAATGCAAATTATTACTAAGCTCCAATGGAGACTGAAATAAATGTGCAAGAGAGAAAGAAAAAAATCCATTAAACAACCTATCAACTGGTGCTGACAGTAACATTTCTCCATAAGAACGAACAGGCTGAGATGTGGTAACTCTAATCTAAAATAGCACTTTTTGCTGCTTAGATGACAATAAATTACTCTTCATGTCACAAAGATGCAATCATAGGATTCAATAGACAACAGTCAGTAAATCACTTACTCTCCATGTATTGGTATAAATATATATGATTTACAGAATAGATCACAACCCTTCCACCACCTCCTGAACTTCACAAAAAATGCATCCTTGTCATTACCCTATTTATATTGAAAGGGGAAAAAAAGAGACCGATCAACACATGAGTAGCCCAGAAGAAAACATTGTGAATAACAAGATTTAAAGAAGAGGTAATAGTGTTATCATTTTCTCTCAACTCTTGTTACAGTTGCACGTGAGATATCTAGATTCAACCTTATATAACAATACAATTAACTTAAAGCATCTTGAAGACTTGTAATTCTTTTAAATGCAAATCAAACATAATGACTCACGAATTCATTTTCTCATCACAGAAATCAGAAGAAAAAAAAAACATCACCTTGTATGAAACAGCTTCTATGAGCTTCTTGTAGAAAAATGTATTGAAGAAATGACAGTTAGCAGCTGTCTGATTTTCTGAAAACACATGGTGCTGCAAGAACCTAGCCAAACAGAAGGGGGAATAATCACATAATAATAGCCGTAACACGAGATAGATAATGTTAATATGCAAGTCTGTCATTCAAAGATCACCTGATGTAGAAATTTAAAACTGGTGAATTAAGATATTCTCCAGGTGAAAGGCATTTAAGATCTTCAAGACACACTTGAACAAGGTCTGGGTCATCCCTTGATCACCAGACAAAGTGAGAAAAACAAAAAAAAAGAACAAAAACAGTCATTTATCTTATTCATTATAGTAAGTAAACCTACACCAACGACATGATAGTTTTACCAACCTAGATGGGTAGCAAATATCTTCCGGCAACCTGCAGATTCACATAAATTATATTATTTTCAACAACAGTCACCATCACTTGATGAAGGTATATAGAAATAAACTCTTTTTTTACCCTTCAGGAAGTTTGAATTCTTCCTCTACTAGCACTGGAGACTGAGGCTCGTCTTCATCCAAGTCAATCACTTTATTATCTGATTCCTATAACAAAAGTGTCAGAAAAGTGATAAGTTCCTTGTATGTAAATGATGTACAAGATCACAATTGTGTGACTTAAGATGACAAGAATAAGCTATAATACCTTCCTGCAGCTTGATCTCAGTGATCGTGATGCTTTCATACTGCTTTCTCTGTTAGAGAGAAAGAGGTAAACGGTATGACATAAATGGCAGTAACCAAGTGATCTTGAACTTATAAAGACATGCAAAACAATGTATGGAGAAATATCAGAGAAACAAGATATGGACCCAGGAGTTTCTTTGACGACCCTAGGAGTTTCTTTGACGACCCTAGGAGTTTCATAGACGTCGTCATCATCATCATCATCGTCAACTAATAAATAAGGAGAAGATTCCTTGGGCTTTCTTTTACCATAAGTTTCAGTGGGTATTCGACTCCCTTTAGGATCCTTAAATCCAGAATAAAAGTTCCTTTCACTGGTCTGACACTTGCGTAATCTTGGCATCGGCCGCCACTCATTGCTTTTCTTTGTTATTGAGTCTCTATCGGTTCTGCTTTTCCAGATTTTACGTCCCGAGTCTTGTAGTTTGTCATTAAATAGATTCACTGATTGATCATCCACCTGCCAAACAAGGATTTATCAAGTCGCATTCTTGAAGCAGCCACCTGAAAGGGTTTAAAACCAACAGGGAACATAGAAAGCACCATACTTTGGGATTGTCAATAAAATGAGCAGCAAATGTAGACCGGGACACATCTTTGGATCCTGTATTCGCTTTCCTAAACACATCTGAAGAACTTTAAAATGTTAGAGACAAGTTCAACCCTCTTCACCAGTATTAGAGATGGAACAATGATACCTGAGGTTTTCGGATGCTCAAGAATCTTACATCCATCCGTATCCGCATCCTGCTAAAATTAGAGAAAGCCACATGACCTTGTATCAGCTACATTTTGATTGTTCAAAAGATATCAAATACAATCAGTAACAAAAAAAAAAAGAAAAATGTGAAAACAATTCAGCTTAAGCAAGAATCTTGAACCAATCAAAACACTCAACCACTGATCATTGTAACACATAACTACATTTATCTTTCACACATCAAACTCTGATTCTACTGCACAATTAGCTTAAAAGCTTTCAACACCAAAAAAAAAACAATGGAGTTGGAAGTTAAAAGACAAAACCATTTTGGTGGGTTTGAGCATCCTTCGCTGCTTCTCGAACTCGAGTTCTCCAATTCTGTTGCGGATTCTGTCTCCTTTATCTGGCAACCTGTCACTACAAGTAAGAAGAAGCGATCTCTGACGCTTCAGATGCACGTCGAGTTCGTTATCCCTGAGCGATCGGACGGGGACCGCCGGATCTTCCCCGGAAGAAGTAAGCACACGCGGTGGAGTTTTGTGGCTACCGATGATCTCCAACTCGGGCACTTCCTCTTCTCCCAAAGCATCGTTCCAATCTATGGTGAACTTCTTCGTCTCCACAGAATTTAACTCTATCACTTTTTGCCTCTTCATCACCTCATAAAAAAAAAAACTAAATGGATAAACAATTCAGCTTTGCTTTTAGGTTTCAGTTGGAAATTTCTCGGTTACATTAGTCTTTTTGCATTCTTATAAAAAATTTGTGTAGTTTTTAAAGCTAAAATTGCAATATAGAAAGTTTATCATTTATGGATTTCCAACTCAAAACTAATTTAAAATTTATATTTAAATATTGCAAAAAAAAAAATGATAATAAACATAATTTTATAAATGAAACAGCACAACACACACAAAAACAAATTCTTAATTTGAAACTAAGGCAGAGACAAAGATAGATAAACAGTGATTAGATTTCAAAAAAGAGTTGGGGTTAACAATTTACATTGATAGAATGTTCAAGCAGAAAAACAAAATTATTTCTCTACCTAAAAAAGGCATTCTACTTCTTTCGTATAAAGATTTTAAATACATCTTCTGCAACAAAATTTCTAGACGGTTCATGAAAATTTCAAACTTACTATTTTAACGCACTAATTAATAATATTCTAAAATTATATGATTTTAGTAACCGTTTAATTAAATACAATAATATTTAACGCGCCAATTAATACTATAAATTTTTTAATATGACATATCACATGTTTAAATACTTCGCGTTGACGTAAAAAAAAGTCTCTTCTCTTATGAAGGGCGATTTCTAATAAAATAGAAATTTATTTCTCTCTTCATCTATTTTATCTTTTTCGGAATGAGATCTTCACTTTGGAGAAAGGAATTATGTTTTGTAATTTATAGTTTCGGATTTGTGCTTAGAATAAACCCTTGTCAGTTGTGAATCAATTGACTGAATATTCACAAATGCATGATTCTCCTTTTTTTCTCCGGTGGTTTAAACACAAATTCCGGCAATTCACTTCAGTTTTTAAAAACTTTATCTAAGAATATTAACACTTTTGATTTAGAGTAATATCTTCAATCCTTCTTTTAGAAGGCGATGTTCGTCTTTTTAAGTGAATAGACGGTAGATCAGACTTTCTATTCAAATGATGAATACAATTTTCCATTAGAAGAGATAATAAAATGTGAAAGAGCACTAGAAGATTTGTCGTAGAAGCATCATCAAGTGAAAAGACAGAAAGAAAATTAACTGGATTTTATGTTTTTCCATATCATCGGCCTATAGCGATGATTAGAATTAATCTGAAAATTCGAACGATCAGCAGCGAAGCGGCGGAAGAACTTCCACTCAACCCTACAAATGTCGCGTGTTATAAATGAGTCAGTATTTTATGTATGGGTTTATGGTGGGTTTCGCTTGTGCTTAAATATAATTGGTTGCAAATGCTATTTCAATTATATTACCATGTCTTTTATCGGCTTTAATGAAATTTGGCAGTCAAGAAAAAAACCTATTGGGTAAGTTAAATAAATTAATAATCATTGAAATCACTAAAATAGCTTATGTTAATTTACTCCGATAAAGAAAGGAAAAAATATGTAATTACAGTATGAACAGAACTTCTCCTTCAAAAACCAGAAGCTTGTTACAATCCCATTAGCTATTTGGATTACAGTATTAAAAATAACCTGAGCTAATATTCACTATACCCTTTATGTGAGCAAAATAAAATAAAAGAATTTTCACCCTTTGACTTATACCAAAATAACTCTTTAAAATACTCAAGAGTTACTGTGTATCAAAATCACCAGGCGTGGACGAACCATCCTCTTTGAAGATTCGGTTCACCTGAACCGGACGAACCGGTTTTCCTCTCCTGGAACTCGTGGATCATTCTGATAAGCGCACTAGCCTTTTTGCTTCCTCCATATTCGCCGTTACTTAACACCGTGTAAAGCGACCCCATGACCAACGAGTTCTTCACCAGAACACCAACGACGTCACGTCCGCCGTTAAGACATAGGTTTAAAATCAAAGCAACACAATGCTGCTTCACCGCCGGCGAAACTTCCGACGAAGACAAGATCTTCACCGCGAGTTTCAAACCGCCTCGACGAATCACCCCAATCGTTCCGTCGGGATACTCCGCCAATTTCGCCAGCGTCGCCAAACAATCCGCCGTGAGTTCGCCGCCGATTTCTTCCGATCTCACCAGATCGAGAAGAATCGGAACAGCTCCGGCGGCGAGAACACGCCAATGATTATCGGATTGCATCAACAACCCCAAAACCGCAAGTAACGCGTTACGTTTCGCGGAATCGCCGTAATCTTCTCCTTTAACAACCCTCATCAATCCAGAAATCGCATCTGGATCTTCTCCGATCAATCTGCTGTAATCTTCAACGGAAGAGAGATAGAACAGAGCAGAAGCAGCGTATAGTCTTGTCTCTGTTTTAGCTCCTTCGTTAAGAATCTTTACAATGATCCGTAACCCTTCTCCGGCAATCTTCGATTTTCCGGCGACGTGTTTGGAGAGATTCAAAAGCCCAGCCATTGCGTTCTCTTGAATCCTTGATTCTTCTGAGCTCAGAAGCCTTATAAGCTGACTCACAGCACCAGCTTCAATCAGACAAGACCTATTGAAACTACCTGTCTTAGTCAGAACACGAATCTCCCTCACGGCTCTGTAAATCATCTCTTCGTCGCCATTGATTAACTCTGAAGTGATAAACCTCGCGATGAGTTTCCCAGCTCCTTTTGCAGCCAAACTCTCCGGGACCACGTGATCTTGACTCTTCCTTCTCCGACTAGTCCCCGCCAAAACGATGCCGTTTGTTTTGCAGTAGTTGTGAATCACTTGTCTCACGGAAACGTTATCAACCAAATCAGTACTCGCCAGAATCTTTCCGGTTTTCGGGCACGTGATATTTCCGGATCTGACCCATTTGGTGATGGAGCTCCGATCATACGTGTGCCCTGTTTTTATAACCACAGGATCTATCATCATCTCTAGAGATATTGGACAAAGAAGATCCTCAATTTTTAATCCGTGAATCAGGTCTTGATCTTTCATGTTATCTTCGTCATGGTGATAATGATGATCATCTCTCTCTAACCGTCGAAGTATATTGCATCTGCAATAACATATGAACCCCATTAAGCTACTGAGAAGCTCCACTCGATCGTCATTACTCTTCTTCTTCTTCTTCTCTAACCGCTCCGCCGCTATCTCTTCTCCGAGAAAGTTTATCTCTTTAACGCAGTCTCCCCATTTTCGGATCCCTACGTGATCCAAGATCCGGTTTATTTCATTCGGGTCCGGGTTGACTCTGTTTTCGAACAGAGAAAGTACCAGATTAACGGATATGATGACCCCTTTATCACCCGAGTCGGATCGGACTCCGGACTTACGGGCTTGCCGCACAACTAAGTCAACCACCTCGTTGACTTCGCTCGGTAAGTCAATGGAGGTGACAGGAAATGCACTGAGGCTGGAGGAAATTGATCGAGTCAGGACCCGGAGATGATCCGAAACTTGATCCGAGTTCATCATCATGTATAGTCTAGCTCCATCTTTTGTGCAGTCTTCTATAAGGAACTTGAGCTTTTGGAATATGACGTGGATCTCCTTGAGGCTCAAGACAGCAGAGTCGTCGGGGAAGCAGAGCCTCGGATTCCCAACACGGATCCGGATCTCTTCGAAGACGAGAACTAGGTTTTGGACCCGCCTGAGAGTTTCTCGGAAGCTTCGTTTATTGGTGGAGAAATGTTTCGGCTTGAATGTGAGAATGTCGCCGGCAAGTTGAATGAGTGAGTCGAGCAAAGTGACTATGGAGATTGATTCGCATGGTTGTACAGCCGGAAAGGTCAGGATCCGGCGACCCGGCCAGGTTTTCGTATGGATCATACTGATAATTTTTAGGACAAAGTTTGTTCTTGGATGTTTGTGTTTTCTTCGAGTAAAGACGTCGAAATGGAAACATGGGAATATATAAACAGTTGACAAGGGTTTCGGATACAGGGACGCGTGGCGATACGCCATTGGTTAAATTAACTTGGAAACCCTGACCACTACTGTGTGCCACGTGAGATCCGTCGAAATCAAGGAACAGGTTGCTTCGTAGATCGGTTCATAGGAGTTGAGAGAGTGACACGTGGAAATGGAGTGTGTGAGAGTCCACGTGGTCATGAAGTTACGTGCATGGAGCTGCCGACATTTGGTACGACCCATGTGGAAGGACTTAATTATGATATTTCATCGTTCTATTTTTCGTTTATTTGATTATTTTCATGAGTACTTTTAATATTTTTAGTCAAAATGACTAAATTCATGACTTTTTATTTTTTTTTTTTTTTGCACTAAATTCATGACTTAGTCTTAGATAGTTGAGATGTTTACGGAAACCGATACTACGTTATCTGATAAACTGTTAAGGATTTTTTTTTTTGAGAGAAATACTGAAGAGGTTTACAAGTATATATATGATTTTTGTGATTTGTGATAATAATATTTTTGATATATATAGTTGTATCCAGTTAGCTTTATCGTTTTGTTAACTTTTCATGGCCCGTGGGTTAATTTAGCCATATGGACATTGGGCAAAATATTTAAAATGAGCATATAGAGATTGGAATCGTTGATTTTCATCACTTCCGTTGACTATGGAGATTTGAACGATTCACAATGCAGAGTTTTTTTTCTCATTTTTTAACAAAGATCTTGAATGTACAATTTTTGGTTGAACAGAAAGTTATAATGTCGAATTGTTGACCCAAAAGAAAAGGAAGTTAAATGTCGAATTCTTGCCGATCAGTGGAAAGTTTCTTCACCATTGTTTTTAAAAATAATATTGATGAATAAATTATATTTTATTTTGGAATATTTTAGGTTTGTTACATAAGATGCTTTAAAGAAGGATATTTCCAGGTACTATTTAATTTATGATCACTCAGGATTGTCAATTTTGTTTGTTATTTTTTAAAGATTGTCAATTGTTTGAAGGAGCTGTTTTAATATTCGGGAACAATGGCCGGTTGCGTTATTAGTGTGGACCATTGAAAAAATGTTTTATTTTATTTTTTTGCCAACAAACATGCAAGAATTAGTTCAGAGGCTAACCGTGGAGTCAACCGTTGCTAATTTATGAACGCCATTTACCCGCTTTGAGTTTTTTTTTTTTTTTTTTTGGCTGGTTTTTAATTATTTATGAAACTAATAAGTAACAACTAACAAGTGAGAATATTTGTTTTTTGTTTATCTATCATCCTATTGGTTGAACATTTACTTGGTTTATTCATCATGTCTACCAAGAATGTAGTCTTTTGTGATTCTTCTTCTGACCATCATAAGTGTTGTAGTCTCTACAAATGCTCAATCACCACAATTTTATTTATCTTGTTCAAGTAAACCTAAATCCTGGCATGCCATGATTTCCAAAATATTATATGATACATTGTAATAATTTTTCAAACCAAATTCACTGCATGTTTTCCTCTTAATCCAACATATATGTCGAAAGAGCAATGTTCACAATTTGCTAATGCAATTCCTCCCGTCGCAAAATAATTCTTTTAAAACATTTTATGTTACTCGTTTATTTTTTAGGGGGTTCTTTCTTTCTTGTCGACGTTTACTTGTTTTGTTAAAATAACTTTAGTTCTACAACGTTGTATCCAAAAATTGCAATAAACAATATATCATATCAATCATTCTTTAGATATTATTATCTAGGTATAAAAGCTAATAAAGTTTTAAAATAGTCACGCCTGATAAAACATCACTTCCATTACTACGTTAATGTTATGGTTACTTGGTTTTTTATATTAAAAATATAATCATAATATATGTAGTTACGATTATGTAATTTAACATCAAGTCTTTAGATTAGAATGTGAGGCAGACAAGTGAATGCTCTGTTTCAGCGACTGAGTGGGACGATAGTCACGATACTCTCTTTCTACCTGATCCTTCTGTCGGCCCATAAGCCCACATAATCATTTTCCATGGCAAAGGGCCAAGGCGAACCAACTTTGTCGATTTTAAACGATTCCATCTAAAACACAATATTTCGTTACTCGGCCTTTATTCATGAACCAAGCACAAACCTTACAACAATAGCAAATAGTATAAATTTGATGTCTTCCACATGAGCAAAAAAAAACAACAACAACAACTTTAAAACTTAAAAATCAAGAGATCAAATTAGCTCTTTTAAACGGTAAAAGCTTCTTAATTAAATAACAGAGAAGTCGTACAAGTTTCGATTTTGTTATTCTTTCAAGGGTAAAAAGGAGTTAGGAGTTGGACAATGAGCTGTAAGTTAACAAGAACTAGGTTTAAAACCGTACTCTATTGTTTTTCTATTAACCAGATGATTCCGGCAAGATCCAACCCCGGAGATCAGTTTACGCCACGCCCCACCCCAGAAAAACCGTACACACTGCACTGCTTACAAATATGTTAATAAATTAAATTTTGGAATCTGAAAGAAATATCAGTTATTTATTTCCAAAAATAATAATTTAGATCTCGTAATCTTTATATACGTATATCAAATCATATACTCCATAAAAGTATGATTGTGTGTTCTGAAGTTAGTTAGGGTGACATGATCAAAATGAGATGATACGTGATGTTGCGCGCCGAATTTAAATAATACTAACAACAATGATAATGAGAATAAAATAAAGAAGAAAACAAAAATAATAAGACATTTATGTCAATTATAAATGGACTGCTGAGAGTGCGGATTTGATTGGTCGGTTAAGGTTTGATATGAACCATCTGTTAATTGCCAGCTTGTGTGTTGCTGTATTGAATTCCATATCAACTTGTTCAAAAAAATTACTGTTAAATACAGAAGTGTCATTTTAATATATATGTCAAAATATTCAAATAATTAATAGTTTTCAAATGTCACATAATGTTTAGAATACTCCGTCAAATACTTCCAAAATACATTCGGTGTGTTAAAATGTTCTGTTGCAATTCTCCCTCTTAAAATACTAACAAATATCAGACGTCAAAAAAAATAATACTATGTATGTATAACAGTATAAGCCAAAATGAAAAAAAAATGGAAAGGAGAAGTCAAAGCATGGTACAACATATAAGTTAATGTCAGTACCGGAGCCGGATATCCGCCCAGATATATTTTCACTATCCGGATCCGGATCCGTAAAATTACTATCCGGATCTGGATCCGTCTCCTCCGGATATCCGGTTTTTCAGAGCGGATCGGATCGGATTCCGGATTCCGGATAGTAAGTCACAGGGCTAGTTAATGTGCGTGTGTATTAATGTGAATATATATACATATATAATAGTAAGGTTTAATCAAATAAACGTAATTGCTGCCAAAAAAATCTTAAGAACTTAATTATTCAACCACAAACTTGATAGTATCATATCAAAGAGATGTGCATATCTAATTCAATGAAAGGGGAAACAAAATTGTTCACATGCATATGTCTCAAACTGTCTTAAACCTGCTAGAAAATGTATGTTAGTCTGACATGTGCCGCTGTGCTTACATTAATTCAATAATTTACTTTTGTCATTATGATCCTGTAATAAGAGTTCTGAATATATATGCAAGTGATAATAATGCCACACCAAAAAAAAAAAAAAAAAAAAAAAAAGATTCATAGATTATATTATTTTTTGTAAATAGAATAATTCACCAATTCCACATTTGATTTACCCAGCAGAAATGTGGCCCAGCATGAAATGAACGACATTAATTTTTCTGACATTTGTGGAGAAGTCTATGCTGCTAGTGGTTTGATTCTGAAGGCGAAAGGTGAATATGATAATCGAAAAATTAGAAACACAAACATCCGGACTAAATTGATTTGGGGACTCTTGAACGGAGCCAACGTCATCATCACATGTTTTTTTGGTTTTTTGTTTTTTAATGTTTTCTTAACTCTTTTTTTTAATAGTTTAAGAAGACATATTTATTTACGAACATTCTTCAGTAACAAAGAAGACAAAAAATCCATGATGGTGGATTCAGCTCTTAGATATGAATCAGAGCAAGGGTAAGAGCCAGCTTGTCTACAACTCATTTGTGCATATACCCAATTTTATCCCTCACACGGTCCCATACTACCACTATATATATAACACATACACACATATATATGATATATTATACACAAACCAATTAAATCCAAAGTATCACACAGACATACACCAACAAAATGGCGTCTTTGAAGATTCTGTGGGAAACAACAGCACTTGTGTTTTGTCTCTGTTCATCGTCTTTGGTTTCTTCACACAGCAGGAAATATACGACACCAAACGTGACTCGCCTCACAGATCAGTTCACTAAAGTTGCCATTGAAAATGGCTTCTCCAAACGTTTCGGAGCTCCCAATATTCTCGTCAATGGCTCCCTCGCAAAGCTTACTCTCGACAAATCCTCTGGTAATAAAACTCTACTCATCTCTGTTCTGTTTTTGTTTCCTCTGTTTTCTCCTGATAATATATATTTTCTATAAACTCCTAACTAAAGAAGATATACATGATGAATACATTGTTGATTGTTTTAGTCACGTAAGTTACTTTCTCATATACTTTTTTTTTTTTTAATACATATTTGTTAGGGAGAATAAAAAGATCATAAATGGTTGGATTCGCATTCTCAAAAAATTTAACATTTTATGATTTTTGTTGTTCATAATCCTCTATTGTTGTTTAAGGAAATCAAATTTACATTTTCTTTTTGATGATCAAACCAAAATTCTTTATGAAACGTTACTCACCAAACCTATACATATGTACGTGAATGTTTATGTATAGTGTTGACGTACATGCAGGAGCTGGGTTGGTATCAAAGAACACGTATCACTATGGTTTCTTCAGTGCAAGACTCAAGCTTCCCGCTGGGTTTGCCTCTGGTGTTGTGGTTGCTTTCTATGTAAGTATAATTTGATTTTAGCGTCTCCTCAGATTAATCTCTAGACATATTTATAGCTTAGTAATTAATACACATACGGATATATAGTAGTTATAAAAGACAAGTGTTGAAGTATCAAATGTAGTGTTTTTGAAGAGATACTAATGTATTTATTTTCGATATTCAGTTATCAAACTCGGAGAGTTATCCCAAAAATCACGACGAGATAGACATAGAATTGTTAGGTAGAAGCAGGAGAGATGATTGGGTGATCCAAACGAATGTGTATGCGAATGGAAGTACGAGAACAGGAAGAGAAGAGAAGTTCTATTTTTGGTTTGATCCAACGCAAGCCTTTCATGACTATACCCTCATCTGGAACTCCCACCATACTGTGTATGTCACACTCTTGACTATGATCATCATCTTCTTCTTATTTCCTAAGAAGAAGTTTTTCTTGATATCTTTCACAGCAAGAATATACAATAAGTTTTAACAAAAAAAGAAAAAAAATATATATACAATACAGGTATTATTGATGAAAGTAAAGGAAAAGTTGTTGACTGAAAAAAAAAAAGAAAAGGAAAAGTTATGTGCCAAGAAAAGTCAAAGAAAATCAATATATATAGGTTCATGAATCCTAGTCTTTCATGGGTATCTTGAGTGTCATTTTCTGTATATTTTTTTAAAAAATTATAACAGTAGCACAAATTAAAATGAGTATTTTTCAAGATAATATTATTAGAATAATCCAATATATTTAGGGTTTGGTTTTTATATATTTAATAATATTTTAGTTAAATAGAAATAGATTTAATATCTCATTATTCATTGTGTCATTTAACTAACTAAACCGGTTAATGGATATACAGATTTTTGGTAGACAACATACCGGTCAGGCAATTTCCGAACCGGGGAGCCTTCACAAGCGCGTACCCATCTAAACCGATGTCTCTATACGTCACCGTTTGGGACGGTTCAGATTGGGCCACTAAAGGGGGCAAGTACCCTGTCAACTACAAGTACGGTCCCTTCGTAGCCTCCGTTGCTGACGTGAAGTTAAGCGGCTGCTCTGTTAACAATGGCTCTTCTACCGCGTCCAGGCCATGTACCAAGTCGGGCGGGTCGATTTCAAGTCTGGACCCGGTCGATGGTCAGGATTTCGCCACCTTGTCGAAGAATCAGATCACAGCCATGGATTGGGCTCGGAGAAAGCTAATGTTCTATTCTTACTGTAGTGATAAATCAAGATACAAAGTCATGCCTGCTGAGTGCTGATCAGTCCAGCTAATTATTATGTTATTTAATACAAACACTGTACTTTCTAAATGATATTTTACGGTATAATTTCACTTAGCGGTTGAAAGTAATATTTCATTTTTTCTTTTCTTTTTAGTTTGTTCTTTCAATAATTCTTACACGAATGTTACATTATATATAATAATAACAAAGCTGTGTCAGCAGATTTAAACTCGTTATTTAAGCAGTATCATGATAAAAGAGTTGTGAATATCAGATATTCAGATCTAAGAGAAGCTGATAAATTAAAGTTTCCGTTTGTGATTTAAAAAGAAAGAAAATGAGCATTTGTCCAAGTTTGGATATTATTGGGTTGTCTTGTCCCATGCATTAATATTTTTTTTTTACTTTAACCGTTATTTATTTGTATCCATCCCTAACAAAATGCTTATATTGCTTATGTACAGCTAATTCGAACTAGGTGACCCATCACATCTCGAACAATAATCCCAAAAAAAAGAAGAGAAAAAGAATGTTGAAAGGAGAGTTGTTACTAATATAATCTCTACTTAAACAGCCATAAGGTTTTACTCTTGACTCATTTTGTTATTTTAAGCTTTCTTGACAGAAATGTGAAGTCTGAGAAATAATGTGAAACCTTTCTGACTTGGTTTTAGCTTTTTGACTTATTTCATAAATGATAACTAAGATATAAATTTAGTGTTAATATACTAGATTTCTCCTTTTGCATTTAATAACATTTATAGTGGTATTGTTTACTAGTTGACTAGTAAGTAGTTCATTTCCTTGATTACAGAATTAAATAACTTAAACTACTAGTCTCACGTTCTTCCTATTTCCCCTTCAAATTCAATTCAAGCTTTAATTTTAATAGTTTTTGTCATGGTTCGTTTCATAAGTGGATTCTTCTTCACAAAATCGTAACGTAAACTTACAAAACTCTCTTTTTCCTTAAAACGTTTCTGACATTTATTCTCTGCCAACTCTTTTTTTTTTTGTTTTTTTTTTTGGTTTCTAGCATCGTCATCTTCTTTTTTCACTTTCGGTTTCTGAGTTTTTCATTTTCCAAATATAGAAAAAAAATTCCTACCATTTTGATTTTCTCCTCTGCTTTGTTAGGTTCGTCGAAGATAAAGCTTCCACCTTTATGTTATTTTCTTGAATTTTTGGACTGTTTGGGTTTCAACGGAAGTAGAAGCATATAAAAATGGCAAGTCATGGCGGAGAAAATGTAGAGCCGCCGCAGAAACAGGACGATCTTCAGCCTCATCCGGTTAAGGATCAACTTTTCGGTATCACTTATTGCCTCGCAAGTCCTCCTCCTTGGCGTAAGTTCTTCTCACGTTTTTCACTAGTTGTGATCAAAATTTGTGAACCACTAAAGATTTAAAAAAAAAATATTTAACCCTTTTTTCTTTGGATCAGCTGAGACAATACTTCTGGGGTTTCAACACTACTTGGTTATGCTTGGAACGACTGTTCTTATTCCGACAATGTTAGTTTCAAAGATTGATGCAAGAAGCGTAAGTCTTTTGCAGAAAACTGTTACAACAATATAAGACTCTCAGGTCTGTAAAATTGTTGTCTTTTGTCTTTTGACTCTCAAATGCAGGAAGATAAGGTAAAGCTGATTCAGACATTGCTCTTTGTGTCTGGACTCAACACGTTATTACAAAGCTTCTTTGGGACTCGTCTTCCTGCTGTCATTGGACCTTCTTACTCCTATGTGCCCACCACAACTTCAATCATCTTGGCTGCTCGGTACAATGACATTCTTGATTCTCAAGAGGTTGGTGAAAGAATCTTTTTTAAAAAAAATCACATCTTTATCTTTGTTTTATGTTATTAACTAAACTCAGTGTGGTTTCTTTTGGGATGAGAAATTGCAGAAATTTGAGAAGATCATGTGTGGACTCCAAGGTGCTCTTATATCTGCCTCATTACTTCAGATCCTTATTGGTTTCAGTGGCCTATGGCGCAATGTAGCAAGGTTGTAATACACACATCAAACAGAGATTCCTCTGTTTACTAATGTTGGGGTCTAAATTGTAATTTTTTTTTGTTTCTCTTGTTTAGGTTTTTGAGTCCTTTATCTGCAGTTCCTCTTGTGGCATTTGCTGGCTTTGGACTCTATGAACAAGGCTTCCCTCTGGTGTGTGTATATATATATATATTTTGATCTCTAGTCCCTTTTACTTTAAGCTCCTGAGTTTTGTGTTTTCTGCCCATTACAGCTAGCAAAATGCATTGAGATTGGACTGCCTGAGATCATACTCCTTGTCATATTCTCTCAGGTTAATAATGATCTTCTCGTAACCCGAAGAAGCTCATTTTATTTACTGTTACCATAGCTGGTTTTTACTTTTCACCAATTTTGTTGTTGTGTGCAGTACATTCCTCATCTAATGCAAGTAGAAAGATATTCAATCTTCTTCCACCGGTTTGCTGTGATATTTTCAGTAGTGATTGTTTGGCTTTATGCATACATTCTCACCATTGGTGGGGCTTATAGTACCACAGAAATCAATACTCAGATCAGTTGCAGAACTGACCGCGCTGGCATCATTACCGCTGCTCCATGGTATATAGATAAAACTTATATAACATTTAGGTTATCCAGACATGTCTTAGATGTTAAGCTTGTGGATGCAGGATTAGAGTGCCTTATCCTTTTCAATGGGGAGCTCCAACTTTTAATGCAGGAGAGGTTTTCGCCATGATGGCTGCTTCTTTCGTTTCTCTTGTCGAGGTCTTACTCTATATCTCTCTCGTCATTTTTACTGCAGCATTTTTACTTCATGTGGTTGATTCTTCTTGTGATATCAATGGAACAGTCCACAGGGACATTCATTGCTGTATCGAGATATGCAAGTGCAACACCAATCCCACCTTCTGTGCTTAGCCGTGGAATCGGTTGGCAGGTAAAAGAAGAAGAAAACACCATTAAACTGAAAAAGACTCAAATCTTTCTCTATTGAATCTTCCAGACAAAGCTAATGTGGTTCTATGCTTTAAGGGATTTGGAGTTCTTCTCTGTGGATTCTTTGGAGCAGGAAATGCGACATCAGTGTCTGTGTAAACACAGTTTCATCTCTAAACTCGGAAGAAAAGAAGACAAGATTTTCTTATTCGTAAACAAGAATCTTTGTCAGATTTTGAAACCTCTTCTAAATGGATCATTGTAGGGAGAATGCTGGTTTGTTGGCGGTCACACGGGTTGGTAGCAGAAGGGTAATTCAGATATCAGCCATACTCATGATCTTCTTCTCCATTTTTGGTATTTACTTGTCTCATCTTCTATTGCACATTTTTTCATATAACAAGTATACAATTCTGAAGCTGTTACTTACATACATAAGAGTCACTTGATTGATTCACAATTATCTTCAGGTAAATTCGGAGCCATCTTTGCTTCCATTCCAGCTTCAATCGTTGCAGCTCTTTACTGTTTGTTCTTCTCATATGTTGGTACATTTCTTGAAACTACTGAAACAGAGTATTCTGTTTTTGTATTTTGGAACCGCAATGAACATAGCTCTTTGCTTAAAACCGATACTTTTTTGTTTTTGTTTTTGCAGGTGCTAGTGGTTTAAGTCTCCTACAGTTCTGCAATCTCAACAGTTTCAGAACTAAGTTCATTATTGGATTCTCCATCTTTATGGGTTTATCAATTCCTCAATACTTCTACCAGTACACAACTTTCGATAATTATGGACCCGTTCGAACATCCGCAACTTGGGTAAATCACTAAAAAAACGCATCTTTTTAACACCCATATAATCGGATAAAACAATGCTCAAGTTGTTTCCTTTTTTTTGTTGCAGTTCAACAATATGATAAACGTTCCCTTCTCCTCTAAGGCATTTGTTTCCGGCATTTTAGCCTTCTTTCTAGACATGACATTGCCTCCAAAAGACAAGACAACTAAGAAAGATCGAGGCCTCACATGGTGGAAACGATTTAAATCATTCCACTCTGATAACAGAAGCGAAGAGTTTTACTCTTTGCCTTTCAATCTTAGCAATTACTTCCCTTCTCATTGATAAAACGACATTACATGTACTTCAAGAATATAGGAGTTTTATCGACTCAATGTCCTGTTTCGCGTACTTGTTTCAGTACTGATCTCACATCTCTACTTGTGTTGTCGAAATATAGGCGATGAGTTCGCTTTAAAACGTTAAGAACGGTACTAAGCGCTCCATCAGATTCGCTCTCGTCGCTCTTTAACTCTGATAGCGACTTGGAATCTTGCTTAAACTGCTTGCAGCTTGAAGCAAAGAAGTGATACCTCTCAGTCTCTATCAAATTCCCTTGATTCTTCTTTGACCAAACATTCTTCTGGAGAAAAAAAAATAAAATAGAAATTATCTTTCGGAGAGATGGCCGAGCGGTTGATGGAGTCATCAACAATCAGAACATCTTCTTTATCTCTCAACACAACATCAAGACTCTTCTTACCCCTCACAGTACCATCATCACGAGAAATAATCCGATCATTAAAGTAGACTCCTTTAGGATCTAACAACTTAGCCATCTCTCGAGCGTAACGTCTATCACCCATTGTATGTATATACATCTCAAACATCTCGTTTGCTTTTTGCAGAAACGTTCGAACAAAGGGTCTCAGTTTAGTCATCATTCCCATAGATTTGACGGTGAAGAGAAGAAGACTGTTGTCTGGGGTTAGGGTTTTCAAGTAGTCTTCATCTGTTGCCGTGTCGTTGATTCCGGTTGAGTTAAGCAGAGTGTGGTCTAAATCGAGGACTAAGTAGAGCTTTCTTTGGCTTTCCATGATTCTCATGTCGGATTTAATCATCCTGTTTATCTCGTCTCGATTCAGCCTTAGATCCTTGTGTATATATCGGAGCTAAACGCCGGTTTCTTCTAGGTTCTTGCCACACACGAAACAGATATTAGCGAAGGAACCTGGGTGCTTGCAATTTTCGTCTAGGGTTCCCATTCGCGTCTTTGACCCGTATCAGATGATTCTCCTTTAAAAGTCAGTTAGGGATAGTTCTTAATTCTAAATCTTCTATGGATTTAAAGGGCAAGAGCGAGTATTTATAAAAGAAGTCTCGGATGTTCTTTTCTTTCCTAAGTCGATGTGGGATATGTTATTTTCCTTTCCTTTTTTCATGTGGGTTCCATTTTAATGTTATTGGGCTTTTGTTGGATCTGGTGCAGTTCTATTCTCTATTTGCTTGAACGAAGCACATCACCGACCAAATTTCAGTTCTAATCTCTACTATGGGTATTACTGTATTAGTATTACAATTTAAAATATTATCTACTAGTGTTTAAAATTTAAAATTCGGATAATGATGTACATTTATTTCTACAAGGAGTCTAATTTCGACGAAAGCACAAACTCTCGCTTTTTTATTGGATTTATGTTCATGAATGTGAACAAAGTTCAGTAGTAAGTTATAGGATTCGAATTGTTAGATATATTTTATTGATTAAGTAATATTAATTAACTCTTACTGGTTAGATACTAGGTGTTGTTTGTGTTTAACGAAAAGGTATTATTTAATTTTACGATGTTGTTTACCATTATCAGAAGAAAATGTGTTGGCCCTATTCGAAAACCAAAGGACATATATAATTCACAGTCTTAAGTCTTCATTTGTTACGTGTTGGTTGCCGCATAACGTGATTTTGTTAACACAATATTATATCATCTATTTTGTCAACATTTTCAGTATACTTTTTTGGTTTGCTAGTAAATTTTAAAATATACGACACTTTGGCAAATCGTATATATGATCACTAATCTAACTATATATATTAGTATATAATAATTCCTTGAACTTCACTTCTGTCACACTTAAAAATTTAGCAACTCCATGCATGCGCTGTTTTCAATGATTAAAGTGCTGCCATAGTTTTTTTTTTTTTTTTCTTTCTTTCTTTTTTGGGATAAATACATACTAGTATTTTTCCCTGATGAGGATAGAAAAATGGATGAGATAACAAGAGAAATATTCGACAATATTAAGCAAATAAAATAAAACTACATTTTGTATGAATGAAGTGGACTGTACATCAATTAAGGGGAGATGATATACATAAAAAATCGACCCTTAGTGGAAATGCATCGGATCTTGCAAAAGAGAAAACAAAAGTCCACATTACGTTTAATTTTAAAAGTAATTTATAACCTATTACAAGTTACCGTTAAGACAAAAATACAAGAATTAATATATTTTCTATTTGTGTATATGACATAAGAAAGTTAAAGAAAAAGAAGGAAAAACATAATAAAAGTGAAATATTAGTTTTTACACCTTTTGTTTATATTTGATGATACCTATTTTATAGTTATTTCCTCATACAGTTTACCTTATATATTCGGCTATTCCATTTATTTGTATGTCCATTACACTATTACATACTTTGAACAACCACAAACTAAAATACTTCAGTTAGCTTAATCATCCTTCCCTTGTCTCGGCGTAGCCACCTGTCCAATTTAACCGACTTTTAAATTCCGACCATCCTGTTCCTTACTCAATTCCCAAAAACAAAATTAATTCTTAAAAACACTTTTAACAGAATTAATTCTTAAAAAACGTCCCATATATTGGGATGGTCACAGTCAAATCTACATTGACCATCCAGTAATGATAAATTACCATATGATAATCATAACAACACATATATAAAATTTTAAAAAATAATTGTACTCAACCATAATAATTAAAAAATTAGGATTTCATATGTTTATAAGTAAAGCTAAAGTGAGAGTAGAGTGTGTGGACCTACCCTCGCCGGAAAATAAATATACTTTTTCCTCTGTTCCTCTTCCCTTTTTTTTCACAGAGTCTCCTTTCTACTCTGTTTTTTGTTCTTTTTCTTTTTTTTTTTGTTCAATCAACAAAGAAAAATAGTTTTTTTTGCTCCCTCTGAATATGGGGAATTGTCAGGCAGTGAATGCGGCGGTTCTGGTTTTACAGCATCCCGGCGGGAAAATTGACCGGTACTATGGCTCTATCTCCGTCAGCGAGGTCATGAGTACGTATCCTGGCCACTACGTTTCTCTCATCATTCCTTTGACAGAGGAGGAAGAGAAGAATATTCCGGCGACGGTGAAGAGAGACGAAAAGAAACAGAGGAAGGCTGTGAGGTTTACACGTGTCCAGCTTCTCCGGCCAACGGAGAGTCTCGTGCTCGGTCACGCTTATAGGCTCATTACTTCCCAAGGTTTTACCATTTTTTTATAGCTTATGTGCTGATTACGTAATTTGGAAATTATGATTTTAGATGGTTATTGTAATTTTACAGAAGTGATGAAGGTCTTACGTGAAAAGAAATGTGCGAAGGCGAAGAAGCACCACACTGAGACGACAACGATGGTGAAGAAGTTTTCAGAGAAGAAAGTTCCGGTAGATTCCTGACTGATGGATTTTAAGACATGCGTTTGGCTAAAAACCAGAGAAGTCTTACATGTGTTTTAGCTAAAAGATCTATCTTTACTCTGTTTTAAAATTGTAACGCAGAACATCTTGGATTTTTAGACAAAACAAAGTTAATGGGTTTGTGTTTTTTCTGGTAGGAGAAGAAACAAGGGAAGCAATTTCGTGTTTTAACAAATTCAACTTCTTCCTTAAAGTTCAAAACATGGAGACCTTCTCTTCAGAGCATCTCCGAAGCTACGAGCTGAATGTTTTTTTTGTTGTTCGACGGACGAGAACCAGTATCTGGATCTGGAGTGGATGATCCAAAACTGTACTGAATAAATTTTGGTTCTGTTCCCTTTTTTTTTTGTTTCCTGGTTATTACAGAGGATGAACGGATGAAGTCTAGATCAAGATGTGAAGAGATAAGTACAGAGAAAGCTCAAGAAACTCAACAGAACAGAGCTTCTTCTTCCTTCTTTTTTTTTCCTCTCTATCGTCGATGTATATATTTTCGCAGATAGAGAAATCGTTGGAAGTTTGTAAGAAGTGAAGTTTCTGTTGATGTAAACAAAGAGCAATAACAGAGCTCTATTATCCTTTCTTTCTTTTTCTTGTTTCTAGTCGTTTGGACAAATTAACACCAACTGGTTTATGATCAAATATTAAAATGGCTTCACAACATATTATTCTTGAATCTACAAAATTTAACAGATCTTCTACTTTCGGTTCTTATTTGATAGATTAGAAGAATCTATTCGACCATACATGAATCTTCAGGAAAAACAGTTGACAAGACAAAAGATTATAAGAACAGAGATTATAACATACCAATACCAGCAAAATTCAGAGTTTTTACAATGACACTTCTATCCTCTGATACATAACTACTGAACTAAATAACTCACAGATTATATTTTGATGCTTTCAAGACTTAATCAGTACCGGTCCATTCCTTCCAATCCTTGTCTACATGATCCTGAGCCCATTTAATAGCTGCTCGTGCGGCTTGTGGTCCTCCAGGCAATTCCCTTTCATTGAGAGTATCAGCCATGTCAATGAAGGGTATGACCAAGAGTGTACCAGGTCCTCCATACTCACTGCGCAAGAACGTCCCGAAGATCTGTCAAGAACCACAACAGCGCCAAGCAAAAACCATTACCTCCCAACTCTCATGCCAATAAATATAACAGACTTAGAGAACGGTTTAAGGAATCACAAAACAAAACTCACAATAAGACTTTTTCGTAAACTATATTTAGAACGATATCTCCCACCAAGGCTCATTTGCGGATCATTATTAAGACCACAACATCTAAGATCCGAGTTGCTGATTAGCAAAATGAAAATCTCCCTTCTCATTTTCAAACCATAGTAACTTTTTTGCTGAACTTTGGAGATATGTTTAAACTGAAAACAGCTCCTCAACATTCTAAACAGAGTCACATGAACCTCTACATTCTAGACTAGTACAAGACCACACAATCACTCCCCAACTTTTTCAGGAAAATGCTGCGTAATCACAACATCGCCTTGGTAAGCTATTGCCTCACCAACTAGCTTATAATTAAATAAAATAAAAGTCGATCAAAAGGCATTTCTTAAACAGGCATATTAATTTGACAGTAAGAAAATGAGTTAGATTATCTAAAGAACTTAGAGATTAGAATTCCAATTCAGCAAAAACAAAAAAAGGAGCTTTGAAGCATGTCAAGAAGCTGCGACTCATCACTTTTGAGTTCCTTGAAATGGAACACTATTAAAAAGACCACAATCAAAGATATCTCACACCGAAAAATATGTGAAAGTGAGAAGATTTAAGATACCTCAGTGCAGACTCCGACAATTTCATCAACAGCGTCTTCAAAAAGATCTCTCTTGGATAGTTTCTTCAGCATATGGTCCCTAAATTTCTCAGTCTCCTGCATCAATTAGGTTCAATCATCCATAAACAACTCATTAAAATAGTGTAAAAAGGGAAGAAGAAGATGAAATTAGCTCACAGCTTCGGCGAATTCAGGTATGGGATCCGGGAACTTGTACTCAGCAGCTCTGCAAGCGAACCCTCTCCGGGAAAGGGAAGAAAGAGAAAAGTCTCTCAATTTGGCTCTACAACGCTGTTTAAATAAATGGGTCGATTTGATTCCGCAGGAAACTGCAGCTGGTGAAGAGAGGTTGGAGACAATTGGAAGAGCGCAACGAAAGGACGTAGAAGAAGAAGAAGAAGAAGAAGAGATAAAGGAAGATGAATGGACTTGAAGCCGAGAAGTAAACAGAGCTTCGTGCATAGAAGCCATTACCACTGTTTGCTTCACTCTTTGATGATGAACCTTATCTTTTGCTCTCAGGGTTTTAGCGAGGTTTCATTTTACTCGTAAAAAAAGTGTCGAGTGTAACAAATTAGAAATTAAAAGTTTCGAGGATGAAAATGTAAGAAATTAAAACTCGAGGATGAAAAAAAAAAAAGAAACCTGTCAGACCGCCGTGCGACCACCCCGGAAAGGAAGACCTAGCCGAGTAACGATCCTCTACAGCGCCGGATACATCGATAGATGATCGTAGCCGTTAATCACGCTCTGATCGCACGGTCATGGTACATCAACCAGGGTTTAGGGCCTGTCTCCTTAGAAACCAAGGATACAGAGGTACGAGCCTATAGAACAGATCCTGTTCAAGTAAGGTCGTGACCACTTATGTTTTCTAGCCATATATAAAGCCGCTCTTATTTCCTTGGTTTCTCGATGTGGGACATTTTGTACTCCCTTATTTCCACACGTACGCCACCTACTTTATGACACGTGTAGTTATTTACTTTTATGTTTATTTTTTGGACACCGTGTAGTTTTTTTTTTTTTTTACTTAGAGAAGGTTCCTCAGTAACACACTAACACTGAACAAAAACCCTTTACATATGCAATTGTTTCCAATACACAGCATCGCATTACATCATATAAACATGATAACATCTAACTTTTGAGATAAAAAAAAAAACATCTAATTCAATTGCTCATGCATATGCAGTTACAAAAAGAACGATTTACTTACAGAACATATTGAAAACGAGAAAAAAGAAAAGATTGTAGTTTGTTAGCTTTCTGAGTTATGCCTTTAGAGATTCCTCTCGTGTGGGTCGAGCCAAGGGAACCCTAAGAAGTCGAACACTTGTTTCTCTGTTGAGAGTTTCAGGCTTGCACTTGCTCTAGCACCCTGAGAAAGATACATGTTTCAAAACAATCATTCATTCACTTTTTTAACCAAAAACTAAAAATCAGTAATTCACTTTTCTCACTTACTCTGTTACCACTAGAGCTGTGAGTAGCCGGGAATAGTCCAGTGTCATCGAGTCGATATCCTTTGGATTCTGCTAGCAATCTTAGTCTGTAGATTTCATGGCATATAAACATATGTGTTCTTTCTTTACCAATAATCTACATGGATTGTATCATATTCATACCTTCTATTCAACACGTCGTTCCCTGTCCAGGCTATGAGTCCAAATGCATAGATATCCCTTGGATAAACCTGTGAAAGACGACTAGTTATTGAATCATTTTCCGAGAAGCCACGATAAGAAGAGAGCAGCCTAGACATAGCTGAATCAACCATGGTGCTGTCCTTTTCTTTATCTTTGATTAACCACTAGAGCTTTTTTGCGATGAGCCTGACTTAGGGAGTTTTTAGGATTTACCTTGAAATCGATACGACGCCGTAGCTCCTGACCAGGATAAGTGCACAGACCAAAATACGTGTCAACGCCTGAATCAGTACCCTGCACAATAAGGGCAATAATTGAGTAGAACTGTGAATAAACAAGACAGTTTCGCTATACATGGAATTCTGGGAGAACAAAGCTTTATCTAATGCTACAAGAGATCATTTTCTACGACATTGAAACAAACAATTGAAGTAATGTGTTTTTGATGATTGACCAACCAAATGCAGAAGAAACTGGAAGATTTCAAAGTTACCTCTTCACTGTGGGTGCTGAAGATGAGATCTTCTCTTAGAAAGTTTATTTCCTTTAAACGCTTTACAAACTTTGTCAAAAATCCCTTATGACTAGTCAGGACAATAAGAAAAGACACTTTTAGACCAGAAGATGCAAAAAGATATATAAAAGCTAGCGAAGGAAGAAGAGCGGAGAAGATTGTATGTACCTTTGTCCATCCGAATGTGTGATAACGATATCTAGATCTCCACAAGTAGCTTTACCACGTCTATATGATCCTCCACATACAATATTAACCTACAGGAAAAACGTTCAAATGACATTGTTAGGATTTCACTAAAATTTGTACATTCAAATATGGAGCAAACCGATCAACTGAAAAGTTCATACACCAGGCAGAATTTCCTCGCCGACTCTCTGTAGAAGTTGTTCCATCTCTTGCACCTAAACACGGAAAGAGAAAAATTGAAAGCGAAAACTACATCAAGGATAATAAAGAGAAACAGAATTCACGTTCAAGTGATTCACACCTCGTGTCGTGGAATTCTTGTTCTGATATCATCAAAATATTTCAACCCCAACCTCTGTGCATGCGTTAGTGAATCCTCATTCTTCAAGTCTTCTAGTGTGCGATGTCCTTTCTCATATAACTTGAGTGCAGTTGCAGGGCCAATACCCCAAACTTCCCCGAACAAACTGATTGTACGAACCTTCAACCATAGTAAGGTAAACAATTAACAATGGAAGGTTATAATATTCTCTAGCTTCAGATCATTGACAGTATTTGCTTATAGGAAAAAGAGGGAAAAGATAGAAAAGCAAATGGCCTCTACATGTGAGCATACATATAACTGAAAATGGAAGATGGTAAGGAATTCAAAGTTACCTTCTCATCTGTTTCAAAATGTTCCAACTTGGACAACTTCCCTGTTGTCACGATCTCTTGAATCTACCAAACTCAGGTAGAAGAATCAAGTTTTGTTCTCATAGAAATATATAATAAAGGTTATAGATAGGTACTTGGAAAAAAAAATGCATCGGTTTATGTAGTGTTTGCTAAAAGTATATCAAACAAAACCAAAGTGAAGCCTCTCACAAGAAAAAATAACCCTTTCCAAAATGCATCGCATAGTCAATAATGACAACCGCTATTAATTATACAAGAGCGCCGAAAAATTTGGAAGTATCACAAGCATTAAAGGGTAAATGTATGCAGTTTTGACACCCACACACACACACCTACACAATATCTGAAGCATTTCATAACTTACATGATCTCTCAGTGACTTTCCAATTCCAGGGAGATGCTTAAGCTGATCAACGCTTTCAATCTTAGTGGGGAATTTTTCAATGACCGGAATAGCCTTGTAATAGCTAAAGGACCGTCTATCCTCACCCAAAGCTTTTAAAAGAAAAGAAAGAGTTATGTTACCTTTTTTTTTGTTCGACCAGTTATGTTACTTAAGTTCCTATAAGAAAGCAGTATAAAAAACAAACACCAGAGATCATACCTCTATATATATTTATTAGCTTTCCGAATATATCAGTGATATTTCTGTTCAAATCAGGTGGTTTGTACACCGATGTGGACTATAAATCAAAAGAAGATCAATAGGAACTTGCAATAAAAAAACAGGTTCTTGTATAGTTAAAGTTCCTAAAAACCAAAAAGATTTATCAGCAAAGGAGTCAGTCAGGCTTGCCTCTGATTGTGGACTAGTGGGAGTCTCTGCAATGCCTTCTCCAGGACTGACACTAGTAGAGGGAACACTGCAAGTAGTTGGTGAATCCGGTGTTTTTTGTGTGACGTTTTGGCTCTGTAAGCCAGCATCAGGGGAATATCTCGTTCGTTTTGGAGTTGACGGTTGATCCTCACTACCACTAATTGCAGGCAAAGACTTGTTGGGCTCTTCAATAACTTCTGAGTCAGTATTGAGAACATAAAAGTCTTCATTAGCCTTGTCTCCTGCAGTTAGGCTATCTTCTAACCACTGGTAAAGGAGAAGGCGCTGCAAGAACCAATAATAACTATCTTTTCATCTTGCAGATAAATTCTAATAACAAGTCAACAACAAAAGCTACCAAAGATAAAGCAAGATGAAACACATAAATGTCGAAACTTTATATCAGGCCACGGATTTCAGACGGTCCATCATAAGCAAAATAGACCTTAAACTCAGTTAAACCAACAAGAAAGATGAAAAATTAACGTAAAAAGTGCAGAGAGCTGAAAGAAGAAAGAAGAAACGAAACTCACTCCTCTAAAATGCGAGAGACGTTGTTTCCCAAATTTCTGGAGAAGAGCTTGGGGATTCATGGCAAGAACATGAGTGACTTTCTTCGTTAACCGATCTTCCTCAATCACTGCTCCGCCCATTTGAACAAGCTTTTGCTTCCAGATCTTCATTCAAATAGAAAAACGGATATAGCATGCAAACAATCTATTAGAGAAAATTATGTCGAAGCTGATGAAGTCATAAGATTGAGCAATTTCTCCTCTCTTTTTTTTTGTAATTTTCCGAGTAAAAACCTGCAATCGACGACGCTGGACTCCGATTTCCACCATAAAAACTACCATTCCGGCGAACATCCCTTCCGGGTCCAGAGACGGCGACCGATTTATCCCTCGCTTTGGCGCCATTTCCACTGCTCTATAGAAACGGAACAGCAAAATTTGTCAACTGTTGTGCTTTCCGAAGCATGAGTACGAACCCCAAACGAGCCGAATCGGAACCAGACCGACAAAACCTGTTCTAAACCGGATTTAATCTCACATAATTATTGTATAATTGCTGGTTTCAATTTCAAATGTCTAACATACTCTACTCTATTTCCATTATATGTCATTTGGGTGTTGATATTCTCTTCTCCAAACCAAAATCTAATTAATTCTTATAAATAGATCAAATATATTTCGTCTTCTTAACTACCCGGTAAATTGACAGGACAAGTAAAATTGAATCTTTACCAAAAAAGAACAAAGAACAAATGTATCTCCCGCTTCAAAGCATTCATTCAATAACTCAAAGAATGAGACAACAACGTAAGGTGCAAAATTACTGAGGGACAAATCTTCACTTCCATCTCGCTCTCTCTCTAGAAGAAAATTTCTACTTCTTTTTCAGTCATCTCAAGAACATGATCTCTAGCGTCCGTCAGTGCACTCTGCGTATAATACAAAGCGCAAATTCTCAGCAAAGGACCTATAACAAGATTTTATTAACCATATCTTCTTTACCTGTCCAAACTTGGTGATGAAGTTGTTCCCTAGGTTTATCGATGTAACTGTCACATCTTCATTCGCCTTTAATGCTTGAGCTATGGCGAATGCTCCATCATCCTGCAAATCCGGCAGAATCATATGATTGAGCAGCTAACAAGTTTTTATATAAACACATAAACAGCAGCTTCTTTTTACCCTTATTTCATTGAATCCTAGATCCACGGATGTCAGAGCTTCATTAACTACTTTCAAGCTCCGAGCTAAGCAAGAAGCTCCCTGATAAAAAAACGTATCATATACATTTATGAAACGAATATTTTGTCAAGTATATTATACAAAAACAAGCTGAATACTTATAAATTTTATGACTGAACAAACCTCATCTCTAAGTCCATTTGCCCGCAAGTCCAAAACCGAGATCGTGTTGTTATATCTCAACATGTCTGCAACATATTCAGCACCCTTTGCAGCTATCTGCAAGACATAGGAATGAAAGCGAACAATGATAAAACCAAAATAAGCAATTGTTATGCAATATTTTTTTTCCATATATAGTGTGTTATGGACAGGCATTACCTGACACCAACCAAGTTTGAGCGTCTTTACATTTCCATGGAACTTGAGAATTTCAGATAATGCTTTAGCTCCGTCAGGTCCAATGGGATTATAACCAACCTCTAACTGAGGAAATAATGAGAGTGGCAGTGTTATTATCTTCCTAGTTATATAGTAAACAAGGAAATAAAAATGAGAAAGATTTTTGGCACTGACCGTTGTAATAATTGCATTATCTTTCAGAGCTAGAGCTATAGCATTAACACCCTCCGCATGGATGTTATTTCCACCCTATTTCACAAAAAAATCATTATCATAACAAATAACTCGATTTGGACGCAAGGTAAAACTAAGGGAGAATGAAGAAGATGGTCACTTCTCACCAAGTCAATGGTTGCAATCGAACGGTTTTGCTTCAGAGCATCTGCAATTTTTTCAGCTCCCTGAAACCATTGAAAATTGTTAAGATAGACAACATAGCAAAAGGAGACAATACACATGATCCAGATCCATTGTTATAAATTGGATTCCTAATAGTACCTCATCGCCTATATCATTCATGTAAAGGTTCAACCAAACCAAGCTCTTGCTTCTCTTGATGTATTCTGCTACATAGAAGGCACCCTTTGCGGTGATGGAGTTGTTACCGAGGTCTAGCAAAGCCAGCTTCCCTGCACCCAAAAATGCATCTCGGTAAAACTACTGAATTCTTCAATAGAGGTAAGGAAGAATTAATATTGAAGTATGAACAATGTTCTACTCAAACTGCTAAAACAACAACCTTTGTGTGAAGATAGACCAGCCATCAAAGCACGGATACCTTCATCTCCAATGGAGTTTCCATGCAAATGAAGCTCCTGCGGGTAGAATGGCCAAGGGAACATGTCAACTGTTTATGAAATTAATTCATTATTTGTCTTTGATGACATCTGAAAGCACCTTTAATACATTATATAAGATAACACATTTAACTATGAAATGTTTCTATAAATATAGATGTGGTATATATAGAAATAGACATGAGGAATATTTGTACCCGTAAAGACTTGTTACCCTCAAGCCCTTTAGCTAAAGCATTCGCACCCAAAGCACCACCGTAATTTCCACTGAAACAGATTATCCATAAGAGTATGTCAGGGATATGAAATATACAGACAAAATACAAAAATCAAGTCCAAAAGAAAACATCCATCTATGAGTATAAACTCACTTGAGATGCAAATTGCGTATTGTATTATTCTCAGCTAGAGCTCCAGCAAGACTTGTGAATCCCTACCTCCATTTCAAAAAAAGAAGAAGAGAAGAAGACACAACAGATTCAATTCATAAACCTGGGTGATTAATTCTGCAATATAGCGGTACAACACATGAATAGAAAGAACTTACAGAATAGTCAATCATGTTATTGTTCAGCTCAATAACCCTCAAGGTTGCATTTCTCTTCAACAACTCTGCAATTTCCTTTGCACCCTGCACAAGAACATTGGAACTACATAAAGCATGAATTTTTTTTTAAACTGTGATTAACTACGGAGCCTAAAATCATGTAAATCACAACATCTGCTTTGACAAACCTCATCTCCTAAATCAGTACTGTTCAGCTGAAGTATCTCGATGCTAGAATTTTCCATCAACGTAGCACATAAAGTCTGTAATTACAAGAAAAATGAAAGGAAACCATTCTTAGCAAGAAACGTACAGCTAGAGAATAAGCTCCATGCGATTTTAGAGGTACAGATATGGGCAGAAAACAATATGTTCTCCTCTCCTGATAGAATCGAGAACTCTTCTACCATCAGATACCCAGTAAAGAAGTTTACAAACTAGTACATCATATTTACACTAACCTTAGCTCCTTCATCACCGATAGGGTTTCCAGAGAGGTTAAGAACCTTCAACACAATATTTGATTGAAGAACACCATCGAATGCTTTAACTCCTGCAGCTGTAATTCCATTTGCAGAAAAACTGACTTCCTCTACAGTCTGAAACAGAATTATGGGTATGGTTACTCAATCAACACAAGAAGATTAGGACTCCAATGAGTTGGCAGATGGCAGATATAAAAGACAGAGAGAGCTATAACCTGATTGTACCCAAGGCTTTCAGCAAGGAAGAATAATCCTTCATCTCCAAAGTTGCATCCTGCAAAATAACACGCACATGTGAACTATATCCATTGACTCTACACCCACTGTCAATGAATGAACTTCAGCCGTATCTCTTAAAACAAAACCAAGATTGCACTATCGACCGCATATATGATTTTTATAACGTTTTCTGTCTTTGCCAAGGATACATTCCACATTTAGGGAAAAGAGATGAGGAATTACAATCCGCCATAAGTAATGTCATAAAAGTTAAATCATTAAATGCACCTGACATGTCAACACTTCTGAACGACCTGAGTTCTTTGGCAAATTCATTAAGCCTCTGCTTGGCCTCTCTATCAACCTTTGCAGCAAATCCTTGTAGTAAATTTGTACCAGCCCCGATCGACCATTTTACTCCCTGTGTAGAAGATTTGTTTTCTCCAGCAGAAGTCTTTGGAGACTTTGGCGACATGAGCTTCTCAACCACTTTCCACAAAACTGTCGGCTGAATACACAAATTAGTATCGACAATTTGGAAAACAAGTAAATAAGAAGACATTCATTTTCTCAGTATAACCTTAAAAAGAAAAAGAAAAAATAACTTTTTATGTTACATCCTGGATCACTAGATTCCAACACAATCTCTGTCAATGAAAGTAAACTACACACTCTTTAAGGATTAAGTTAAGCAGATGAAGAAGAAATCACACTGCTTCGATAGCTGAAGTAAACGGTCCTTAGGGATTCATTCATAAGCCATAGGAATTGCATCATTATTAGTGTTCCCGTATTGATAGCAATCCCCGAATTTACAAATCACAACTCCAAATAACTAATTCAGTCCAAAGACATACTCATGAAAATGCCAAGCAAATTAACACAGTAATCCAAAGTTATAGAATTGACTAGATAAACTAAGCTAGCTCCCATAGCAATGAGCGTACCGAAAGTGACGACAGCAAATGAGCCCAAGGGCAAGACGGATGACGCAATCTGCTGAACTTTAGCATTAGGAAAACCACTAGCCGCTTGTGACTCCTTATAAACCCTACGCTTCGAGCCTCCCTCTGAGTTATACGCTGCTCTGATCACCGGAAGTCTGGGACTTCGCTGAAGAAACACCACCGGAGAAACTAACAACCGGTTGCTAGAAACGGAGCCACCCAACAATTCGAACCGTAACCCACTTTTCCATTGGCCCAAACCGGAAGAAGCCTTCAAAGTTCAATGAAAGTTTTGGATTTTAGGAAGCATAAGAATTGAGAAAAGAAAACAACTGAATAAGAGTAGAAATTTACCTTGGGGAGAGAGTGGAGATTGAGGGAGCTAGTGGAAGAAGACGCCATAGAAAATAACTTAAATACGCATAGAGGCGTGGAAATCACACAGTGAGAACTGAACTCTTAAGGAAGAAGAAGGAAAGAGGAGAAGACTAAAGCGGCGAATTGGAGAAGAAGAGAAGAGACGATGATGAAGATGAAGATGAAGTTTGTTTCCTTCGCGCTATGTGCGTGTGTCTTCCTTTAGGTTCGGGTATGACCCAACTCTCTACCGGGTCTAAATCGGATTTTAAATTTACCACCCGGTTGAGTGAGTGGGTTCAATTAAAAATGTTTAGGTTCATAACATTAAAAACAAAAAACATGTGGACTTTAAATTATTGAGCGAAAAGATTTTTTTTGTTGGTCTTCTTTTAATACACGCTTGCTTTTGGGTGCAGAGACTCTCAGCTCGGCGATGATGGCTTTCACTGGAATCACGACTTCAAATCCAACTTTTCTTGGCCTAAGGATCTCTAACGCAAGTTTACGTTCTGTAGTTCCACGTAATTCGATTTCGTTTCCTTGTTTGTCATATGTGAATCTCAATCGGAAAAACCGCCTCTATGTCCGATCCACTTCAGTTCCAGGTTCGAATTTATTCACGAAATTACTCTGCTTTAGCCTCCAAAGAGAATCCTTTTTGATTTTCTATCGGAAAGTATCGATTTTTATTTTCGATCTTTCTGACTTTAGTTACTCTTTTGCGGTTTTGGAAAAGAAAAAAAAATCAGAATTTTTCATTTGAAATTGATAACATATGTGTGCTAAAGTCTGATAATTCTAAAAAGCTGGTAATATCTGTGACTTAGGTATGTACACCTCGTAAATTTGTTTGCGTCTGTATATTCAAAAAGTGCAGTGAGTTCTGCTCTAGTTTGGATTGGTTTGTTCACCATAACTCAAAGAGGTGTCTTGAATTTCTCAGCAGCACCTGCAATGGAGGGACTGAAGCCGGCGATATCTTTGTCAGAGAATGCACTTAAGCATCTGAGTAAGATGAGATCAGAACGTGGGGAAGATCTGTGCTTGAGAATTGGTGTCAAACAGGGAGGATGCTCGGGGATGTCTTACACTATGGACTTTGAGAACAGAGCAAACGCAAGACCTGATGATTCTACTATTGAATACCAAGGATTCACTATAGGTAACTATTTCGGTTTCTTCGGTTATTAGGATCAATCCTTCCATTCTGATACAATATGGTCCGAGACTATGATCAGCAAGTTGCTTGATGATGTATGTAGACTCGTCATAATATGTGCTGCTTCTTATTCTGAGACTTCTAGTCTCTGGAGTCTATTGAGTGTTTATCCATCTGTAAATTGAATCAAAAATTACTTTGTACATATTTCTTTTGCAGTTTGTGATCCGAAGAGCATGCTTTTCCTTTTCGGAATGCAGCTGGACTACAGTGATGCTTTAATCGGCGGAGGCTTCTCTTTCTCCAACCCTAACGCTACGCAAACCTGTGGATGTGGGAAGTCTTTTGCTGCCGAGATGTAAAACAGTTTGATATATTGCAAATATAGTTATAGTTGATAGAAGCTATTGTATTATGGCTGTAGAATGCCAACAGAATCAGTCGGAAACACTGTAAGAATTTAACTTATGGTAATGACGATTAAACCAAAATCCTGATGATAATTTCATAAAAACAACAATGATCAAAATTTTCAGGTCACTGTTACAAAAAAAAAACAATTGTTGACATGAACTCCATATCAGGCTCTTCTCTTCTTGTTGGATCTGGAGGAATGCTTATCATTGCCTCTCTTTTTGGTGGATTTATCAAAACCACTAGGCTTCTCTTTCTTGCTATCAGATTTGGTGGACTCAATACTGATAATACCACTTGAAGATATCTTAGACTTTTGCAAAGCCTCGGCTTCTTTGCCCCCAATAGCATATTCTTCAAGCAGCTCAGGATCCAACAATTCTTCTATATTTGCCCTCATTTGTTCCTTTAAACCCAAAACATTGAGAGTGTTAATGATGCTTCGACCTTACAAGGAAACCAGAACAAAATATACGCATACACGGAAACAAAAGCGATTACCTCAACTTCTTTTGCTCCTTCCCTGAGATCTTCGTCTACTGATACATTGTGAGGTTTAAGCACTCTCTGCAACCAAAAGCCACCATGAATCATTCAGTCAGATATTCGTGTATGCATTTGTTTATTTCCAAAGATGAGGGATTATTATTATTACTGAACAAAAGGACATGGAACTACTTTGTTAGTTTTCCCATCTGAACTTACATCTTTCAACCGAGGGAAGGTGGATTCGATCTCTTTTGTTGCGATTCCATTCAAATATTTGTATAACTTCTTTCCAACCTTCAATAGAAGAGAGTGTATTTGCACCCTCTCTAACTGCATTTGTCTCTGTAAATCAATGAAATGATCCCATTTAGAGCATTCAGATGTGTTTACAAGTTTATCTCCACATGTGTAGTGAAGCATAACGCAGCGGGTCCAGATCATCGAATTCTTTTTAAGAGTAGATATGTACCTCGATGCTCGAGAAATCCGACTCCTGCAAGCCCAAACACAGGAGTACAGATGCTTGAACGTATGACAGCGAGACAGGGAGCTTCTCTTGAAAATAATGATGTGCTAGAGTTTTGCAGATGTCATAAACCTTTGAAGAGATAATAACAAAACAAAAATAGTTACCAGACCAAACGAAAAGTCAAGAGTATCAAGCTTAAACATGCGGTTGGTATTTGTCTAAATCTGTTACCAGAATCTTATCACTGTGTAAGTTATGTAAGCAGATGACATATCTCAATATATTGCTTAAGCAGAAGGAGTCATAAATGTAGTTCATAAGTGAATCTAACCAGATTGAAGTCAACGAGATTGGCAGTGTATGCTCTGAGTCTTTCCATATCATAAGGAGAAAGAATTCCGTCGAGTTTCTCCAAAAATCCATCTGGTGAATTCCCCGAATAATCAACCTCTGGGAAGTTGATCTTAGGGTTTAGGACACTAGACGAAAGAGAGAAATGAGAATAATATCAACGATAAAACCAAACAAAGAAAAGTATAATGCCATCGTAATATAGTATTACAGAGAAAGTCCAAAGTTGCAGGTGAAAAGAAAATGATTAGTGCTAACCTCATTGCAAGTTTATAATCCATCTTCTTGAATTTGTCACTCAACAGCTTAGAGAACCTTATCCTGAAATCTGAACAGAGTAGAGAATTAGCCAAAACATTAAAACCAAACATGACATACTTAGAAGAAACAGAAACACTTGATTCCTGTTTAAGAATCAACAAACCTTTATAGAAGGGAGCAAAGAAGCCTAGTTCATCCGAACCACTAACTTCGTATTCATCGTTGCTTAACGTTAATGGTTTCAGAAGCATACATGTGTGCTCACCAGTCACAGCACTCTGATCCAACCATATATAGAAATTGTGTTATGAACTACTAGACAGTGTCAGAATAAGCAATTCAGGAGAAGGGGGAAAGAGAGATTCTCAACTGGTATTTGACTGATGTAGAATGGAGCAAACTTATGTTTCCTCCAGAACCGGAAAAGGTCCAAAGTAAGGCCAAAAGAGACACCGAGGTAGTGGAGTCTCTCAGGTCGCCGATCACGAAGAGGAACCAGCAAAGGTGGAAGATTGGCACGAGGCTTTATCTGTTCCTCAAGCAAAGAAACCTATGAAAAAAAAAATCAAGTAAGAACTGGAATGCATAATACAAAACCCCACAAAGATAGATAATAAAAATTAAGAACCTTTGCAGCAGCATCGGTAACACTGACTGGTGAAGGCTCCACATCCAGTTCATCATCACCTTCTGATATTGAAGCTAGCTGACCCTCAAAGTATCTGCACGTATCAATCATTTAAGTATCTGCATGTATCAATCATTTGAGTATTAATCATGCATTTACCTGGTCAAGAGTTCAACTGCAGCAGACCCATATCCCATCTACATAGAATGTAATCAAAAATTTGTTAATCTACCACAGAACCTTTAAAAAAAAAAAAAAAAAAAAAAAAAAAAATCTGAGCAGACTAAGAAAATTCACCTTCATAGCGTTGGGGTGGACTGCTATGCGTACTATACGAGCACCAGAAAGCTTTGGAAAGACAACGTCCCGGAACTGTTCGCAGAACTTCCATGGTATTTGATCTCCATGTGGTGAATGACCATCTCTTAAACTTTTTTCGGCTGATCTCCGAGAAATCTGTCCTTCAAGACAGACCTGCAAAAATATCAATTTCGATGATATATACGACCAGTTACATCCAGAATCAATCACATAAGAACGCCAAGATATGAGATTCATAATTTTACAACCAAAAAAAAATATGCTGCAAACAAAGAATTAAAGCAGAAATTCTTTGTTAGTCCAACTAACTGTTTTGCTCCAAGCAAACAATTGCAAAGAGCAGAACAGAAAGTAAGAAATTTATACCTGTATAACACATAGTATATCAGGAAGCTGGTTTTTGGACTCATCAACAGGACCTGTGCCAAATAATAATTAAGGCAATACTCTAGATCTGATGATTATATCTAGCAATGAAAAGTAGGAAGGAACAATTGCATACCGAGCAACACAAACAAATGATGAGCAGGAGCATCCGCCAGAAGTTGAAGATCATTAGGAGAATTTTTGTAGTGAGAAGAGACACAAAGTGCCATCATTCGCTGTAGAATGCCACTTAATCCCTTATTAACAAAATAAAGGTAGCAAAAAGTACTTAATAGTAAAATCAACTATTATTACCTGTAAAAACAACTCGCTATCTTTGTGATAAGAAAATAAGGTGTCTCGGTTGACATAATAGAGATCACACTGACTTGGCAGAGGATGGCTACAAAAAGAGGAAAAATAACAGTTTCTAGATCACTAGTTGGCAAGAAAGGATAACAAGTCTATCTATTTAGAGTGAAATATCCATACCAAGAAGGACTTGGAAGACAATTAGTGACATCAAGGCATAGTAATCCATTAAGCCAGGATTCAATTGGATCTCCGGAAGCGTATCTAATAGACTCATTAAGTTCTATCTTCTTGAAAAGGCAACCTGAATACAAAGAGACTTCAGACAGTCAGGGAGTTCCCCAAGACAACTATTCACATCAACTAGAGCACCAAGGAAAAAAGTATTTCTAATACTACAAACTAAGATATGAAAATAGTAGGCCCTGAACTAAAGAAACATTAGCTCTAATGAATATGAACTAGAAGACACAGTAATCTAAAATCAAAATAGAAGACTACTATGCATGAAGTTTAATCAACCTTCTGGAGGCCCCTAAGGCCGGACTTAACAACAAAACCTATGTTCTTGGAAAAAATCATTCACATATATTCCTCAAACCTAGGGATTGGACAATGGTTTACTTAAAAAACAAATACAAATTTAATATGAAAATGCTAACAGCACTCTTTTCCTTCATAAGCCCCTACGGCCCTACCCATAGGCATTGAAGTGATACTTAAAAAAAGATGAACATCAATGTTCTTAAAGATAATATTGGAATCTCTACAAAATTATCTCCCGACTGTCACAAGCCAAAAGTGAAAGCAAGATGTAGCAGTTAAATACCAGATAGAGAGCCTTCAACACCAGTAACAGGGGCTCGGCTTTGCTCTTCTAACTGTTGGAGGAGTTTCAAGGACAAAGATCTACCAGTACCTTCATAGCTTCGGCAAAGAAAGGCAAAACAAACAAAACTCAGCAGCCTGCCTGACCCAAAATATAACCACGCCATGCATATAACTTTCACTGTAATGGGAATGTAGGCATTTTGATCCTGTTTCACATACCCACTGACAGTAGATGATAAGAAAACTAGGTAAGGGCCAAGTAGAGACTTCACAACTGGCAAAGGAATAGCTGCCGCTTCATCAATAACCAACAGCTCCACTTGTGAGAGCTTCTCGTGTTCATGTGGTTGTATATACTGCATGAAAAACAAGAAAATGAAGCAACATAATGATGGACACAAACTACGGCTTATTTAAAAACCCAGAATTAAACAAACCTGGATAGTTTGCCTGTGCTGCTTGAAGATATTTATTCGTACGATTGCTTTATTAAAGTCAGGATTCACACTTCTCACAACATCATATTCAAGATGTTCCTTCAAAATTATATATAGAAGAAGATAGGGTTCAGTAAATTATATAAATAACTCGAATTAACACGCAAAACAAAGTAACTCTTTCTTCTTCCTCGAGATAGTGCAGATTTCAAATCTATGACTGCCCAACAAACAGGCAACGAAATGGAAGAAGCCCAACAAGAAATATTTCTAGAAAAATGCCTCATATATGTGAGGCAGAATAAATTCATATTACCTTATATTCAAGTGCATCGAAACCTTTGCAAACAAACTCAAAGAGCGTTTTCAAGTTATCTGGGCTTGGTGCTGTTACGTAAATATTGGAGTACCTAACAGCAAATACGACAAAGTACCAATAAAATAACAAATATTATTGGAACATACATGAATAGAAGAGTACAATAACTCAAGCCTACCCAGCAGCAACAGCCCCAGCAACAGCTAGACCAAGTGCAGCAGATTTTCCACGCCCACGACTAGCAATCAGAGCAACTATGCTGCGGAGGGTTTTATCCAATATTGCATCAAAAAATGTGACAACAGCTTTACCCTATAAAAGACAAAGCAATTATTCAAGACTGATCCAATGTGCAACACTTTTTAATCCAACGTGCACAGGTGACTAAACCACATACCTGATCCAATGTACAACACTTATTAATCAAAGGACCAACAGGAAAATCATCGTTTAGTGCATCTTTCAAACTATTCAGGTCTCGTTCTGCCTCAGAAAGCCCTTCCGAATCCTTTTATTTCAAAGGCATGAAAGTGAAAAGTTAATGTAGCTAACTTGCATGATGGAAGACAATTTCTCTCAACAACCCCTGGAACAAAAGTGTGAATCTACTACAAAAATTACCTCCTTTGTAGGAACTCGAGTGATAGATCTGATATGAGACGAAAGCGGCAATATATTCAACTCATCATCCATGACAACACATGCTTTGCAAGACCCTAGTGATAACAGAAATCGTTCATTGAAACGTCCAGAAGCTTCAGAGTGTGACTCAGTTCGAAATCTATCATGCACATCCTGATATGAACAGAACCAATCATGTAACTCCAAATAAGTAGTTAAGCAAACAACATAACGACCAAAATCAGTGTTCATACCATAACCATGGTGCAGAGACTCGTAAGTGAAGCAAGCGATTGTAACAACAATACAACTAGCCCACCCCCTTCAACAGTCTCTATTGTTCGTGCTAATAGATTTGGAGTTAGAGATTCAAAATCCTGAATATATCAAGAATAAAAATTAAACGTGAAAGAAGATATAAATATGAGTAAGCTGCAACAAAAATATTTCTTCTGGCAACAATCAAGAGTACCTGCAAGATGCACATGCCAAAAGTATTCCCAAGAATTCTTTCAGAATCTTTGTACAAGCAATGTGTAACATTCACCACATCAAGAAAAAGAGAGAGAGCGTCAAGTTTTTCAGGATCTAATTGTCCTCTCTCCTTCATCTTCTTCAGCTGCTTCGAACGTTTTTTATTATGACTGCATACAAAACCAATTCTCCACTCTTTAATTTTCAGGACCTAAGTTATGGACAAATAAATTTCCAAAAATATGTGTAACATAGTTCACAACTTCAGGTTCCATCGTTCTCGACATGGAAAGACCAGAAGAAATTCACATATAAGCATGTGTCAACCCGTTAACTAGGCATTCTGTTAAGTTCCTAATAGCAAAGTTTCAGGTAAAAAAGCTTCAACCTTTGCAAATATATTATTTCTGAAACACAAGAGTAATAAATCGAACCTGCTAATGTTGAGTCTGTTCTTGTAGCACCATAGCACATTTGTGTTAGACTTGACCACCGATTTCGACAAAATGTGATGAAGATTAACTATCTATACATCACGGGAAAAGGAATAAAGAAAAGTATTAGACTTCATCTCTTAAAACCCAAAAAAAAAAGCTTATTAGGAAAATGCAAAGTAGAACTTGTCTATAACAACAAAACCTTACCTGGTCACGAGACTTATCACCAACTATGACAAACATGGAACGGTGTCTGAGTTTAACACCGTTTTCAATCAGAGTCCTAATACGTTCGTCTACCTTCTTCCTCATTCTCACACCAATTTTGTTGTTTCCTAACCTTAAAGCCCAAATTAAAATTCAATCAAACACAGGTTTGAGCTTTTCGTAGAGTCAAAGACAGTTTTTTTTTTTCTGGGGTTTAAAGGCAGGACCTCGTTTGAAAATAAACTTAGCAATCTAATTGAACATTACAATTCGAACAAAGTTTCAAGCTTTCAAGGATAAGAAATAAAGCAAAGTCTCAAAATTTAGAAGAAACGGAGAAAAATCCAGCAAAAGAAACGCAAAAACGGCTTCGATTCCATTACCTAATCGCACTGACTTCAATTCCTATGCGAAGGAAGCGAGCAGAGAGAGGTTAACAACAAGAGAGAAGCGCGCCCTAAGTCAACAGTGAGTCAAAACCCAAAACCCTACAAATCAGGCAGAGTATTTTATTCGTAACCGATAATCAACCGGTTTGTTTCTTTTTTCACAATTTTCCGGTTTGTGGTTATATTAGGGAATAGGGACGCTTTAAACCGAATTGGAAAGCAAAAAAAAAAACAGAAGGTGGATTGTATTTTATATTCATAAGTTATAAAAAAAGTTAAGTAGGACTATTTAGTAATTACGACAATTGATAAAATAACAGTAGTAGGACTGTATATTTTTTTAAAAGAAATTGATGCCTGCACACGACGTGAATCGAATATTTACTATTGTTTTTACTTAGCAAATAATGATGCACGCAAATAGCCAACTATGTAGTATTAAACTAAGAAATTTAATTTTTACTTGTCACTTTTAGTACACGTCTTCAGTGCGCAATATCAGTTTCTTCGAAGAAAGATCTCTCTTGATCGGTGCTCTACCAAATTATTTTTCTACACCAACTGATTCATTTTAAATCGATTTTAAGTTCAAAAACTTACATCTAACGCCAGTGTTTTAATATATTATTATCAGATTGAGAATCATTCAAACTAATAAAGTAAACCATATATAGTTCTTGTCCTTTGTTTGACGTATAAAAAGATTTTGCCCTTTTTAAAATAAAATTACTTACTAAGTCCACACATAACGAGTCTTTCAAAGAATTACACCTGATAATAATTTAGATACAATGTTGCGTTATATACTAGTTTTCTTGACGGTCAAATACAACGCTTAATAACGACCAACCAATGATTTTTTTTTTTTTTAAATAAACTTGCTTTTAAGAAAGCAATAATGCCAATAATTATTTTAAAATTTATAATGGATGCATATGACATTTACTAAATTATAATCCATAATTGAAAGAATGTTGAGTGGTACAGATGGCGAGGTCTTGTTGAACAAATGTTTAATCAAATTTAAATCAAACAAGACAAGCTCACCTTACCTGGCTTGGATCTATCTCTGTCTCCCATAAGATTAGATAACATTATCCCCTCTTTTATTAAAACAAACAAAAAAACGCTTCAAATTAATAATTACTGTTTATCGTTTTATATAGTAGTAGCTACCCTCCATTTGTAATTTCATTTCATAGGCCATGATAACACTCAAAAATTTATTAGGTGGCCACTTTCAATTTCAAAATTAAGAACTTTTTAGGAGCAAGAGCAGCCATGGGCTGTCGAAGCCATATCTAAACAAATGCTACATAGAACACAATGAGCAGCGATGTCCTCAATCCTCTACCGCTCAATTAAAATCATCATCATCACCCCATGTCGTGGATCATCCTAGCTCACATGGCCTTCACTTCATCCGTCAACGCCACCACACCACATCAAGTCATCAACATCTTCGGAACTATATATATATATATATATCACGATTATGGAATGGACTTATCCATCAGTCATACCGGTTCCATTTCTCTCGTTACAAAAGGAAAAAAAAAGACACAAAATTAAAACTACACGTATTAAATTTAGATATCTGTTGTAAATTAAATTTGATAACTGTGGTTATGTAAATTCCAATTTGGTCGAAAACTCATGTATGATTTACGCATATACAAGTAGCGATGTTTAAAAGTTAACAAAAACATGTTACTAAAATTAGGAAACATACGAATTGGACAATAAAGGGAAACCTTTTAAAAATAAAAACAAAATAAAAGTATTAATGAAATTGGGATAAGAGCATCTAATACACACACACACATAAGCAATATGGAGTTCCGTTGGTGTCGGAAGTGACATGTGTATTCAAATTAAAGGGGCCTCCAACATTGGACGTGGGATCTTAAGCTTATCATTCCAATCAGGGAATTTATTAAATATATATATATAACCTGCCGACTCCATTTAACTAATATATATTGTATGTATGCTTAAAGTTATACAATTATGTAGTGATGCACATATTTATTTAGTGACAATGGGAAAATTCGAATCAATCTTACACCAAATCTATTTGAAAGAATAAAATCTAAGTCAGCAAATATCACCACTAAATTTCACTTATTCGGGTTCTGTGTATTAGTATTAAGAATTTACTAAGTTCTCTCTCTCTTTTCTCCGAAAATTTAAATCAAATCATCAAAAGTATTTAAATTTATATAAATAATTATTGTTAAAAATATATGCATGTGGCAATATAAGTAGATATTAAAATAAAGATGATCGATCGAATTATTTTATGTTCAAATGCAAACGAAAAATGGAAAGACAGCGCGGCATTTGTGTTTAACAATTTCTCCGCTATTGTATTTATAATTTTCAAAATAATGTTTTCCATTTGTAAGAAAAGATGATGATTGACATACCAAATGAATAATAAAGACAACATGCAGAGCAGTGAAATAACAAAATTAAGGAAGCATTTGGTTTTAGTATATATGAATTATGAATAAAAGTATAGGTTATGCAGATAAATCTTTAGCAAATGAGGGTCTGAAAGCAAAAAATAAAATAAAAAATTTAAACATGAAAACTTAGTTACTATCATGAATGTTAAATGATGGAATAAAAGTGTGACCATTGTATGTTTCCTTGATTTCCAAACACAAACATTACGTTTAATATAGGTTATAGAAAATATATAAGTTTATATCAATCATATGTATATGTCCATATCAGGACTATGCATATGTATGTATAGCAGCAGAATGAATTAGATGTATTTATAGCAGAATGAGTTATATGAATGTTGTTGAAGTTCACGAGCTTGAATATCATAAATATTTAGGAATCTATATAGTTTAATTTATGCTTTTGAATTTTACATCAGTTCATGTTTTATATTTTGAAATAATAATTTCTAACAAAATATTTGAAATTTGACTATAAATCAAATTAAAGCGTGTACGCATACATGCACGTATATAAGCCCGCACATGTATGCACTACTTGTAAAGTTGTAAGAGATAAATATGCATGTACGTACGGTCTGGAAGTATATATGTATGTACATATTCTAACAAATAAATGCAACAATAGAGAGAAGTACTGTACGTACGCATGTCCATAAATAGACTAAGCAACAAGAAAGTGATAATGTTTCAACGTGTTTTCTCCATCAACTAAGCAATGCACTATTTATAACACATCCACAATAATTTACTATAAAATATAAAATATATAAAACCTTGTCAACTAGTATTCGGTTAACAAACTAAGCAACAATACTATATATGGTTTATTATTAGTCCATACTATATCAAACCCATACAGCTTGATCCAATCTACTTTTATTTGTTAATTTATCGGATGATGATGAGCGAATTTTATATATATGTAAACTATGAGGATTTGTTGGGAATCACTTGGAATGAATTAAAAAAAAACATACATAGACCTAAATCAATAAAACTCAAATTGCATCAAGAATACTATGTCTCGTTTTTTCCCCAATAAAATACACCACTAGTATGTAATCGCTAATCATATTTGTTATGCCGTATCTTCGGCAATACCCAGATGAAGATCCAGCGACTTAATGCTTCTCTTCGAACCAGAACGAGAAGTTAGATCTCTTTGGAACTGAATCATGTTCTGTCGCACACCGTACAGTGTACCCATCTCACCACTTTGTTCATTAAGATCTTGACACATGTCCTTGTTACCGAAGCTAATCTGCGACGACATCGACGACCACTCCTCGTTGTACACACCCATCTGATTGTTATTCACATGCATGGAGGAGAACGCACAATACGACGGCGTTTTGTATTGTCTCTGAAATGACGTCGTTATTGGTTGTTGGTGGCGGGTGAGATAATAGCCGATGCTGGCTCGTCGAGCTTGGAGCTGAAGCCTCTTCTTCTTCAACCTCTCCTTCTTGTGAGCGTTTTGGTGACCTCCTAAGGCTTGAGAATTTGCAAACTCTTTGCCACAGTATTGACATTCGAGTCTTTTCATCACTGTTAACGACGTCGTGTTCGTCGACGAGCTCACGCTTTCCGCCGTCGTGATTTCCGGCGAAGGATTCCCGCTGATGAGCTCAAAGCCGAACAGCTTTATCGTCTTGTCGGAGGACGAGCCTGATGAGCTTTCGCCTGTACGAGACATTGTCGGGGATAGAGACATATGTGTGAATGTATTTGTTTGTTGATGGGTTTAGTTAGCTTAAGGAGATGCGTTAATGATCTTCTTTATATAGCAAAGAGAGAGAGTCGGAGGATGTTTAGTTTAATAATTTGTAATTAATGATGCATTGCATCTGTATATAATATATTGTATATGTCCTAGGAGTTTTATATTGTTGGAAGGATTTTTTATTAGTCATGAACAGCATCGACTTATATATGTATATATATATATATATATATATATATATATATTTTTAGGGATTGTTTTTTCCATATCTTTTGGCAGTATTTTAGGGTTTACAATAACATTATTAGTTTGAATCTATGGTGTGACGAGAAATGATCTTGTAAAATAAACCTTGATAGGTACTGTTATATTATACTAACACGGAATAGGTTTAAAGTCATGTGTGGATACCACGCACATACATATATATATATATATATAGGAACGATAAATGTAATAAAATGGGGGTACGGCATAAATCCTTATACTATATATAAAGACTTAACTTGTCAACTTTTATTTATCTTTTGGTATAATATTTGTTTCACAGCATCTTTGGTATATATATGTGTGTGTTTGCTTTAAAAGTTAAATTTTTAAACTCTACTTTAAAATATTGTGGAAAAATACTTTCTGTTTAGTGCCTGAATAAAATAGCTAGATTAAGTTGAGATATGATGAATAAAAAAAATATATATTTGAAAAGGCATGCAGCGATCACACCACTTGTGACAATTAATACAAAAGTTATATTCTAAGCTTAAAGAGAAGATTAAGATGTTAATATCATATTATTGATTAATTGATATACTCTCGAAAGTCAAAGAAAGATGGAGAGGAATTATAAAGCTAATCAACTTAGCCCAAAAAAATTTAATCAACATGCGAGGTGAAGGATAATACTTTGACCCCTAAATTCATATTTTAAAATAACTATATTTGAATAAAATGCATATCCATCGGAATTTTTTTGCGACTAAATGACAGTTTATAATAAATATTCATTCAAGAATATATCAGCAAGAACAAATTATAAACGATTTGTCATCCGGTGTTCCCAACTAAAAAAAATCATACAGCTTATAAATTTATGATGACTAGAAACAACAAAAGTCTTACAGATCGATCGGATATCTTTTAATGATGTATATCTATGTGATATATATATTCATTATAGAGTTAGAATTTTCTCATCAACTAAAGTTGCGTATAGAAATTTGATCATGTAGTATGAATTGAAGCTTCTTTGTAATTTATCTCAATGTCTTCCACCTAAACCAAATCTTATTTGTCTAATTACTATGAGAAAAAGAAAGAAAAAGCCTATCTTGACCATGTTTAATGAATGCTAATTAATTTATTAAATTATATAGGGAGAATAGTTAGTTGCCAAATGAAGGAATACAAGAAGTGGGCAATGATGCAAGCATCTATACTATTTAACAAATAAAAAATATATTCATAAGTCTAATCTTCAAAACAAGATCTTGGGCAAATCTTCATAAAGCATGAGAAGACAATATTTTATACAGAAAGAAAATTGGTATTTTTAAAAGGTATAGATTATTCTATTTTCAGGTGAATCAAGTCATGGGATAATCTTTCTTTAATAAAAACAATTCTAATGAAATGGCATTTGGTTTGGACAGTTGTTCCAATTAAGACCCCACTGCTCTGTAACTTAAAAGATAGATCAGGCCAATTAATTGAAATAGTAATTATTAATCCTTATTAGGTGTTGTAATTATGTTCACTCATACAACCTGAGATCTTTGATTGGTGGACTTTCTTGCCACCAATGGTGTCTCATGCAATCAAAAGCTCTTTCCTCTCTATCAGGTCCTTTATTTTATTTTGAGATTTCAAAGGAAATTTGTAATATTATAATTTCAATCGAGGGAAAGAAGAATTCCAAATAAGTATGCTGTCAACACTCATCTTATATTTATCCAATAACATGTGGAATAGTTTTAGCTCATTATGGTTTTTTTTTCGAAAGTTTCTTTCTGGTGGCTACTAGGTGGGTGGGTTGGTTTTATAATATTTGATATAACATATATACTATAATATAATATATCAGTTTTTTCAGCCTCACCTGCTTAATTGTTATATTTATCTGTATTGCTATCAAACAACTTAACATTAATTCAAAAACCATTTCTGATAAGTTAGTTAGTCTGCGGTATCCGTAAAACTTCTATTCTACCATGTTAAAGGTTTAACTCTAGTAATTGACCAAAAAAAGGTTAACTGTATATTCTCTTTAGAAGGAAAGTTATAATTAAGGGTTGTGCAATTATCATAAAAATTACGTCAGGACATCTAAAGATTATTAACCATCTAATCCTTAATATAACCGGAATTGAGACATTCATCATTCATTTCGATGATACTGTAATAGCTGAAAATGTATATAACATTATATAGTATTCGATGCTTAGCATTTATTCGTTTGCCAAAAACATTATAACTTACTCAATTTGTTTCTCTTAAATATTATACTATATAAAAGTTATTGGCAAGACATCCTATTATTCTAAGATACTATAGGCTATAGCTAGAGTCTTAATATGTGTTAATCAACATACAGTGTTTATTTTGTCCCAAGTATCATCATACAGTGTTTATTAGATCAAAATCCAGATATAATCATTCGAAGTATTGATGACCTAAAAAAAAAAAAAAACATTCGAAGTATTATCTAAATAATCCGATTTAAGTAAAATAAATACTCCCTGGTTTTAAGTAAAAGAACAAACGAAAACAGGCAGATGCCGTGCGTGTATATTATAAATTATAAATTAGAAATTGATAAATTTATGTTGAATTGTAGTTAACATTTTTTAATTACTTAGAGAAAAACCATTTTTTTATTAGGTCGAAGATAATTAAGAGTATCCAACGGTGGTCCCTGCATTCCGCCTCTTCGATTAATCAAATCCTTGCTTCTCTTCTAGACGACTCCAAGAGCACTTGAACCTCTTAATTATGTCTTATTCTACATATTTTATGGGAAAAATAAATAAAAGAATACCACCAACACCAAGAATGCCATACCCATATAGCCAAATGGATCAATGAATAAGAAAATAAACAATGATTAAAGATCTAAATGGAGAAGTCATAATTTCTTAACTAGTCTTCAAAGTATTAATTTGACTAAATTCAAAGCATTGGTTGTTATTTTAATCCATCCCAATGGTTGTTACTTAAAACTATCCCAGCATGCATCACAAAGTAATAACTATATCGAAAATAATTTTTAGTATCCACGATAAAAGATGTCTTATTCTTATTGTGCGCCTTGTGAGCGCGTTTGTATCCGCGAAGGCAATCATCGCTCGGATGTCCCCCTACAACGCTAGTAGCTAGAGGATAGCATTATTGGACATTTTAGAACATTTAGACAGATCACCGATAATTTTGTGGGATAGTATATGGATGTCTCCGAAGGAACCTGGTAAGTATATGAAATTTAATTTTCCGATAGTCACGGAAAACTTGTAGATAGAAAATATCTAAAATAAGGCTAAAGTCCGTGGAAGCGACCCACATCCAAGATATGAACATGGTTTATAAAATAAAATTAGCTTTTAAAAAACAAATTAATAGATAACATTGGCTTAAGTATCTAAAAGTATCATTTTCGAAAAGGCAAACCAAAAAAAAATTCAAATCGCTTATGCGATGATAATTTTTCTTTTTCATGATTAAAAAAATCTTTCTATCTTAAGTTTTTAACTATTGAACTTATTTGAATATGCGTACTAAAAATAAACAATTTAGTGAAGTCCGATTTTATTTGGTATGGCTTAGTATGCCAGCAAAATTGGTAAGTAAACCGAGTTAACTAAGGTTTGAATTCGGTTTGGCTTAGTTTATTTCCAGTTCTTTTGGTTAATTTATATTTTTAAAAGTGATTCCAACCCTTAAAAAGATGTGACAAGTAAAAATTGATATTTATATTGATTAAATTGATTAGGTTTTGGTTTGGTTTACTTTATTTGTTACTGTTAGACCCTATACTACTAATATGGGAAGAAGAAAAAAGGGGTCACTCAAACATGATTGGGCCTTCGCTAAAATCTTCAGCTTTGGGCATAAATTAAAGAGGAAGTCTTACTACTCTGATCTGCTAACATTTCCACTTTCCAGATTATTTGGATTCTTATCTTATTCTTTTTTTCTTTTTACTTTAAAAAAAAAAAAAAAAAAAAAAATTAGATTGGGTAGTTCTTCTGGAAGCTCTAATGTTAATCTAAATGGTAAATTACTTGGTGTCCATGTTGTCGGAGTTTGTCATGGGATGATTGCATGTTTCTTGCCGAATGATACAGTATGCGAAATCTTTACGATGAAAGGAGTTGAAAAATTTCGGTAACACTGATTGTATCTCAACTTAATGCAGAACTTGAAATTTGTCTTCCTCCATTTTCTATCTTGTTTTAGCTTATTAGTTATTGTTGTGTAGTCTCTGGCATTGTTTTGCCACCCATTTGTGTTCATTTTCTATCAATTCCAAAGTCTGTTTTGTTAATATTTTGTTTTGAGGATACTTTTTTTTTTTTTTTTGCTTACAGATGCTTCATATGTATTACTAAAAGCATTTTCAACGCATTTTCTTTTATTTGATCTTTGTTTCTCTCTCTTTTTTTTTTTTTTTTTTTAATTCGTTTTACAAAGATAAATAAGCAAGAAAAGAGTAAAACTGTTATATCGAATCTCTAAACTCGTTAATTTTATGTGCTCTTTATTTTTAACATTTTTGAAACGTGTTTTCCAAAAGTGATTGTGTGGATAAACATAATACATAGACAGAAGTATAAACTTCACAAATGGTGTTAGTGCTCAAAGTCTTCTTAAACTAATTAATTAAGAAACATGTAATCAGTGTCAAATTTCAAAATACTATAACCTAGAATAATATACAAAAAACACATGAACCAGTCTACTCGTTGTTAATTAGTTTTGGACTAAACATCCAAAAAATTTCAACATATAATTTTAATTTTTGGCATTTGAAATTCGACTCTACTTCCTTGTATGGACTAAAAGTGGGTCTCTATATGGGCCCCCAAATAAATTATAAACCTTCAAATAAAATATTTAATTTTACATGATTTTTCTGGAAGTCTACTATTTTGAATTTTGTATGAATTTTGTATAATTAGGTATTTAGGTCAACTAATTAGATACTTTATTGCAAGAAACATATTTTATAAGTATGTTTTAAGTATGGGTTGCTTTTCTTTTTCTTTTTTAGTATACAAGGGTTTAAAAATTGAGTGAGATATACTATCAATAATAATTAGGATAAAAAGATGCTCCAAGACTTGATTAAGTACGAAAATAAATTTTATTAAAGGGGATATGTCAATGTCTTATTTTTTTATATATTGATGTTCAAAGTTCCTAGAGAAAAAGATATACCTTGATTTTATGTGCGACACGTTGATCACTACTATTAAAGATTTTTTTTGTTCAACCCTCGATTTCAAGTTGACATCACGAAGATTTGATCCATCATTCGTTGGCCCATATCGTTTGAAAAATCAATTCACAAATCAATCTTAAATTTAGCGTAATGGTTTTTTTGAAAAATTGGGCATATCCACTGTAAATTTTCATTTCACGCGTCATTGGGCAATTATTCTTTGTTTGATGTGGTGGTGACAGTTTTGGTTATGTAGAAAAAGATTAGAAAAGGACGATCAATTCTAAGAAACCAAAGGTTTTTTTGCCAATAATATAAAGCTATGATCATCCATCGATTAACTTTAACAAATAAAATGTTATAAAACTGGATTTTGTTTATAAATTTACATTCTCCTAGCAAAACAATCATCGAGATGTTTTTTCGTGAAAGAAAAGTCAAGAGAATCAAAATGCATTTAATAAATCTTGTTCTCAAATGTCCAAATCTAAAGTGGAAAACATATCTTTGATGGATAGAAACAAGCTTTTAGACTCGGAAACATTTTAGGTTCATATCATACAGCTTTTATTAAATAGAATTTATAATAGTATATATTTAGTAACAAGAAAAAGTTATTTAATTTAGAATCATAGTAGTTAGTTAAGTTGACAAAAATAAATAATTAGATTGTTTATTTAATTTTTTTTGTGACAAGAAAGAGTAGATTTTATAATAATTTGGGTGGGAAAGACAAAGCAAAAGCAATCTCCAAGATTTGATACGCTGTGGTGTCTAAAGAGTGAAACAGCAAATTATGTTTGGAAAAAAAGAGGAAAAGTCCAATGCCTTAAAAAAGAAATGTTCGAACAAATATTAATGGGCCCCTGTTTTAGATTTTCGTGGGTCCCGCGGATCCTAATTTTAATGTGGACGTCAATGCATTATTATTTGTCCACCTTCCTCTTGTTTTTCTTATTGGAAAGTGATATAAATAAAACTAAATCACTTTTCTTTGTCGAATTGTATTAGTTTATTGTTGTATTGGAATTAAATGTTTAGATAACATAATAAGTTAAGGCGTATATCAAATTTCTCGTCAACCCTATTCGAACCAAAAAGAACGATATTAATAGTAGTATTCTATGAAATGTCTTTTTTTTGTATTCTACCGTGTTACTATTATAAAGTAGGAAATGACTCTATAGAACAATAGAATTTTGCGTTATCTATTAACGGTTAGAAAAACAAAACATAGATCTACAACATAATGCGGTAAGAAGAACATAGTACACGCAATTATAAATATTTGGCGTGGTTGAGTTTTAGATTTCCTTACCTAATGTTCAACATTAACATGGAGAATGAACACGAATCATTAATAACCCACCTTAGTCTTAGAAATACTTATGTTGACCAACAAGGCAACAAACACACAGATCCAAACTGAGTCGGATTATAGCATCCATTTCAACCGGTTTAGTTTAACCGCTACTACTATGAATTGTAACCGTGACCAAAACACCTTCATCTCTCATATAAACAGTGATTCCATTTTTAATTTTTTTACTCACACTGACGACGAGATTTTGACCAATATCTCACGATCAGTCTATGGTATATTTTTTTTTTGTTTCCGGTTCATTTGTACGGATTTCTCCTCTATTTATTTATTCTAGTATTTAGGAATATTTTTCTCTACGATATTCGCATAGGCCCCCACCGGATTTTCAGAAATCTCAATTTATTAATATTATTTTTTGAAAATAAGTTCATTTTTTCAACCCTAAAAAGCACGGCACAAAAAAGAAATTAAAAAAATCCACAATTTTCACATAAATAGGAACCAAAGATTTTGTTGGATTTTCCTCGCTGGAGATAAAAAAAAATTGAAAAACAAAGAAAGACACTGAAAAAAGATTGATTTTGATTTTTTTTTTTGTTCTTTTTTAGGAAAAAAAAATATCAGAAATATAAAAAACTGTCTTGAAGGAAGAGAAGGAAGAGAAGAAACAGATGTGAGCTCTTCTTCTTCTTCTTCTTCTTCTTCTTCTCTCTCTGCTATTTTAATCCTCTCATCTCAGTTACTTTACTACTCGTCTATGGCCAGAGACGGTGGCGTTTCTTGTCTACGGAGGTCGGAGATGATGAGCGTTGGTATCGGAGGTATTGAATCTACACCGTTGGATTTAGATGAAGTTCACGTCCTGGCCGTTGATGACAGCCTCGTTGATCGTATTGTCATCGAGAGATTGCTTCGTATTACCTCCTGCAAAGGTTGGTCCTCCGAAAAATAAAAAAAATTTCACCTTCACTTTTTAACTCGCCGGAAAATTTCTGAAATTAGTAAAAATCTCCGGTGCTTACGTTTTCAGTTACGGCGGTTGATAGTGGATGGCGTGCTCTGGAATTTCTAGGGCTAGATAACGAGAAAGCCTCAGCTGAATTCAATGTAAGTCATTGAATCTGAGAGAGACTGGGAATTATGAAATCGCGATTTTGATTATTTGTTGATATTCTCAGAGATTGAAAGTTGATCTGATCATTACTGATTACTGTATGCCTGGAATGACTGGTTACGAGCTTCTCAAGAAGATTAAGGTCTGATTTTTTTCCCGCCGTTTTTTCCGGTTTAGATTTTGAATTTTGGGATTTTCTTATGAACAATGTGGAATTTTCCGGTCATCTGAAACAGGAATCATCTAATTTCCGAGAAGTTCCGGTTGTAATCATGTCGTCGGAGAACGTATTGACCAGAATCGACAGGTGAGTTTTTTTTTTTTTTTTTTTTTTTTCAGAAAGTGTTGTGTTGATTTGATAAATTTGAAAATTTGATAAACGTAGATGCCTTGAGGAAGGTGCTGAGGATTTCTTACTGAAACCGGTGAAACTCGCCGACGTTAAACGCCTGAGAAATCACTTGACCAAAGACGTTAAACTTCCCAACGGAAACAAACGGAAGCTTCCAGAAGATTCCAATTCCGTCGTCCACGTTTCGATTCCTCCGCCATCTCCTCCGTTGACTATCTCGCCTGCATCGTCGCCGTCGATGACCATCTCGCCTGAATCGTCTGATTCTTCTCCCCCGTTATCTCCGGTGGAGATGTTTTCCTCGCCAGTTTCATCCCGAATAGACGATGAAGATGATGATGTGTTGATATCGTCGCCGGAGTCTTTGTCGCCGACTACGGAGGAATCGCCGATTCGACGGCAGAAGATGAGGAGTCCCGGATTAGATTAGTGAAACTTTTCTGGGATCCGTGTAATATCTATCTCCGTTAACTTTTTTTTACCTTTGACGGTGTTTTTAATTGCACGTTGACTTGACGCCGTCAATTTATAGATGTCCTTTAATCTCGCTTCCACGTGGGCCTTTTTCTTTTCCTAAAAAGCTTTTTCGATTTTCCTATATTATTTTAATTTCTGCACAAAGTTATGGTTTTGAGTCTTTTGACCTTTTTAAAAGTCTTAATTAACGGGTTGAGAAAAAAGAAGTCATAATGAAGGGAAATTTGCAATCTAACCTTTAATATTCACCATTTCTTATGATCACGACGAAACCCGAATATGCGTTTTAAAGCAAATATTTTATGTCTTGGGTGGTAATAATCATAGGTAAGAATAAAACTTAAAGAGATTGGTTTGTACATTCTTTACTACATTTAAAGAGATTCGTTGTAAATATCTGATTAAAATGACAAAGTTTTGAGTTTTGTTTCCTAGTAACAAGGTTCGACTGCGAAGTTTTAAAATTTATTGATAATTCTGTAGATCAAAATTAATTTAATAATTTTGTAAAAAAATGAAACGTTTGGGATGTTTTTTTGTTGTTTTTTTCCTTTAATTAATGAATTTGCATAATGTTAAGAAAATTTAGATAATTGGGTAACACTAGAACTTACATACAGTTTGTTGAAGATTGTGTGGGCTATAACATTTTTATAGTTAAATTACATTCCAAAAAAAAAAAAAAAAACACTGTATATGATAAACAGTTACAAAACTTTTGTAAAACGCCATATCTATTATCAATGACTTAGCTAAATCTGAAAATTCAAGAATGACAAGGACCCATAACTGAGCAGTTACATGTGAATACATGGTTAAGAATTGAGAGCTTGATCAATGATCAGTTTCTTACCACGTAAATTCCTGTTATATATAGTCAAGTATTAATTTACTAGAATAAGCCGATGCTCAAATGGATCCCATCTTTTAATATTCAATGTAACCCCAAGAAAAAAAAACGTATAGTATACAAAGAAAGAAGTGGATGCATCATTGTGCATGTGTAGATGTGTAGAGAGTAAGCAAGAAAATATAGAAAAAAAAGAAAGAAAAAAAAGAGAGAGCTTGGAAGAATAAAATGAAAGGCTGGAAATGGGCAACTCATGTTCCCTCCCTTTGAGGCATATATCTCCGTAAATAGTCTCTATGGATCCGTTGTCTCTGCCACCCATTTTTGGTGGTGTTTTTAACGGTCTATAGAATGTGTGTGTGTGTGTGTTTACTACAGCTTCATTTGGATCCGAGTTGAATCCTCCGTACATAAAAGTTCATTCATTACAAACTCTACCATTTGGCTGAGTTTTAAGTTTTGTATTTTGCGTTTAGTGTTTATGAATCTGAATTCGGTTCATAGTACAAGGTAAAGGCACTTTGGTCATCAAAATAGTTTATCGAACAAACGGTTTAAATATATTAAAAGTATTATAGAAAACTTTACTCTAAAATAAAGGATACAAGTTTAAAAAAAAATTTAACTCTAAAATAAAAGATAAGATTAGTATAGTCTCATGTACTGTTGTTAATGATAGAGGCAACCACATTGGAAGGACGAATTAAATTATATAAAATGAGTAGATGCAATGTATATACCAACAAAATCATTAATTATTGTCGACAACAAAATCATACCCAAAGGATACTCCTCACGTTTGGCGTACTTAAAATTGGCAATAAATTAACAAAATTTTTCCTTGGTTTGCGTTTTGTCCCTTCATGTGGGGGGGGGGGGGGGAATAAATCTCTCTACCGTATCTTTTTTTTTTTTTTTTTTTTTTTTTTTTTCTTCTGTCATCGTTGGGTACTGTAGTAGTGTCCCGATCACTGCTGCATGTGTCTCTCCACGTTTTTGCCCTATATTCTTGACATGTACATTTTATTTACTTTTGTCCACGCCTACGTCGGCTATATTTAACTTTTTCTCTTCTTGAATTAATGTCGACTAATTTTTGTACAATTAAATATGATCATATAGTTAGAGGCAAACAAAAACACAGCATCATAAAATTCAATGCATGAAGGGAAAGTTTTATTTTTCTTCGCTTAAAGGCTAACAAAACCTTACTTGTGGCTTTTGCTTAAACTAAAATTCCGCAGGACCACAGTCAAACTTGTCTCTTTTAATTTTTTTGGTTTACGCAATGAAACTTCTTTTTGCTTCTTTTTATAACACAAACTTAAGAGTATCCTAATTTTGGATTTAAATAAAGGACCAGACGTTATTTTCTCTGTTTATATACAAACAAACAAATATATATAATATATAAAATATTTTAACAAGCAGAACATATAATAAAATAAATTAATTAAGTGCATCTTATTAGACATCGTTTACATACTCTAAACTCAGCTTTGCTTCTCCCTCCCTATGCTTCTAATCTTACTATTAGCGTTCACACTTCTGATGGGTCGCTCCAAGACTATTGCGTCTCTCCTCCTCTTCCTGCTCACCAACGGATCTTCCTCAACGGCGTACTTTGCAAAGATCCGACAGAAGCCACCGTATCCGATTTTACAACGTCCGCATTATCCAGACCCGGAAACAGCCGAGTCAAACCGTTTATGATCAACGTCACTGTCCAAATGGAGTTTTCTGCCATTCTTAACATATCTTGTTATCTATGAATGTTTTTGGAATGTGAAAGATTATGATCCATGGGATTATGTAGATAGCATTAAAATTAGTTTTTTCTTGGTATGTATTTATATAAATACCTCTCTTTGTATCTATACTATTAATTGAGAGGGAGGGGCAGAAATAATGACGAGCCATTTAAGCCGTTTCCACATATTTACGGAAAATGCCATCGGTTAACAGTTATGAAAAAAAAAAAAAAAAAAATTCAAATGCCCTTTAGTGAGAACTCTCACGCGGATCTTAGCCGACCCGAGCCAAAATCCTATTTCCGACCCGCTTCTAAGGGACGCGGATCCTTTTCCGGGTCAATTGTCACCCATTTCAACACATTTTGCACCGACTCCTTTTTTTTTTTTTTTTTTTTTCATCTCTCTCCTTCTCGCTTTCTCTTTTTTTTTTTTTTTTTTTTCTTTTACCTAGCAGAAGGAAGAGACAGGACGATGGCTCAAGTGAGGAGGCTGATGCACCTTTCTTTTGAAATTGAAATCTGACCTCAGCTCATGCTTATGAGCTACCTTTGGATGAGGTATTTCTTCTCTGTTTCTCTGGGTTTCCATGGTGGTTGATTTGTTTCCGGAAATTTTGTATTTTGCTTTTCAGTCTAATGAATCCAAGAAATCGCACCTGCTCGGAATTCTCTGGTCGATGTCCACCAAGCTTTTTTCGGAGGTAAAGTCTTCGTCTTTCTCTATATGAGATTGAGAGTTTTTGGTTTCAAAATTGGGTTTTATTTTACTGAGTTCTTGGTTTCAAAATTGCTTCAGGTCTTTCATGGGGAACTGAAGACCAGTCCTTAGGGATGTTTTTGCTCATTTTGGCGAAGTCATAATTAGTAAGCTATTGTTCAATAATCTCCAGCTATTTTGGTTGATCTTTGTGGTATAGTTGAGTAAAATTTTTATGATATTTTGGGTCTCTGAAGGTGAACTTAAGTGTCTTATTTTAATTATTGTGTAGTTAAAGTCATCGTAGATATAGGCCTAATAGTTATAAGCAAGTTTAAGATATTATAATTGGTTAATCGATATTTTCATTAGTTGGTTTATCTATGTCATCGATTTATGATATTAATCTGTGTCATCGATTTATGATATTAAGGTTGCATCGTAAATTTTATAACCTATGTGATGTAGGTTATAGGTTCAATTCCTCCATACGAATTCCAGATTTTGACTTAGTTCATTGTTGAAAAAGCCATAGTAATTAATTATTTCTCATTCTTTACCTTTACAACAAGAGTTTCATTATGGGAAGCCATAGCAAATACAAGTGACATTCTATATATTGTCCACAGATTTTAGAGACATCTATGTGTGTTAGAGGTGAATGATCTTTGACATTATGTACGTATTTGCGAGCGTAATATTTTGGAGGAGAAATGAATCAGCTTGAAGCCGAACTTGAAGCTGGGTTGAGCTTCTTCAGATCGGTCAAAACCACAAAGGTAAATGTTGTAACTTCAAGGTAAGATTCTGTTAAGAATTAAGACAATAGCGAATACCTCTGGATTTGTACTCTAGCCTTTTGTCTTTATAAAATCTAAAAGCCAATTCTTGAATCCTTATATAATTTGTTTAGATGGAACTGCATTCAAAATTTATGGTTTGTAATGGAACAAAACAAATGTCTATGGGGCATTCCGAGAATTGAACTCAGGAACTTTCTCACCTAAAGCGAGAATCACTAGACCCATTGCCCTGTTTTTAATATGTAACTCGATTAGTGCCTCCTATTAGCATTCTATCTTTTCTTTCAGAGAATTGTTTCTCTGTTTGCTTTAATCGAAATTCTGCTTCTAGAGCTCATTCTTTGTGAATTTGGCTGCTTACAAAATATGAGGTCCTCCATTTTTGAAGGATACTGGTTAAAAAAAAAATCATTGATTGGACGTGAATGAGCAGTATGTTTTTTCATTTGCATTAAGCACTTAAGAATTTCTACTGGTGAAATGAAGGGGTCTGTGTTACGTACATAATCTTATTTTGAGCCATCTTTTGTGCTCTAATTGTATGCGAGAGCTTATGTGTGGATGCAGCTTTGAGTAAAAATGTCGCCATAGGAACTGAGTTCAATTGGTCTTTGTTGCAATATACTATATAGGTATTTGATAAGTTTTGTTGGTATGTTAAATCTCATTGATTCAATCAAGTTGTTTCTTCGCTTCCCCAGCATTGGATCAATATTTGTAGTTATTGATGGCTATGAAGTGATTCTTGTGTTTTGATTCTATATTGGGACGAGACTTTTCTGCAACCCAAGCTGATTCATCTCCAGTATATGTTCCCTTGAGACTTCGTTGTCCTTCTCTTCTCCACCACGAGCAGAGTCGGCATACATCAAAGAGATTTTTAAACAAGGGTTTGAGCTATTTAACCGGCAGACGAAGTAGCATAACCACAAAGAAAATTTCATGTCATTGGAAAAAAAAAGAGATTGGTGATGCTGATCGAGATAAAATGGATTTGATAATGGTGAAAACACATGAAGAGAAAAATCCCGAATCGAGATAAAGGAGTGCAATTTTTAAATGGAAAATGTTTTTTATATATCTATTTTTTGATGGAAACTCCTCGAAGCTTCATGTATAAACAGAACAACGGCATCATTTCAATATAGGGTACAAGGAGAGGATCTTTCGAGGTGGTTGTATCTGAAGAGATAAGCTATAAGAGGAGAGGTGCGAGTGTGAGGTTGGATCAAGATAGAGATGTTCTATTAGCGTTGCGATCTTTTGACGCAAATGTAAAGTTTTAGAACTTAAAAAATCAATGATCACTATATTTATTGTAATAGCTAAACACTGACGCCCATTTTAACTTGAAACTTGAAAATTTTCTTTAAACAATATAATATATAATTTCAATACATAAAAACTTAACATTTACATAAATTCATTTCCTAAATCTATTGTATATCCCATAAAATATAATTATTATGTTTGGAAACAACATATACATAATATTAATATCCTACTTATACAATTAAATTTTTTTTAAATGAAAAAAAAATATTTACTATGTGGATACTTTATGTTAAAAATCAATGTTCAAACCTACTTAAGTTCTAACCCGTAATATCTACCATGAAATAAGAAATGCCAACAACGAACAACATATGGATGATCTCTATACTGAAATATTATCGAGTACTAGCACATTTAGCTATTTTATCCTGGGCACTGACACACTTCTTAGTTTCTATTTAGGATTTTACAGTGATGAAATATGTTTTCAATTTAAAAAGATAAAATCTACCTAAAACACCTATATATTTTTAATTAGTCACTTTACTAACAATTACCCTCTTCTCTAACACCCAACAAAATTTTTAATTTAATTTTAAAAAAATACAAAATTATAATTCAAAAAAAATATTACACCCGGGCTTTAGCACGGGTTATTTATCTAGTATGTTATAAACAAGAAATGAAAATCCCTTTAATTTCGACAGAGAATACTTAAGGCAATGATCAAATAAGATGGGTTAAAATGCTAATGACAGACAATGTATGCAAACTTTCTAATCGGCACAATCATCTTTCTACTCTACCTTTCTATAATATATCCCACTTCCACTCGAGCTTCCCACTATTTTGATTTCACATGTATATGTTCCTTTTTACTTATTTTGCTCCTTGGAATCAAATGATATCATCTTCAAAAAGAGACCAGTAAAGAGTTAAGGATCTCTATATGTGGAATGAACGGATTACGAGTCTTTGATTTTGGCAATTTTCGTATCATATATTCTAGTAAAACTATACACCAAAACTGCCTTCGCGAAAAAAGTTGACAAAAGATGTTCACTAGTGAATCATGGAGCCATATGATCCCAGTCCATGTCATTTCAAAAACAAGCAGACTTCTCTACCAACAAAGCTTTGCATGATCTCTAAGAGCCAAATCACCTTTAACCGTTTTAAGAACCTCAACACTGACACCTGAAACAAGAAAACACACAAGATTAAGTATCGCAAATGAACAACCGTTACATCAAGGAAGATCTCACAGCTTTGTGTCATGTAAGAGAGATTATTTTAGTGGAAGAATTGGAGTAGGTACGAGTTTATAGAGGAGGCAAGGCTAAAAGTCTGCAATTCAGCATAATGTGAAACCGCGATATTCTTCTCTGTTTCAAGATTCCACTGACTATTTTACGCTTCCGTCCCTTTGGATTCAGATGATGTTTGCTTCTATACAAAAGATCTGATGTGTTTCTTACATACTTCACCTACATCAGTTGAACCATTGGCAAAGTAAGCTCCATTCATACACAAATATACAGCAAGTCTTTCCCAACACACAGAATTTCATTATATGTTGTACCTTTGACGAACTGCAAGCCATATTCAACTCGATCTCGTTAATAATATTCAATCCTTCCATTGCAACAGGCATTTCCGAAGATTCATCTAAACCGGTGAATTTCTCCTTGTTCCTGCAAAGAATTTGGTAAACATTACTGCACAACCAATATATATATACACACACACACTATAATACTCTTATCATGTTTCATTCACCTTTTCAGAAACAGTCCGTGGTTCTCTTCATCATTGACGGATTTCAGAAATTCATTTTGCAGATAATTTGCAAAACCAGGCTCCATTGCTACACCCGTTACTTCAGGCTGATTGTTCATAAGCTGAATCGAGAGACGTGTTTTGGCTGATGACTGCAATCAGTTACAAAGTAATATCAATACATTATGGAATTTGTATGGACAAAGATGCCTGGTTAAGAGAAACCTACATATCTGATCCGGTATATGTTTGCCTCATGGAGGAGGGCACATGCATTCTCATGATACACTAGATCAAAGAATCTTCCCTGTTTTCTATAGTTCTCATATGCATTTAGTTTCCGAAGCTTGGTGTCTGTCTCATCAGCTGCAACCGCATGGAGCTGAAGCATATCCAAACCATCCCAATGATCAGGAAACAGAGAAAAAAAAGCATGGAAGTTGAAAGTCAAGAAGACAAGACATTAGTTTCGCTTACATGCTTAACAAACTTCTGAACGCTAAAGAAAAAACCAACTTGTTTGTGTTCACTCCTAAAAGCCTAAAACCCTACGCGAGCTATATCACTTGGACAACGACAATGGCGACCACAGCTAAAACCTTTCAAGGTATAAAAACCGTACATGAAGCTGATGTGTGCATCTCCTGTTTCATCTCACTTTTTAAATTGATTCACCTTCGCTCATTCCAAAACAATATAAACATGCATATGATTGATTCGTTTGTCTTAATAGTAAGCAACTGATAATATTTCTTCCAAAATGATAGTTTTTACTCTGTCCCAAAAGTATCAGCTTTATATTATACTGTTAGATTCAGCGCTAACTATGCTATATGACTAATTAGTGAGATGTACGTACAATACAAATCCATAACTCAAAATTTGTACCCTCAAGTAAAATCCACTTGAAATCAAGATTTTGTATTAGACCTTTTCCTTTGTTTCAAACAACAATGTAAAGAATCTAAACAAATTTTATCGTTTAACTTGGCCAAAAAGGTTGGATTGTGAGAAATACATGGGACAAAAAACAACCGCCCAATCCAACGGTTTTTCTGGCTTTATATCGATCTTCGAAGATGAAGTTGAACTCATAACTTTGAAGCAAAAATAAGTCTTTTGAAAGTGTTGTACAGAGACTAAATTACCTTCAAGGAGCTCTATCAAAAGGCTTAGTGTCATTGTAACAAGTATCCCACACTGCTTCCATGGCGTCTTTAGCAGCTACTTCCGAGCAATACGGGTTACCACGAAGCGATTTCAACACTCTTCTTTTTATACATTCCTTTTGAAAAAAAAAAACAAGAATACGAGTTAATAGTACTAACAAGAATCATCCATGGTTCCACTAGTGTTTATATGAACCAAGTAATGAAATTCTTCTCTTATAGTGACTTACTTGTTCATGCCCTCTTAATTTAATGAAACCACGCAAAAGTTCTCGCTTGAAATGGCAGTCGCCGCTTAGATGACCTGCACGTATCTGTTCAAAGAACACACACACAGACACACAAACACCAAAACCTGTCAATAACTTCAACAACAACATATCAATTGGTGCGACATTTGATCTAACATTGTAATCACCTCGCTGCAAGCATGGTGAGCACAATTAGTCCAATCCAAATTCTTGGCTCGGCACTCGTCATAAGCATGGATTAACTCATGAATAACAACTTGGTTCACTTCATCTTGAATGGTGAGATAGTTACTGCAGACAGTGATCTTGAAACATAGAAAACAAAAAAAGGAATATAGCAAAGATTCAACAACAAGGGAACAAGAATCCAAGATCATAGTATCGAGAAAACTGGATTTTACCCCTCTTCCTCTAGTGTAACCTCCAGCTACAGGTCCAGTACAAACAACTGCCTTAATGAAATTATCACCAACTCTACATCCAGATTTCTCCATTTGCTCCATCAGAAACTTCACAATTGGGTCTAATCAAACAAAATTTCAAAACCCAATCAATTCAAAGCAAGTGATTCAAGAACCCTAAAACCATGAGACATCAATGAAAGGGGCAAACAAAACCATCCATACTTACTATAGTATGATTTCAAAACCCTCTTAAACCCTAGATTGCTAGAAAATTCCCAAACTTTTTCAATGAATATCTAAAGATACAAAGGCGCTAAGCAAACAAATAATGGAGTAAGATTCAGAAACTGAAGAATTTGAAAAGAAGATAGCTATTACTTCGGAAACTCCTCTGAATCATGTCCTGGCATTCTTCGATAGATTTGCCGCGTCCTGCTCCTGGGTTGAATTCGGGCCCAGAATTCGGAGCTGCTGCATCTTCCATTCCGATCTCTGCTTAGCTCTGAATCGATTTTCCGAAGCCGAAGAATCCTGAGGAGTGGCCTAAGATCGATGGTCGGCGACTGCAGACGGAGAAAAAACGAGAGGAAGGGTAAATATGTAAATTACAGTGCAACCCCCTTCAATTTGTGTTCTATTTTGGTTATTTGATTTGGATAAATTACACTTAACTATAAAGTTAAAAATGAAAACTACAACTTGTAAAACCCTGTAATACTCAAGACAATACCCATATTATATGATAGGTATGACACGTATACACATTCTCTATAAGAACATAGTATGTCACGTTTCATACAAATTCTCACAAACAGTACTTATAATTCTCACGTGAAGCGGCTCTTGCTTTCTACCAGAACTTTTCACAGGAGGAAACCAGAGAGCTTTTCGAGGAGATTGATGTGGACGGTGACGGTGAACTAGACGCCGACGAGTTTACTTGGGGCATTGAGAAGATGCTGAAGCAAGTGTTTGATTTTTGTGATGTTGACAATGACGGGAAGATACCGGCCAATGAGTCCTATGTGATCATGGCTAGTTTCGGGAACGGGAAGGATTACACCGAGGAGACTTGTGCCGAGAAGGTTCGAGCCGCGCGCGGATGCAGATGGTGATGGTTATTTAAACTTTGACGAGTTTATGGCTATGGTAATTGCTGATATATTATGAGAGACTATAAATTGCTTGTTTATAAGTAAGAGATGTGTTAATAGTTATTGATGTTTATTTTCATCGGTTTAGAGGTTTCCTTGACCGTTTTTATTTTATTTTTAATAAAGTAAAGTGCTTGTTGTTGAGCACATCTCAAATGTTATGGCTGGCCTTATTAGCAACACCGGTCTAAAGATTAATAAAATTCAAACTACTATGAAAACTTATTGACGACGTATAAGCAGCAAAATATAATTACAAGAACATAATTAAATAAGCAAAATAAGTGACACTAACGATATTGATCGATCAAACGCTTTCGCCATGTATATGTGTTATTCTGTTAGATCCTCATTCACGCAAGATGTCAACTGAAGTTCATCAACAATTGAAAATTTTACGTGTCAAAATCTAGTGAATATTGATCAAACTCTTTATTCATGTATGTGTTTGGTTCTTCTCATGCATGTAAGTGACCATTAAAATTTATATTATATAATACTTATTATTTAGGAAAATGAGTTTTTAATACGAAGATAGTCATTATAGACATAGTCTAAGTACGACGGACACCTTCATTATACTTCGAAAAACTGGAAAGTTTGTTTTTTCTCTCATATTTTTCCTTTTATATTGATTACATTGAAAATTGAATTATTTTTGATATATTACCTTTTTTTAGTACCTACATGTATTAATTTTTCTAATATTTGGAGATTTGGCATTTTGTAAGGTCAATTATAACTTTAACAGGTGTCAAAGTGAATCCCATATAATTTTGATATAATAAATTACTTGAAACAATATTTTTTGCTTTTCTTGTTTAGAATTTTGTTCCAAGTTGCCCAATCAGTTAAATTATACATTTGAAATAAATCCAAATTATAGAACATGATCTGGAGATTTTTCCTATATATTAAAAAAAGATCTCCATATTTTAACAAATATTCCAAATATATATCATAAGTTTTAATGTTCCACCTTGAAAAATCTCCTATTTGGATCTGCCTATCACGATATACTGTATAACTATTTGTTGATGAATAAATCGAAGAACGACGTAAATCTGGAGAGATACTTACATATATATGAATTTAGATCTAGATCGCGAATTATGAATTCCTTATTCCCAGAAACCCCTTTCTCCAGATATCAAACGAAACCCTCAAACCTGGAAATCGTAAAAAAAAAAACAACAATATTCAATCGATTAGGAAATATTATCCTCAAATCAAATCATGTAGATCTGTGTGATTCAAAGATAATTTATCGAGAGAGATAGAGAAAAGGAGATATGTGTGATTCAAAGAAACTCACCAGATGGAGATGATTCAGGAAACCGGAAGATGACGAACAACAATTTAGAAATAGAAAACCCTAATTTGAGAGAACGTTTATGATGATTTGGTAATGATGAGGCAATGAGATGCGTTCGTGAGGAGAAAAGAAACGTAGAAAGAGTCCTTTATATAAGGGACTAGGGTTATCACTGGAAATTACCTGATTACCCTTTAACCTTATAAAGGTTTTTGCTTTATCTCTCGTGAAGCTCTCCTGAACCGTTGATTTTTTTATTTTTATTTTTTCCCAAGTTGCCGTTTCGGAGGTTTTACCAAAATTACCCTTAAACCCTTTTTGACGTTGGAAAACAGTAGGTGCGAGAATCACGATTCCTGACCACAGAAAAATAGCAACAATTAACAACATTATTTTTTAACGTTTTTTCCTTTTGCCGCAAGTAGAATAACTATTTAATATTTCAAATATTTTTTTGACATTATCTTCGGCCGAGATGGGCGGACACGCTATAGAAATTTATGTACAAGAAAGAGAGAGAATTGTATCAACCAATCATATAATGACACGTCTAAAAATACGTGTGCCGCTCAAGCGGATAACTCGAGGCGAGCTGTCGCGTAAACGTGGGCCCAAGAGAATCAAATTCTCAAAGGCTCTCTCAACTGCTCCGCTAAATGACAAAATTGGGCCTCTCGTGACTCATTCATGACTCATGACCCGCACTTGTCAAAAGTACAAATATTTGTGTCTCAAAGTAAAGCCAATCGCTGTTGACCACTCCCTAATTAAATTATTCCAAACCAAAATCGTCTTCATTGGACTAAACAAATCAGCCTAATATGTGTCAATACTAAAATAGTAAAAAAAATGGAAAGGTTTACAAATTCAGATTGTCTTGTCAATCTACTACTTGTGCAATTTCGTAATTAAGTTAGATTTTATGGTCAAACCTATATGCAGTGGGAGTATAAACACACTTTTTTTCTTATTCAAAATACTGGAAAATGATATATTTAGAAAATTTTGATTTACCTTTCACATTAATGAGATTTTTCTAGGAACACAAGTCTCTATCTATACAAAGCTGAAGCATGCCTTCTTTCCCCAGAAATTGTTTTAAAGAATCAGAGAGTTTCTGATAAGAAATTCCCCCAACTTGACACAATATGATGAAAAAAGAATATATTCCAAACAAGAAAAGATAAGGATGAGAAAAGAATTCGAATCCAAGCGTCTGGTTCAGGTTATTTTGCCAACCGGTTCGCCTAAGGTTAAACCGGTTTGGCATTAATCTTCTCATAATCCAGTTTCAATTCTTCCAAACGCTTTGATACCTGGGATGAACAAAACATTAACGCCACAATTGTTACTCAAAACTCAAAAAAAAATACACTCAAGAACACCAACAGAGTCAACAACATCAATGACTCAATTGTTCACAATAAGTAAAGACTAAACTGTCCATTAAGGAGAAAGCTTCCACTATTCGAAAGAGAAAGAGAACCTTAATAGAGTAAGCCAATGGAAGCAAGGTATCCGGATTCATTGCATCTTCCGGGAAAATTTTCAGAGCATGTATTAGTTTTTCAAACGGTAATTTTACCTGCAGAGTTAAAATATGATTTTTTTTTTTTTAAAAGCTCAGTTTTGCGAAATCAACTTGCAGCTCGTAAAAAAACCTCACTCACCAACTCATCTTGGCAATACTTCAACAATGCTAAGCCGACTTTGAACACGATCTTAACACCCTTAAGAAACAATCAATGGCCAGAGAAAATAACAGAATGAGACTTTGATCACAACATACATGAAAGAGATTTCAAAGATGCAATTTTTGTCGATATTTTAAAAATATGAATTTAGTTACCTCGGAGAGAAACACATCCCATATACGCAGAGCCAAAGGGAAAGGAAATGAATAAGAGAAGACGGTGATGAACCATTGACTTGCGTACATACTCGGATTGATCATTTCTTGAGTAAAATGTTCTCCGAGCTTTGGAATTAGCTCTTTTACCAAGCTTTCTAACTGAAACAGGTATTGTTGTACAAGAGGAAGCCCTGCCTACATTACACACAAACAGTGATTCTTAGATTATCCATTCCTATATGATTCTATTACTCTAAGATTAGATTATCGATTATCGCTAGTAAACATACTTATATCAACAGAACTATTATAATTTCAGTAAGAAACATCTAAAAGTATATCTTTATCTAAGAAGTAAGAATCGCTGAAATAAATAAATAAAAAACCGCGTCAATATCTTTTCAAGGGTAAGTAGAGATGATTAAAAGACTCACATGATATAGTCCTTCCATTGGAGCATGAACAGCTCCTTTTAGTAATGCAACTAATAACCAGAACGCATCTTCTTCGCTCATATAAAGAAGCAACAAACCAGCTATAAACCCCATCCCCTGCAGATATTAGTGACCTGAATCTTAGTACAATACTAAAAGAAAAATGAGAAACAAGGGGAAATATCTGGAGGACAGACCTGGACATATCCAACATCTCTGTCATAAACTGAGTACGCCTTAAGGACATTGTATAAAGATCTTTGTCCAGGTCCATGTCTCTTCTGAAAGAAAACATGTGATGGGAAAGTACGGGATATGTCTCGAATGATATCAAGTTCTGATGCCGATGTTTCATAAATCACCAATTGCTGCATAGGTAGATTATCAACAAAAGAGATGACCATGGTACAGCAAACAAGATAACAATATAAAAGGCAAAAATTACCTCATAAACACCAGGATTCATAAGCAAAAGGTCTCGACTTCCTGAGATTAACTGCCAAACAAGACCTCTTAAGCAATCTGGGATTCCTTTTCGTATACGCCTTTTGACAACATTAGGTTTTCTCCTAACATAATGCTTCCAATCACTACCTCCAACCCCAATCATCTTCCTCCATTTTCTCACTTTTCTCTCCTCTCTATAACCAACAAACAAAAACACACTCTCATGCTTATTACCTTAAAAACCTCTTAAATCAATTGTTCCTGAGGACATACCTGTCATGTTCAGTGGCTGATGTCGATCTAGCCTTGCTGAAACGCTCAGGAGAATTACCATGTTCTTGCTTCAGAAACCCGAATCGATCCACCGGGACATGAGGAGTGACTGCTCCTGATTCACTGTCATTTTCCGTTTTTTTTCTACTCATTCTACCAATCTGAAGAGACTCCTAGCATTGGTTTTTGACAACTTTCAGTCTCATTCTTCACAAGATTGTGATTAAGCTCTTCTTTACAAGATTGTGATCAAGCTGCCTAATGTCACAATCACAGACATGAGAAAACATTCCAATATTCCCAAAAGAGAAATCAATATTAATAGATTTTCAAAGTAAAATCTTAAATCCAGGAACTTTGACTATACCAAAACTGTAAACAACAAAGATAAATCAATCCATGAAGATATAAATGTGATGTATAACGAAAGTAATATCATCAGTTCTTACTACTTAACGAAGACAACCCACAAGCTTCAGAGAAACAGTTTAAAGTTTCCGGGAAAATTAAGACTCACCAACGTTTCGTATCCAAATCCTCAATGTTTCCGATGAAATCAGACGAACCAAAGAGTTAAACCATCAATTTCTGGGTTTTTTTCGAGATCAGAATTTGGGGAATTTGAATTCGATGAATTTTGAATATGGAATTGAAAGAAAAAAAATAACAAAAAGAAAGAAACAACAACGTTGGAAATCACATCAGCAACTCATATGTATCAAAAGCTTTGAATTTTTCATCCGCTTGAAGAAAGTGATCTCTTATTCTTTTTTGTCTCCCACGAGAAGAAAAAAAAAAAAAAGTGAAACCAGCACGAAACGACGCCGTCAAGTATATTATTTAATCGTGTCCATTTTTTGATTAAATGTGATGCCAACTTGCTAAGTTTGGTGACAACTAAGAATTCTATTTTCCAAAATGAGTAGGATAAGCACGATTTGGTTAATTAGAGGCTTCATCACGATTTAGATTTTTTAATTCATAAGGTTTTTTTTCCTCTAGTTACAATTTTTTTTCATAATGTTTGAGAAATAGAACAATTAATTAGCTATAAATATATAACGTTAAATTAGTAATACATTCTTCAACAAATTCATAATTGTCTTTTATAATATTTTAAGTGACTTCTCAAAACTCAAACCAAAAGAAATTAAAAACTTTGTTGGCAAAAAAAAATTAAAAATATTTGTTTTGAAATTCATCGAATTGTAAAACTGAAAACGATATATATTAAAACAAAAGATAAAATAGATGAGAACTCTAATAAAATTTAGATAAACAAAACATAAAATAGATGACACAATGGTGATGGATTTTTTTTTTTTTTTTTTTTATTGCATTATAATATTTTCTCCCAACATCATAGGCCAGTCAATGCCGGCCCTGAGAAAATCAGGCCACAAGCTAAAACAATTTGGGCCTGTGGTTTGATACATTAAAAAAAAAAAATATATATATATATATATATATATACAACTCGAACCCATCACAAAACACAAAGGGCAATTCTCAAAAATAGCACAAAATGAAGTTTTTGTGACATTTTTAGCTCATATTTTTATTTAAGACACAATTAGCATTTTTATTAAAGGTTTATTAAAGGGTAATCCTAACTTCATATTTTTAAGGTTTAGGATTTAGGGTTTAGGGTTTAGAAAACCCTAAACCCTAAGCCCTAAACCCTAAATTGTACCCCTTACCCCCTAAAAACTATACCCTAAATTCTAATATAGTCAACCCAAACCAAAAAAATTAAATTATGAACTTCATAAAATGCTATTTTTGTACTAAATAAAAATGTAAGCTATTTTTGGAACAAAAACTTGTTTTGGTGCTATTTTAGGGAATTTCTCAAACACAAATGATAGCATAATTAATAATTAATAATTAAAGTTTATTTTCTTGACACAATAAAATTGAATGACCCGGTAATTAGGCTAGATCCAGTTATCTTAGCCCAAAATTGAACATAACTTAATAGCTCAAGCCCATGACCCGGTTTCTAATATTTTACAGTACTCTTTTCGTGAATTTTTTTTTAAAACAAATACAAAATAAGAGAGTCATAATTATTTTTAGAGCTTTTGCGAATTCTTATCCTTTCAATTGAACAGAGTCATCAGCTTGAAGACGACGATATAAACATTTCCAATTCCGTCTCCGATTCAATTTGTCACGAGCATGACGCATTCGTCTACTCTTGCGCTAGCTGGACTTTCGTAAGATTTTGGTTGTTTCGTTTTATTCCCCAATTATGAACAACGCATGATTCAGTTTCCAGGACAGAGAGAGAATCCATGGCTACTTTCAATGTTCTCTGTAGCAATCGATTTCATTTCAAAGGTGCTCATTCTCCGGAGAAATATAGTAGAACCGTGTCTTCAAGGAGTAGTGAGCTTAACGTTTGTGTCGCTAGAGCTAAGAATCACTCCTTTAGTTGCAGGAGACTTGGTGGGTTTCTTGAAATTGGAACTTAAGTAGGTTTGAACATTGATTTTTAACATAAAGTATCCACATAGTAAATATTTTTTTTTCATTTAAAAAAATTTTAATTGTATAAGTAGGATATCTATACTATTAATTGAGAGGGAGGGGCAGAAATAATGACGAGCCATTTAAGCCGTTTCCACATATTTACGGAAAATGCCATCGGTTAACAGTTATGAAAAAAAAAAAAAAAAAAAATTCAAATGCCCTTTAGTGAGAACTCTCACGCGGATCTTAGCCGACCCGAGCCAAAATCCTATTTCCGACCCGCTTCTAAGGGACGCGGATCCTTTTCCGGGTCAATTGTCACCCATTTCAACACATTTTGCACCGACTCCTTTTTTTTTTTTTTTTTTTTTCATCTCTCTCCTTCTCGCTTTCTCTTTTTTTTTTTTTTTTTTCTTTTACCTAGCAGAAGGAAGAGACAGGACGATGGCTCAAGTGAGGAGGCTGATGCACCTTTCTTTTGAAATTGAAATCTGACCTCAGCTCATGCTTATGAGCTACCTTTGGATGAGGTATTTCTTCTCTGTTTCTCTGGGTTTCCATGGTGGTTGATTTGTTTCCGGAAATTTTGTATTTTGCTTTTCAGTCTAATGAATCCAAGAAATCGCACCTGCTCGGAATTCTCTGGTCGATGTCCACCAAGCTTTTTTCGGAGGTAAAGTCTTCGTCTTTCTCTATATGAGATTGAGAGTTTTTGGTTTCAAAATTGGGTTTTATTTTACTGAGTTCTTGGTTTCAAAATTGCTTCAGGTCTTTCATGGGGAACTGAAGACCAGTCCTTAGGGATGTTTTTGCTCATTTTGGCGAAGTCATAATTAGTAAGCTATTGTTCAATAATCTCCAGCTATTTTGGTTGATCTTTGTGGTATAGTTGAGTAAAATTTTTATGATATTTTGGGTCTCTGAAGGTGAACTTAAGTGTCTTATTTTAATTATTGTGTAGTTAAAGTCATCGTAGATATAGGCCTAATAGTTATAAGCAAGTTTAAGATATTATAATTGGTTAATCGATATTTTCATTAGTTGGTTTATCTATGTCATCGATTTATGATATTAATCTGTGTCATCGATTTATGATATTAAGGTTGCATCGTAAATTTTATAACCTATGTGATGTAGGTTATAGGTTCAATTCCTCCATACGAATTCCAGATTTTGACTTAGTTCATTGTTGAAAAAGCCATAGTAATTAATTATTTCTCATTCTTTACCTTTACAACAAGAGTTTCATTATGGGAAGCCATAGCAAATACAAGTGACATTCTATATATTGTCCACAGATTTTAGAGACATCTATGTGTGTTAGAGGTGAATGATCTTTGACATTATGTACGTATTTGCGAGCGTAATATTTTGGAGGAGAAATGAATCAGCTTGAAGCCGAACTTGAAGCTGGGTTGAGCTTCTTCAGATCGGTCAAAACCACAAAGGTAAATGTTGTAACTTCAAGGTAAGATTCTGTTAAGAATTAAGACAATAGCGAATACCTCTGGATTTGTACTCTAGCCTTTTGTCTTTATAAAATCTAAAAGCCAATTCTTGAATCCTTATATAATTTGTTTAGATGGAACTGCATTCAAAATTTATGGTTTGTAATGGAACAAAACAAATGTCTATGGGGCATTCCGAGAATTGAACTCAGGAACTTTCTCACCTAAAGCGAGAATCACTAGACCCATTGCCCTGTTTTTAATATGTAACTCGATTAGTGCCTCCTATTAGCATTCTATCTTTTCTTTCAGAGAATTGTTTCTCTGTTTGCTTTAATCGAAATTCTGCTTCTAGAGCTCATTCTTTGTGAATTTGGCTGCTTACAAAATATGAGGTCCTCCATTTTTGAAGGATACTGGTTAAAAAAAAAATCATTGATTGGACGTGAATGAGCAGTATGTTTTTTCATTTGCATTAAGCACTTAAGAATTTCTACTGGTGAAATGAAGGGGTCTGTGTTACGTACATAATCTTATTTTGAGCCATCTTTTGTGCTCTAATTGTATGCGAGAGCTTATGTGTGGATGCAGCTTTGAGTAAAAATGTCGCCATAGGAACTGAGTTCAATTGGTCTTTGTTGCAATATACTATATAGGTATTTGATAAGTTTTGTTGGTATGTTAAATCTCATTGATTCAATCAAGTTGTTTCTTCGCTTCCCCAGCATTGGATCAATATTTGTAGTTATTGATGGCTATGAAGTGATTCTTGTGTTTTGATTCTATATTGGGACGAGACTTTTCTGCAACCCAAGCTGATTCATCTCCAGTATATGTTCCCTTGAGACTTCGTTGTCCTTCTCTTCTCCACCACGAGCAGAGTCGGCATACATCAAAGAGATTTTTAAACAAGGGTTTGAGCTATTTAACCGGCAGACGAAGTAGCATAACCACAAAGAAAATTTCATGTCATTGGAAAAAAAAAGAGATTGGTGATGCTGATCGAGATAAAATGGATTTGATAATGGTGAAAACACATGAAGAGAAAAATCCCGAATCGAGATAAAGGAGTGCAATTTTTAAATGGAAAATGTTTTTTATATATCTATTTTTTGATGGAAACTCCTCGAAGCTTCATGTATAAACAGAACAACGGCATCATTTCAATATAGGGTACAAGGAGAGGATCTTTCGAGGTGGTTGTATCTGAAGAGATAAGCTATAAGAGGAGAGGTGCGAGTGTGAGGTTGGATCAAGATAGAGATGTTCTATTAGCGTTGCGATCTTTTGACGCAAATGTAAAGTTTTAGAACTTAAAAAATCAATGATCACTATATTTATTGTAATAGCTAAACACTGACGCCCATTTTAACTTGAAACTTGAAAATTTTCTTTAAACAATATAATATATAATTTCAATACATAAAAACTTAACATTTACATAAATTCATTTCCTAAATCTATTGTATATCCCATAAAATATAATTATTATGTTTGGAAACAACATATACATAATATTAATATCCTACTTATACAATTAAATTTTTTTTAAATGAAAAAAAAATATTTACTATGTGGATACTTTATGTTAAAAATCAATGTTCAAACCTACTTAAGTTCTAACCCGTAATATCTACCATGAAATAAGAAATGCCAACAACGAACAACATATGGATGATCTCTATACTGAAATATTATCGAGTACTAGCACATTTAGCTATTTTATCCTGGGCACTGACACACTTCTTAGTTTCTATTTAGGATTTTACAGTGATGAAATATGTTTTCAATTTAAAAAGATAAAATCTACCTAAAACACCTATATATTTTTAATTAGTCACTTTACTAACAATTACCCTCTTCTCTAACACCCAACAAAATTTTTAATTTAATTTTAAAAAAATACAAAATTATAATTCAAAAAAAATATTACACCCGGGCTTTAGCACGGGTTATTTATCTAGTATGTTATAAACAAGAAATGAAAATCCCTTTAATTTCGACAGAGAATACTTAAGGCAATGATCAAATAAGATGGGTTAAAATGCTAATGACAGACAATGTATGCAAACTTTCTAATCGGCACAATCATCTTTCTACTCTACCTTTCTATAATATATCCCACTTCCACTCGAGCTTCCCACTATTTTGATTTCACATGTATATGTTCCTTTTTACTTATTTTGCTCCTTGGAATCAAATGATATCATCTTCAAAAAGAGACCAGTAAAGAGTTAAGGATCTCTATATGTGGAATGAACGGATTACGAGTCTTTGATTTTGGCAATTTTCGTATCATATATTCTAGTAAAACTATACACCAAAACTGCCTTCGCGAAAAAAGTTGACAAAAGATGTTCACTAGTGAATCATGGAGCCATATGATCCCAGTCCATGTCATTTCAAAAACAAGCAGACTTCTCTACCAACAAAGCTTTGCATGATCTCTAAGAGCCAAATCACCTTTAACCGTTTTAAGAACCTCAACACTGACACCTGAAACAAGAAAACACACAAGATTAAGTATCGCAAATGAACAACCGTTACATCAAGGAAGATCTCACAGCTTTGTGTCATGTAAGAGAGATTATTTTAGTGGAAGAATTGGAGTAGGTACGAGTTTATAGAGGAGGCAAGGCTAAAAGTCTGCAATTCAGCATAATGTGAAACCGCGATATTCTTCTCTGTTTCAAGATTCCACTGACTATTTTACGCTTCCGTCCCTTTGGATTCAGATGATGTTTGCTTCTATACAAAAGATCTGATGTGTTTCTTACATACTTCACCTACATCAGTTGAACCATTGGCAAAGTAAGCTCCATTCATACACAAATATACAGCAAGTCTTTCCCAACACACAGAATTTCATTATATGTTGTACCTTTGACGAACTGCAAGCCATATTCAACTCGATCTCGTTAATAATATTCAATCCTTCCATTGCAACAGGCATTTCCGAAGATTCATCTAAACCGGTGAATTTCTCCTTGTTCCTGCAAAGAATTTGGTAAACATTACTGCACAACCAATATATATATACACACACACACTATAATACTCTTATCATGTTTCATTCACCTTTTCAGAAACAGTCCGTGGTTCTCTTCATCATTGACGGATTTCAGAAATTCATTTTGCAGATAATTTGCAAAACCAGGCTCCATTGCTACACCCGTTACTTCAGGCTGATTGTTCATAAGCTGAATCGAGAGACGTGTTTTGGCTGATGACTGCAATCAGTTACAAAGTAATATCAATACATTATGGAATTTGTATGGACAAAGATGCCTGGTTAAGAGAAACCTACATATCTGATCCGGTATATGTTTGCCTCATGGAGGAGGGCACATGCATTCTCATGATACACTAGATCAAAGAATCTTCCCTGTTTTCTATAGTTCTCATATGCATTTAGTTTCCGAAGCTTGGTGTCTGTCTCATCAGCTGCAACCGCATGGAGCTGAAGCATATCCAAACCATCCCAATGATCAGGAAACAGAGAAAAAAAAAGCATGGAAGTTGAAAGTCAAGAAGACAAGACATTAGTTTTGCTTACATGCTTAACAAACTTCTGAACTAGCTTGTCCAATGTGAAAAGAACATATGACTGTGCTCCAAAAATAGCTCGGCATTCATCTTCAAACTTTGTATTGTCACTAGAGCCGTCAAGTAAATTATAGAGTGCATCCATGAACCTAATTGTGTTATGCTTCCCAAATCAGTAAAAAACCTTTCAATACAAAGCTATTGGCTTGGAAAATAAATCACCTGGGATAAGATTCAGAAGTAGTATTATCTGCAGCCTTCCACTTCTTTTCAGAATGATTCTTTGCTAAATGTATTCTCTCATACAACAACTGGAAAATCAGCACAAGTAGACAGAAATTAGCTTTCGGAGGAGAAAATCATCATTTTAAAAAATTTAGAAGCTTGCTTGAAACAGTCCTTACTTGATGAAGCCTAAATAGGACATAATAGGAATCATTTCCATAAAACACTCGAGAATCATTCTGGGAGCCAGTTTCACTAGCTTGCAATGGCCAAGACACATACTTGGCAACAGGTTTTACATTTTCCATAAACCGTTCTGAAAATGCAAAGGATCTGTCTTCACCTTCATTCCCGTTAGCCACCTCTCCAGCCACACTAACACGCCCATTACAGTTCATAACTCCATTATGCTCTTCATGACTAATCTTAGTTTGTGAAACAAGCATTTCAGAGCCAGTCTCATCATGCTCTGACAACTTGTGACAATTTTCCTTTTTACCATCTCCAGCGCTAGCATTGCTCTTTGCTCCCGTTTCAGTAGAATACACTCCCTTTTTATCACAACTTTGTTGGTCTTTATTGCTTCTTACATTGTCAAACACCCTTTTTAAAGGCTTAAGGCCCTTCTGTCCATTAACCTCAAAGTTGCCTTGCTCACAACTATTGGTGGGAGATAATTCACCCTCTTCTCGCTCAACCTCATGCTTTCCCACTGATACATCCTTAGCCTGATGATTCTCTACATCCCCCATTATCTGATTGTTTCGGGGTGACACCAGTTTGGAAGACTGAATAACCTGTGGACCATGAACCAAAATTAGAGTAATATCTATAACATCTCAAAAATAAATAAATCATGATTGGTCTCTATGGATTGCTCATCAAGGTGTCAAACTGGTAGCTAAGGAGAGTAACGTTTCATTTAACTTCATCACAACTGAAGTGCATACGACCTGAGTTTAAAAACAACTAGACTCAACGAGTTACCTCATTAGTCATAGCTGGATCATCTTGCAGTTTATCCTGCTTAACAGTTTTCACTATATTGGCAGAGACATCTTTCCCAGGAGAGCTCCCTTGCAGTGTTGGATTATCTTTGTTCAGCAGTCTCGGGGATACTGGATGTTTACGTTTTGACCCAGAAGCACTGTCCTTCACTGCCACACATGCATCATGCAATTCTTGGTTGTTTTTCAACTTAGACACATCTTCCATAGCCAGGTTACCTTGAGACCTCGAAAGAATGCCAAACATGGGCTCCAAAAAAGTTATCCACAACTTCATTACCCGATCTGACTGTTCAGTTGCACATATTTCTTCACAGTAGTACTTGATTAGCAGATACAGGTCCTCGTGAATTTGTGTATCGCAATAGTTGAACTCCAAATCCGGAGTAAAAGAGGGCATACTTCTAACAGAAATAGCTTGAAGCAGATCTTCTTGATGCTTTTTCTCACTGATATCTTTTATCTCTGCCACTAAACCTGCATTAAGGACAACGAAAAAATGGCATTGATGCAAAACTGTAACCCAAAGTACAAAATCTGGGCTCACTCTATTCTACTCTCATAATCAGCAGTCTGTTTCTAAAGAAAAAAAAAGAAGTACTTTCTCTCTCGCTTGACCACCCTTTCTTCAAAATCACGAGGTAGAGAAAAAAGTTGCTAATGAACTAACCCTACATTTTTTACCACGAAATTTCAAGTGCAGCCAAAAAAATAAGTGGTTTCATCAAATCCTAAAGTAGATTGTGATCTTCACACACATTGAACTTACTAAGTAAAAAATGATAAAGCTTACATTTTGTGCTCAAGTTCTTAGAGTCCTGCTGCTTGAAATAGAAACTACGATGATCAAGTGACTTGTGGTGATTCTTAGCATATACTTCAGCCCATACTTTCTGGAAATCAGAGTGGCACCTTGCCCATTCTTCTTGCTTCTGCTTCAAGCGCGTCAGTATAACCGGTAAAGCGCTATGCATATTTTTCTTCAAAAGATCCATGACATCAAGCCCATTATCACCGTATAACCGTTCAATGCATCTTAAGTTCATAGCTATTCGATACAATCACATAAAACGTTATTAGCACAAATAGACGAAGGATAGACAAAATATAGCCACACTAGATTTGTTCCAAACTACCAACTTACTTGATAAGTGTTTTTCGATAAATATTGTCGTGTCTATCGAGATAGTGTTGTTGTTCATCTTTTCCAGAAGATTTTCCACTTGTTTAATGGCTGAACTTACAGATCCTAGTAACATGTCCATTTCATACCTGAATACACATTAGGAATGTTAGACTGAGGATTCTACCAACAAAAAGAATCACCATTTCTGCATATGATAGGTTCCACACAAACTAAATGAAAAGAGAGAAGGCCTAACCATATGGAAAATAAACTTAATCACGCTAAAGTTATAGGAAAAATCTATATGGATACAGAAAGATAATACAAGAACCTACTATACTGTATATACCAAGTGGATAACGGAATTTGTCATCAAACTACCAAGATCATACCTGTCATCCTCACACCGAAACAAACTTTCTTCATACTGGTTTTTGCGCATATGATTGAATGAGTAATCTTCACTGCCTGAGGTGACAGATACCAGGAGGTCATTGAGAGTCTTTCTACCGAGTGTATTTCTGTAGCTTGGAATCTCAACTGGATACTGCATGTGAAAAGACCAACCATATGATTATAAGACAACTAAATGATACAGTAAATTGCAGTTTAGTTGAACAATATTATTAAGGAAAATAGTCAAAAACGCACATCCTTTGGCAGGAGCCGATAGCTTGGTGTACACCGAGTGCATTCAGAAAGATCAAGTTCATTTATAGGTGTTCCTACATACTTGGCAGATGCTGCATTTTTCTCGGTTCTATCTGCTGTATCTATATCAGTATCTTCTCTATTTTCATCATCTTGAAAATATCCTGGCTGACCTTCTTTAACAAGGGAGTCTGCAAAGATAAACTACCTTAATACCAGATATAAACCACTGACCACTTAAACCATTAACGAAGACAAGATTGGGCATGATCACAGTAAACAAAATGAGGATACGCAACGAGGGATTAAAGAGGGATTCTCACTTCCCAGAGAATTACCAGCGGAGCAAGCGACAAGGTTCTCATCACCATCTTCTCGTTGATCAGAGTGTTCAGAATCATCCTCAAGCTTACATCGTTGTTTTATTTTCTGTACCACATAAGAGTCTATCAACATCTCACTCAAACACTCCCCATACAAATTCCATATCATAATGCCTATTTTATCTTGATCATAATTTATGACTCTTAAAACAGTGGAGGAAAGGATGTATGGCCATAATGGAGTTTTGCTATCATGAACATCCATAAAACATTACTAACTGCGATAGTTCTATCCTTTACAAAGATGAATAAGCATAACCTTATCAGAATGAATTGAATGCATGGCAGAAATTGCAGTGCCCTGGTGACGCGGTACTGCATTCCTTGCAGAAGGAGCTGATTCCGGACAATTAGGTAAGAAATTAACGAACTCCATGAGCAGATCTTCATGACCCTTGAACAACAAAGTAACCTACACAACAGACAATATCAGACAAATACACTAGAACTGTTGCTCTAACAAATAAATGTGAGGCAGAAAGTTTGAAGAATCAACACTAGGTGCACTAACAAAAAAAAACATACCTCTTTGTAGACATCAGAGATGGACTTTCTTTCCTTTCTATACATGTTCAAGATGTCTAGAAACCTTTTATAAGCATGTTCATCCTCTCCGAACCTTGTCTGCAAAAGTCGAAACTCCAGTAAACCTTTAACTGATAAAAAAATCAACATAACCTTGTCAATTACCACACAGCTTACTTACCTTAATCTTGGTGACGAAACCGATAGCGTCTTTGAAATCCACGCGGTTCTTAGGTTTCTCTTCCTCCGGCACAAGGGTTATTCTGTACCCTTTGGGCAAGAAAGTATTGAAACCTAAAAGTAGGTCCCTGTAACCCTTGAACAATTCTTTGATTCTTTCTATGACACCAGTAGTGTCGACTCTGCAACCAAAATAAGACACAATGAATATACGCAGTTCACACTGTGACATCCACAATACACGCATTCCTTCTTTGACCTCTATAAGAAACACAAAAGGACAACCAAACGAGAAGAGAAGAGAAGAAGATACACACCTCTGAGCTTTAAAGTCCTTCATGAGCTCAAGGAATGTCTCATATTTCTCTTTATTGTCTTGGAAAATGTCCTTGACAGCTTTGAGATACGTAAGGGCATCACTTGTTCGAGGTTGGGCGTTTCTGCAATGCACAAACACCATCTAACTTGAATACTTGCAAACATTTAAACTGCAGCTACTACATTTGAAGATATCAACTTCTGAGTTTTGACTACCGAATCAAATCAAAACTGAAAACAACAACAAAAGAAATTGGGATAAGGGAGTTACGCTTCTCCTCGAGACGACGGTTCAGGCCTTCTTCGCTTTTGGGCTTCAGTGTAAACATCCTCTCTAGCTCTCTTCATCTCTTCGTCTTCTCCCGAAGACAAATTCCTGAAAAAATCAAAGCTTATTAGCAACAAACCAAACTAAAGAACCCTGAAAATAAATAAATAGCTCGGAATCGGTAACCGTACTAATAGATCTATCATCGGAAAATCGAACAAGGAAGAACATAAACGGTGAAAAGAAGAAAAAGGAATCTGAGCAAGAGATATTGAATAAACACCTTTGTAGAGCGGATCACGTTACTAGAGCGGTGAAGAGAACTTCTCTGTTCCTTGGTTAGGAAATGAAACTTTGAAACAAGTGATAAACGAAGAAGAGGATCGGCGAAAACGTTGGTCGGCGCAGTTTCAAGTAGAAAGATTTAGACGGAACTTTGACAAAATGAAAACCAAAACAAACTTCGTCTTTTTTTTTCAGTCACCGGGAAAATATATTATTCAATGGAGGGATTGCTTCTGCTTTGGAGCAATCTCTCTCTCTCTCTGTATCTCTCTGGTTTTTGGAAGCGGAGGAGGGAAGAGAGGGTGAGGCAACGGACCAGAGGAGGAAGACGAGAGGTAGGAACTTGTGAATATATATATAGATACCCAAAAAATCTTCATGTGTTATTCACAAGACCTTCGGAATCACTTGGAAGGTTACGTATTTGAGTTATTTACTTTCCAAAACATATTTTAGGTGGTTTGGAAAATCCAAATTATACGACTGGACTGTACATGTTATTGACAAAAAAAAAAAAAGGACCTAGTCAAATTCAAGCAAAATGATTAATTAAAAATTTAAATTTAAGATATAAAACCAAGTCAAATTAGGGCACCGTTAGGGTTTGGGAAAAAAAGCTAAAAATTGGCTACTTGTGCCTAAGTGAGAAATCGAGGATTATTGTGTAGTGCAGAGATTACCTAAAACACTCGTTCACATTTTTTGACAAGTTTATATAAACAAACTTTCATACTGGATGTATTAGTAATGATAAAAATTTGATCAAGTAATAACGGAGGGTTTGATTTGTGCTAATAACGAATACTAAAGGCTAAAATTAAAATTTTGAAAATTTATCGTAATACGTACTTAAAATATTTACTGTTATAATAAACAACAAAGGGCGTTTGGTCTAGTGGTATGATTCTCGCTTAGGGTGCGAGAGGTCCCGAGTTCAATTCTCGGAACGCCCCTATTTTTTTATTATTTTTTGCAGCTTTCCAGTGCCTTGCTCCAAGCCCCACGTGTCACCGAACACAATCCAATCCCTATCCGGTTTGGCCTCAATTCTCTCTCTTTTGTTGTTTGATAAAACTTCACAAATTCAAATTTTAAACAAAAATTAGAATAAAACTTTATAGAACCAACAAACAAAAAAATCTTTAATTTTGGTAAACCGAAACTACAGTGAGAACAATAAACGGAATTAAATTTGATCTGAAATTAAAGTTAATAGAAAACCGAACTTAAACCGGGTCATAAACATATTTATTATGTTCCTCTTTAGACTACCTAGTGTATACTTTTTTAATTTTCTTTAGTCTAAAAAGAACAAAATAAATATCCATTTTTTTCTCAGCCAAGAGAGAGATTGAACACCGAAGACCAGAGAGCCTTTGATCTCCCGATTTCACCATTTCAGCCTGGCCAATACAAACCTCCGGCGATTCATATTCTTCTTCCTTCGGGTAGCCTTTTCGAGATGCCGTCGAACGGAGATCTGGACCGTCAGATCGAGCAGCTGATGGAGTGTAAACCGTTATCGGAGGCGGATGTGAGGACGCTCTGCGATCAAGCGAGAGCGATCCTTGTTGAGGAATGGAATGTTCAGCCTGTGAAGTGTCCTGTTACGGTTTGTGGCGATATTCACGGCCAGTTCTATGATCTTATTGAGCTCTTTCGAATCGGTGGTAACGCACCTGATACTAACTACCTCTTCATGGGAGACTATGTAGGTCTGTCTTTCTTCATCTCTTACTTTTTTGGGTTTTACTTTTAGATCTGCGCTTTTTTGGCTGATTCTATTCTGAATCTTTGGAAAAATTTAGCAAACTTATTTTTCTTAATATTTGTTTCAATCTGCTGTTGGGATTTCCCAATTAGCTTCAATTGAATGAGGCTTTTATGATCTTATTTTAGTAATTTGGTTATCATTCATTTAATACATTGGTATTGATCTGTCCATTTTAGCAAAAAAAAAAAAAACTAATGCTTTTGGAGGTGGGGTTTTTGATTGGTATCTTTTTTTTTTTTTACTTATTTTAGGCAGCCTTTAAGTTTCATTATGAAGTTCCGCTATTGCTTTGAAATTTTTTAACTTTTCTGGAGGGGATGAATCAAGTTTTCTGATTTAGTTAGTTTCAGCTTATAGTGAATGTTTTTGGTACCTGATTTGTCTTTCTTTCTTCTTTTGCAGATCGTGGATACTATTCAGTAGAGACAGTTTCTCTATTGGTGGCTCTTAAAGTGCGATACAGGGATAGACTTACTATCTTGCGAGGGAATCACGAGAGTCGTCAGATTACCCAAGTGTAAGCTTTTCTTCACAATAAGATTAATGTTTTGCACTCTACTTCTGAGTCTGAGCGAGCATACTTTTCTCCCTTGGTTTCTGACAAACTAGTATCCTGTTTGATGGGTGTTTTGCTTCTCTGTTTCAGCTACGGTTTTTATGATGAATGCTTAAGGAAGTACGGAAATGCAAATGTCTGGAAGTATTTTACAGACCTTTTTGATTATCTTCCTCTCACCGCCCTCATAGAGAGTCAGGTTTGAACCGTTCTTTTCAGTTGGTGTTTGGGTCATCTTTTTCTCAAGTACAGCTTTTTGACTTCATCAAATTCTATCCATTATTACAGGTTTTCTGTTTGCATGGAGGGCTTTCACCTTCTCTGGATACCCTTGATAATATCCGCAGCTTGGATCGGATACAGGAGGTACAACCAATAACCTTTTTTTTCTCTGCTAAAGGCCTTAGTTTAGACTTAATTGAAAGAGTTATGAGTTCTTCATAGGTCTCTGCATCCTCTCCTTACTTAAGATTCAAAAGAGCAAAAAAAAAAGGAGTTTTCCATATAGATCCTGTTGGTCATCTCTTTGAACTATGTATGGTATGATCTGTAGGTTCCACATGAAGGACCAATGTGTGATTTACTATGGTCTGATCCCGATGATCGCTGTGGATGGGGAATATCTCCACGAGGTGCTGGTTATACATTTGGACAGGATATCGCAACTCAATTTAATCACAACAATGGACTCAGTCTCATATCAAGAGCGCATCAACTTGTCATGGAAGGTTTCAACTGGTGTCAGGTATGTACATCATTGGGGTCATCTCTCTTACTGAAGGTTCTACGACATGATTGGTTTGTCTCTTGCATATTGAATCATTGATTTCTCTCCTTTTTTATGGTAACAGGATAAGAATGTGGTGACGGTGTTTAGTGCACCAAACTATTGTTACCGGTGTGGAAACATGGCAGCGATTCTAGAGATAGGAGAGAACATGGAGCAAAACTTCCTCCAGTTTGATCCAGCTCCTCGACAAGTTGAACCTGATACTACCCGTAAGACCCCTGATTATTTTTTGTGATCTCTCTGTTTTTTTTTTTTTTGGTCCCGACCATATTTAATTTTTGGAATTCCAGTTTCTTGCTTTTGTATCATTGTAGATGTGCCCTTTTCTTTTTCTTTTTTCTAAGTGGAGTTCGAATTTCCCCGAAAAAGAATGAAAAAAACATCATTTTTTTGTTGTTGTTGTTGAGGTGATTGCTATAAAAAGTTTGTAGGAGAGGCTTCTATATATAAAATAGAGTTTCTTTTTATCTAATACTGTACTTACATAATGCAGAATTAAGGCTTCTAACTCCGCCACTTTCATTTCAGTTTTGAATGAATTTGAAATTTCTATAAGTCTGAAAATTTGTCAACTTAACAAGAGGGAATCAAAACCTCAGTGCAAATTAGTAATTAGTGTGTAGGGGAATACAAATTTTGTGTACATCGTACATAAAAGGAGAAAAAAGTCTCGTGGCCCTATACTAATGGCTACAATACCAATAATGGAAACTAAAAGCATTACAGACAAAAACGCCTTAGTGAAGATTTCTCTATATTTCAATACAAACTAAAGGCCTAACAAAACTTCCAGTATTGTGCAGAGACTGGAAAAGTGACAGCCTTAGCTATACAACACAACTCATGTATCCATTTTCTTTTCCTCCTTTCAATTCTTCTTTGGTGTTTTGGGTCGTGACCTCATGCTGGCTCTCCTAGCCACGTCCCATGCTTTCTGTGGCGCATATATACCCAATTGAGATGCAAAGAACGATTCATAACCAGGTGAATCAAAGGCAAAACCAGTGTGCTTTGAGATTTCCCGAGGTAATTGGGCTATCGCATAACTTCTCGCCTCTTCTGGTGTGAGCTCGTTCGGTATCTCCAGCTGATCTGCATTGCTACTATCTGGCTCGTGCCTATGAATCTCTTGAACTATCTGATAATCATAGGGGAGAAACCATCTCTCCACCCTGTATTCATTCACAAAAATTCCAAATTTATCATGATCATAATAAGCATATTGCTCGAGTTTGGAGTGTTTAGATTCAAGTTTTACTTACCCTTGGTAGATGAAATCTGCTAGAAGAGCAACAACAGGAACAAGCAGCAACGTGAAGTAGAAATAAAATGTACTCATTAGAACATATATGACAAAGTAGACATTCTCCTGCAAACACAGAGACAGCAAAAAACAAGTGTAAGAAAATCACAAACCAAAATGTATATAATACTAGAGAACCTTTTGACCCAATGGAAGAAAAAAAGCTTACATTTCTATCACGTGGCGTCATAATCCCACAGTATACAAAAGCAAAAACGAGCCATGCTAAAATGCTTCCTCCAACTGTGATATAATGCCATCTGGTAATTGAGTTGCTCATTAAAAGAATCCGCAGGTTCACGGCTATGATCAGACAGGTAAACACCATTGTGCTCACGTCCCAAAGACCGAATATTTTGCCTGATGAATTTTTGCCGTCAAAAGCTGAGGCGGTTACGAAGAGATAGCATACCAAAGATTGATAGACAGCAGATGAAGCCCATACTCCCACAACTCTCCATTTGAAAAAGGAATTACGTATTCCCTCTCTATACAGTTCAGGGTATCTCTTTGAAAGGGATGCACTCACATCCTAGAAAATGCACAATTCAGTATCGATCGATCCAATCACCTGATGGTTGGTATTTTAGAATATCTTTAATAGAAATAATTGGGGAACTCAGTACCTTTTCAAACAGCCCAAGGACAATCACAGGAAGAGCTGTAAAGAAAACATTGTATAATGACTGGAACCAATCATCATAGAACCTTTGACCAGAGAATCCAGTTCGAAATGTGAACCAAAACTGAGTCAAAGTGAAGGTAAGATTCTTGTAGAAGAAATACATGACCACCTGCCAAAACAAAGGACCATTAGTAACAGCAACATTTTAAAAGTAACTTTGAGGTGAGAGAGAAAACCAACCTTGCAGATTCTAAGATATGACCACCGTCCATGAACAAGAAGCAAATCCGTCAGAAATCTAAACTGAGCAATGGCAAAATCACTAGACATCACAGCTTGCATTCCCTCCATCCCACTTATTCCTACACCAACATGAGCTGCTTGAATCATGCTGACGTCGTTGGCACCATCACCAATGCTAAGTGTTATCTTTTTCGCTCCTTTTCTCACCAAGCTTGTTACCTAAATTTTGAAATAGTGTGTCACTGATTAACAATCAGAAGTCGGTCACAATAATAAATTATGAGGTAAGAACATATGTTCCCACCAAGTATTTTGGTTGCGCAACAGAATCCTCAGAAGAGCAATAATATAACCCTTACTTCCAGAGAAAAATACAGGACCCTTTGCTTGTCATGCCAGACCACAATGCAAGTATTACCTGAGCTTTCTGTAAAGGAGAAACGCGACAGCACACAACCGAAGTACAGTTCAAGCTCAAGCTGAGCAGAGTTATACGCAAAGTCGGGTCTAATGCATACATTAAACACTTCCCATCGATAACGAGAGCCAATTTCGGTCCAGCTACAGTATGCAGGTAATGTTGAGCTTCTTCAAGGCTCTTTTTCAGCTCCTTCTTTACTTCCTCCTTAATAACACGCGCAATTTCAACTTGGTCTCCCTAGTTTTAGATATTTTCTCAATTATTAGGAGGATGGTAGTCAATGATAATCATACACACAAATATAAGAGGCATCTGCATGACTTACCCTTTCTTCAGCTTCCCTGATTGCATCAGTTTCAGAACTGATAATAAACTGTTTCATATCATTGTTAATCAAGTTGCAAGCTGAAACATTAAAAGAATCACGGAGCACAAAGTTAAAATTGACGAAGAGAAAACAAGTAAGAGAAAAAGTTTGTGGCACTTACCGTATGCGATATTAATTGCAGTTTCCATCTTGTCCCCTGTTAGCACCCAGATCTTAATCCCAGCTCTTGATAAGGTCTCTATGCAGGTCGGTACCCCTTCCTGAAGCTTGTCTTCTATTGCAGTTGATCCAATAAGGATAAGATCCTTCTCAATAAGTTCTGCAACCTGCATGGACAAGATTAATAAGTTTTACCTGACAACTCAGAAGCACAATAAAGAATTACTCTCACTGTTATATGTGAATACCCAGTTCAACAAGTTCTTATTGCCACTGCTAGCATTGCACAATGCGTTGTAACAATAGAAATAACAAAATAGCACTATACCTCATCTAACTTCTTCTCACGATCTCGTAAAGCAGACTTGGCCTGGATGAATTTTTCATTCCAACTATCATAGGCTTCAGGATTTAAATCTTTATAGGCCAGACAAAGGGTTCGCAACCCAGACGATCCAAAGTGCTCCAAGTGCTCTCCTGTTACTTTCCTAACATCATCCATACCATATGCCAATCTTTCAAAAATTACGGTATCTGCACCCTGTAGACATTATTCCAAGCAAAGGTCAAAATTTGATATGGAAGTACACTGGCTCATCCAACTACCTAGAAAACTGTTTACCTTACAGTAGAGTACAAGTCTCCCATCTGGAAAACGACACACAACAGACTGGCGCTTCCTTGTACTGTTAATGCATGGTGTAATATTTCGTTAGTATAATAACCATGGCAAAGAGATAACAAGCCAACATTTTGCAGCCTTATACACCTGTTGAACTCGAGAACATTAAGAATCTCATAAGACACATCTTGGATCTTTCCCATCTGCTCCGTATGAGACTCACGAACATACACCATAGTTGGAGTACGCCTGAAAATACATGAAAGTTGTCTCAAAGAAACTCAAAGAGACTTGATAAACAAAAACACACTTTCTCAGCTCAAAGTAGAAGAAATAGAAAAACATAGATTAGACTAGTAAATTAGTAATTATGGATCTAACTAACTAACTGAAAATTTTATTCTTGTCAGATTACTTGCATTTCAACTCGTCTATTTATGATAATAACCTGTAAAAGAAGAATCCAAAATTCTTAGCAGCTGTAACTAGAGCAGCTTCATCTGGAGATGCAGCTTGATAAACGATCTTCTCGGGGGACTCATCACCTTCAGGAAGGACTGTGTGGCAAATGGCTAGGCATCTAAAAAATTCCTACAAAGATTAAAATACAAGACATTTAAGTTAGAGTCATCTGCATGCCCAACAACAGAGAGAAGAAACATGGAACCTAAGGCTAACTAATTTATCTAATTGGATTTTTTTTTTTTAATGATTTTCTTGTAGGCTTTTCTCATTCAAGGCTCCCAGAACAGAGGACGAAGTTCAGGTCTTGATCAAAGCCAAAAGTACCAACTTAAAGTATCATTTTAAGTTAAAACTTAAAAATAGATCAACTCTCATCAATGAAAGAAACTATCAGAAGGGATATCATCCATGTCATAGCCTCTGCTTCCAGGAGAAGGTAAATCAGGGCTAAAAAATGTTTGTTATATCATCAACAGAACATATGCATAGACGTTAGTGAAATCATATATCACCTGGCAAGGAAATAACACCTAGATAATATTCTAACAAGTTGATAACCTCATCACTTTTCCCAGAAACCATGTGCTCAAGCTTCTCACATGGAAAGAAGCAAAATTCTTTCAAAACTGGCCGAAAAAACCATCACCTAGCTAATACAATTCTTAAGACTGATTGTGAATCAAATCTACAGTATATGAAATACACCTTGCAAAGATTGGGATTAGGTTCGTTTCTCCAACCTCCTCGCATAAGCCTTGGATCATCGAAATTAAATCCTTTTTCTCTTATAGCACCAGTGGACCTTTGTTCCTGAGAAAATTATAGCGTACGACAATAGGATCATTCATTGTTACATTATGCATGACTCAACTTCCTCATATGAGAAGAAATTATACCTCTTGAATTTTTAAGCCATCACGCTGAGCAATTCCTCTTTCTATTTCAGTAATACCACATCCATAACTTATTCCTCCAATTGAACATTTAAAAAACTCCATCAAATTTCTTGTCAGAGTTCCGGTTTTATCAGAAAATATGTATTCGACCTGAATAATACCAATAAATAGTAATTGCAACTCTGAAAGTCAGATCACGAAAATTAGCATATCATACAGAAAAATGATTTAGCAACAATCCAGATGCTTGCACCAGAACCGATTATATAAAACATGTGGCATGGATGAATGGGTTAGTAGATCACCTGTCCAAGCTCCTCATTTAAATTGGAAGTCCTGGCAGAGGCAGGAGTATTGGTCTCAGCGTGATACATGTGAAGATCTCGGTTGATATATTGAGTTGATTGAATAAACTTGATCATCTGTGTTCCATTTGAGGAGGAAAAAGAGGAAGCATTAAAATTCTTAATTTATGTAATGTAGATAAAAGAAGTAAAAGAAGATACATTTGGAAAGACATACCTCAATAGAAACATATAACGAGATTGGTATAATTGTAGAGAAAAGAGTGACTAGAGTGAAAAAGGTGAAAAAAAATATCTGTGGCACCAAAAGAGTACTATAAGAATCAGCAATCTATGAATATAAGAAATCAATTTACTATGCAAGGTTATTACCCTCAATCCGTTACGATATTCCCAATCTTTCTTATGAAGACCCAAATAATAATGGTCACGATCTGTCACAATTGCGCTGCCAAATTTAACAGACTTTTTATATCTACGAGGTATCTATGAACCAAAAATATGATCAAATATCAACATCAGATTATAGAAACAAAAAGATTGACTAGAATCCATACCACCCTAAAGCTCCAATCAGGCACATCATCACAAGAGCACAGAAGATTGTAATAATGAGTTTGTCGAGTTTCTTTTCCAGCGTACTTCTTTTGGAGGGAGCATTCATTGCATTCATCATCACCTACATACATTGCGTTCACCATAAAAGTAGATCAGATTGTATACATAGCAACTATACAAGGAAGCTGGAACAGGAGAATGTCATTAAAAAGACAAAATCCTGAATGCTAGCCAGTCCAATAAACTTTGCAAAGCTAGTTTCTCATCAAGTAGTCTTCACAGCAGCTTACCTTTGTCTCGTGACCAGTAAAAATCACAGCCCCAACAATGTATTCCGTGTTCCTTAGACTGCATCCCTGAGAATTGGAATGCAAAAGATTTACAGAACCCAAAAAATTACAAGGTCTTGCATAATTGACATAACGCAGAAAAAGAACACAAAGATAAAAAGCAGAAACAGCTGATCATACACGCAATAAAAGCTGGTCTGGAGAGAGAGGTAAAGTCTGCTTCTCAACTATAAGATTCCCAGTGAAAGTGTACAGAGAGTTGTTAGGTTGCTCGCATTGAATTTCACCTGCATGTTAAAAGAGAGAAATATTGGATAATGTTGATGAATACTGCTCAACAGCTAAAATGCTAGTACACTAACAAAGAGTAGCCTTCATTAAAATGCATCGATCAGGTCAAAGAGAATTGCTATTAGATTTATTTTCAGAAGCAAATGGATGAAAGACACAGGCACATATTGAGCTAAGAAAACGTTTGCAAGATAATAATAAACTCCAAAGGCTAACCTTTAAATTCAGAAGCTTTCTCAGATGTCAAGTAATCCCATGTCCTTTCAAGGGCCTTTCTGATTTTTAAATTTGTTTCTCCATCTAGGTTGGCGGTCTGCATTCACATAGAGCACACGCACAACAACACAAGCGTGAATATGTAAATTCATATTCCTAAATAGCTGTTTTTATGCTAGACAACGAAAAATCAATTTATATAGGCGAAGGAGCCAAGCACCTCTACGTAGCAGATACCATCAGAATTGGTGCTGGACAGGAAAAGTAGATCAGCTGGAAAAAATCCATCTTTTTTTATCTGCAAATATCAAGGAAGATTTTTACCAAGCTTATAAATTTGGAGTTTAAAGATAATTACAAGTTCTGTAATCATCAACAAACACAGCAGAGGCATGTAGTCAGAACAGGCAACTCCATAAACATGCAGACAAAAAAAATTAGAAAGTTTGGTTTAACAGCGCCCCCTCCAAATTGAAAACCCTAAATGATAAAGTAAAGTAGCACAATGCAAATTCAGCCAGTAGATACAAGTTCCATGATTTCAGTGTTCCCTTTTTGAGGGCATCAAAAGTAAGATGTTTATTAATATACTAAAACTTCTTTCTACAAGAAAAGAAACAAGTATACACAATTAAAATGCCTAACAAAAATTCATAAAAGCCTACTAATTGAAAAAGGTCAGCATATTAAACAAGCGTAATGATACACAAATTAAGGTATTTCAGATCTACTACGATAACTAAAATTCAGGCATTAAAACAAAGCATTGAGTCAACAACATCTTCAGTGTTTAGGACAACCTTGTTTGATCACATAGTAATTCATTACTTCTATTAGAAAAATATACCTTGATAATATCTCCAACTTGCAACTTCCGCCAGGGAATAGGTACCCATAGTTGATCTTGCAAGACCTCCACTGAACTATTATTTATGGACATATCATTTTGAAAGCGTTTCTGCAACAGATTATTTGCAGAAGGATTTAGAAGTTGAGAAGCAGATGGGTCCTAAAACTCTTAAGCATTCACTTACTCAAACCCAATTAATATGGATATTAACTGAATAGCTTTAAGGGGAGACGAAATATTTCTATAAATGTCAAAATGAGATGAAATGGAATTCAGGCCCTTACCCAGTCTTCAAAAGCCTCTTTAATAAGAGAGACGAGAAGCACCATTGACAGAGGAGCCACATTTGTTATTGGATTTACAGGGCTGCAGGGCAAACAGTTAGTTACACTTTACTGACTAAAAAAACAAAATCAGAGTCTTGGAAAATTTAAACCAAAATTCCAGACAATTAATCTGACATCAACATGAATCAAAGTACGCTGTGATTGATAGATCGAAATTTACATTTTCACATGGTTACATATAATTTTCAATTGTTTCAATCACAGAGAATTGGTTATAGAAACTGGAGACAACGATGATTTACTAGTACAAAAAAAAACTGATAGTAAACGGGTCAATTCATGCCAAATGATAAGCTAAAACCAAAAATGTGGCACGGTTACAAATTCCTAAATCCACATAAACCTCCTGAGAAGTCCCATGGGTATAGGAACAATTGCTTTGGTTACTTTATGGCCAAGTGTTAACAGAATACCAAACAAGCAAAAGTCAGAAGTCAAAATTAGACAACTGCCATGGAGTTAATATACCTTATTGGTGTCATTGATAGACATGAAATTCCAAGAAAGTAGATATTTGCTATGCGCCTAAACTGTCAGAAAGCACGTCAATTCTCAGATCAGATAAAAAAACTCCGAAGATCTGAGAGAAATGCAGCTTAAATGACCCAACTATATTGATTTTCATTCCCCTCAAACCTAAAGGCACACTGAAAGCACTCAAAATATACACAAACTTAATGAAAATCAATATGCCGCTTACAAAAATTCTGGAGTTGAAAGCCAGAGCAATAAGTGTAGAGCGTTGTTGTTAAAGCATTATTCGAGACTTGATATAAAAATCTAACCGATTACTATCAAATCTTTTGACCATTACTCGCCTCCACCCTCCTTACTTAGAGCTATTAACATTACTCTCCTCCGTTTAAATTAATTTTTCCTCCGACTTATAGCTAATAGCTGCATTACTGAATCTAATTAACAGCAAAAACACTTACTTGTTCAAACAGACCTTTCGGGAGAAAGGTGAAAACATTATACTTTGTTGTAGAAATTGAATTACCCTGCAACATTTTCACCCAACATTCATCAGGAGAAACTCACAAATTGACTCAACGCAAGCAATACATTTTTAACAAATCATAATGCACATTTAAAAGACTAATACAACGGCGTACCTTAAACCGGACGGGGAAATTAGAATCCCGGTCATTGCAGTAGACGGTACGGTAAGTCGGAGCCTGAGGTTGTATACGGCCCAGCGTCACCGTCCGAGACGGTGCCCGCAGCTGATTCGTTGACGAATCAACGCTTAATCCTCCAGGCCCAACCATTCCGATCCAACAGGTCTCGACTTTCAAATATCTAAATTCAGCTTCACTATTTACCCTCTCTGAATTATCCGATTAACCGAGCCTGAGATCTGTACCGACGGTAGAAACAGCGAGGACCATCTTCCTCTTTCGTTTCAACCTTTCTTTTTTTTTTTCTTTTTTCTTTTCTCTTTTTTGTTCTTTCCCTTTTTGTTTTGTTTTTTCTCTTTTTTTTTTTTTTTTTTTGAGGTTATTATTCTCACTTCTCACTTCTCACTTCTCACTTCTCACTGTTCTCAGAGAGACGCTTCTTCTTCGCGCTTGGAAAAATTATCTTCCGAATTTATATTTCGAAAGCAGAGAAGAAGGAAAACAATTTCGCATTAAAATCTCATAAAGTCTTAAAGCCCATTTTGGATTGGGCCCATATGGAATTAGGCAACTCAACTTCTGTTTCTGTAGCTAGTGGTTTGACCATTTTTTTTTTTTTTTTTTTAGTCGCCAGTGGTTTGACAATCCGGACGACCTCATTTTTCTTCTTTGACGAGAAAATCAAAATCAGATTTTCTCGCGGTCGAAATTCAAAATCTGAGAAGAAATCCAAAAATGGAGCTGCTCAAGTTGTCAAAATTCAAATTGCAGCTTCAGTCAATGATCGGAGAAGTGCGAGATCTGCGTGTAAGAAGAAAGAGGTTTATACATTTATGGATTGTGTATTTTCTTCGCTCCACTGTTTCTCTCTTCTTCTTCTTCCTCCTCTACTTTACTATCGGCGTTTGTTTTTTTTTTTTTTTTTTTGCAGGAAAGGGAGCGATCAGTCACAGATCACATTAATCTTGTGAATCAGGTTCTTCAATTAACATTACTGTACATGACTCTTGATTTTGTTGCATTTTCTGAGTCGTGAATCATGTCGTTTGGTGCTTCGATACAGAAGCAGAAGCAAACGGAGGAGGAATACAGCAGGAAAGTGCAGGAGTTGCAATCTGAGTTAGCTTCTTCTAGAGAAACAAAGGAGGCACTCGAGAGGAAGGTTTGAGAGATTCTTCTGTTCTGCGAATCTATGGCAATAAGATTAGTGAAAGTTTAATTGATTTGCAGGTGAGTTACCTTCAGAACGATTATAGTTTGCTGGAAAACAAGCAGAGTGAATTGAAGACTACCATCCAAAACCTGCTTCAATCACGAGAAAGTTTCTTAAATGCTTACCAGGTAATAAAAAATAGCTTAGAGAATCATCTCCATGATTAGTGAACATTTGAAATTTCAATCATATGGATATGGAGAAAATCTCTAGGGATCATGTAACTTCAATTAGTGGAGTGTTGGTGTGTTTGTAGGAGTCGTTTTGTGAAATGAAATGTTCAGTTGAAGCCAGAGATAGGAAGATTGCCATCCTACAGGAGAAGATAACTTCTCATCTAGCATTGTTTGATTCAATTGAGAAAGAGGCATCAGTAATTAAAAATGTCATGCACGAAGTTCAGGGCCTTGTGGATCAAAAAGAAGATGTAGGCATGTAGATCCCTGATCTCTTGCTATTTCTGCTTAAGGATATGCTTCCAGAATACTAACTAATGCATTCACGGCTTCCCCCAAGGCAATGATCATGTCTATGTTGTTTCTTTGTATCCAGTGGCTGGCTTGAAAGAAAAAATGGACCATGTCTCTACATACGAAAAAGTGTTTATCGGTGAGTTTCTTTTTATAGAATCTGCTCAACCTGTTTGTTGATAGGCTACTTAATTGATTTTCCGACGTAATTGTTCCTTCGACTCAAATTATGTATGCTTACCTTTATGAAGACAATGATTTTCTATCTCCTTTACTTATGCAGAGAAAATCAGCACTTTAGAAGAGAAAGTAGAATTTCAGGAAACAGAATTGCGGAGCAAGGAGAATATAATATCAGAGCTTTCCTCTCAGCTGGAAGCAGCAAAGTTTAAAAATGAATATCAACTTCAAATCGAAGAGATATCCATTTTTGGAGTTAGCATTTTTTACTGCATTTTTCAAAGAAGGGAACTAGTGCGAGATCATTACTCTTAAAGCATTTGCCACGTTTATGTTTACTTAACCAGCCTTACCTTCAGAAAACTTTGCAGGTCAAAGATTTAGTTTTAGAGAACTTGATTTCTGAGAAAGAGGTGGGATAAGAGATCATTAGTTGCTTATTGAGTTTGATACTTTTTGCATCCTCAACAGTTTCTTAGTATCTTTCCCATGTTTAGGCATTGCATTCTGAAGTGAAGAGTTTAGAGATGGTTCTACTACGGATCCAGGAATCTGTCGGCCTGATGACCGAAGAGGTGACTTTTTCTAACGTTCAATCCTTGGATAATAGTGTTGGGTGAACTTTGATTCAAACGATGTAATTGTTACTTCAAGTCTTCTTTCATCCTCATGATATCGCAGGATAGAATGGTGTTCACATCAATAGTGACATTCGAACAAGGTGCCGATGAGACAAACAAAAATTCCAGGTCCGTAAAATCACCTAAATATCTTTTTGTTTCCATGTGGTCCAAAGAGAGATAGATAGCCGAGCAATATTCTTTATGAACATGACATGTTACAGAGAATCATTACTCTTTAAGTTTGTACTTTGGGATGAACTTGGCGGTTTTTGTCTCAATTTTGAGTAAAAAGTTAGTCCCAAATCAATACTTATCTCTCTTTAATTGGCAAACTAGGCACAATGACACAGTTGACAAAATGGAGAAACTTCAACATGAAGCTCCTGTTATGCGTTCCCAAGAAAACTCAGGTCGGTTCTCTTCTTTTGTTGTCTTGTTATTTCCTTCACTTATAACTAGAAAAAAATATCACCAGAAACAGAATGTTGAAACGACATAAACCATAGCATCTTCTGATGTTTAAATTTGTGTAAATAATTTGGAAACAAGTGTTTTCTTGTAATAGAATATTCCAAGAGAAGGTGTGTTCAGCTGACCTGCTGCGTTGATCAATTACAACTTCTCACTCGCCGGATTTTTCGGTTACTTCCTATTGCAGTAAAATTTATTCCATCGACGTCGACACGCTGTCAACAGCAAAACACAGACTGCAGTCCGATACAAGAAGATGATCATCAAGTGGAGTCGGCTCAGTATTTGCATCATAACACTGTCAGTGGCCATTGGCAGAGTAGTAATAACCACAACCACTTTGAGACCGGGGCAAGTGAAACCGATTTTTTCTCTTTGTTTCTTAGCATTTTGAAGTACCTTTTGCATTCATATTCCTATAAAAATCATCAGTTAATAGCTTGTTCAGTGGTAGACGAAGCAATTTCCAAACTTTAAACCATAAGTGAATCTAGAATTGCCAGTCTTTTGCAGGACAAGTGCAGAGAGCTGATGAACCAGCCTGATTCAGAGTGCTCAACGAATCGCGTATAAGCATTAAGTTGTCTCACTATTGGTGTCGTTCGTTTGACCAAAAATCATTTTAAAATTTAAACAGTTTTCAGTTTTTGTTTATATACCCATATATTTTTGCAAAGTGCAAACACAAATGATTAATACAAACGTAAAGGTTTTCTGTTTGCTTTTATCGTTCATGGTTATAAATAACAAAAGAAAATTTGCTTAAAAGTTGTAAATTCATTTATTGGAAAAAAAAGAAAAAAAAAAGGTATGATAAACAATCGATCAAAGCCCAAATAACTGCTTTTTAAGTAATTTTAGAACGACTTATATTTTATGTTTATTAGATGTGAAATAATTGGCCAAGATATTTATAAGAGATTGGGTCAGTGGACTAGCTTTGCTTTCTCTATTAGCCGTGGAAATTATAGACCACATATGTGATGTATATAAATATCAATCAATTAGTAAGCTTGAAGAAAGTTCGTTTGGTGGGGACTCGGTCATATAAACGACGAGAACGTGAGTTTTCTACATTCGCACGCAATCAATTGGACGTAGACGGTAGACAAAAGGTATTTTTCTTTACATTTTCATTAATACATATTGGAAATGGGATATAGGTCTCAATAAATATATATATATATATAGAGAGAGAAGATGTTCGCTTTCAATACAATCCTTTTTCATTGAAATGAAGTCGTCCAGGTTGTTTTTGAACAAAACATGATTCAATTGTTTGGCACTCGAAAGTCTTGAACTACTTCGCACCTTGTGTAAATTAATTTTCATCCATTTATTACTAATCTACTATTAATTGGATGGTCCATTTATTGTAGGGTTTGTTTAAAATAAAATTATGTATTTTGGGAGCACTAGAAAACAAACAATAAAGGTTATTGGGAGCATCAAAGATGGCACACATGGTCCACCATTCGATATTTTCATAGTTGGATCCAACTATCCAACGTTTATCAGTTTATGTATGGTGCATTTAAGCAAATTATAAATGCTGCCCGGAAAAAAAAAAATGGCAATGACTTCTAAGGAGTAGCTTTAAAAGGGCATCAATTAAATACTTAAAAAGAAAACGTGACTTTCCATGTTTGTGTTAACTTTATTTAGACCTTTTGTAAATGTGTGTATGATAATAGGACCCATCAAATGTAAGTTTAGTATCAATAACAGGTTTGAGAACTTACTCGAGTGAAGATCTTTAATGGAAACTTTCTATGTTTAAGCGATAAATATAAAGTCCAAGGCCTTTCAAGAGCTTTTTAACTTGCACTTCTAGATCAACTGTTATATTTTATACATGTATTTTGAGCATTAAGGCAAATATGATATTTTTATGAGGGTTGGTTGACTCTTGAATTGATTAAAGACACCAAGTAAAGTATCCCATCACTTCACTTGAGAGTGAAAGTTGGTGAAATTGGTGGTTCTTGTTGGGAAAGTTGTTAAGTTTCCACTCCTTTCATTTAATGCTCCATGTCTTTCCTTCCAAATATTCTTTATTTATCTGGTACAAATAAATTTTAAAAAATAGTTTTACAATCACTGCGTTCGTAGTTCTTACGTTTCGAAAGCATTGACTGCTGTAGGAAGGACGAGTATGTGGAGTGTTCTTCAATGTATGTAGAAGGTGTTAAACGCTATAAAGCCACCACCACATACACACACAAAGAGAGAAACAAATAGAAAAGCCCACAGGTTTTAATTGTCTTATAATTATAACTGAATTTTCTCAAGTGAATGAACGTATTTATGTATAGTGAGTATATATATTTTAGCCCAATAATATAAGGTGCATGTATAATTGTCACATTTGACAATCCCTAAGCAAGAGAAAGCTTTTGGCCCCTTGTCTCTATAATGCTTGAGACTGACACGTTGTCGTTTCGCATCATTAATTGCTCGTGACATTTTCTATATAGCAAAATGTCTTTTAGTGTATGTATACACTGAGATTTATGTTTAACACTAGTACCTATACCATTTAAAAAAATTAATTCTAATTTAATCAAACTAATCACACAAATAGAAAAAACAATAAAAACAAGCAAAGAATTATAAATGTGATAAATTACTCATGTATATATATATATATATATTTTGGTGTTTCTATATGTAAATGATCCAAAAGGACTGCGGAAAAATCTACGAAGGCGTGTGTGGAACATGAAAGCGTCAGTACTGAACAAATCGAAACACTTCAATGACAAGGAGATTCTGCCAGCAAACAACCACACGTGTGCTGTTTTTTTCATCATATATACTGTTCTTCTTTTGTTTTTATTACCGCAACACAACAACCCATTTGCGTTAGCGAATTATTGCTCAGAAAAAAAAAGGTAAAGATATTTCATAAAAAGGCAGGTATATATAAAAAAAAAAGATAATATGTTTCTGTCGACACAGAAATACGAATATGTTTCTTTCATTGTTAAATTGACATACCGTGTTTGTAGACTGCATACCATTTGTATGGTTGTTAAGAAAAATGAAGAAATGTATGGTGGAAAATCTGCAAATTTACAAAATTATATTTCTAATTAATTGTTTTGCCAGTTGGTCTTCATATATAACACATACTGGTGAAAACATGGGAAAAAAGTGAGATGTAGATGAGTGAGGGACCATGAACATGGAGATGAGATTGTAACTTGTAAGATTGTCAGAGTCAAATGAAATAAGTTGGACCATTCCTCTCTTTTTTGTCTTTAAAAACAAAAAGAAAAAATCTTATGATTCTACCCATAAATTCAAACTTTCATATATAATGTATAATGCTTTATAATATAATGTTTGGAAATTTTTAAGAAAAAAAAATCACAATCTCTTATTCTGTAATAATATTACTATCTTTAAGTTTGGCGATCTAGAAAGTAGAAACAGCGCCACGCTCCCGGCCATCCGCATCGCTAAGCAGCTCCACCATTGAAAAGTTGCCACGTAACTAGCTCAGACATGACCTACTTCTCTTGCATGTCTAACTTTTTCTTTTTTGCTAAATTAAGATTGTCACATCGAAACCTAACTTATTACTACTTTTTTTTTCCCCGAGGCAATAATTATCTTAAAACACTTATTTACCCGATTTCACCAGATTATAAGTTATATTTATTTTAATTTGTAAGATGAAATTTCCTTTTTAATAACAAGGAAATAAAATAATTTTTTTATCATTACAGGAGACAAATGAATAGATTATATTTATATAAATTGTAGGATATATATATATATATATATACATTTTTAGAAGTCATACTGTATATGTTTTATTGTTAAGAAAAAAAAATATAAATGAATCTTTGATTGGTATAGGTAGGTGAATATTTTGATACGGCAAATTATGCATTTGTTGATTTTATTTGATCTCGATGTGGTAAGTGTAGGTGAATGTGAAGTGTAGATTGTATTACTTCATCTCAATAAAGAACGATTACATCATTATATACCTCCCACTCCCACAGTCTAAAAACTCCACTGCTTTTTATTGCTTTTAATCAAAAAAAAAGGAAAAAAAAAAGTAGACACATAAATAATCTTGATATCTATCTTAAAATATTATTGAAATAATAGAAAAAAAAAGATATTAATTACACTCAGATTACAACTTCACTAGTTCAGTATCAATATTTTTTCTTGCTAGGAAGTGTTTTTTTTTTTTTTTTTTTTTTTTTTTTTTTGTTAAGTAACTCTCTTCAAATCAGTAGACGATCAAAATCCATACGATGATGATGATTGATTAGCTACAAAGTTAAGGTCGGAGCGGTCCTACGACTCCTACCGACTTAAATCAGATCCGGTTTAAGGAATCGGTTAAGTTCAATGGTTGAAATTAAGGCTCTGATTGGTAACAACGCATAACTGCGTAATTGCATATTTGCAGAATAAAAATTTGCAGATTAAAAAGTTGTAGAATAAAAATTTGCATAATCAAAATTTTGTGTGATTGGATATCATGCATAATGAAATAAACCACTAAATGCATGCTTATTTGCATAATGACTTTTTACTTGTATTTTTTTAGGCAAAAAGCAAATCTTGCGTTTTTGCCTAATTGTCTATTATTAGGCAATTTTTTGTGATTGGTAAAATACTTGCATAATTGCATTAGAAAACGCAATTAGGCGATTATGCATGTTACCAATCAGAGCCTAAGAGAGAAAGGAAAAAAATAGAATTTGCTAGGAAGATGCCGTTAAAGCACCCGAAGAGATATAATAACTCTTTAACTACTTCTTCTTCTTTGATATTTATTTCCCCCATTTTATTGACTTTCCTATAAATCTCCAACTTAAAAGAGTTTATATATATATATATATATATATATTATTAAATCGGAAAAACAAAAACAAAAAACCTTTTCTTCACCAAATAATTTGTCTCTATCCTCAAAATCTTCCCCTTTCTCTTTCAAGTGCCCTTTCAGCCTCTAAATTTCTGATTTTTTTTTTCCTTTCCAATTTATAATGGATTCGACGATGACAGATTCTATTAGCATAAATTGATCAGAGGGAGAGAGACAAGAGGAAGAAAAGTAGCTCTCTTGATTATTATTATTTTTCTGGGTTGAGAAAATTGGATGATCGTGTATGGAAGATTGTAGCTAATTGGAAAATAAAGAGAGAGAGATGGGAGGTTGCGTGTCGACGCCTAAGAGCTGTGTTGGAGCAAAGCTGAGATCAAGTAAGCGAAGGAAGAATCGTAAAAGACGAAAAAATCAGAGGAAGAGAGCTGCCGTCTCTTCTCGTCTCTCCGACGGATCTTTCGATAATCTCGATCATCATCATCATCATCATCATCGTAACTTCTCCAATCCCACCAGTTCCCGAGGTCTCTCTATTCTTCTTCTTCTTCTTCTTCTTTTATCTTCCCCTGATTTATGGTAGATTCTTGTGAATCATTGTTGGATTTGATTTGTTGGGTTTATCTTATTTTACATTTATTGTAACAACACTCTTAGTATCTGAAGAATCTCTCTTGGATTAGATTCTGATTAAAGTAAATCTTTGTTTATCAATCAAACTGTTGAAGCTTTTCTCTTTTGTCTTCCTTTTTAATGAATGAGTGACCTTTTTTTATGTTTGGTAGCTAATCAAACTTTTTCAATCACAATTACTCACTAAATCTTGTGATCTTATGTTTTGATATTGATATCTTAACCTCTTAATGACATTTTTAAAAAAAAATCTTTGGTACTTATGGTAACTCATAAATCTCCTGTGATTTTATAATTTGAAGATTTGATTACAGCTTTTAGCTAAGTTTGAGTTAAAATCTGATTCCATGTTTTTTTTTCTCTCAACAGTAACCGGCGAAGAAGCATGGTTTGAGTCCAATGTCGCATTTGAAACAGACTGTGATGATGATTTCCATAGTGTCCTTGAAGGTATATATATATACATCTTCTATACTAATTCGTTAGCTAGGAGAAATTCATTTTCTCTTTGTTTATCGGTCTTTTGTTTATGTTTTCAGATACATTGTCTATGAACGGAGCTGAGCGTGTATCACTCTCGAGTACTACAACATCATCATCAACACGAGACTCTGACTCAAACTCAAATGAAGTGATGTCACTATCGAAATCAGACGGTGACTTAAACGACACAATGCAGCCTGTTTTCGAAGATTCTTCTGGAGATGATAATTGCTCAAAGAAAGATGAAGGACTCTTGGAAAACTGCGGGATCTTACCTAGTCATTGTTTGCCTTGTCTGAATCCAACAACTGTTCCTTCTGTTGAAAAGAGAAGGTCTCTTAGCTCTAGCCCTCCCAGTTCAAGGAAAAAAGCCTCTCTTAGACTATCTTATAAATGGAGAGAAGGTCATGCTTCAGGAGCCTTGTGTAAGTATATACATATCGCACTTGATTCATTGGATTATCCGGTTGATCTCAATATCAAAAACTTACTCGTTCTCTCAAAAATTGTTTCAGTTTTTTCTAAAATGCAGTTGAAGAGACCGATAGCTGGCTCTCAGGTTCCATTCTGTCCACTCGATAAGAAAGTGCTTGATTCTTGGTCAACTATAGAGCCAAATAGTTTTCGGGTTCGTGGCAAAACTTATTTGAGGTAAAACATTGGAGAGTACATACTGATTTTACTTATGATTACTAGTTTTAACCATCTTGACCATCTTGACAAGAAGCTATATTTTTTTTTTGGTAAAGGGAAAAGAAGAAAGAGTTTGCACCTAGCCATGCTGCATATAATCCTTTTGGTGTCGATGTTTTCCTATCGGAACATAAAATAAACCATATCGCGCAATATGTCAAACTACCCGTTACCACCACATCCACAGAACTCCCATCTATCCTTGTTGTAAATGTTCAGGTATGATCTAGTACTGCTGATAGTCCCTTTTTTTGCCTTCTTTCTGGAATTTTCCGTGATAGTTTCTCTTGGTTTACGGTTGGAACAGATTCCGTTGTATCCAACTGCAATCTTTCAAGGTGAATCTGATGGAGAAGGAATGAATATTGTTTTATACTTCAAGCTTTCGGATAATTATTCAAAGGAACTTCCGCTTCATTTTCAAGAAAGCATTCGGGTTAGCTAGTTTCATCATTTTGGCGCTGTTTCGCACTGTAATGCTCTTTGTATTGAATCCATGTTTCTTTGGTTTATTGGTGCAGAGATTAATAGATGACGAGGTTGAGAAAGTTAAAGGCTTCCCTATGGATACAACCGCGCCTTTCAGAGAACGGCTTAAGATATTGGGACGTGTAGCAAATGTAGATGATCTTCATCTAAGTGCTCCAGAGAAAAAGCTTATGCAGGCTTATAACGAGAAACCCGTTCTTTCGCGTCCCCAGCATGAATTCTTCTCGGTGAGACAAAACTCTTTACTCATTCTTCTTGACTATGAGTATTCTTATAGTAACTAAACGAACTTGGAAATTTTACTCTTTGCAGGGAGAAAATTACTTTGAGATCGATATAGATATGCATAGATTCGGTTACATATCCCGGAAAGGGTTTGAAACATTCATAGATAGACTCAAGATATGTGTTCTTGATGTTGGCCTCACAATTCAGGTAGATTTTATTACAAACAGTTTTGGATCGGAAGATCGTATGGGATTTTTTGGCTAATGTTGAGGATTTGTATGTATGAACAGGGGAACAAACCAGAGGAGCTACCGGAGCAGATTCTGTGTTGCGTCAGGCTAAATGGGATTGATTTCATTAACTATCATCAATTAACTCAAGAACTCCTCCTATGACTAACTACATTTTTTCTCTCCTCTGTTTTCCTTAAACAAGAAACTCAAATCTAAAAGCATCCCTCCTTTAGAACCCCAACAACATTAAAAAAAAAAAAAGGGTGATGATTTTCAAGTGAATATATACAAATATCGAATCTTTTATCCAAAGTATTATTGTCTTCTAGTTTAAATGTTGGTCTTTATTTTATATTCATACCTTTGAGGATCGATAGCAATGGAGGTCATAGATCACTGAATTCATTGGTTAAAAAAAAAACAACACTTGAATTTGCTTAGTTCATTTTGAGAAAATAAATCTATGATGACTACTTATACAATAAGAATTTGTCAAAATTGCAAAATGATATATGCAGGTTTTGCAAATGTTTCATCCTAAGCAATTTGGTCACGTGCGGTCACGGAGAGAATCCTAGGCACTAGGCACAGATCTCATTATACATAAGATAGATATAAACAAACAGAGGCCTATGCACAGATCGAGATCTCAATGGACACGAAGTCTTTGTTTATTTTTACATTTTTTTTGATATCGAAGTCTTTGTTTATACATAGAGAGATACAGTATAAGAAACAGAGAGGCCTATGCACAGATATCAATTCTCAATGGAGTTAGAAAAAGTTCATGTGGTTTTGTTCCCATACTTGTCCAAAGGGCACATGATTCCTATGCTCCAATTAGCTCGTCTCCTCCTATCCCATTCCTTCGCTAGAGACATCTCCGTCACCGTCTTCACCACTCCTTTGAACCGTCCTTTCGTCGCTGACTCACTCTCCGGCACCAAAGCGACCATCGTCGACGTCCCTTTCCCCGATAACGTCCCGGAGATCCCACCCGGCGTCGAGTGCACCGACAAACTCCCTGCTTTGTCCTCCCTCTTCGTCCCTTTCACAAGAGCCACCAAGTCAATGCAGTCCCACTTTAAGCGAGAGCTCATGTCACTGCCACGTGTCAGTTTCATGATCTCAGACGGTTTCTTGTGGTGGACGCTAGAGTCAGCTCGAAAGCTAGGGTTTCCTCGGGTTGTTTTCTTGGGTATGAACTGCGCTTCCACTTGTATATTGGACAGTGTTTTTCAAAACCAGCTTCTATCTAATGTTAAGTCCGAGACGGAGCCGGTTTCTGTTCCGGAGTTTCCGTGGATTAAGGTTAGAAAATGTGATTTCGTTAAAGATATGTTTGATCCAAAATCCACAACAGATCCTGGATTCAAGCTTATCCTAGATCAAGTCACGTCTATGAGTCAAAGTCAAGGTATCATATTCAACACGTTTGACGACCTTGAGCCCGTGTTTATAGATTTCTACAAGCGTAAACGCGAGCTCAAGCCCTGGACACTTGGACCGCTTTGTTATGTAAATAACTTGTAAGTTCACTAATCATGACTTTTTATCAATAAGAAAATACAGATTATATATACATACCTCTATGCTTTTTGACAGCTTGGAGGATGAAGTAGAAGAGAAGGCCAAACCTAGTTGGATGAAATGGCTTGATGAAAAGCGAGACAAGGGATGCTATGTTCTATACGTGGCTTTCGGGACACAAGCCGAGATCTCGAGAGAACAACTAGAGGAGATTGCGTTAGGGTTGGAAGAATCGAAGGTGAACTTTTTGTGGGTGGTCAAAGGAAATGAAATAGAAAAAGGGTTTGAAGAGAGAGTGGGAGAAAGAGGAATGATGGTGAGGGATGAATGGGTTGATCAGAGGAAGATATTAGAGCACGAGAGTGTTAGAGGCTTCTTGAGCCATTGTGGGTGGAATTCTCTGATGGAGAGCATTTGCTCGAAGGTTCCAATCTTGGCGTTTCCTGTAGCGGCGGAGCAACCTGTGAATGCGATTTTGGTGGTGGAAGAGCTGAGGGTGGCGGAGAGTGAAGGGGTTGCGAGAAGAGAAGAGATTGCAGAGAAAGCGAAGGAGTTGATGGAGGGAGAGAAAGGGAAAGAGCTGAGGAGAAATGTCGAAGCATATGGGAAGATGGCGACGAAGGCTTTGGAGGAAGGTATCGGCTCATCTTGGAAGAACTTAGACAATCTTATTAAAGAGTTTTGTAACAATGGAACATGATGATGTTGTCACCTCTATTTCCAACCTTTTCAAGTGAGTGTGCAACATCCATTACAAACAATTTTTCTGGCTAGGAGCTCTTGAAATAACTTGAAAACATTAGAAGATAATTAGAATCAGTAAAAGATATCCTCACCCAAATGGTTTTGCTATCCAGTATTTTGACCTCTTCTTCCTTTCTAAAATTAGTAAATTACCACCTTTTAGTGAATTATTGACTAAAGAACTCCTATGACAAACAACATTTTGTCTTCTTCTTTGTTTGCGTAACACAATTTTTTGGGAAAATGACATCCAATCTTTTTATTATTTAACCAAATACTTTTTCTATGTCATTATGACTTATCTTTGAACAAAACATTCTCTGATGAATTGAGGCATGACTTGAGAGCCACGTTCAATATTCGCGTCATGTCGTGTTTATAAATGTTGGTGTTAAAGAATAGTCAATACTTGCAAAGAATTGTAATTTGTAACGAAGGGAACAGAAATTGTCATGTGACCGAATAAGCCGTAAAACGATTTTGGTGGGTAAAGTGGTAACAAGTACATAGTTGAAAATTCAATCCCTATCCCGGTTCAATATTTAGTAAACCAAACAAACCCATATGAATTTTGATCCTCACTATATTCGATGAAACCGAGGACAAAATCAGCAATAATCATTGGTGCTTTATTTAGGAGGAAAGACAGTAAAAAAACATTGTTAATCGTAATGAATGAATTATTGAGTTAGAAAAAAAGAAGAAGAAGGAAAGATTAGTTTAAGAACAGTAAATCTTAGATTGCATTAATTGTGTATTGTCTAAAACTAATTCCGCAATAAGACTCGCAATCAGGTACGGCGGTAGAGAAGTCATCATACCAACAAAATACTAAAGGGCCAATCTTCGCTCGAGCTGGCAAGTTGCAAACTGTCCCGCTTTCGATTCCGGCGAGATTTCTTCTTACTTCGTCGGGTTTCAAATCGAGCTCTTCCTTTCCAGGTTCCATTTCCCTTAATCCCTTTGCTCCACGTTTGATTCGACGCCGAACCTATACGTTTATCTCCCTTCTCGGCGATTTCACTTCTGAACCCTAATTTCTTCCACGCAGACAAGTTCGACCGATCGGAGCTTCCGCTATTGGCCTCGTTGAGAGTCAATTTGATATTTGTGAGGCGTATTTGATTGATCGAAGAACGTGTGACCTTGTTCGCCTCCTTTTACATCAGATTCATTAGGGGTATTCTTCCTTCTTCCTTGACGTTACATTTTGGTTAGTTCCAGCTTTGATTTTATTGCTCCTTCTTTGCTGGTTGAAGTTTATATCCCCAATTATTTTCGGTTTCGTTTTGCATAGTCAATTTCTGAGTTGAGGATTTCTATTTTTGATGTTGTTAGTTCAATGGTTTTAGAGGTTCATTATCGTTGGATTCATTTGCGAGTAATTGCCTAGTTAATAGGTTTAGAGGTTTATGCTTTTTCTTGTTCCCCAGCTGATTTGGTGTTATGTTTAACTTGGTCATTTGGGGTCTTTGTGAACTCTCTGTAATTTATTTATTAGTTTTATTTCTTTCTCCCCACGCATGAACCAGCTTAAGTTGTGGACTTCATATCATGAAGATGTTGAATTCTAGTATACTTACATATGTTTTTTGTGTTGAATTTCATTTTTGATATGGTGGTTCTGTTTTTATGTTTTCCTAATAGTTGTTTTCTTTTCTTCTTTTTTCTTGTTTTCCAGCTACAAGATTATATAATTTCTTTTGGCTGTGCCTTCCGTTATAATACTACAGAGGAAGATGTTTGGCTCATCCAATCGTAAGTGATCCTATCTTATACTTGTTGGTTTCGGTATCCTTCTATTTCGATAGTACTTCAAAAGACAATTGACCTTCTGAAATATTCTTCTAATAGCTTTCGGACAGTCATCTAGTAGCAGTCCATTTGGGTCCCAACCTTTGTTTGGTCAGACGAGCAATGCAACTAGTAATCCCTTTGCTCCAGCAACACCGTTTGGCACATCTACTCCTTTTGCTGCACAGACAGGCAGTTCAATATTTGGAGGCACTTCAACTGGTGTGTTTGGTGCACCTCAAGCGTCCTCTCCCTTCGCCTCCACCACAACATTTGGAGCTTCTTCATCACCAGCATTTGGGACTCCCACTCCGGCCTTTGGAGCATCTTCAACATCTTCACCTTTTGGTGGTATGTACCTTCTATGGATTCATTGCGTGGTTTGTCAATTACCTCATTGATTTATCGATTTTATCTGGATTTATGAATATATACTCTGTCTTCGGTATTGAGTAAGAATTAGCCCTGGTTAACGGTTTTGATCTTTCTAAAATTGCGTTGTTTGTTTTTAGTGTACAGTATCCAAGTTTCTGTTTTGTAAAAATGTTTTCCACTACCAGATTTAATATTCTTGAACTTCTTTGAACTGTTACTTTTTTTGTTTTGGTTTTTTCTTTCTGCTGGTTTTCCTAGATGTTGGCTCCTGATTTCCTTCTTGTTTTTCTTTCTTTAGTTCAGGTTCTCGTTAGTCCTTGTTATTTCCGTTTTCAGTTTTACATTTGCTTTTGGGGACTAAGCTAATTTATTTGTTCCTCTTTCAGGGTCTTCTGGATTTGGGCAGAAACCTTTGGGATTTTCAACGCCTCAGTCAAATCCTTTTGGAAGCACAGCGCAGCAATCACAACCTGCATTTGGAAACAGCACTTTTGGTTCATCAACACCTTTTGGTGCCACGAACACGCCTGCCTTTGGAGCATCAAGCACGCCTGCCTTTGGCGCCACAAGCACACCTGCATTTGGCGCATCGAGCACGCCTGCCTTTGGTGCTACAAGCACGCCTGCCTTCGGCGCCTCAAACTCGCCTTCCTTTGGCGCCACAAGCACACCTGCATTTGGCGCGTCGCCGACTCCAGCTTTTGGTAGCACTGGCACCACGTTTGGCAACACTGGCTTTGGTTCTGGAGGTGCTTTTGGAGCTTCAAGCACCCCTGCTTTTGGTTCATCAGGCACTCCTGCTTTTGGTGCATCAGGCACTCCTGCCTTTGGTGCATCAAGTAGTCCTGCCTTTGGGGCATCCAGTACTCCTGCCTTTGGGGCATCCACTACTCCTTCTTTCGGTGCATCAAATACCTCATCCTTTAGTTTTGGGTCCTCCCCAGCTTTTGGCCAGTCTACATCAGCGTTTGGTAGCAGCGCATTTGGCTCTACACCATCTCCCTTTGGAGCCCAAGGTTCTCCATTTAGCATGTCCCATTCAGTAAAAGATTATAATTTCTATTGTATTAGTCATTTTAATAAGGGGTGACGAAATATGTTTACATGATTTGTTTTGCAGGTGCTCAGGCATCAACCCCAACATTTGGGGGTTCTGGTTTTGGTCAATCACCTTTCGGTGGTCAACAAGGGGGTAGTCGAGCCGTGCCTTATACACCGACAGTTGAGGCAGACACAGGCAGTGCTACTCAGCCTGCTGGAAAGTTAGAATCTATTTCTGCCATGCCGGCATACAAAGATAAAAGCCATGAGGAGCTGAGGTGGGAAGATTACCAGCGAGGAGATAAAGGTACATTTGATCGAACAAGTTTTGTATTATATCTGCTTAACGCTACATTCTTGTACCTTATTTAACAAAATATGAATTCTCCCACATCTTCAATTTACAGGTGGACCACTTTCTGTTGGCCAGTCTCCTGGAAATGCCGGATTTGGTGTATCAACTGCTCAGGCAAACCCTTTTTCTCCATCACCGGCGTTTGGTCAGACATCAACAAATCCAACAAACCCTTTTTCGAGCTCAACATCGACCAACCCTTTTGCCCCTCAAACCCCAACAATTGCCAGTTCAGGTTTTGGAGCGGCTACCTCAAATTTTGGTTCCTCGCCCTTTGGTGTAACATCTTCTTCCAATCTTTTTGGGTCAACTTCATCAACTACCACATCCGTTTTCGGATCATCCTCCGCTTTTGGAACAACTACATCATCACCGTTATTTGGTTCATCAAGCACTCCTGGATTTGGCTCTTCTCCATCAATCTTTGGTGCAGCTCCTGGTCAGGGGGCAACTCCGGCATTTGGCAACACTCAGCCATCTACTCTGTTCAATTCAACCCCCTCCACCGGGCAGACTGGTTCTACATTTGGACAGACTGGTTCTGCTTTTGGACAGTTTGGACAGAGTAGTGCTCCTGCATTTGGCCAAAGTAGCATTTTCAATAAACCTTCCACTGGATTTGGAAACATGTTTTCAAGTTCTTCATCATTAACTACGCCTAGCAGCTCTCCCTTTGGACAAACAATGGTAATTTTCACATTTTCTTTTAAGCCTAAGCACTTGGTTTTTGTTTTCCCTTTTTCATTTCCTTTGGTGATGCCTATTTTCTTCAGAGTTAATTTCTTTTGCTTTTCTTGATCGACACCGGCACGTGTAGTTCCCTCCTGTTCTAATTTGGCCATTATTTCTGTAGCCTACTGGTATGACACCCTTTCAATCAGCTCAGCCAGGTCAAGCATCAAATGCTTTTGGTTTCAACAACTTCAGCCAAACGCAAGCAGGTACTTCATTCAAACAAGTCACTGACATTATCATCATATTTCTAGATGCTAACTCTTCTATATTCATGGTCTAAAGCTAATACAACTGGAAATGCTGGTGGACTGGGATTTTTTGGTCAAGGCAACTTCGGGCAATCGTATGGTCTTTCTGACATCAGTGCTTGCAAGACTTTTGTCTGCTCTTTTTTTATAGTTTATTTATCTACAAGTTTTGTGGAAGTTGTGTTATTGGAACTTCATTGTTTATGTTTTGACAGGCCTGCTCCGCTGAACTCTGTTGTTTTGCAACCGGTTGCTGTTACAAACCCATTTGGAACACTTCCTGCTATGCCTCAGATTTCAATAAATCAAGGTGGAAATTCACCTTCCATTCAATATGGAATCTCCAGCATGCCTGTAAGCCTGCTCTTCCTTCTGCGACTCCCGTACTATGCATTTTAATTTTTAACCTTTTTCCAGATTTAGACCAGATAGTCTCCTTATAGCTGTTTTGATGCTCCCTGCAATAAAACCCCCAATTTAGACATTCAGTTCTTCCACATGCATCTTGTAGCTTGCAAGTCAGAAAAATAGAAGCGGTTAATTATTTCTTGGTTCTTAATCATTTTCTTTTTCTTGTCAGGTTGTTGACAAACCTGCTCCAGTTAGAATATCATCTCTCCTGACTTCACGACACCTTTTACACAGGCGGGTCAGGTTGCCGGCGAGAAAGTACCGTCCTGGAGACAATGATCCAAAGGCAATGCTTCTGTCTTGTGAATGTTTGCTTGCAGTATATTTTTACTAAATCTAAACTTTTTGGTGCTGAAGTGCGTTCTAACGTGTTTAAATCTTAAAATGGTCTCTGTAGGTTCCATTTTTCACTGATGATGAGGAGAGCTCAAGTACACCAAAGGCGGACGCTCTTTTCATTCCAAGGGAGAACCCTAGAGCTCTAGTTATACGCCCAGTTCAACAGTGGTCTTCAAGGGACAAATTAACACTTCCAAAGGAACGCCCGACTGCTCCAGTACATGACAATGGTAAGCTTTCTTTGCCTATTGCATATCTTGGAGTCTTGCTTTAAGTTTTCAGTTGAGATTTTAGCTTTTTGAGACTATCCATTTCATTTTATTTCCATAGAGATGGCAGCATTCAAATCTTAGACTAGCACTTTTCAGTTGAAATTGTTAATGTGTACACTTTTGCACTCTCATAAAGCACGTTTTCTTGTTCATTCGTGGTTTTTCTTTTGATGCTTTATTGCTCTGCGTGTGAGGAGGACTGCGAAATCATTACCCTAATGAGGTACTAGGCACTGAGTAAACATTCCTGGCTCTTTTTTAACATGTTAACTCTAAATTTCAGGGAAGAGTCCAGACATGGCTACTGATGCAGCAAACCATGACAGTGAGTCTATAGAACATGCATATGTATTAAAAAGGTTTCGTTATGTTTGGATCATTCTCTGACTGACTTGAGAGACCATACTCGCAGAAAATGATAACGGAGAACTTGGTGCTACTGGAGAAAGAACTCATACATCAGTCAATGCAAACCAGAAAGCGAACGGTACAGCACGGTCAGATCAGGCCAGCGAGAAAGACCGTCCATACAAAACAATAAGTGGACACAGAGCAGGAGAAGCGGCGATTGTGTATGAGCACGGTGCTGATATCGAGGCTCTAATGCCGAAGCTACGACAATCTGATTATTTCACTGAGCCACGTATCCAAGAACTAGCAGCTAAGGAAAGAGCGGATCCGGGTTATTGCAGGCGGGTGAGAGACTTTGTGGTGGGGCGACACGGTTTTGGTAGCATAAAATTCATGGGAGAGACAGATGTTCGTAGGCTAGACTTGGAATCGGTGGTTCAGTTCAATAACCGGGAAGTGATTGTATACATGGATGAAAGCAAGAAACCGGCAGTTGGGCAAGGTTTGAATAAACCGGCTGAGGTAACATTGCTGAATATAAAATGTGTTGACAAGAAGACAGGGAAACAGTTTACTGAAGGAGAGAGAGTTGAGAAGTATAAGATGATGCTTAAGAGGAAAGCTGAGGCACAAGGAGCTGAGTTTGTGTCGTTTGATCCAGTGAAAGGCGAGTGGAAGTTTCGGGTCGAGCATTTTAGTTGCTACAAGCTCATCGATGAAGAAGAAGATGAAGTTTAGGATCTCATCTCAGTGCTATTCTGTTGGAATTGCTCTGTTGTGTGTAGGAGATGTTGGGATTGTGCAGTAGCAAATAGTGCCCTTCTCCATTTGTTGTGTGTTTCTTCTATTCCTGTTTTTCTTTTCCTTGCAGTTATTTTTTCTACGTTCCTTATAATTTTCTCCCTTTTTTTTTTGTCAGGTTTGTGTAAACCATCTGTTACTATATTTGAAGGATTTTGATTTTGATTTTGATTTTTTTTGTTTTTGCATCCTTTTACATATTCACTCGAGAGTTGAGACTATGAGAGTAACAGCGCAAGAAGCAAAATGGTTAGCAAAGAATTTTGTTCATTTGTTGTATCCAAGAGACAATAACAACAATACCCATCAACGTTTACTAATTTTGATATAAAACTTAAAACTATTTCTCTCATATTTTTATTACACGTGGAAACGATAAATAAAGGATAAATTGTCCAAAAGAAAGTATAATTCTAAGTTAACAATGGTTGAGTAATTAGATTAGTCAATTACTGGTGTAAGATTTAGCAGAGGAAACAGAAGGGCTAGTGACGTCACGATCTACGTGGCCACCGAAGTTGCCTTTTCCCATCAACATCTTTATGGCTATCTGAGATACTTCCGCAAACCACTCCTCCTCAGGCAACGTACTGTTTCATTATCATCCATCAATCATTAATCATCATCATCATACATGCATGTTTATGTTGAAATGTATACTACGTACCTATAAGGGTCGAGTCCAGTGGCTGAAACTGCTTCGATGGCTCGAGCTATAATGTTCTTGATCACTTGGTGAAGGTTTCTGGACAAATACCTTCCTTGTGAGGCAAAGATCATTACAAACTCCATGTCTAGATAAAACTGTTGGAGACCAAGTGGACCCAATGGTTTAGCTCCTGTCTCCATCTCTTCCCAAAAACTCTGATCATCAGAGATCCAAAGAATCACTGTCTCCGTCAATCTCATCAGCAGTATCGTCGCAAATCTCTCTCTTCCAACAAACATATCGCTCACAATCGTCGCTATTCTCGTCAATTTCGCAAACAGTTCCTGAAAAAAAAAAACAGAGCATTTTATGGTTTTTTTTTTAAAAAAAAAAAATCTCAATTCTATCTTTAAATTTTTCCTAGATGATGTTTTATTAACCTGGAAAATGGGAGAAGGAAACCATTCAGGCTCTTCAGTGGTTTCATCCATGACGATATAAATCTCAGAGCTGAGACGGACTTCTCCTTCTTCATTGAAAATGAGTTCAAGAGCATGTTGTCTACAGAAACTATCTCTTAGTCGATCAACGGATCTTTGAAGTTTCTTCTTCCATTCTCTTTGCTCTGGTCGGTTCTGTCTATCCGATGAACCTCTTCTCGGAGTGGATTGGTTCGTACCTTGTGGCAAAATCCTTGAAGCAGAACGCGGGATTAGCTCGTCTGCTAAAAGAAGTGCATTCACTAACAAAGCTGTTTGTTGTGATTCAGTTTCAGCTACTTTAACTATTCTATGAACTGGATTCTCTTCATTCTCAGCTGAACCAGGCAATGCGTTGATCAAGAGATCGACGTATGAGTTAAACACTTGCAAAACACCGTCTAATGCAACCCCATCTAATTGTAACGCTTCGTCGAGCGGTCCAGCATCCTCCAAAAATTCCTAAAAATCCACAGAAAGTTAAAACTTATAGCAACATGAAAGATAAAATGAAGCCATGAAGTTGATTACCTGAACCATGGAGTTGAATCTTTGCGCGCTTATAGAAAGCTTGAGATGCTGTGCAATGGGAGTAGTCGATGAGGCGCGTGATCCTGTTGGTGTATAAGAGAGTGACCAATCATCCGAAGCAGCTAAAGCGGCGCTGCTTTGTTCAATTCTCTTGAGATTTCCAGTGAGTGCTTGTTCTACACCTGGCCTGAAGTGTTTCAACAAAACAGGGGAAAGAGCTAATCCTCGAGACTCCAATGAAGAGCAATGGGAGGAGCAGAGTTGGATGCACTCTGCGGTTACCCTTAAGCTTCCTGCAGCAGCAGATGAAGCCAAAGTGTGTCTTTTCAGTAAAAGAGCGAACGACTCTGCTTGTTTAACCGCCCATGTCACTAGCTCTGATGAATAAGCCGGATCCTCTCCTACAACTGCTTGAGAGTCGCTTGCAGCTTGAGCAATCGTTGAGAAAACAAGCTGAGACAGCGCAGCGGCAAATGCTACCCCGTAGGAATTGTTTGAAGCTCTTAGGCTTTGAATGTTGGCTTGTAGCCTCCGCTCGTATGACCTAAGAAGCAATGTGTGGGCTCGCCAACCATCACCGAGTTTCTTGAGAGCCAAGACAGCTGATCTAAGCTCACCTGCTCTTGTAGAAGGTTGGCTTATAGCTTCTGCCAATTGGTCAGCTAACTCCTGTCTCTTTTCTTTGATTGCATTGTTCAGAGAAAGAAGAGTGGTTGGGGTGAGCGTGCGTCTCTCATGTGCTTCTATGGCCACACGACGCCCTTCTTCTAGTGCAGCCATGGATTCCTCAACTCTCTTCTCAGCTAAGAGAACTTCAAGTCTATCAAAAAACTCCACAACCCAAGTCTCTATTTTGGACAGCTGTTTGTTATCCATATCATAAAGGTCTTCGTCTCTTAGTTCATCAGTGTCATCAGCGCATAAGGAACTAATGTGAACGCCATCAGCTAAGCCATGAACAAGAGCCGCTTGAGCAGAGAGAAGGTTTCTCATGGAAAGAAGTTGTCCTTCAAGAGCTGATATCTCTTTAGATGTCCTGAAAATCAAGAACTTGAACCTAACTAGCAACAAAACTTTTGTCTATTCTCTAACAAAACTATATGATTTATTTAACACACCGTATAAAGGCTGCATAGTTAGCGTAGACGCTCTTACGCATCTCCTCTGCAGAAGCTTTCTTCAGTTCGACGAGGTAAGAAGTCAAATGTCTCGTCTCCTGCAAGCAACATCAATCTCATGTTTCTACCATTTTGACCTAATCCGGACTCAATATGATCCTAATTGTATACATTAGAGACCTATAAGAAAATCACAATATTCAACGATCTTCATGATTAACATCCTCCAATCATAATGTGTACAAAGGAAAAGAGAGGAAAACCTTTTCGTTCATATGCTGACATTTGGAGGTGACGTAAGCTTCGGGATCGAAAGTGGAGCCCTTGAAAACCTTAAGGCGATCACTTAATGTCAGATTAGATTCGTGTTCAATGGAATCATCAATGCTTGCCGACTTTGATCCTCTTGCCCTGGCTTCCATTTCTGAAACAGAGGAGAAAGGAGAAGAAGATTGAAAATGAGCTCTGTTTCTTCTTTGGGTCCTTGACTGGGGAAAAGCTAGCTCGTGGCCGTGGGACTCAATTTAAGAATAGGGATGGTTTTTTGGAAATTGCTTCCACGTCCTCGGCATTACTACTTGCTCGGGATTATTTAAGGACATGGTTTCTGGATCCTAATTTTATGCAAATCAGTTGTAGTGAATTTAATTTTTTTTTTTAGAATTTACTAAACTTCAAAAGCTTATTTATATATAAAAACTTCAAAACTTCAAAAGATTTCACTAGTTACGTGAGATGTCCTAACGAGAGTCTCGAGAGCACCGTTACAAACCGAAACAAGAGCGTCTTTTTGCATTTTTTGTTTGGTTTAAAACCAAACAAAATCTCTGTTTGATCAAATTTTACCCAATCTAAAACGGAAAATCTCTGTTATTGTTTGTATTTGGTAATCCAAATGAAAGCAATTATGATATTTTAGTTTTAAACAAATATAGAAGAATAAGTATAATCTCTGCGAGTTGACTAGTAACATTATCATCATTAATTATGATTATTTGCAAGTTTTCAGCATTATATAATGACTTGATTCCTCATGAGTTGGAAAGTGAAGCAAATAAGATAAATGGTGACTTATATAATATAGCAAAGAGAGAAGCAATAGAGAGAATCTTATACCATCATGATATCACAAAGTTATAGAAAGAAGAAGAAGAAAAGATCCATTTATTTTTTTTGTCCAAATATAACAAAAATGTCATAGTGAACTAAGTTAGTATCTCTGTTTGATCAAATTTTACCCAATCTAAAATGACAAATCTATGTTGTATTTGAATCCATATGAAAGTAACTATGAGTTTCAGTTTCAAAAAATATTGAAGTATTAAGTATAATCTCTGCGAGTTGACTAATAACACCACCATCATTATGATTCTTTGCAAGTATTTTAGCATTATATAGTAAGTTGGTTCCTTTGTGAGCTGGAAAGTGGAGAAAAAGCAAAAAAAAAAAAAAGATAGATAAAATGACTAAAAATAATATGGCAAAGAGAGAAGTAATAGAGAATCTTATACCATGATGATATATCACAAAGTTATAGAATGAAGAAACAGAGATTCGATCTATTAAGCTTTCTCTTCGAACCACGTCCATCCTTTGATTGAATTGACTAACGCCAAAACCTTCAACTCCTTTAACGCAGACTCATCACCACCCAAAATACAACCCATGACAAAGGGTACATTACCCACTCTCCTGCTTTTAAAAAAAAAAACACTTTATATAAGACCAATAACATACTAGTTGAGATAAGATTATCTGTAAAATAGTGTAAAGTGTGAGAGTGGTGCTTACTTGAGAGACAAGGAACAAGAGTAGAAGCAGAGTTATAAAGGAAGAAGCAATCCGACGTCGTGTTGATCCCACCGGGACAGTTGCAAACGAACGAGCTTGTCTGAGTATTGTAGCCACAAGCACCGTTACTACGCTCGCAGCCACCGCATACGACAGGGTACTCATCGAAGACGTTGAACTTGTACTTGAGTGCGATTCCATAGTTCCAGTTCTCTGGGTGAGACTCTTGCGCCGGTCCGAGATTGTAGAAGCCGGAGTACGAAGAGCACCGGAGTTTCTTCAGATCCATTTCGAACGATGGTCCTAGGTCTAGTGGCACGTAGACGCAGCACGTTGATACTTGGAGGTTTATCAGACTTATCGCCCTATCAAACCGGAATTATTAACCGGGTTTTAAATAACAAATTACCGGCTTTTGCCTTTTAGTGACATTCAAAAGCTTAGAATTTCCCCCCTAATTTAATCATTATTTTATAAAATAGTCCATTTTAGAAATATCATGCGCCGTAATTTGTTTACAAAAATGTCACCACATTAAATTTTTTTTTAACTATTGTTCAAAATTATGTCACTTGAGCATAACCCAAAACATTATTGGTTTTCATGACGTTTCGTCATTTCCTGTGTAATATATTTCTTACGAGGAAAAATAAAAGAGAAATTAATCAGGTTTTTATTTCGGTTTAGATACGATTAGTAGTCCGGTTGAATTAATTGGTTAAAGGATAATTTTGGGTTACCTGCAATTGGAGTACAAGAAGGTGCAAATGGAGGAGCTTTGACGGTCACAGAGGGAGACACGTCCAGTACCGTTACTTAACGGCGTAAAAACAGGGGATTCGTCTACAGAACAGTCAAGGAGCGTGAAAACGGTGTCGTCATGGAAAGAAAACGGAGCGTCCCAATCCAACCCGAATCCATGGCTAGGTCGGGTACATGCACACGTGGACATGGACGGGTCGGTGACGTAGATGATTTGCTTGGCGTAGTCGACGGAAGTGATAGGGTAACAGCCTGTGTGGGTGGTGAGCGTCAAAGTCTGTTGGTCCGTGTCGCATGTGATGTAACGTGTGAAACGTGGGTCACCGCAGCCCGAACCGGTTCCTAGCGGGTACTTTATGGGTATTTGGCCGCAGGTTTTTTGGCAAGCTTGTGAGGAGACATAAGAAGAAAGGAAGAAGAAGAAGAAGAAAAGGAGAAAGAAGAAGAATGAAGAAGATGAACGATTCAAACTCATTTGCTAGACGTTTTTCAGATAAAGAGGGGAAGACAAATTAATGTGAATTGACTATTGAGTGTGTGAATGTAACCTAATATAGGTGCAATGCTAAGATGAATACTAATTTGCATATGTCTGTACATTTATACAAATATAGGCATAGATGTTTGCCAATATAAAAATATTTGTATATATAGTTTTTCTTTATGTTAAATCGAATATTCTTTTGGTTTTCATATAAAAATGCAACAATCCGATTTTAAATTTATTTTGGATTTCTGTATATTGAATTTCGTATATCTAAAATATAATTAAGAAGAACATTCTAACACTTGTTTAACATGAATATTGATCGACCAAATAAAATTTGTGAAATTGATGGTTCATTTTGAGAAATAACTGATAAGAATGATGGAATCTATAAAGAAACTGAAAAGTATACCATTAAGAACAAATTAATGTACCTTTACTTTAGGTGTCCCGAACTCACCAGAAAATAAGGCCTAGAAGACGTAATAAAATTGCAAAAACATCATTAACGTAAGTGCACACTCGCACTAAAGTCCCCACTAAACCAAGGAAACGGGCAGGATAAGGGAATTGATTCAAGAGAATATATGGTAAAGAAACCTAAAGGCTAAAGCTACTCAAAAAAAATTCTCAACTTTAGTTTGTTTTTTTAAGTTCAGTGTATGGTAATTAATTTATAGAGTATGTAGTTATCATAAGTTTATAACTAAAATGCATCTTCCAATGTGTGACACATTAATTTTAGAATTAGTTAATAGCTCATGATAATCAGTGTTGTTTGCAAATCATTTTATTAGTGTTTTTTTTAAAAAATAAATAAATTGGGAGAAAAGAATCCATTACATAATGGAGGCAACTTTTTCCTTTATGCCGAAGGCGAAGTACTCTCAAGCCTCAGACGTGATTACTTTAATGCATTAATTTATTATTTTTTATAGTACCATTTAAACTTACAGATTATTGGAACTTTTTGGTTTTTATTGCTAAGCTTTATATATACCGAAGTTGATATTACATACTAGACTACTCAAAGTAATTCAAAAGACAAAAGAAAATGGAACAGTAAAAAAGAAAAGAAAAAAAGAGAGGAACAATTGAACTCAATTAATTACAAAGAAAAACGAGGATGTACAACTGGTTTTAACTTTTCGGGTAATTCGTGACTACAATTCAACATTCGTGACTACAATTTAAGTTGATATATATATATATATTTTTTATATGCTTGTGTTTCTTTAGCTGAAGTACTCTAAATTAGAAGATATTTGTGCGTCTTGTCTTCCCTGAGAGGTAATTAACTATCATTTAGTGGTTCAAATAAACCTCATGTGAAGTTATGAATCTTAATAACTATCCAGAATCTTTCAAGATCTCACGGAATTAGAATCACTCGTGTGTTTAAGCAAAATAATAGAAATAAGAAAGAGACACCAAAGATTTTAACGAGTTTAGATTCGTTACCGGAATCCTACATCTCGTCTAAAACAGAGCTCCAGAATCCACTAGATCGAAGTGTTTCTTCTCTCTTTACAAGATCTCTCACAATCTCGCTCTCTCAAATCGTTACACACTCGAACAAGATGATACGAATGAATTCATCTAACTAATTAACTTGGGAAACAAGGAGACTAATAGCTTCAGGAAGCTTCTTCTTCTCCTTGTGTATCTTGGCCGAACACGTGTCAGCATCTAAACCTTCCCATCTGAGACCTTCTCGTCCAACTAGAGTCTCAACCATACTAAGAAGAAACTTACATTAAGAATATAATTCTTCACCTCACATCCCTAATCGTTAAAGCCAAAATATTTCCTATAACAGTACAAGAATCGAGTTATACATTACATACAAATATAAATAAACAAGTGAAGACGAATAATAGCCGGAGTTTGAATGGTTTTATTTGTTGCCACGCATATAAATGACGTCTCGTCGTGCCTAATAAAGTGATGGACCCAGCAATTCAACGTTTTCCTCCCACCCGTTTAATACACGTGTCAAAATTCAATTGGCTCTTCTTTCACCGCCATAAAATGTTGAAACCTACCCTCTTTGCTTCCATACCGATCTAACATAAAAGCTTCATGATCTCATTCTCTCTCACACACTCAGTCAAACGCACCGGCACCGAGTCCTCTGTTTTGAATCTTGAGGAGAAAATGACGACCGGCGAAGTGAAGCTAATCGGTGCATGGGCGAGTCCCTTTGTGATGAGGCCGAGGATTGCTCTAAACCTCAAGTCTGTTCCCTACGAGTTCCTTCAGGAGACGTTTGGGTCAAAGAGTGAGTTGCTTCTTATATCAAACCCGGTTCATAAGAAGATTCCAGTTCTGCTTCATGCTGACAAACCGGTCTGTGAGTCCAACATCATCGTTGAGTATATCGATGAGACTTGGAGCTCATCTGGACCGTCCATTCTCCCTTCCCATCCTTACGACCGATCAATGGCTCGGTTCTGGGCTGCTTACATCGACGAAAAGGTTTTCTTTTGTTCCTTCTTCAAGATTTTATTTAGTCCACAAGAAAGAAAACTATATCTTATCCACACAAATGGATTGCAATGTAAATATTTGTGTTTACTAAGTCAAAATTTGATATCTTACATTTAAACAAAACATGGCATTATAATCTAAAATGTGAATGTAAATGCAAATGCAAAAATAAAAGAAAACCACAAGATTTCAACAACTCAAGAAAATAGTATTCTAGGAAAGTATACGTTTTTTTTTCTTTCTAAAAGTATTTTCATTACAATGTTAATGCATATAAGCTTAATTAATCCATTATCTTCTATGTTGGAAATTGAACATGAATGAAGTGGTTTGTCTCTCTAAGAAGTTTCCCTCAAGCCCAAGGAGAAGAAGAGAAGAAAGCAGCTATAGCTCAACTGGAAGAAGGTAATGCGCTCTTGGAGAAGGCGTTCATCGATTGCAGCAAAGGTAAACCCTTTTTTAACGGTGACCATATCGGTTACCTAGACATTTCCCTCGGCTGCTTCTTGGCTTGGTTGAGAGTCACCGAGTTGACAGGCGGCCATAAACTTCTTGATGAGGCCAAGACTCCTTCTCTTTCCAAATGGGCTGAGCGGTTCTGTAATGATCCCGCTGTGAAACCTGTCATGCCCGAGACTGCAAAGCTCGCTGAGTTCGCAAAGAAGATCTTTGCCAAGCCGCAGGCCTAAGTTGCAAGGGGAACTAGGTTGTGGATTTGTTGGGTTGAGATCCTGTAAGAATAAATTAAGAGTGGTACTGTTTTATCTTGGTGTGTTTTAGGGGTATTTTGGACGTTAAGTTTGTATCAGGCTGGGTGAATGATGTAACTTAGTTTATGTGGATTAGTAAGCAAGTAAGGTTATACTATATAAGTATTTTGTTTGTTTCCTAATTGTGGTTATTATCAAAATAATTCAGGAACCTTATTTTTCCTAATTGTGATTTTAAACTATTCTCTATTGTGTTTAATGACTCACTATTTCCTAGAACCAACATGTGAAATGGTCCCAATGGCAGAAATTAGTCTTTTTTTTTTTTTTTTGTTGTTGTTGCCACGCATATATTGTCAGTTTGTCACACTTCAAATTTTCACCAGTTGTTTACAAGTTCCTAAAACGTGTCGAATTTCTTAAATCGTATTTCTTTATTATCGATCACCTAATCACTCTAATTGGTGAAACCCACCACCTTCTTATTAGCTTTCACGATCTAACCCATAAAGCTTCTCTCTCTCTCTCTCTCTCTCTCTCTCGCGGACGCACATCAAGTCCTTGACGGTTCTTAATCTCCGGGATAAAATGACGAGCGGCGAAGTGAAGCTGATCGGGTCATGGGCGAGTGTCTTCGTCATGAGGGCGAGGATCGCTCTCCACCTCAAATCTATTAGCTACGAATTTCTCCAGGAGACGTATGGTTCTAAGAGCGACTTGCTTCTTAAATCTAACCCGGTTCACAAGAAGATGCCGGTTCTAATTCACTCTGACAAACCGGTGTGCGAGTCCAACATCATCGTTCAGTACATCGACGAGGCTTGGAACTCATCTGGACCGTCCATTCTCCCGTCCAATCCTTACGACCGAGCCACCGCTCGGTTCTGGGCTGCCTACATCGACGATAAGGTTATATTTTGTTCTTCACTTGCTCTTCTTATTTCGATTTGCATGTGATATATAAAGTATATATATATTGATAGATTATGTGTGTTTTGATTAATTTATCCGCTAATTATTACTTTAATCCGGTTAAAAATCTGTATTAACACTAGAGAACCGATTTGAACCGGATAGGGTTGGGCCAGTTAACTTCAACTAACTATTATTATACCCACAGTTGGGAGTTATTTAGTTGACTTGAACAACTTAGTGTTGAGAGATTGATATTATACATATTGTTTGGTATTTTCCTTGCTATACATATGACATAAGTTAATCTTAATTCTTCAATGTTCTGACTTAATTCAATATAAATGGAAGTGGTTTATCTCTCTGAGAAGTATCCTAACAGCTCATGGAGAGGAAGAGAAGAAAGAAGCCATAGCTCAAGTTGACGAAAGGACCCAGCTCCTGGAAAAAGCATTCATCGATTGCAGCAAAGGAGGACAGTTCTTCAACGGTGACCATATCGGTTACCTCGACATTGCCCTCGGGAGCTTCTTGGGTTGGTTGAGAGTCGTCGAGTTGGATGCCAATCATAAATTTCTTGATGAAACCAAGACTCCTTATCTGGCCAAATGGGCAGAGCGGTTCTGTAACGATCCTGCTGTGAAACCTATCATGCCCGAGATTACAAAGCTCTCTGAATTCGCAAGGAAGCTATTTCCTAAGCCGCAAGCCTAAAGTCAAGGATATGGATCCTCTTAAATATATTTGTCTGGGGATTGAAAATGCATGAGTGGCTGCAGAAATGAAACTGGTTTACTATGATGTAACTTATCTTCTACTCAAATGGAATAAAACCTAAGATTAATCACAGCCAAATTTATTTGTCTTTCGCATATTCGTTGGAAATCTTGGAGTTAGATCAGTCCAGACTGCACGCAAAGCTATAACAGTTGCATTTAATAAGATCACTTGTGACAATATCTTCGTGTCCAACAATGTTGTAATCCATATTACCTCTGATCAAGTTTTACATGAGAGTATCAAATATATAAACATGGATTGTCATACGGTAAGGATAAGATTCAAGCTGGATTTGTCATAACATTTTGGTCTGTGAGAGATCAAAACATAAACTCTACTCTAATTCCCTGGTTTAAGTGGTTTGGTTTTGTTTAATTATTGTCTCTGATTTTTTTTTGGTCGGCTAATAACGTAATAATTGTTTCTGGTTTAAGTTATTTTATTAATTATTAATGTAAGAAACGATAAATGTTTGTTTCGGTTAATCTGTTTCATTAACTAACATTTTTTGTTTGTTTGTTTGTTTGTCCCAATAGTATAACTTCCATTTAAGCTCTCAAGAGGAAACTTTGATCGAAATTTTACCATTCACCATAAGATAAAGTTAAAGATAAAGTGGACAATAAATGCCACGTGGCTCCATTAAGAATATTTTCTCATTCTCATTTGTCATGTTCTTCTACCTTACACGCACTCCACTCTTGGTTTTTCTTTTCTCACGCCTTCTCTTCAAGTTTCAGATTTTACTGAAGACAAAAAACAAAAAAAAACAAAATCGAGAATTCGATTCGTTTTCTCTTCTCTGCAATCTCTGTAACAATCCAAATTTCGAATCGGTTACTTGATTTCCATCTCTAAAATTCTCTCGATTTAATTTTGCATCTTTCTATTTTTGTTGGTTTTGACTTTTTGGTGAAAGATTCAGATCAATGGGGGTCGATTACTACAATGTACTAAAAGTGAATCGAAACGCAAACGAAGATGATCTCAAGAAGTCTTACAGAAGAATGGCGATGAAATGGCATCCTGACAAAAACCCAACGAGCAAGAAAGAAGCTGAAGCAAAGTTCAAGCAGATCTCCGAAGCTTATGACGTCTTGAGCGATCCTCAAAGACGTCAGATCTACGATCAGTACGGAGAAGAAGGACTTAAATCCGCCGATTTACCTACTCCGGCGGAGACGGCGGCACAGCAGCAGCGTAGTTACTCTTCTAGTAACTCCGAGTTTCGTTATTATCCGCGTGATGCTGAAGACATCTTCGCAGAGTTCTTCGGCGAATCCGGAGATACCTTTGGTGGAGCTAGCGGAGGGAGTAGCGGAAGGACTACACGTGGAGATGGCGGCGGTGGTAGTGACCGGAGGTTTAAAAGTGCAGAAGCAGGGAGTCAGGCGAACAGAAAGACAAAGACGCCGCCGGCGAATAGGAAAGCGCCGGCTATTGAGAGTAAATTGGCTTGTACATTGGAGGAACTCTACAAAGGTGCGAAGAAGAAGATGCGAATTTCTCGCGTTGTTCCCGATGATTTTGGGTTAGTTTCTCTTAATCTCGATCTCGCATTTGATGCTTCTCAATAAGTTTGTTTGCATGTTTCTGGGAAACTCAATGAGAATGCTGAATGATTTGGGTCCTTCTGATGATATGTTTAATTACAGAAAGCCAAAGACAGTTGAAGAGATCTTGAAGATAGATATAAAACCAGGTTGGAAGAAAGGAACAAAGATAACATTCCCAGAGAAAGGAAACCAAGAACCAGGTGTTACTCCTGCAGATCTCATATTCGTGGTAGATGAGAAACCACATTCGGTATTCAAAAGAGACGGTAACGATTTGATTCTCCATAAAGAAGTCTCTCTTATTGATGCTTTAACCGGTCTTACCATTACCGTAACGACTCTGGATGGGAGGAACCTGACTATCCCGGTTCTTGATATTGTTAAACCGGGTCAGGAGATTGTGATCCCAAACGAAGGAATGCCTACTAAAGACCCTTTGAAAAGAGGAGACCTCAGAGTCAAGTTTGAGATCTTGTTCCCGTCAAGGCTTACTTCAGAACAGAAGAATGACCTCAGGAGAGTTCTTGGTGGTAGTTGATCAGCTGACATATTTTAGTTTTCAAGTAAGCTCTTTGACCTTCTTTAACAATGGATGCTACACGAAGCTGCTACTTAATTCAGTGTATATACATTTGAGTTTTTCTTTTGTAACTTTATGTGCTATGATTTATTAAAAAAAACTCGAATCGAACAACGGTGTGGATACTCGAGATCTGCATCTGCACTTAACGCCGACGGTTTATCACCTCTGCATCTGGCGGAGAAAAGAGAAGACTGTTTTAGAGGAGAGGCGAGAGCGAGCCAACAATGAAGACGAAGAAGCCATTCGACAGTAAGATGGATGATACGCTGCGTTTTTATAATGCAATAGTTGTGTTGTTGCTATTTTACCTCATTTTTTACTATTATAGCCTTTTTAAAGTAGTCTTAACAAAAAAAATAAAGTCTCTATTCGCCGGGTTTTTTTGTCAGTTCAGTGAAAATTAACAAATCTGTGGATATCTATTCACGGTTTTTTGCGGATACGCGCTCCACGCAACACTGATGCGCGTGGGTTTTATAGCTGTATAGCGTTCAATTAAAATTACAACATGTCCATCTCTAAACCGTTTCACTAAACCGCAATTCAAAAACAAAAAAAAAAAAAAACTCACAAATGCAATGCAACGATAGCAAATTTGCATCTAAAATTTATCCCAAACCAAATACAACATGAATTGAACAGAACAGAATAGAGATGACTCAAACAATCTATTTTCACTTCTCAAGCCTTTAAAGACAGCACACTATAAGCAGGCCTTTTCCGAATTCCAGCTTGTATCATGACTTTCCTCATCTGTTCTGCTTCTGACCAGTTGTTATACAAAGCATTTAACGTCGACAATGTCACATACTGGCCACAGTGTTGAGGTTGTAGTCCAATAAGTTGTTTACCTACTTTATTTCCTAATTCAGCATTCTCATGAATCTTGCATGCACCCAAAAGAGCTCCAAGAACAGAAGCATCGGGCTCGAATGGCAAATTCTTGGTGAAATTAACCACATCAACCAATAGTCCAGCTCTGCCAATGAGATCAACCATGCAACCGTAATGTTCTGATGTTGGAATGATCTTGTATTCACTACATATGGAAGAGAACAGTTGGATACCTAAGTCCACAAGTTTAGATCGAGCACAAGCTGTGAGTATTGCTAGTAGAGTGATCCCATTTGGATGCACATCGTTGGATTTCATCATCTCAAACATCTCCAGCGCTTGCTTAGGTCTACCGTTGGAAGCAAAAACTGATATTATCGCATTCCAAGCACATACCTCCTTATCAAGAATATGATCGAAAATGGTCAACGCCAGCTTCAAGTCGCCGGCTTTTCCATACATATCGAGCAAAGCAGTACCCAATGTAGTAGTGAGGATGATCTCATTCCTCATAACATACCCATGTATCTGCTTCCCCAAATGAACACCTCCTTGATCCAAATTAGCACAGGAAGAAAGTACACTAACGAAAGTGGCCTCATTTGGTGTTAATACCACACGCTTGTTCTCTATCATCTCACCAAAAAGCATCACAGCTTTGGCGTGTAACCCGCATTTACTAAACCCATTGATAACAGTAGTCCAAGAGATCACATCAGTTACATGCATTCTCTGAAATAACTCGAAAGCAGAATCCATCTCTCCATTTCTTCCACAAGCATCAAGCATACTGTTACAAGCTATTACACAAGGGTCTACAATTTCATCAAACATCTTCCTCGAGCTTCTCAAATCAGCAACTTCACCATAGAATCGAACAAAAGAAGTCTGAATAAATGGGTCCATTAGAACACCACGTTGAAGAGCTTGGCCATGTAAGGCAACACCATAAGAAACAGAGAAAGATGAGCAAGCTGCTTTTATCAGAGAAGGGAAAGTGAAATCGATTGGTTGGACTTGGCTTGCTAGCATGTGAGTGAAGAGAGCAAGAGAAGTCTTGTATTGTCCTGAAGTAAGATAGGATCGAATGAGAGTGTTGTAGACGTATTTCGTCTTCCATCTCGAAGCGACCAATGCGTTGCTAGTAAAGAGAACGGTGTGAATCTGCTTAATCTGGTTTGAGGAGTTAAAGAAACGTTGGAGAAGATGAAGTGCGTCTTCAAGAGACAAACTGAAACTCGAGAAGGAAGTACAACGCATGCAATTTGTACAAAGATGAAGCAATCTACAAAGCCAAAAAAAAAACGCTGACTTCAGTTTGCAAATTCAAAAACATGAGACCCAAATACAAAAAAAAAGACGAGTAATTTAAGCAGTGTTAAGCAGTGTTAAGACGAGTAATTTAAGCAGTGTTACTTACTAAGTAATCGAAGATGGAGAAAGTTTCAAATTTTACGAAAAATTTAGAGATCAAAAGTGTGAAAGTGGAGAAATTCTCAAATCGGATTGAGCCCCAGAAGACGATAATTTTTTTCTAATTTCAGTAGTCTATCCGAAGGGAGGGAGCTCGGAGCAGCATCAATTTGTGGTAAACCAACTAGGGTTCTCCTGTTTGGTATGGTTGATCGAATTGTATGTCAATTTCATTTTTCGGTTCAAGCTAACCGAACCCATAATTTAAAACCCACTAAAATAAAATTGTATGTTCCTTCCACCACCGTCAAGCGAGAGATTAACGCTACCGGGAAAATGGAGCAGAAGAACGAAAAGGAAGAAGAAGAGCGACTCGAAGTAGCGGCGGGAGAGAAGGAAGGATTTGAAGAGAAAACGGCGGAGATGAGCCGTAAGGAGAAGCGAAAAGCGATGAAGAAAATGAAGAGGAAGCAGGTGAGGAAAGAAATAGCGGCGAAGGAGAGAGAGGAGGCGGAGGCTAAGTTAAATGATCCGGCAGAACAGGAGAGGCTAAAGGCGATTGAGGAAGAGGAGGCGCGGATGAGAGAAAAGGAGCTCAAGGAGTTCGAGGAGAGCGAGCGAGCTTGGAGAGAGGCTATGGAGATTAAGAGGAAGAAAGAGGAGGAAGAAGAAGCGAAGAGGGAAGAGGAAGAGAGGCGTTGGAAGGATCTAGAGGAGTTGAGAAAGCTTGAGGTAGTGAATCATCTAGCATTTATTATGGTTCTCAAATCGTATTAATGCTGTATGTAGCTTTCTCTGGTTGCTGTTGAGTTCATGGATGATATTCTAAGGTTGAACTGGATTTGAATCTGTGACATTTTTCTCTTTTGCTTCTTTTGGCAGGCTAGTGGGAATGATGAATGTGGCGAGGATGAGGATGGTGAATATGAATATATAGAAGAAGGGCCTCCAGAAATTATATTTCAGGGAAATGAGATCATTCTCAGAAAGAACAAAGTGAGGGTTCCTAAGAGATCGGTAGTTCAGGTGGATAAAAATGAGGTAGTTGACCATCATCTTGATGAACATACCATCTTCAGCATTTTGATTTTGTTCTAGAGTTCCAATGTCGAGTTTGCTTTGCAGATTTCTGACAGGCCTACATCGAATCCTCTACCTCCAGGAACTGAAGCTTGTGCCAAGTATCAGAATGTTAGTTCTGCTCAACAGATTCTAGATAACGTGGCACTAGAAGTACCTAACTTTGGAACTGAGCAGGTGATTATTGTATCTCTTGATTGAGATGGTATTACTCTTTATGTTCTTATGTTCCTTCTAATAAATTCACTTCGTTTTTATTTTTCTGTCAATGCCCAGGATAAAGCTCATTGTCCTTTCCATTTAAAGACTGGAGCTTGTCGGTTTGGCCCGCGTTGCAGCAGAGTTCATTTCTACCCGGATAAATCGTGCACTCTACTTATGAAGAACATGTATAATGGTCCTGGCATTGCTTGGGAACAGGATGAGGGGCTTGAGGTCTGTAAGCGCTGTCATCTCGTGATGCTTGTATCCTGATAATAATTAGTTTAGTTCTTCTCTACTGTTCTCGTTTTCATTATCTTCATTGAAATCACCAGTTTCTCTGCCACTTCTTGATTTGTTTTGCTGTGTGCTCTGAATTTACAGAATTATATTGTTTGTATCTTTATTATCTTCTTTAACTTACATCAGACATTGATGGATTCCCTTCATTGGAGGTGCATGATTATAATCTGGGCCAGGGTGGAATTGCAGTTCACTTCTTTGTATCCTACTTGATTGATAGATTAGCTATTATGTGCTCTTGATCTTGATCACACAGATTGTTACCTTGTATTAGTGCCTCCCCCTTGAATTCCTAGCAATAGTATAGACACACTTGCTTTAACTTGATGTCTTGTATATTTGTAGTTAATTGATTTTCTTATATGTTATGTCACTCTCGCGATTGTTTGTTGGTGTTTTATTTCTCATGTTTTGAGTGTCGTTTGATATACTCATGGGAGTGAGTGGTATGTGACAAATGATCCATCCAATGCTCAATACCTTGGAAGTGCTTGATTTTCCTGAATTAAGAACAGAACAGTGTCCTCATGCCGGCTGTCTGCTTTGGGCTAGTAGTTTCTTAAAAGGAACTAATGCAGTTATAATTTAGTAAGGCTGTAGCTATCCGGGTCTGCTTGATATCAAAACTACTGGACCTCACATGCATTATTTTTCGCCTGGTTTCCTTACTTTTAGTTGTTTGCTATATAGTTTACGCTCTCTTTCTTTTTCCCTGTCCTTGCAGTATACAGATGAGGAGGCTGAACATTGTTACGAAGAATTTTATGAGGACGTCCATACAGAGTTCCTGAAGTACGGAGAACTTATTAACTTCAAGGTCGTCAATTCTTTTCTGCTCCCTCACTTCCGTTTCCTCTCCTCTCTCTACTTTCCGATATCCGCCTTCATTTTATACTAGATCTGAATATTAGTTTCTGAACCTGCAAGCCACACTTGGCTATCCATTGTGAAAACGAGTGGTTCCCTGTATTTCTTATCAATCAAATGAGCAAGCAACTGGAACATCACGTGTTTGAGAATAATACTTGTTTGTAGATATGTCCTGTCTTTTGACCTTCTCTTCTACCCCTTTTTTCTCAGGTCTGTAGAAATGGCTCATTCCACCTGAAGGGCAATGTATATGTACACTACAGATCACTGGAATCAGCTATTCTTGCCTACCAGTCCATTAATGGTCGATACTTTGCTGGTAAACCGGTAAACTGTTTACCTTGGAGACTTTACCCACTTTCTTGAATAAATTTAGTTAACAATTTGGATGGTCTAGTGAACCGAATATGGATTAACACTTTGCTGATAAGTACGTTAGGCTTGATTTCTGATTGCTTTCAGCTTGCTGACATTCTTATCCATGATAATTGTTCATCCTCATTAGGTGAAATGCGAATTTGTCAACATTTCAAGATGGAAAGTTGCCATTTGTGGGGAGTACATGAAGTCTAGGCTTAAGGTATGTCTCTTCATCTGGTGCTTAGCTTGAGATTTCGTCTTTTGGCTTAGTACTAGTTCATGATTTCCATTTATTTTTACAGACTTGCTCACGTGGATCTACTTGCAATTTTATCCATTGTTTTCGAAATCCTGGTGGAGACTATGAATGGGCTGACCATGACAAACCACCTCCAAGATTCTGGGTTCACAAAATGACTGCTTTATTTGGTTATTCAGATGACCACTTAAAGCACATGGATCGTGAATATTCAGGGACTTTAAACGATTTGAGATCAGATCTAGCAACAGATTCGCACAGGTAGGTAGCTTTATATTAGGAGTTCTAACTTTCGAGGATCCTCAGCTTTAACTAACTTATCAGTGTGTTTCCTACTTAAATTGGTTATAGAGTGTCACACTCATATGTTTTGCTTTTATGTCAGACAACGTTCAAGAAGATCTAGATCAAGGGACCATGATCATGTGATTGGATCTAAGTCTTCTTATAAGAACCGTAAGAATCACGATGATGCGCTGGAAAGTACTCGTGGAAGCAAGCTTAGCAGGAGGCAAGACGAGAACTGTCATGATGGAAGTGAAAGCCCTAGCAGGAGTAGAGACGGTAGTTTAGAGAGGGAGGTGTATAGAGAGCGACGGTATACTAAGGAGACAGCACGTCATGGAAGCAAATGGTCTGAACACTCTCCAGGACATCAGGTGACTATGAAAAAAATCCATGGGAGGTACTCGGATGATGATTCACCTGATGGAGATGACTATGGCAGGAGAGAGACAGGTCGGAAACGAAAAGCCAGAAGAGGCACAGATTCAGAAGTTGAAAAAGAGATGGACAATGAGAAGGACATAAGAACCCGCAAGAGTTCAAGAAAATACAACAGGGAAGGGTCATCAGCTGATCAGGAGGAGAGTTATGAACATGATAAGGTTCATGCTGTTCGTGATAAACCACACAGAGAAAGATCGAAACATGGGCATGAAAGAAGCAGCTCAAGATACTCGCACGAGGGAGACTTGGCCGAAAGTAGACATCATACGTATAGAGGATCAGACCTTGAAGAAGATGGAGAAGATGACAGGAAGAGAAGTGTGGAGAGAAGTCCCAGAGAAGATGAGTCAGGTAAAGATAGGGACAAAAGCAAACAGAGACATAGATACAGGAGCCGAGATCCTGGCTTTGATGGAAGCAGGAGAGGAAAACGACATGGAAGAAGCTCGGAAAGTGTCCGAGAGTCGCAAGAACTCAACGGAAATGGAAAGAGAGAGAAGGTAAGTGGTTCATTAAGTGATGAGGAGGGTTCAGATAGAGAAAAAACACACAAAGAGAGACCTCATCGGCATAAGAAAAGAAGACGGTCACAACAATCACACGACCAGACTTGTGAATTTGCTGGGGAATCAAAGGAAGTCAGAGAAAAGATTGAGCGTTGGAGACCAGTGTGATCTCAGTATGACTGATTGGCCTCCTCATCTCATCATTTCTACTTTGTAAATATTTTAGTTCTATCACTTGAAAGTGTTTGTTGACGAAAAATCAAATTGAGTTTATAATGTTAAGACTTAAATATATCGCAAAAAATAAAAGAGGAAGAATATATTTGAATAGTATTTTTAAATGTAAAAAAAGAATGAATAATACGTGGCAAAATGTATATGTTCTTCGCGGCACATTTGGCACCGAAAGAAAGAGAAGTTAATCGGGAAGTGGTTGGACGATGACGATGGCGACGCCTTTCAGTGGAGCTGCAAACTCTGTTGCGGCGGCGAGAACTGTTCTGATAACGGGAGTGAGCAAAGGTCTGGGAAGAGCCCTAGCTCTGGAGCTTGCGAAGAGAGGTCACTCTGTGATAGGATGCGCTCGTACTCAAGAGAAGCTCACCACTCTTCAATCAGAGCTCTCATCCCCGGCTAATCATCTCCTCCTTACCGCCGATGTGGTAATTGCCGCTCTTCCGGCTCTCGTGCTTCAATTATTCCGTCTTTCGTGAGAATTTGGTCCGAGATTAAGAAATTTCTGGATATTGATCGAGTGTCTTGATGATTCGTGATGTTTTGTTGTTTTTACGAGTCTAGTGTAGAAATTTTGATAAGGTAGTTCTTTGAATTGGATGAATCGTTTGCTTCCCAGATGAAATTTGTTGTCAGGCCCTGATTATGTAGGCATTTTGCGAGTTTAGCTTTTGAACTTAGCAAGATTTATGGTCTATGTTTGCAGAAATCGAACAGCAGTGTGGAAGAACTGGCACACACAATTATGGAGAAGAAGGGTGTACCAGATATCATAGGTATATTTTACATCCTTCTTAACACACTTTTACGTTTTACAGTCTTCAACCTTTCTCTGAAGAAAACAACTTCCAAGTCCCAGCCTTGTGTGCATCTGCGCATGAGGATGTCATGAGCATTGTTGGCATTTAAGTATTCATTCATTTTTCTCAAGGGTGATGTCTGTCAAGTGTTGGGTTGATGGTTACATGATCATCATCTCCTGCACCTTCTGGCCACAGTTTTTTGCATCATCTTTACTCTAAAACTTTTTTACTCTTAGATGTTCGTAAATGCATGTTGCAGTTAACAACGCCGGTACTATCAACAAGAACAGCAAGATTTGGGAAGTCTCTGCAGAAGATTTTGACAATGTCATGGATACAAACGTTAAAGGAGTTGCAAATGTGTTGCGCCATTTTATCCCTTTGATGCTCCCACGTAAGCAAGGGATTATTGTGAATATGTCTTCTGGATGGGGAAGATCTGGGGCTGCCCTGGTGAGTTCCAGTCATACCTTAATTGAATCACAAGCTATTATCGTATGTTTGTTCTTCTACTTGTAGAAAAGTAAGAAAGGCAGTGAAACGCAGAGAAGTTTTGAATATCTGTAATATCATGAGCTAGACTTTGTCCGCATATAAAAAAGATATTTGAATACCTCTCCAACGAAGTAGTTACCTTTTCTCTGATATTGGAGTAAAGACTCCTAAATTATCATATACAGAAAAGAGGAAACAGGGTAAGTTGATAATTTAGATGTTAAATAAGGGAAACACCATAGCACGCTGGAAAGGTTTAACCGTTTCAAAAAAGTACTTGGTTGGTCAATTTCCTATAGTCTGCAAAACTTACAACCATTCTTTTGACCCTCTCTCATGTTGTTCTAGCACTCTTCTGGTATTCATCTTTTGTTTATGCAGGACATGTAGATAACTTTATTCCTGATAGGCTCCTTCTATACTCTGGAACTCATGATTTGGGCACATTAGACTTGATCTCTTTGAGGTTAATTTTTGAAACCAAACCTGGATCTGCAGGTTGCACCTTACTGTGCATCGAAATGGGCGATTGAGGGTTTAAGTCGAGCAGTGGCAAAGGAGGTAGCTGAAGGAATGGCAGTGGTTGCATTAAATCCAGGCGTAATCAACACAGAATTGCTCACTTCCTGCTTTGGCAACTCAGCTTCCTTGTATCAAGCGCCTGATGCTTGGTAAGCAACACTCGAGCTCCTCAGAATTTTTACACACTTTTAAGAATTGTATTCCCTTGCCTTTGTCAATAAATCAGAACTTTTATGGTTTATTTCTAGCTATAAATCATTTTATGAGGATTCTAATAACTCTGAATCATGATCCTGCTCTGTTTGTTCTCTCTGATTGTGTTTTTTGTTTTTGTTTCCTATGGACCAATTGCCTAAAACCCTAAACCTTTCTGTGGGATAAATGTAACAGGGCTGTGAAGGCTGCGACGATGATTCTGAACCTTACAGCAGGTGACAATGGCGGATCTCTCACAGTCTAACAACTAAACTACGTTTTTGTTTACAACTTCACTGTTATGGATACGGAACTTCTTCAGCGAAATGTTAACAATTATTTCTTTAGACTTATGGCTTTGATGCATTTGTTTGTATCCAGAAATTTCAATTCTTCGGTTCATGTACCAGAGTTTTAAAGTCAGGGATGATATTTTTGTAGAAGTCAGTTTTAGATAAATTAATAGTTAGTCCGATGTAATTATATATCACAAAGATTACATTTCAGCAATTGCCTTTTGCTGAGACATTCTTTTGTCCAAACTGACATGTCTTTTGTAGTCACAGCTTCATATGGCCTTATTGGCATAGCAATAGATACGCCTGGAAACCAAAATCAAAGTAAGAACAAACGTCGTTTTCTATTGGTAATCCAAGCAGGATGCAAAACCAGCAAATGAAGAAACGAACTTGATACCAATTTATTATTACCTGCTACTGTTTATTCTCTTTTTTTAGCGGTCACAGTTGATAAATTGAACATTGGGAATGTGTTGGACTTTGTAGTAGTCTTCCCCACCTGTTACCAATTTCTGCGTCCACTCCCTCTTCATTCTTTCTATCTTCAGTTCCTTTAAGGAAGTTATGTATTTGAGTCCTTCCGGAAGTTCTTTCAGTTTTTTACAATTATCTATAGTTAAAGTACGAAGATATGGCATCGACCCTTCTTCTACTTTCCACTCTACCAGTTCTTTTTTATAAGACATTTTTAGAGCACACAACTGAGGAAACCCTCCTTTTGAGCACACCATTCTCCTCCCCACGAATGCACCAGATGAAAAGTAAACTGATCTCAAATGAAGCAACTTCTCTAGAATCGGCATTGGATCCTCCTCCATGCGGCATCCTATTAGCCATATATGTGTAAGGTGGGGAGGGAATCGATACTGATCAGGAAACCTTGGCATATGCGTGGACAACGTTAAATCCTTTAGATGAATAAAATCCAGAACCACTTCTCCTCCATGATCAGCCACACGGATTTTTTGGAAATCATATAAACTAAGCGTCTCAAGATTTCTCAATTTACCAAGAGATGACGAAAGAGTGTCAAAAGTACACCCTCCACTGAAAATCACATTGAGAACCCTCAGCTTAGTCATATTGAGGAGGTCTGTCACACTACTGTGTTTCGTTGAGAAATTTGTCAAGGACTCCAGGTTCACCAGACCACCCAATTCCAACTTTGTTTGATCAGGCATTGAACGAGGTAAGAGAAGGTACCTCAGTTCTAGCATCTCTTTCAAAATGTTGGGCACGTGAACTTGTAACAGATCAACAACACCTAAGTTCAAACAGAGAAGAAGCTTTAGGTTCCGTAGAGAAGAAGGGATATGAGATACCCCAGCTTCGAATAAGCTCAAGAATCTCAAGTGGATGAGCTCTCCAACGCTAGAAGGTAACTTCCCTCCTTCAAACTGTACATAAGAAAGATCTAACACCCTGAGCAATGGCAAACATCGGAAACTTGGAGGCTTCCAATTGTTATCCTCGACTCCAAAAGTCAAAACAGATCTGGCTTTTTGATTATTTTTCTGTACCAGCATATGAAGTGCATTGCCACTATGTACAACGAGTCTTCGAGATCTACAAGGAGACTGAGCATTGACGGTAAATGTAGCTGTAGGGACTTTGACAATCTGAAGAAAGTTCTCTTCTTTGGCTTTAGATAAACATACTTCTCTCATCATGTCATGCAATTGACAATATTCTATTCTTGAAGTCAAATAGCTTTCTTCAACGATAACCATATTTCTCCTCACTAGCTCTTCTATGTAGACTTCTCCACTATCTTGAATGCTTGATCCATCATAAAATGACGTTATTATTCCTTCTGCAGCCCAATAATTGAACAATATCTTCACTTTTATCTTGTAATCTTCAGGGAAGTGGGCCAAGTATAGGAAGCAATGCTTTAACTGCATAGGCAAATCTTCATAGCTTAGAGACAATACTTGATAAACCGAATTGGGATTTTTGTCATTTAAGCCAGATTTTCCTACGATCTGAGTTCCAATATTGCCATATACTCTTCTCCACTCGAGAACTGTATGTTTCTTAGCTAACAACCCTCCCAACACTTTAACGGCTAACGGTAATCCTCCACAATATGTGACCATTTTCTTACCCATGGCTTCTAGTTCTTCATCAACCTTTAATTCTGCAAACCACCCATCCATCCACAAGGTATTATACTTTAATATTTGAGCATTGGAATAAATATCTTGTGTAAGTTTGTTACTATTGAAAACATACCAGTTTCCTCTCTCCTAGGGAATGCGATCTTCAAACATAATATCCAACTTTCTTCAGGAGTAAGGGTTCTTGATTTAAAGGAAAGACATGTTGGATCTGCATGTAAACCAACACTCTCATTGCGAGAAGTAAGCAGCATCCTCCAACCTGCAAAATACTTCTCGTTTCATGACATGGAATAAAAGGCACATATGACCAATGTGTGTTCATCTCTCCTTTTACAATCTCTTATGAAAGTAAACAGATAGTGCTTTATGTTTCCACAGTTAGAACTCACCTCCTTTACGGGGAAACACCGTTTTTATTCGATCCCAGTCTTCTTCTTTCCATATATCATCGAGGACAACCATATATCTACCGGTTTCCAAAGATTTAAAGAGTTCACCCTGGATTGTAAATTCATCCATCTGTATAATGTCATCATCATGTGGTCTAAGATCTTGCAAGATCCTCTGCCAAACATCCTTCCGCGTAAACTGTTGCGAAACACAGACCCATGAGAATCTATCAAAATGACGTCGGACAATGTCATGATGAAAAACTGCTCTGGCGATGGTGGTTTTACCAATACCGCCCATCCCAGATATAGAAACCACTTGAATGTCATCATTCTCCACCAAATGATCAACCAGTTCTTCAACACTCTGCTCCAACCCCACAAGATCGCTTTCAGAGTTGTTAGGAAATGTTTGTCGTATCTCCCTTTGAGATTCTTGCAAAGATAGTGAATGGCGGCCACCATCGATAATCTGTTGTATCCCTAAACTCTGCATTCCCCCAATGACCTCAGAGATCCTCTTAGTTATACCTTCAATATCTGAAGCAAATTTACGGCGGTCCAGTAAGAAGCAAGCAAGTCTTTTCACACGCTTCTTGATCCCTTTTTCTTTGCCTTCAATTTCTTTTAGAAGAAAGGATTCAATTATATCCTCAGCATCATAAACAATGTCTTTGACATCTTCCAAGAAGTTTCCCACTCTTTCACTAGCATGTTTCTTGGCATCTGCATCTTTCAACAAGGCCTGTAACCTTCCAAGCTGGCGCTTCAGTCCATCAACTTGCTCATATATTCCATTCAATCGCGCAGATTCTGTATTGAGAAGCTCCCAAAGCTTCTCCACTCCAAACGACACAAGTGCTTCAGCCATAACCCTTTAGGAGAAAATATCACGGACAGTTTGTTCTAGTGAGACTTGAAACAAACCTGTAATAAGTTTTGACTAAACGATCCAGTTTTCAAATTTGCGAAACAAGATCTTGTAATAATTCTAGGATTTTTATTTCAAAGCAGAATAGACTCACCACAGCAAAGCACAAAAAATGAAATTCCCAATATATAAATAAATAAAGTAACAAGATTTACCCTCTCTGAATAAGTTCTGCTGCTAGCTTGTGAGGTCACGACGTTCTTTCTTTGTTATAGCAGAGAGGAATTTTAAAAGAGTCTTTCATTATTAAAATTAAACATAGAGAGAGTTGACTCCAAGTCAACCTTATCTGGCTACCAATCTATTGGCTGAACGAGCTGCCACGTTTCACCTTCATTTCAATCAAATTTTTAAAAAATTGATGCGGCACATAAAGAAGCCTATTATGACCACTTATGCGATTTAATAGAGATATGTATATGTATGTACCTTAAGTTTTTGGTTTCAACGCCTATGCGTTTTTACTTTGCCTCTTTGCCCTGAAAGCAAGTGTTTTGGTTTAAGACATGTTATAACTCTATCAGCTTCTCCACGCCGTGCAGCTTTGTCCCTCTTTCTGTGAGATTTGTTCCCAATCTTAATAGCCTTTATCTTCTGGGATGAATCTTTGAAGCCCTCACCAGGCATGGTGGCCGTGACAATGGAATTTCCAATTCAACCCTTCTATGGCGATCTTCTTCATCTTCTTTACAATGGAATTCTATGAAACTCCGATTATTAAATTTAGCAATTCACCAAAACGGTTCAAATTCATAGGATTCTCAAATACAAAATTTATTCTATAACTAGTATGTATAAGGTGCTCAAAAAATACTAGAAAGGTGCACACTTTCCCACAACAATAGATGCCAGAAAAGGCTTTAATTAAGAAGGAAAACAAAAATTCCAAGAGAGACATTCGACTCATGAGACCAAACTCTTTAGCTGCAAACACGTGTGTGTGATAATATCTATCTACAAAGAAGACAAAAACAATAGTACAATCATCCAATCACGGTCTTTAACTAGAAAAATGAGAGTAACTTAGTCCCAGGAAACGGGACCCAATGCGCTTCTTCAGGTTCTAATACCTGTAAGCTGAACCGGTCGGCGGTGGTGCTGGTGGCAACCGGTTGGGGGTGGTGCGGCGGGTGCTACCAGAGCCTGGTGATGCTGCATCTCCGTTCTGAGCAGGGTCACTGTATCGGCGGCTGTGACCACCAGAACCGTACCTTGCCGATGAGTCTGATGGTCCATTAGCAGCGGCATTGAAGGCATTCATCCAGTCGTCCCCTGAAGCACCTCCTCCACTTGTTCTTGGGCTACTTTCTGTGGATCAAGCGATACCGCAATAAAAACCCCAAGTTTCATTGAAAATCTTTCAGATATTTATGAAGAACTGTTATCGTGTTTTGAATAGAAGAAGGCGGATGAATTTACCAGTGCTACCATTGTCAGAATAACTTGAAGCAGCAGCTGCTCGGTTGTCATGAATGCTAAGCTGCCTCGTGAGCTTAGAAAGGAGAGAGGATTGTTTCTCGTAACGCTCTCTTCGTCTTTTGACATTCTGATCCTCTTGAATCAATGACTCAATCCTTTCATTGCCTATTGCACTAGAGATCAAATACAAGAGAGCACAAATAAGCACACCACAACTGAAAATGAAAACTTTAGCGCAGGGAAGGAAAAGATTATGAACCTAATAGAACTGTATAGTTGATTCAGCATGTCTTCCTTTGCTTTCTCCACTTGACAAAGAACAACAGCCTGCTCATGTTCAATTCACATTGCTTAGTAACATGATCGAGGAACATCTGTTAAAGAAAAGAGATGGACAAGAAAATTTTGGAGCTTTAGAATAAGAATAGTCCACCTTTGGAACATTTGCTGCAAGGCTGTTAAGAACAGCCTCAACGTAACCCCGTACTTCTTGGGACATCCACCGGAGTTCCTCTTCTGGGTCGATGGGTTTTCTAACCATCCTATCCTGAAATACAGACAAGAAAGAAAGAAAAAAACCACTATCAGAATACAAACAATAGATACCTTGAATGCCAAACATAACTTCGGTCAAGTTTAAGAAAAGCATCACGCCTATCCATAAACTTTTGACCCTTCTACAGAAAACAATTTTCAACAATAAACAACTCGACAACCATTTCCATGTTCACTATTCACTAAGACATCAACACTTGTTTTAACTCTTCAAAAAATACTTCATTCAGCCATATAGAAACCTTTCTAACACAGATTTGGAAGCTGGTCATAGTGATAATTGGTATTGCATATAGACTAGTGAACATATCTAGCATCGAATTTAAAAGTTGGCAATGAGTTACTCACAAGTGAACCTTCTGAAAGACTCTGTCTCATGGAAACACTGCCCACTTGGCCTCCTCGAGCCTGAATAACCTTTTGCAGTTTATTAATCCACTCGTTCTTATCGACTACACTCTCAGCCTTAAGCACAAGGGCATTGTGAGCTGCAACATAATAGTTTTGAGAAAATGCTCATAAAAATTGCATAGAGGATAAGAAGTTTGAATTCTGATTATAATTGGTTCACGTACCTTTTAGTACAGTCTTGTAGGGAACTTTGCAGGTTATTTTAAATACAAGGCCTGGTCCTTTTGAATCAGGTCCATTCGCTTTCTTATCCTTCGAGCTCTTTGACTTTTCTACTTCTTCCTCGGGAATTTCTTCAATAGTGCATTCCTGAGAAGATTAACAAGGTTTATGAGAAAGTACAATTAGAAAAACATGGAAGAAACAATGTTCTCTATAGAGCATCCAAATTTTCTCATCAGTAATACCAGGACTATTATTAAAAATTTGAAGCATAAGCTTCACAAATACACAAGATATTGTGGGCGAAAATAAGAAGGCGAATATAGAACCATATTATTATTTTGCTCCTCTAGTTATAGTTCGCCTTTGGCAGGAGAAAAGAAAGCATAAGAAGAGAATGATACCTCCAAAGTTATAGTGCCCCGAAAGTTTTTTTCTTCTATCTTTTTGGTATACCCAAGCTAGAAAAAGGTAAATGGTAAAGTCAGTAAGTGATCTCTATGCAGAGGGATTTCTGTTCTGCAGATATTTGGATCAACACCTGAAGAATATACGATTCAAATGCTAACCTTTCCAGTTTTCTCATTCAGGACAAACCATCGCTTACTCCATCCATTTGTTTTTGCACTTTTCTTCATTAAATACCCTATATCAAAGTATTTGTTATCGACCTTGGAACTTAGTTTTATCAAGGCATGATGAAATCATACACCTGGAGTAAGTGAAAATCTTTGCAGCAATAAAATCATGCAACATAAGGAAATGAAAATTCTGTAGACAGCAAATGGGACGTATATTCGGATAACAACCTGCTGTTATCTCCCCCTCCGGTCCAGCAGTTTTCAGACCAGAGACCTCCGGCGTCTCTTTATCTTGCGGACTAAGTTTGTCTTTCATTGATTTTAAGCTACCCCCAGCTGATGGCCCATCTGGCTGAGGACTAGTAGCCTGATATACATGTAGGTATGAGAGTCTACATTAAGTACTTTAATACCATGCAAAACCATAGAAAACATTTTCCACAATGTGGATTCAAATTGATTTAGACTGAAGACACACCCTGCTTAAAAGGGACTGCTCTGCATCTTGTCCCTTCTTAGAAGATCGTCCTTTCAGCTCTTCCTCGCGACGTTGTCTTTCCATTCTGACGGAGTCAATACAGTGCATCATCAGAAAGAGAAATGATTTTTAGTCGTAAGCCATGAAAGTAACAAGCATGTGATATATCTTAGGACTTGTTCAACAAATGTGCAGCTACAAAACTATGAAGACTTAAATACAAACGAATAACCATAGATCTGCATATAGAAGAATCTAAATAAGCATATTGTGCCTGAAACGCCCCAGCCAGCCAGGCTAACAAGTATATAGCACCTACCCATCAGAAAGCATGATAGTTCACCGAAAGGGGAAACGATACAAAAACAAAGAAAGCATAACAACATTATAAAAAATATCAATGTCCAAAATTTTCTTGTAGCAAAACCCTTAATGATTCACAAACAAAGACGCATAAAGAAGGCTAAAATAATAAATTATGGGATTCAACAATTGTCAATCCATAATGTATAAGAGAAAGAAAAAATAGGATGAGGGATCAATACGTCTGACTAAAAAAAAAAATACCAAAAAAAAAAAAGCAAGCCAAAAATACCTCCTTTGCACAAGACGGATAAAATGTTGAGGTGGTACAAAAGCGCGTTCCATATCAACTAGTGCAACAACCATTTTCTTGGCTTCATTCTTGAAACCATCAAGAGCGGCACTTGCAATAGCTACAACCTGGTTGATGATTAGTTAGGAAGGATAAGCTATTTTCGAATTGATAAAATGCTACGGAATAAAGTACCAAGAACATTATTACCTCTCGCTTAAAAGGAGGATATCTACCGAGTCCAGGTGTAGCATTTGCAGAGGCTGAAACTATGTCAACAAGAACTCGGTGAACCTAATCAAAAGTTACGACAATGTTAGCTCAACCGAGAAATAAACAGAACGGAAACTTGGATACATGATTTTTAGAGTAGGAACAAAGAAAAATAGCTGCATCTACTCTAAAGGTATATTAAGACTTGTATAAACCAGATAAGTGCACTAGAACCAGAGAAAACTCAATCCTACTGCATGTATCTAAAAAAACCTTTAAATAGGCACACCTCATCAACACAAAGACGTGCCGGGTCTTTAGCCAACTCCAGGACAATCTTTATCAACGATCTCAACCCTTTTTCTGGAGATATAAGATAAGGTTGATAACCATCTGCCTCCAATACAACCTAACAAATTCAAAGATCATTCTGTCAAGTCCAGTCTCAGAACTTGTCTCGCGCAGAAAGTTTTAGGAAAGAAACAGACACCCACCCTTTTAACATTGTTCAAGTCAAAATGTCTGTCCAATGGAAGCTGCTTGATACGGTTGGGGAAATTTCCTTCAAAACTTGCAACAACTTTCCAACCACTTCCCTGAACAAATAAAAAATCTGTTAGACAAAAACATTCACCCAGCTCCAAAAGGGACTTCAGCTCATAAAATGAAAACAGACAAGTAAAATAAAGAAATTGTAATTTAAATACTCAGTGGGCTTATACACATCATAAACCTCCACTACCAGATTCTTGAGAGTCCTAACCATTTAATATGGTCTTGCCACACGTAAGTTAACAAGAGACTTTCCACTACACTAGCATTAAATCTGAAATGGCTAATTTCTAATATTTGAACAGTTCCTCTCTTTCACTTATATTCTTGAATTTTCAACTAAATCTAGTTTACTTATGTAGGAAAATACTTACTTCACCACCAGCCAAGTGGAGAAGAAACTTGTCTTCAAACTCACGGCAAAGCTCCAAAGCTATAGCCCTTGTACCTTCAGCACTGTTAACTAGTTTTTCACCAAGCCTCGCTAGCTCATCCTGCACTATTTGAGACTTACCCTGGAGCCTGTACAAAGGATTTGGAAGTTATATGCGTTCAAGTAACCAATATCAGATAACAACAACCAAAAAAAAAAAAAGACCTCACACCGCACTGAGCACTACCAGTGAACTTGCAAGATAGACTTATTGCGAACAAGCTTGGAAATTTATCCAATCTAACACTCAGCTAATTCACAATAATATTAATTTTTGTGTAATTTTGTTCTCTAACTTCCATTCCCTTTGAATTTTTTCCCTTTTGGTTTATTACAATTCATATTCAGTATTGTTCCTTCCCATTTACAAATTCTATATAAGGTCTGATGTCATGACTTTCAGGTAGAAGTTAATCTAGTAAATTCAGATTAGAGACATTATTATCTGTCTAGAATGAATCTAAACTCCAACTAGCTTGCTTTATGCCACCTAAAAATACACAAGCCAAGCTTTCTACACCTGATTGTTAAAACTTTGCTACTGTGAATGAAAGCTCGAGGATCTAGTTCACTGAGGCTAAAGAAGACTGATTGTTATATTTGTCAATCTAAGACACAAAGACAGTAGCTTGGGAAAAAATAGTTTGCATGTCTGATGCCTAGATAAGTATCTCCTTAACTATCGTAACAGATTAATAGGTGAACAAATGGTCCAACTTTCACATATGACAATCATGAAAAGACTATATATATGGAGAGAAGCAATACCCAGACAAGATACTTGGAAGCCTGAGCTTCATTCTGCTACGGATTTGGCTAGCAAGGGTATCTACCAAAGCAATTCTGCCAAGCTTGCTTTGTGGAGCCCCAGTCAAAATGGACTTAAGACTTTCACTCTCAGCACGCCAAGCAGTTTCTAAGGAGTTCTCACCACTTCCAGACTGTGCTGATGCAATTGAAACGGATTGGCCAATAATAGCAACCCATGGGATGTCAGTTGTTTTTGGAGGTCCCTGATTTGAAAGAAGAGCCTGAACAGCTGCAAGGGCTTTGGAGTTCTCTGCTGCCTGGTCAATTTTGCCGATAATGCCTATTGTTCTAGTACCTATAATTTGGGAGGAGTGATGAAAGCTAATGAGTATTTTAAGCTAGCTGAAGTGACAATAGGCTGGTAAATCAACAGTTAGTATTAAGTTTAAAATAGCAAACAATATAAGATAAGACAGGTAGGAAAAACTGATGTACTCACTTTCTGGATCATATTCCTTTGCAATCTTCAGGGCTCGGGATGACGAAATTTCAGATGCCTGGCTAGCAGGCACTATAACCAGCAGTATTGCATCATTGTGTTGCGCATATTCAGCAATCTTGCAAAGAGATCCAAGAAACAAATTCAAAAGGGCAAACATGATAATGAATCTATGTTATCATTTCAGTATGAAATCCAATAAAAATAGTCAAATCTTATGTTTCGTGTCTGTAGGATAGATTAAGGGTATGACAAAGGCATTGAGTAGTTCCAAGGCTCACCATTGACTCGTCCACAATTCTCTGGTCCAGTCCAGGCAGATCAACTAATTTCAATGGAGGAGCTGAAGTGTAAAGGGTAAAAGTAATATGTTATGATCATCAAAGAAAAATTAAACACTAAGGAAATGCAGGTCATACGTCATCACTCATGTTAAATAGAGTACTATTTATTATAAAGCTCCGTCAAATATATTCTCTGATAACCACCAACTTAAAGCTACAAGATCTAAACCAGTGTACTAGATTGTATATAGGGGTGGCAAGATATTACAGCTGACCAGCTTACTGTTACCAAAGATATATTCATCCACTCAACTTGGTTAGCTAAGGATGTGCAATTCGAAGAGTAGATAGGCTTGCCACTTATGATTGTGCAAGTAAAAAGGAGCATACCTGTGCTGGTACGAAGTTTTAAGTTTATTTCATCACGATTCTTCCCTGAGGCTCCTTTGCTAAGTCTATCTTGTAGAGAATGTCTCAGAGCACCTAGAATATACACATGTAGAACACAATGGTGAAATTATGATCAGAACGATCAAATGCTTTATATCATAGATGCAGAAAGAGCCTCGCATTCCATTGCTAAATTGCATATGTTCTAAGAGGGAGACTTACTTGCCGAAACTTGTTGAGATTTATTGTCGATTTGCAAGATAATCGCCTTACTGCTCAAAGAACTCTCCCTGCTCAATTCAATTATTATAGGAGCCCGTGTAGCACCATTCTCACCCGTAGGCTGTCCATAGTAAGTGTAGGAGACACAAGAGGTCAGTATCATCTTAAAAAAAGGTATGAGCCAATAATAACCATTACAAAATCCCATAGACTCGATGTACAACTTACCAAGACTGGATGCCCAATCAGACTGTTTAGAACTGCAGACTTTCCAGCTCCCTGGTTCAGTATGCAAAAAGAGATTTAAGTTACAAATATCAAAATACATCAGCCTTCTCCGGGATTTTGATCTCATGTAACCAAACACAGCAAAACAAGCTTCAAATGAAGATTAAAACTCTAGGTTCCAGGACAATTACATAAAAACCTAATCGAGATCCAGGAGATCCACGATATTGCATACACTCGAACACAGCATAAAACCAACACCAACCGAATCGAGGAGCAGGGAGATAGAGAGAGCAAGGAACTCACAACATTTCCGAGGGCAACGACGTTGAGGAAAGTGGCTGGGCGCCTGGAAGAAGGGGTCTCGTCGGGATCTTCATCGGCGAGCAGAGACGCCGCCTGTTTCATCGAATCTGAGAGCTGAGACAACTCATCGATCGCCTCCATCGCGACTTACTGAAGCCCTCCGCGAATCGAGATCGAGTAACCGATTTAAAGTAAGAGATCTGGGAGAAAGAAGGAAGCCCACTCGATTAGATCTGACCAGAACCGAAACCGGCAGCTACAGGCGGTGTATTTCCCGGCGAGTGAGGGCCGGAATTTCGAATCCGGTCGCTCGGTGTTAAGCTAAGATTTTTCGTTGGGGATTTTCTTAGGGAAGGCAGAAATATGCGAAGACGAGGTCATATAGAGGACGTAAGAATCAAAAAGAAACGGGACAAGATTCAAATTTCAAAAGAGTTACAAAAAATCATATCTTTCTATTTTTTTTTCTTTTCTGATCGGACTCAAGTGTTTCTTCTTTTTCTTATCTTTTTTTTTTCCACCAAAATGTGATGTGAATGTGCAAAAAAAAAAAAACTTTTAATTTTACAACTTCATAAAAGTATTTACCAATTTATCATTTGTAATATCCATTCAAATAAGAATGTAAGCAATTGGAAAAATTTGATTAGCTAATTTTACTAGAATTTAGAATATTCAGTAGTTCTATGATCTATCTAATGATCGTATATTCTGTGAAGTTTTTTCTTTCAAGATTTTATAGAATATGAGTAAATATTATGGGAGAACGCCATTTTATACTTTAATACATGTATCGTGATCATCCAACGTTTCTCAAACTATTGTAGTTGAAAGTGAATGATCCATGAGAGAATGAATGCTACTAGTTTCAAATATGCCAATTCGATATGGTTTCAACGTTAAATGCAATGCAATACCGTGATTTAAATGCAAGTTCGTGAACTATGAGGGGTGTATTGAATTAAATATTTGGTGTGATTTAAGTTTTAATGAGTTTTTAGATGATTTGGTTAAATTTTGGTGAATTTGGAATTTTGTTATTAAATTCTCTGAAATCTCACCTAAAACAATGGGATTTTGGTCTTTGTATTTTTAAGTAAGAAATCCCCTCAAATCTCACCTGAAACTTTTAAATAAAATCTTAGTACTGTTTTCAATAACAGTGGATTTGATTGTATATTTTAAAATCATTAATCCAATAACACAGGATTTTATAAGATATTTTGAAATCCAAGTTTCAATAACACATGATTTGTCCATTTAACTTAAATCTCTCCAAATGCCTGATTGAATACACCCCCTATATGTCTAGAGAAACGTACCATTGCCAAATTGCAGATGTCCCGTGATTTTATTTTATTTTACCAAAAATAAAATATCTTAACAACATATTGTTTCCAAACTATATTTGAGATTAATTTCATACGAGTGATTATTTTATTTCTACCCCCTATATAATTGGCTGAGTCTAGACATTTTGTAGAAATGTATTGCAATGTTAAATGTTACTAATAAAACAAAGGTCTAAAATAAAATTAGATATATAATCTTTATAAGTTTGACTACTAGATATGAAGAATTTTTTGTTTTTGTTTTTCTTTAAATGAAATGTCGGACCAAAGAGTTGACGAGCACTAAACCACGTCACGATCGAAAGTGGGCCCCATGGCCCAATAACGAAGAACCTATAGTTGCTTCCCACCTGGCAAGATCTGCAGGAGTTTGAACTCGTTATGTTTTCGACGTGGAGCTTAAAACTCAAATTAATCTAATTAAATTACGCATAAAAGTCCAATTAATTTTGTTTGTTTATATATATAAAATCAAAATCAACCACACATGATTTCAACTAGAAACAAAAGACCAGATTTGTTGATGTTTCTTCTTCTTCCTCTCTGCTACGAATTCAATTTTCTGATCTGTCTCAGTCATCGTTTCTTATTTTCCTCGAAAATTCCCACCAAGATTTCCAGAGAGCCAATATCCGTTCTCTTCCGTGTAGTTGTTCCAATTTTCTTCTTCCTCGTTTTTTTTTTTCTTTCTTTCCTAAAATTGTTTGATCCCTCCCTGGATTTAATCCTTTATTACAAATTAGGTAATTTTCTCGGTAGATTGAATGGAATGGATTTTTGCTTGAAACAATCAGATTCTCTTTGAAGCATGTGATGTTTCCCTGAAACTTTATTTTTGGGGAACACTCGAAATTTACCAGAGAGATCACACTGTGTTGTTGGGTGGAATTTTTTTTTTTGTAAAACAATGGCGAGAGGAGGAAGAGTGGGTGAGAAAGAGGAAGGAGAAAAACACATAGGGTTACTAAAACTGGCTCAAACGCTGTCGTTTTTGCTTATATTCATGGCCGGAATCATCATCGGACTCGCCGCAAGCTCCCACATCGATCGCTATTTCAATTCTTTGCCGAGGATGTTCTCATCAACCACCAATCTCCAAACGATTCCGTTTACGACTCCAGATTACTCCAATTGCACTATCATCCACCGAGATTGCACAGGTGACGACGAGAACGACGACGACGGAAGAGGAGTCAAGGCGGAGAATCGAGATTGTTGGAGCATCGATGGGTTTGTTCGGCCTGATAATCTGAGCCATAGAATGAGTGATGATGAGCTGTTCTGGAGAGCTTCGATGGTTCCGGTGAAGGAGGAGTATCCGTACGATAGGGTTCCGAAGTTAGCGTTCATGTTTCTGACGAGAGGGCCTTTGCCTATGCTTCCGTTATGGGAGAAGTTCTTTAAAGGCAACGACAAGTACTTATCTGTTTATGTTCATACGCCTCCTGGATACGACATGAATGTCTCTCGTGATTCTCCGTTTTACGACCGGCAGATCCCAAGCCAGGTATGTGTTGATGCAATGTTGTGTCTTTTCTTATGTTATTCTGTGGAATGGGAACATGACAGATACAGTACATAGTTTCACTACTGATTTACCTTAGGATACAAGAACAGAGTATTGGTTAAGTGGATGAGGTTTGTAGCGCAGAGTCTTCTTCTACTTGGGAACTATCTAGGTAAAAGTTATGTGCTTTAGGTCTGGAAATTATTTGTAAACGTTAATCCAAGATTTGAGCTGGAACTCGTACCTATTAACATATAATATCTACCAATTTCTCATGAATCTTCTATTTTGCTCATTTACTTGACATAACTAGCACATCCGGAGTTAGAAATATAGTCGTTCTGGATAATGGAGATCTAGATCTTTAGAGGTACCGCATGTAGATCTAATCGGCGTTAGGGAATTCAAGTTACATTGGCGCGTGATTACATATTTTGGATACTATTTGAGATCGTTGATAGGTGCTTAGTATTTGAACTTTCCAATTGCTCTTTCATTGTGAGCTACATTTACTTCTAGGTTGTGGATAGATGAACTTTGGTACTCTTGCGCATCTGTGTCTTACGTAGCTTCAGGTTGTTACACAGCCTTTTAAAGTCATGCGTAGTTTTAATGTGATGTTATGATCTGGACCATAGCTGGTTTAGAATAAAGATTGGGAACAACTTGATCTTGATATATAGGAGTGAGAGTGGAACTGCTTAGGTGTGAACCAGGATACCGAAACATACTAGTTCATTAAAACAATATATGAGCAAAACATCTGGGTTCTTAAACCTGGTCAAATAGCATACTCGCACAAAACCATGAAGGATCATGGATTGTTTGTGTCATTCTATGTTAGATCTCGTTGATCACAAATGAAAAGACTGTTTGGTTTCTGATGTTTTGTTTTACTTGATTTTTCAGAAAGTTGAATGGGGATCTGCACTATTAACAGACGCAGAGAAGCGTCTTCTAGCCAACGCATTGCTTGACTTCTCAAATGAGCGTTTTATTCTTCTCTCAGAGAGCTGTGTCCCAGTCTACAACTTCTCAACTGTCTACACTTACTTGATAAACTCTGCTTACAGTTTTGTGGACTCTTATGACGAGCCAACACGTTATGGTCGTGGCCGTTACAGCCGTAAGATGCTCCCGGATATCAAACTCCATCATTGGCGTAAAGGGTCTCAGTGGTTTGAAGTAAACCGTAAACTCGCCATCTACATCATCTCAGACTCAAAATACTACTCATTGTTCAAACAATTCTGCAGACCAGCTTGTTACCCGGATGAGCATTACATCCCAACACTATTGAATATGTTTCATGGTTCAATGAATGCGAATAGAAGCGTGACATGGGTCGATTGGTCCATAGGCGGTCCGCATCCAGCTACATATGCTGCAGCTAATATCACAGAAGGGTTTCTACAATCAATAAGGAAAAATGAGACGGATTGTCTTTACAATGAAGAGCCAACTTCATTATGCTTCCTTTTTGCTCGGAAGTTCTCTCCTAGTGCCTTAGCTCCTCTTATGAACTTGAGCTCTACTGTCTTGGGGTTTTGACAAAATAACTTATTTCTTTCTCATCTTTTTTCTACTTTTATAGGGATGAGATGCGATTCTTCTACGAGTTATATACATAGGACTCTTTTTTCTTTTTTTTTTGTTATTAGCTTCCTTTGGTTATGATCTCTTTCATTATTTGGGGTTTTTTGAAGATAAGTGTAAAGGTCGAGCCTTTTGTATGTAAGAGTTTTACTTCTGCCGACCTGCAGAGCTTAATCTAGTTCTAGATTACGAACATCTATTTTTTTCATCAACTTTTTGGAAGAAGTGAAATTAAAGTTTTGATCGATTTGCTGATTTTGAACTCCATTACTATTTGGAAGCTATTGGAGACGTCAAGAGAACAATACATACAAGTAAAACAAGGACAAGGGTCACGGATCAGAAAGACGTATTAGATTATGATTTTGATCCTTGAATAAATAAATACTGGAGTTTGCAAAAATTGCGAACCACAAAGCAAAAGAAAATTAGCTACGAGGAGAATGATGGTGCAGAAGAAATAGCGAGTCTGTTGAACTAGTTCCTCAACTCCGCTACCTTCTTTTCTTCTGTGTCTAGCCACTCATGGGAGGACCCTGGCTCCTGTTGTTGAGGAATATGACTGTCCACAGAATTTGACCACGGTTTCTGATTAGCCACCTGCCCTGGTGCGGGACTGGACCACTGTGACTGCTGATGACTGGGTGTCTGATTAGACCACTGTTGCTGCTGCCCTGTCCACGGTGACTGCTGGCCAGTTGTCTGATTAGCCCACCGTTGCTGCTGGCCAGTTGTCTGATTAGCATATGGTTGCTGCTGGCCAGTTGTCTGATTTGCCCATGGTTGCTGCTGGCTAGGAGTCGGATTAGCCCATGATTGCTGATAATCAGTGTTCTGATTAGCATACGCTTGCTGCTGGCTAGTTGTCTGGTTAGCCCATGATTGCTGTTGACCAGTGTTCTGATTACCCCACTGTTGCTGCTGGCCATGCGTCTGATTAGCCCACGGTTGCTGCTGGCCAGGTGTCTGATTATTAGCCCATGGTTGCTGCTGGCCAGGTGTCTGATTAGCCCATGATTGCTGATGACCTGAAGGACTTGACCACCCTGGTTGCTGAGACCAAGATTGCTGCTGTTGATATCCCCGTGCCTGACTCGACCATGATGGTGGCTGTTGCACTGCCGTCTGATTAGACCACGATTGCTGCTGCTGATTAACTGAAGTATTGGACCAAGACGGATTCTGGCCATTATTAGCATTGTAAGTTCCTCCTGCTGTTTGACCTGCACTTCCATTGGCCCTACCTGAATTAGGAAGCCCTGGCCCTTGGCTCGTCCATGGGACCCTGTCTCTAGGCTGCTGGGGAGCTGAAAGTCTGGTTCCTAACACTGCGGGTACACTAGGTGGAGTGTTACCAGATTGCCCAGGGTTTCTAACTGGCCGGGCAACCGAATTCAAGATTTTCTCAATCTCCTCGCGACGCCCTGCTTTCTCAAAAATCTCAATAATGAATTCCCGCAGCACAGGAGCAACCCCAACACCATGTCCAATCATCTCACCGATTATGTCCTTAGCTTGGTCAAGTGCACCACCATCACAAAGACCTCTAACCACAACATCATAAATCGAAGGATCCGGTTTTGGTTCCCTCTCTCCCATCTTAGTCAAAACCTCAGCAGATTCCGTGAGCTTCCCATTCTTAATCAGCTCACCAAAGACCTTCGTACCGAAATCAGCAACCACCCTTAGATTCACATCCACCATTCTGTTCAACATCTTGAGAGCATCGTCGATTCTCTCTGCCTTGAGATAAGCATCGATCATTGCTCTATGGCTTGGAGCATCAGCAGGCAAGGATTTAGAGACACCTTCAGCAAATAAACTTTCAGCCTCTGCTAACATCCCTTGTTCACAGAATCTTGTTACTATGTTACAGTAACCTAGATAATCCATCACAAAACGTTTTGAGGTGGGCTTACTTCCGACCTTCTTGAATGTAAGAATCGCTTCCTCAAACTGCCCCATCTTGAAACACTCATTGACCATTATACTAATCGTATCCGAATTCACAGAAAGGATGTTGGGAGGAGTGTGATTATCCAACATCTCATTGAACAAAGCCCAAGCTTCAGTCTTCTTACCATACTTGAGAAAAACTTCCAAAAGTACATTTCCAGTAGGAGGATGCATTCTGAATTTCTTATCTAACAAAGACCTGTAAGACTCCATAGCTTCCTTATCATTCCCTTTCTCGAACCAGTACTCCATAAAGGTCGCATTCACAATCCCATCATAAACAGTACACTTACTCTTCAATTCATCAAAGAACTCATTAGCCTTATCCATATCGCCAAGATCCAAATATCCCCTAATCAGATTGTTGTACACCATTGAATCCGCAGCTTGACCTTTGCTCAACATCTCCCTTAATAAACTCGCAGCATCTCCGATCCTTCCAGCTTGAACCAAACCTTTGGTCAAATGTCTATAAGTAACTGAGGATGGAGCAAAAGGAGCATTAGCCAATATGTGGCGGTACACTTCAAGAGCTTCCTCCACATGCCCTTCGTCACAATGAGCGTTGATGATCTGATTGTAGGAGACTACATTGGGGACGATCTTAGACTGCTTAAAGAAATATTCAAACAGAGAAATCGAATCACTGTAACGCTTGGCTCGGTACATAGCGGCGATGATGGCGTTGCAGGTGAACACAGTGGGTCGAGTATTGGAAAACACAGACTGGCGAGCGAGCTTTGACGCAGCGTCTAGATCTGATGCTCTGATCAGTGACTGGACTCTGTTGTGAAGGTTAAGCCTTTGGCCAACGAGTGCGGAGGTTGAATCCGGAAGCCGTGGCGCGTTGGGATCACGTTTCGGAGGAGGAGCTGAAGGATCTCGTCGGAGAGCGTGAAGAGGAGGTTCAATACGGAGACGACGTTTGCGACGGCGGCGTTCAGCTGCGGCTTCTTCGGCTGAAGAGAAGGCCATGGTGCGCTGCGGGATCGGTGGAGGGGTAATGGGATAGGGAATTGGAGGGATATGACTTTGAGGAATCTGGAATTGGGGAGGATCATTGGCTGGAATTGAATTAGGGTTTAGGTTCGTCTCCGAATTTTGATTATCAGTAGAATTCGTTTCCGTGGAAATTGAGATGTTGTGGATACGCTGGTGAAGGAAGGAGATCGGAATAGTGCTACGGGTAGTGGTGGTGGTTGTACAGAGACGGCGGAGGAGGTGGCAGAGTGACATGGTTTAGGGTTTTAGAGGTAGACGAAGACGGAACAAAGACAATGGTGGGAAGTAGACAAAGCTCGTCGCTTAAACCCTTGGATGTGAAGAAATGGGATTTTTATTAATAAACAAAATTAAAAATATGTCGAAATGAAAATCAACTTAAACGACGTTGTATTATTTAAGGGGTCTGTTTGGTAATACGTGTAACACTATTCAAAAGAGGAGTAGAGAAAGGCGTAAGATAACAAGATGCGCAGGAGAAGCAAAGGGATTATTGTCAGCTCCCTGCGCAAATTAGGGCTTCGCCTTCGAGTTCGTCACTCTTAGCTTAAATCAGTACACTCTCTCTCACTCTCTGTCTTTACAACTTTAGTCTATTCTCTTGTCGCATTTGTATAAAGAGTCAATTGTTTAAAAAGATAAGAGAAATTGGAATTCAGATCATGAGAGTTTTATTGAAAACTTATATTCTTCTGATGAATTCAACTTCTCGAAAACAGCTTCTTTCGAGATTCAAATTTCGTCAGGAATTTAGAATTGGCTTTGATTTCCGGTGATGGCCATTGACGGCGTCCAAAATGTGATTAGAATTGAGTAGCTTCGAAATCTCTAATTACATCCAAAAAACAAATTAAATCTTTATGTGAGAAGTTTGAATTCTGAATCTTTCTAGCTTCGTTGCCTCATGTTTTATGGCTTGTTATGGATGTCGCAGTGGCATTGTGATTTCTTAAGTAGTAGATGCTTCATGCTTCCAGTTTGAGGATTTTTAAGCTGAGATGATTCTGTGAACAGCTGTTATAATTGCTGTTTGGTCATGTATCTGCTTCCTGTACCCAAGGAAATAACTTCATCTGAATACATAGTCATCTCTAAAGATTTATGTAGCATTTTATTGGAGATTATCTGGTTTTGATTATTGCTAATTAAATTTACTCTTTCTCAGTTCTGTGATTAGATTGATAAATGGTTGTATATTTTCGAGTAAGCACTAGCTTTTATCTCCCTCTCCAAAGAGAGTTTTTTTACCCATTGCATCTTGGTACATACTCAAGATGGTAATGTCACAGGGTCTTAATTAAGATAACAGTGCTGTTGTTATGTGCTTGTCAGGCGAAGTGCTGAGTATACGTAAGGAGCAAAATGTCGGATGATGCTGGACAGATGTTGCTCATCTATGATGATCCCTCGGATCATCGATCCCTGTCTTTGGACGATGCTAGTAGTACTGAGGAATCTCCAGATGGGACCACCCTCTCTTTAGAAGCAGTTAACGATGCCATTCCATATATCGGTCAAAGATTTCTTACACATGATGCTGCTTATGAGTTTTATAGTACATTTGCAAAGCGTTGTGGGTTCTCAATACGACGTCACAGGACAGAAGGAAAAGACGGAGTTGGCAAAGGACTTACCAGGCGGTACTTTGTTTGCCATCGTGCTGGTAACACACCTATCAAAACTCAAAGTGAAGGAAAACCACAGAGAAACAGAAGATCTTCTCGATGCGGATGTCAAGCATACTTAAGGATTAGTAAAATTACTGAGTTAGGTTCAATAGAATGGCGTGTTACGGGTTTTGCTAATCACCACAATCACGAACTCCTTGAACCGAATCAAGTTCGTTTCCTTCCTGCATACAGGTCCATATCAGATGCAGATAAAAGCCGGATTTTGATGTTTTCCAAGACAGGAATATCAGTTCAGCAGATGATGAGGCTCATGGAGCTTGAGAAGTGTGTCGAGCCAGGCTTTTTACCATTCACTGAAAAGGATGTCAGGAATTTGCTTCAATCATTCAAGAAACTCGATCCTGAGGATGAGAACATTGATTTCCTGAGGATGTGCCAAAGCATAAAAGAGAAAGACCCTAACTTTAAGTTCGAGTTTACCTTGGACGAAAATGATAAGTTAGAAAATATTGCCTGGTCATATGCTTCTTCCATTCAGTCATATGAAATCTTTGGAGATGCTGTAGTTTTTGATACAACACATCGCTTAAGTGCAGTTGAGATGCCACTTGGAATATGGGTTGGAGTTAATAACTACGGTGTGCCTTGCTTCTTTGGTTGTGTGCTTCTACGGGATGAAAATTTGAGATCGTGGTCATGGGCACTACAGGTAACAAAATAGCACACTGAACTAATAATCCTTTTCCACTTATCTCTGTTTTGAATTCTTTGCAATTGTCTATGAGTAGGGGGAATAAGACATTGGCTTCTCCTAGAGTTAATTGTAGAAACTTCTATATCCAAAAAGGAAATCAATTTCGTTTCTATGCTGACATTCTTTTATCTTTGTCTCATATGGAAGGCATTCATAGGGTTCATGAATGGGAAGCCGCCTCAAACGATATTAACGGACCATAATCTGTGTCTCAAAGAAGCCATAGCTGGAGAGATGCCAACCACTAAGCATGCACTCTGCATATGGATGGTTGTTGGAAAGTTTCCATCCTGGTTTAATGCTGGTCTTGGGGAGCGGTATAACGACTGGAAAGCTGAATTCTATCGCCTCTACCATCTGGAATCTGTTGAGGAATTCGAATTGGGTTGGAGAGACATGGTGAACTCTTTTGGACTGCACACAAACAGACACATAAACAACTTGTATGCCTCACGTTCCTTGTGGTCTTTACCATACCTGAGAAGCCACTTTTTTGCTGGAATGACTTTGACCGGGCGATCCAAAGCCATTAATGCCTTTATTCAGAGATTCTTGAGTGCACAAACCAGGCTAGCTCACTTTGTAGAACAAGTATGTTTTTCTTCTTCTTCTGACAGTGATTATTCATGACTGGTCTGGCTGAAATCTGTAACTTCTGAATTGGAACTGAATATGTTACTCACAGTAAAAAGAAAGCTATGGATGGTAAACTGAGCTGTTTAAAACTCTTAGGCCCTCTATTCAGTATTGGTGCAACCATTTAATTTATAAGGGTTTATGCATCTGGTCTCATGAAATGGTATTTTACATGTGTGGAATCTGCTATGTTGCTTATTTGAGTAACGGGTTGAATGCAGGTGGCTGTTGCTGTGGATTTCAAAGACCAAGCTACGGAACAGCAAACAATGCAACAGAATCTCCAGAACATCAGCCTAAAAACTGGGGCCCCCATGGAATCTCACGCAGCCTCGATCCTCACTCCTTTTGCATTCTCCAAGCTCCAAGAACAGCTTGTGCTTGCAGCTCACTACGCATCGTTCCAGATGGATGACGGGTATCTTGTGAGGCACCACACAAAACTCGATGGAGGAAGAAAAGTCTATTGGGTTCCTCAAGAAGGCATCATAAGCTGTAGTTGCCAACTTTTTGAGTTCTCTGGGTTTCTCTGTAGGCACGCACTTCGTGTTTTATCAACCGGAAACTGCTTTCAAGTACCCGATAGGTATCTTCCTCTTAGGTGGCGTAGGATAAATACGTCTTTTAGCAAGACGTTCAGAAGTAATGCTGATGATCATGGAGAAAGAGTTCAGTTTCTGCAGAATTTGGTGTCGACTCTGGTCTCTGAATCGTCTAAATCAAAAGAGAGGCTAGAGATAGCAACTGAGCAAACCTCCATCCTCTTATCCCGCATCAGAGAGCAACCTGTCTCTTCACTTACTCTCCGAGACATATCTTCTGTGCAGAGGAATTTTTGATACTGCATTGCGATGCATGTCTGGTGAATTTTTAGATAGGATAAGTTGCGTATGAAGTTACCATATCCTTCTCTGAAAATTTTGGTGGAGGCAACTGTGCAAGTAAATAAGGAATGGCTTGAGAGAGGCTTCGCTTGATGTAATGATCAAATATATTGTGTTTAGCTATCATCATATTAACATGATTTTGATCTTTTCATTGATTAACATAAGTTTTACTTGATTAAACTAATCTTGCTTGATTTTTCTTTGATCTAGTCCCTCTTAATAAATTTTGGAACTAATAAAGAAAACTTCATAAGTTATACATATATTTTTCTAAATAATTACTTATTTACTTTTGGCAATTTATAATGACAATACCCCGGAAACAGAGTAACAATCCATTCCATTGTCATTGTAATATTATAGGACCACTGGACAAAAATCATCAGCCTCACCATCTTTTTTTTTTTTTTTGAAATAAAGTTTTAGATGAAATGTTGACCCAAAAGAAAAAGTGGGTCAAACTTTATTTGAACGGTTGAACCCATTTGCATGATTTGACGTTTCTTGTTCAGATAATTTCACATGCTCTGTGCACTTCTGATGAAGTGATTAACCTACTGCCACGCCATTACCGGAAGCCTCAAATCTTTCCAATATTGGCCCTTTACTTCCACTTTCCTACGCATTCGCCCCTCTACTATTATTAATTATTGATGAGTATTAAACTTACCTTCCCTCTAAAATTCACCGAGTGTATCTTCCCATTTCTTTTTTCTTTTTCTTTTTTTTTGTATCTTCCCATTTCGTTAGTTAATAAGTATTTCTTAATATGAGTTGGCTGAAAACTCGTTTTTCTGGTTCATGAAGTTTCTGATTACAATCTATAACATCATATTGTTGTCCAGCGGTAGCATACCATTTACAGGGTATCAAACGTGAGTTAACTAATCCACCAAAACTACTAATTTTTGTCCAAATTTCAAAAATCAAAATCCAAGACTATTAATTCGAATAGACTATGATTTCACAAAGCCTAATGCTTTACCCAACATGTCAACCTGATATGACCGAAAACGTATCAACTTAGTCAAACACCAACGAGTAAAGACTGAAGATAAAACGACAAGAGATGGTGTCACAATCAACCACACTCGAATTTTTGTCAAGAATAAAACATAAATTGTTGAAAATTGATTTAGGACCGGTTTATAGAAAACTAATTTTAGTAATATCTTCGTTTTCACAAGACGTAAGCACAGAGTAAAGAACAAACAAACAAAACACCGGCGTCCGCTACCCATTGTCCAAAGATTTTTCAGGGTAGGGATTTTAACATAATCGAAGATTCGAAACAGAACGCCTAGAATAGGAAGAGAACAACGATTTTGTCTTTTCATATTTGACTCAAAAACCTCTTAAAATTTGGAACTTTGTATTTTCCAGTCTTCAAGTAACAAAGATGACAACTTCATCCAAAGTATCAAACATAATGGAGCAAGAACACTGATTGATAATAATGTCTGAAATAAAAGTGACCTAGTCGAATCACAAAGAGAGACAAAATCTAAAGGGTTGGATCATTGAAAGTCCAAGCGTTCTCCTTGCGAAGCTCTTCTTCTTCCTCGGGTGTGAAATCGTTCTCGATATTGAAGATTTTTCGAACTTCCTCTGGTTCCTTATCTTTAATGTGGTCTGCAACCGTCTGGCTACCGAGATTGAGAAGTTTTTCAAAGTTGAGATAGTTAGCAGCGAGAATCAGATTGAAAACCGTATCCAGATCTAGTTTCTTCATGAACTCAGTGTCCCAATCAGCGAGATGCTTCTTCGCATCTTCGTCATCATCGTTAATCTCACCTGCTTCAACGTGCTTCTTACCATACTCGATTACCAAGGCGAGGATCTCTGCGGTAACGTTTTCAAGCGGAATTGCTTCACCGGCGCAGTTATCTTCGATCATATGCGCTACGATCTGAAACTCACGCGCCACCGCTTCGTCAATCTCGAAAGACTCGCCATCGGAGGTGTTCAACACAATCTTCTTCAAGGAATTTGTTAGATTCTCCACCGCTTCCTTAGTCTCGGAAGACGCGCTACTGGAGCACTCCGCCACAGCCGTCATCTTCGAAGACATTGTTAGCAACTTTTCAGTATGAAAACTGAAGAACCCACAAGACACCCATTGGTCGGTGGTCACTTAAATAGGCAAGGAAATGGGCCCGACGATTTCACAAAGCCCATAACCTTTACAAGTCCATTTCATCTGATTCAACACAAACGGGTGCATAGGAAACGACAACAGAGAATAACTCGCGCCGGTGCGTAACATACCAACCCCTCTCGATGACACGTGTCGATCGTCTATTGCAAGCCAGATGTATATAGGGATTCTAGAACATTCGGGAGAGAAAATTAACATTTGGTGAACTAATTTTGGGTTTGCGAATTTATCCGAACCCGGTTTGTAGAATACGGATCCCTAGTTAAGGACGTATTAATATTTGGGTTTCCGAAACGAAATAAAATCAAATCCATCTCAAACCACTAAACAAAAGCATAATCCATAGACAAATTACAAGGAATAAAACTTTAAATTAATTGCGAAATAATGAACCCTAACTGACTGGGTTTGGACTCAGTTGAAGAAAATGGCAGCGAAGGCGATGATGATGCTTGCGTGTAAGCAGAAGATAGAGATGATGTCAAAAAGCACAAAACGAGGGTACTCAGCAAGACGAAACACGTGCACGTGAATATGCGCGAGCTGATTAAGTGCGTAACCTAAGGCGGCGTTAGCAAAAGCGCCGGAAAATGGCTTTCTCGGATCCTTCTCATACTCTCTCAAGCCGGTGTAGGTTACGATGAGCATTAAGGCTATCTTCCCAGTCATGCGCATGTGCGCTCTGAATCTTTCGTATCCACCCTCTTCGTTGTTCATCTTCAATCTCGATCCACTGGGAAACACACACACAAAAAAAAACGAAACAAGAGTTTTAGTTTATCTTTTGAAAAGAAACAAAATGAAAGATTAATCAAGAGAGATGTGACTGTAGAGAGAAAATTACCGGCGCCTGAGAAGTCACACTGATGAGGGAAAGAGAAAAGCGACTCTACTCGCATAAATATATATAACTATTTATCTATAATTCAAGTTATATAAATTCATGCATGTACGTACACTATAATAAGTTAAGTTTATAACCGATTTGCTTTTCCGTACAAATCAGCCTCACACACACACACATGACACATGCCACATGTCACGTTAGTCATGATGGTCTCTTGGTCAAAATAAAATATTGACTCGGAAACGCTGTGGCCACGTGGTCAAAGCGGTACAAGCCTCTCGGATAGACTAGCCCAGCCTAATAGGTCGCTTTTTCAGAAGCTAATTTTGTTGGTTAAATTACTGTTTAATCCAAAATCTTGGCTGACTCAACTTAATTAACAAATTAAGAAAAGGTTAGATTCCTTTTTTATTATTATTAAACATACATAACTACATTTTCCAAGTATAAATCATGATTTCCCTGAAGCATATATGATTGATAAGAAAACATTATACCATTGTATTTAATAGAAAAACAAATAATGGCATCTATACTGGTTAATTAGTAATACCCTTGTGTATGCGTGCGCTTTCATCTTGTCAAAAAAAAAAAATGCAGATCAAATAACCATTTTCATATCATGTTTGCTTGTTTGCTTAGAAAATTTCATCAACTTTTCTCATTCTCAGTCGTGAATCCATAATGCAACTTCTATATAAATCATAAATGGTGTTATCTCTTACTTTCCAAAACGAGATCATCAAATCTCTTCATAAAAACCCATAATCCACATACACTTGTTACACTGAAATTACTCAAGTAGGGGGAAACATCTGTAACAGTTTTATATTCTTATTGTGGAATAAACCCTAACTCGGATTTGGACTCAGTACCTAGAAACCTTTAGTTGAAGAAGATAAAGAAGAAAGTAGCTACGAGTGCGATGACGATGGTTGCGAATCCAAAGAAGACGGAGATGAAGTCGAAAACCACAGATCTAGGGTTCTTAACGCGAGTAAACGCGTCGGCGAGCTGAAAAACGACGTAACCGACGGAGGTGAAAGCAACAAGGCGGGAAACAGGCTTGTTTGGGTTTTTCTCCATACCTCTCAAGCTGGTGTAGAGGAAACAGAAACTGATGCATGTCTTCCCAATCCTGCTTAATTGCTTGAACAATCTTTCTGATTCCTCATTGTTCATCTTCTAATCTCGATCGATCGATTCCACTGCAAACCAAAATCAAATAACTTTAAACGAAAGAAATTAAATAGTTAAACTGCATATTTCTTTCTATATCTTTCAGTTTATGAAAAAAAAAAAAAAAAAAAAAAGAAAGAGAATGAGAGATGTGATTGTGGAAGAAGATGAAGATGAGAGACATTACCGGCGGTGAGAAGTCTGCAACAATTCCGAAGAGAAAATAAGAAAATCTGCGAGTAGAGAAATTATATATATAAATTTGTTGTAGATACAGTATGTATAATCAAAAAATATTTTTGGCTCTGATTGGTAAACAATGCATAATTGCTTAATTGCATAATTACAGAATAAAAATTGCAGATTGAAAAGCTGTAGAATAAAAATTTGCATAATCAAAATTTTGGCTCTGATTGGTAACAACGCATAACTGCGTAATTGCATATTTGCATAATAAAAATTTGCAGATTAAAAAGCTGTAAAATAAAAATTTGCATAATCAAAATTTTGTGTGATTGGATATCATGCATAATGAAATAAACCACTAAATGCATGCTTATTTGCATAATGACTTTTTACTTGTATTTTTTTAGGCAAAAAGCAAATCTTGCGTTTTTGCCTAATTGTATATTATTAGACAATTTTTTGTGATTGGTAAAATACTTGCATAATCGCATTAGAAAACGCAATTAGGCGATTATGCATGTTACCAATCAGAGCCTTTGTTTGATTGGATATCATGCATAATGAAATAAACCACTAAATGCATGCTTATTTGCATAATGACTTTTTACTTGTAATTTTTTAGGCAAAAAGTAAATCTTGCGTTTTTGCCTAATTGTCTATTATTATGCAATTTTGTGTGATTGGTAAAATACTTGCATAATCGCATTAGAAAACGCAATTAGGCGATTATGCATGTTACCAATCAATCAGAGTTGTTTAAAATTTTGTCACGTAATTATATATCTCCTATTAGTTTAACTGTGCCAAGTAATTGCTAGTTTTGGCTCTGTTATCAATGGATTATAACCGCTTTTCCGTACGAATCAGCCTTCTCAAATCTTTAACACACATTTTTCATTTTTGGTCTCGCGGTCAAACCGGTAAAATTACATTTTCAATTTTTTTCTATCGGTAGAATTACATATACACTGTTGAATATTGAATTTATAAGAAAAATAACATTACACAATTTTATAAAAAGACGCCATTTGTTCGAGTTTATATGTAACTAAATACTAAGTAATCAACCAGTAACACTTGTACTGAAAGAATTAACGCTCACTGATTTTACTTTTACGTGTTTCTACACCCTTGTTTATCGTACTTTCTGACTTCATAACTTTATTAGCTAATTATTTCACAAATCGTCGTCCCTCTAAAAAAAACAATTATGTCATTTCATAAAGTTAATATATTGTGTTTTGGCCCATGGACTCATAAAGGCCGTAGAGCGAGCATAGCAAAAAAATAATACGGAAACAAAATCAAGCTCACTCCGAAATATATATATATATATTTTTAATACATTCAGGTTTTTAAGATACAACTGAAGCATATGAATATAACCAAAATACATTATTACATTAATATATTTTCTGACTAGACCAAAACAAACCTATTTGAGGTTGGTCTGACTTTGGTAAGTTTCTCCCAATTTGGCCTAGCCACACTAGTACCAAACTCGTTACTAAACCGAATGATCGACCTAAAGTGGAGAATCAATTTCCAATATCTTGACTATTTTTTAATTCTCGATCAAAAACATTATACTATCCTACACTATTTTACCATTTCCTTAAAGAAAACCAAACATGAGTATAATAAATAAGGAAATACAGGTTGTCCAAAAAAACAAGAAACTCCAACGCCCAAAATTCCCATTAGATTATCAAATACGAAGAAATTTGTACACAATTGAATCAAGAAACAATAGACCACGACCAAGAAAATATTCTGTTTGAATAGTTACATTTCATTTTCATTACCATTAGAATAAGTTACAGATCATTCCGTTTCAAAATTAACAACTATGAACAAAACAAAGAAGAATGGACAAACAAACAAAAAATCAAGGAATGTCAGACGAAACATTTAAGAACATTTAAGAACTTTCACAATAATAAAAAGTTTCAATTTTCGTCACCGGGTTTTACGAAGAGCAGCCAGATGCGGAAACTTCTCCCCTGTAACAGTCTAGTCATGAGCCCTTCTGGTTAAACAATCCTCTGTTTTCTATATCCGATTTCTTCTTTTTCTTCTTCGTCTGGTATGTTGATCCTCTGTTTCTAGTCTGTTCCTTGATCATTGGAACCAAGTACCAAACTATACATGTGCACATAATCGAGACGGTCCGTCCGAAGAAACCCAAGAAGATTAGAATCAAGATCATTGTCAAGGGCAAGAAATGGTTCGGTCTCGAAATCTTCTTCAGATTCTCGTTCAGTACACAGCTCTGTTTCTGCTCTGTTTCTGTTTCTGACTCTGTTTTCTTTATTTCTTTTTCCTGCTCTGCTTTTAAATCGGTCTTAACCTTGAAATCATCTTGAGCATCCTTCTTCTTCGCTGTATTCTTTGTCTTGATCATGACAGGGACGCACTCACCTGAGCTTGTGAACACAAACCGAACAAGAGGCGGTCCATCGGAATCAAGCCTCTTTGCGTAAATGCTCTGTCTTTTCTCATCAAGCTCAGAGAGAAGTGCAGAGAACTTTTCAAGTCCTTGATTTGAATAAGGATTCTTGATTTCTTTACTTCCTTTCCTCGACCTCCTCGGTGACGAAAAGGGACTCAACATTTTCTCTCGATTCGATTCGATTATGTTCAATCAACGAGATCCTCTGTTTTATTACTAGTTCTTTATGAGAATTGGAGAGCTTGAATGAATTTGGTTATTGAGGAGTTGTCAGGCAGGATCCAGTATATGGACAAGAGAGAGACGGCTTTATTGGTTATCATAATGAGACTTGTCTTAAATTTAATGTAAACTTTCAGATAAACAAATGGATTGATGATTTGACCATATCTCATTAAATGTGATTAAATAGATCAGATCACGTATTTTATACACTTTTTTTTATTTTCCTTGGGACGAAGAGAAGATAACTTTCTACCAAATTAAACGTCATCTCAGATGTATTTATGCTGATCTTACTGATTGACTTTCTTGCTGGACAAGTTGGAATTTTTTCTTATGATGGAGTACTCGTTTTTTTTTTTTTTGGATTATACTATTTGTTAATTGTTTTGACTAAAAAATACAAGTAATTCATCCATAAGCATCTTGTTGAAATATTATTTTTTAATTCAAATTCCTGACTCGTTTACGAAATTTGGATTTTAAATGACATTCTACATTGAACAAAATAGAAAAAAAGCGATGGGAATGAAAGTTGATTTAGAAGAAAAATGTTTTAAGCCTTCAAGGCTTTAACCAATAGAAGCAGCAAATCATGTGTTGACAAACTAAAGAAGCATATCATGTGATATATAAATGAGGACGGTTATAATAATACTACTATGCACCAAAATTATTTTAAAGGAATTAGTTAAGATATTATATGAAGAAATTTGTATGGTTCCGATTTGGGTAGTTAAGTTCGGTGCAAAGGCTTATTCCTATCTTAAAGGCACACCGAGCTTATGAATCTGAATGCATGGCATCATGATGTGATGATCATTAAAAAATCATATATAAAATGCTTAATTGTTGATATTGTTAGATTTAGTTAAATACATAACTATATGAGACTACGACTATACGGATATTTTGATTTATCAAGGGCCTTGGATTGCACCAAAGGGTTCAAAGTTCTGACACAAACAAACAAACAAGCAGAGAGAAACAGAGCTCTCCATGTACATATGTTACAGACACACTTAAAGCTTGTAATTAAAAAAACACACACAGCTTCCATGGCATCAGTACTCGCTTAAACTACAAGTTATTCTTCTGCTTATTCTTCAAGACTCTATAGACAATATGATGAGAAGAAGTTCTCTGTAAATTACCGGTGAGAAACTTGAGCTCAGAGCTCAGTGTTTAAGGTTGAAGCTTGTGGATGGTAATGAAGCATCTCATTCCACATCATTTCTCTGATCATCTCCTCTCCCAAATCCTCATCTACATCGAGATCAATAGGAACTTGAGCTGGAGGGTTTGCATTCTTGTCATATAGAGGCGCCATGTAAGGATGCTGAAGCGCTTCAGTGACACTAATCCTCTTCGACGGGTCAAAAACAAGCATTTTCTGAAGAAGGTCGATGGCCAAAACATGAGCGCCCGGGTACAGCCTGGACAAAGACATCCCGGGTGAGTACGGGAGTGATCTGATGTATCTTTTAGCTTTTGGGTTATCTATGAACTCAAGATCTTCTTCTCTTTGGCTTCCAAGAATGTTGACAATGAGTTTAAGCTGGTTAAGACATTCCGTTCCTTGGAATATCGGTTTCCTACCAAGAAGCTCGGCAAAAATGCAACCAACAGACCACACATCGATGGATGTTCCGTAGTTGTCACAGCAGAGGAGAAGCTCTGGGGCTCGGTACCAACGAGTCACAACATATTCAGTCATGAACTGACCCTTGGTGTTACTCGTCCGCGCAAGCCCAAAATCGCATATTTTCAAATCGCAGTTCGCATTGACAAGGAGGTTTCCGGGCTTCAAATCTCGGTGCAGTATGTTAGCTGAGTGAATATACTTGAGTCCTCGAAGCAACTACACAAAAGAACAAAGCAAAGCAAAACTTAGGCACAAAAGCAAAATCTACACAAAGCTAGAACCAACAACAGGTGAGCAGGATCAATCACATACCTGGAACAAGAAGTATTGGCAGTGATCATTACTTAGAACTTGAGAAGACTTTATAATCTGGTGGAGATCCGTATCCATGAGCTCGTAAACAAGATACACATCCTTGAAACTCCTCTTATGAATTGGCATCATGACATCTTTCAAAGCAATCACATTCTCATGCCGAAGATGGCGTAGAAGCTTGAGCTCCCGAAGAGTCCTCAAAGCATCAATCTTGTTCTCATACACATTGTGAATCTTCTTGATAGCGACTTTCTCGTTGGTATCGGTGTTAACAGAGGAGCAGACTACACCGTATGCTCCACGGCCAATCGGTTTGATTGGCATGTATTTAGTATCGATCTCAAACAGATTTTGCCACATGGAGAAGTAATGTTTCCCTTCGTTCTTAATCCCGTTTGGTGGATCAACCGGAGTGGCCATTCTTTCTTCTCCTTCTTCATCACAATTAAAGAAAACAACAAACAAATCAGCACCAAAAAAATTTTCTAAACTTTTCCATAACTATGAATCAAAACCTCTTAATAACTCACTTTACGAAATATATTAAATGAACAGAATTAAGAATTTCATTTAACTCAAATAAAAGAAAGATTTTTTGGTGTGTTTCTGTAGATTTCTTGTGTAAATAGATTGGTCTGTTAAGAGTGAAAAGGAAAAAAAAATCAAACTTTTAGCTTGATCGCTCTTGATCTTTAGGGCTCTAAAGTCAGATGCATATAATTATTGAAAATAAATACAAATATTACTGTTTTCATTACTCAAGTTTATAAATTTACATTCACCTATCTTCATAAGCCCAGAAACCAAACAAGAAGGTGGAAAAAAAAAGAAATTTAAACGATCAGAACGTGAAAACAAGTTTACCGGAGAAAGTGGGGACGAATTCGATCAGGATATAAAAAGTCAGTGAGCAGCGACGATCGCCGGTGATTGTGAGATGTTAGATTTGGCCGGAGAGTGAAAGTTGAGATTCGGGGAGGTGGGTGCAAGTGAGAGATTTGGTCAACGCTCTGACAGTTGACTATGTCTACTTGCTTGTTCGTTCGTTATCTTTTGGAGGAAAGTGGGTGATCTCTTGTCTTAAAATTTGGGCTTTATTAAGCCCATATTCTATTGGCAAACTGATTCACAGAGGTTTAAAATTATTAATTTTCAACTAGAATATCGCATCACCAACTTATTTCTCTTTTCATTTTCCTCGACTCCATTTATTAAACACCAGCGCCCAGTGGGGGCTCTAAATTTTGTATCCAGAAGAAAATATAATAATTTAACATTTTCATTTAGTCAGATATAATATAAGAGAGGAGGCCCATGCTGACCAAAAGGGAAGAAGGCCCATAAATCTAAGGGGTGGCAAAAAAAAAACTTGGAAACTGTATAAAAATGATAATGAATTGGTTTGAGACTTGGAGTTATAATTGTAACAAATAAAATAACATAAGGTGTTTGATTAAATAAAGATGTTAGGTATCATTATGATCACTCATTCTCTTCAGCCAATTATGTCAATATTACAGCTCATCAAAAGCCTTTATGGTAAAGCATGTTTCAGATATTTTGATACATATACACACACAGCATATATATATATTAAAAAGTATATTTAGAGATTTCCAACTAATTCACCATAACCAATACAGCTTTTAATCATTATCTAAAAACTAGACAAAGATTCTTTCCAGTTGGTTTTCCCTTTTTTATTTTCTTGCTCCTTAGCTCAAGCAGCTGAACCCATGAGAATTAATTAATGGTCTTGACTCTTGAGTAAAATGGTATAAATTCTAAGCATTGTCAAGCAACTGCATGTACATTAGAATTAATTACCTATTTTAGATATTATTAACCCACTGAGTTAATGTCGAAACTATAAGCAAAATATCTAGGAGACAGATATTGACGGTGCTTACTTCAAGTTTGGACAAAAATCATTAAGGAAAGAAAAAAACCGTTCAATTTTTTTTTTTTTTTTTTTGGCTGTACAACTTTATCCTTTTTTTTTTTGTTAACGTACCATTTTTATTTATTCATCGTTTATCTTGTTTTGTGGATTAGACAATGACAAAAAAACAATACACTAGAGTTGTCAGGAAAAACCGGAAAACCAAATATTCGAATTTGAATTAGAAAAATTTCAAATTTATTTTTATAAACAAAAATTCCAAATCTTAAAACGAATATATATGTGCATATAGATTGTTAAGTTTTATATAACTTTTATTATCTTATTATTCGAATGCAAACACTATCTTCCACAACAAATTTTAATAGTTTTGTCATATTAATTAGAAATATCAAAATTTCCAACAGTTTTTTTCCCTAAAGAATTTTACTTTAAAAATAAAAAGGAGAGAGTCATGTTCATCTTCAACATATCTGGTCCCCATATTAAAAACCAAGCAACAATTATTGACAATCTCTTTCATCTTCATCATCTTAGTCTTATCTCCCCTCAAGCAGATTGAGCTTCTTTTTTCTTGAGTCTTAGTCTGATCTCTTACAAGAACACATAACAAAAATGGCGTTCGCAGGAACAACCCAGAAATGCATGGCCTGTGACAAAACAGTTTATCTCGTCGACAAGTTAACCGCCGATAACCGGGTCTACCACAAAGCTTGTTTCCGATGTCACCATTGTAAAGGCACTCTCAAGGTTTGTGTTTTTGATTCTGGCTTTCTTGTTTTTCTTACATCTTGTAATGATTTCTGATAGACCAATAGGTAGATCTAGTAGATATAGTTGAAGAAGACCAATCAATTAAGTAGAAGTCTTTGAATTTGTGGAAGAGTGTGAAGATGAAATCTGATTGATTTAAATATTTGATTGTTTTACAGCTTAGCAATTACAACTCCTTTGAAGGAGTTCTGTATTGCAGACCACATTTCGATCAAAATTTCAAGAGAACTGGTAGTCTTGAGAAAAGCTTCGAAGGTAATAAACTAATCAAATTGTGAAAACTGTGTGGGGAGGTTTTTAAATTTAGAGCTTTAAAGTTTGATTCTTTTTTTTTTTGATTCGTCGTATACATAGGGACACCAAAGATCGGAAAACCTGACAGGCCTTTAGAGGGAGAGGTAAGTTCAGACAACAATAATTAATATAAGAAACCTTTATCTGTTCTTGATTCTTGTGTTCTTGAACTTTAACATTTGATTTGAGAGATCTTTAACAGAGACCTGCTGGGACCAAAGTGTCGAATATGTTTGGGGGAACCCGAGAAAAATGTGTTGGCTGCGACAAAACCGTGTATCCTATTGAGAAGGTATCCAATCTTAAATCTTCCCATTTCAGAATCAAAGTAGACTCATAGGTTGTTTCCATAACAAATATGGTCTGTTCTTATCCTAAAACAGAGCTGAAACATTATAACTTATTGTCAAACATTAGAATCTTTGATATTGCTACATATATAGTTTTATAACTTGTGACTGCTTATTATGTGAAGGTGTCGGTGAATGGGACATTGTACCACAAGAGCTGCTTCAAGTGTACACATGGAGGCTGCACGATCAGTCCTTCGAATTATATAGCTCATGAGGGTAAGCTTTATTGCAAGCATCATCACATTCAGCTGATCAAGGAGAAAGGGAATTTGAGCCAGCTCGAAGGAGGAGATAATGCCGGTAAGGAAAAAGTCGTCGCTGCTTAAAGAAACAATTCGATCTCTCTGGATGATTTTGACCATCGAAGAATCATAAGTGTCACTACCTCTCCCTGGATAACATATATTGGTTTTGTTTCTTCTTAAGTTTGTGTTTTTGTTTTGATCTTTCAAGCTGTTTTTGTTTTGGGATCTTTGTTTTCTCAGAGGTTTTTACTCTTCATTGGGTTTCTTGAGATGAAACAAAAGAAACAGAGAAATAAGAGATGTTTGCTTATGAGAATATATGTATTACGTTCAAATAACAATCATTAGAATTATAATCTAATTTTCGTGAAGAGCCATGCTTCAGCAAATTGATTGATTCGATTGCCATCAATTTTCTTTGGTATAATGTAATACGGTGGTTTGTCATATGTTCCTTTTTTTTTTATTTTTCAACATACATATGTTCCTTTTTTACATATGCTACTTCAATGGTTTGTCTTTTTAATATGTAAAACATAACTATTGTACATTTATAGTTAGCAATATTAGCATTTTGGTTATGTACATCTATCTTATCCAGAGTTTGGGCGTAGCAATACTTTTGCAAGGGCCTAAAATTTTTTATGAAATTTGATTATGTAAATGTCTTGCTCATTAGCTAGCAAAAAGTGGACGTGCCGGAGTGGTTATCGGGCATGACTAGAAATCATGTGGGCTTTGCCCGCGCAGGTTCGAATCCTGCCGTTCACGTTTTTTTCTTTTTCTTATTATTTAGAACCCTTACCGATCTTAACCAATTCTTTGGTCAATTTCATTAAAATTAGTGGACCATCTTCAATTTGATAGCATAATGTACCTGTACACTACACCGAGTTAACGTATATTTATGCACATACCTGTATACCGACATAGTAAGTAACATAATGAGCAAATTTTAATCAACTGTATCTGGATATTTTTACTTTCGCTTTTTTCATAATAATCTATATAATAAAAAGTAGCGAGAACTAAAAATAGTAACATTACTAGTTTGGCCTAACTACACTTTCTTCCGACTGTTAAATGTATATATACACACATGACATCCAGCTAAGCATTTGGAAGGTTTGAGAAGTTTAATAATCGTTTCACCTATTTAATATAACCAAACGAATGCATAAATATGAATCAACTTGTATTCATTCTATAAATTATATAAAATGTGCGAAACATGATGCTTAATTTCGGTTAGAATGTAATGCATTTAATAATATATTTTTGACGTCTGCGTTTACTAATTAGATATGTATATATACGACCAAAAGTATTAATATGCTCACAAAATAGGAGGTTACGTATATAGCCAAGCGATTCCTAATGATGTTGGTCTTCCAACCATATATAAATCAAATCTTAGGTGAATTACATACATCAAATCATATTTTATGAAATTAAGTAATATATATAAACACACCACCATATCTCAAATGAATATACAATTTCATACAACACTAATCTTCGTTTTAACGAGGCGAATTACGTACATCACCGCAAAAAGTCTTTATACACGAGTTATGCTTAGTCCAAGAAATTGTGAGTTCGATCAAACTTGTAAGGCCAAAGTTCCCTTTTCATGGGAGCTAAGGCCTGGAGTTTCAAGAAAGAAGAACAAAAGCGGAGATCAGCCACAATGGAAGCTTACGCCGCCTCCATGTCCTCATGTTGAGTATAGTGAGCAGGTGTTGTTGAGTCCTGTTGCTGTTTGTCCTTTTATGCCTTCTAGTCTGGTCAGGACTTCGAGGTCCAATTTATGGAGTTTCAGGAAAGAAGACGACCCTTTTCTTGAAGCTTACAGAAAATGTTTGGAACGTAGCCCGATTCGTGTCTCTTCAGTGGGAGGTAACGTTCGAGCTGATCAGGATTATTATGGGAAGAGCAAGAAAAAGTATTTTCTTATATGGCTATGGAGTAAGTACTCTTGCAAACTTGGTACTGATGGATGCAGTATGATATCTCGATTCCGTAATCCGAAACCTAATAGGAGAATCAGTTCCACCGAGTAAACATGTTTTGCATGAATGGAAGTTTCATAAAAATGATTGTTAAAGGCAATAATATAAGTCAAATTTTGATGTGGGGATTTGTCTATGTTTCAACAAAATATTACGTACTACGCGCTCGTTGTATAAAGATATGTTTTTGCTACGATTATGTTGTTCATTGTAATAATATGTTTCATTCATATATCATTCTCAGGTTTAAATGGTTAAGTATTATATTTATCATGAAACAATACTTGTAAACAATACCAAAACTAGACACTTTTTTTTTTTTTTTTTTTCTTTTCTTTTTTGAACTGTGGTAAAATTGTTTGGTTGAGATTAAAATTGTGGTTGTCTAGGAAATAGTAGAGACTTTAGAGATTATTTTCGCAAGAAAAGGAAAAAACATGTGATGACAAAAATAGAAGGAATATTTACAACTAGCGTGCCGTCTTATGGTTGGTATATTCCACTACATGCCGTTTTGTATATGGAAGAGCATAGGACACTAAAAATCCTGAGAGTTCATTTTCTTTGTCTTTGAGAGTCCAAACTATCACTATCGTGCTTCTTCGGCAACCGTGTCCGAGACAGTGAGACTCCGAGGAAGAGCGAAGGGAAATTGAGAGAGCGAAGACATGGAGAGCAGCGAGGAAGAAGAAGACTACCCATCTAACGAAATCATTACTCCTCAGTCAAAGATCGATTCCGTTCACCAGTCTCTCACCGAAAAGGTCCTTTTTTTTGTTTACTCTCCATCTCTCTTTGCTTCGTTACATTTATGGAGTTGTTTCTTTCCCTGAACCATTTCATCTCACTTGGAGATTGTCTATCTCAATTGGGTCCTTTCGAATTTCACCGATTGATCTGGTTTACGATTCAGGAGCCCTCGAATTTAACGTTTTGAATTGAGAGTACTTGAACCTAAGATCGTTCATGATTACTACTTCTGTTGGTCCATTGTTGATTTGGTAATGCTGAACAATGCAGGGAATTAGAAAGCTTTGCTGTGAGCTTTTGGATTTAAAGGATGCTGTGGAAAATATGTGTGGTGATATGCGTACCAAGTACCTTGCTTTCTTAAGGTTACTTAACTTCTCTTTGTTATTTGGTTTGCTAGTTCTGTATCTGCTATTCAGGATTCAAAGATCTAAGCTGGCAAAGATTAAGTCATGTTCCTTTTTTTCTGTTGTGATAGTGTCTGAGGTTTCATATATCTTTATGTAGAATATCTGAAGAAGCGGTGGAGATGGAGCACGAGTTGGTTGAGCTACGGAAACATATATCTTCTCAGGGGATTCTTGTGCAGGATCTGATGGCTGGAGTTTGCCGTGAGATGGATGATTGGAATCGATCCACTGGTGATGTAGATGACGCTGAAGTCGAGGAGGATCCCTTGCCTAATGAATTAACCGATCCAAAGGCTGAGTTTCTGGAGAAAATTGACATTCTTTTGGCCGAACATAAGGTGCATGAAGCACTGGAGGCGATTGATACTGAGGAAAGAAACAGCCCAGATCTTAAAGGATCAGTCGAGATGTCTTCTTACAAGTCTGCTTTTATGGAAAGAAAGGCGGTTCTTGAGGATCAGCTCCTTAGGATCGCTAAGCAACCTTCTATTAGTGTAGCTGAAATGAAGCATGCATTGACTGGGTTGATCAGACTTGGAAAAGGACCTTCAGCTCACCAATTGCTTCTAAAGTTTTACGCCACAAGCCTCCACAGAAGAATCGAGGCCTTTCTCCCTTCATGTTCGACCTGCCCAAACACATTTCCTGCCACACTGTCTAAGCTTGTTTTCTCTAACATCTCAGTTGCTGCAAAAGAATCCACAGCGATGTTTGGTGATGATGATAATCCTGCATATTCCAACAAAGTTGTTCAATGGGCAGAGAGAGAAGTTGAGTATTTGGTGCGGTTGGTTAAAGAGAACGCTTCTCCTTCCGAAACAGTTTCTGCATTGCGTGCAGCCAGTGTTTGTCTTCAAGACTGTCTTAACTATTGCAAAGTGTTGGAACCACAAGGCTTATTTTTATCTAAGCTCTTTTTGGTGCTATTCCGGCCTTATGTTGAAGAAGTGTTGGAGTTGAATTTTAGACGGGCTCGAAGGGTTATCTTTGACTTGACTGAAACTGATGAGTGCTTGGAATCATCCTCTGAATTTGTGATAGTATTATCTGAATTTGCAATCGCTTCAGATACTACGATGACTGATTGTAGCATTCGGTTCATGCTAATTGTGCAGGTAAGTTGATTTTCAACACTACTTTTACCATTTTCTTTGATTCTAGACACATAAATTTATAGAAGCTTTATTTGTTATTTCAGGACATACTTGAGCAGTTAACACATTTAGTTGTGTTACACTTTGGTGAAAGTGTGTTACCGAGGATATTGCAACTGTATGATAAGTACATCGACTTTCTGATCAAAGCCTTGCCTGGGCATTCAGATGAGGATGGTCTCCCAGAGCTTCAAGATAATACCATACTCGCTAGAGCTGAGACAGATTCAGAGCAGCTTGCTCTTCTTGGAGCGGCATTTACAATCCTCGACGAACTTTTACCAAAATCACTTATTAAAGTCTGGAATCTCCAGATTGAAAACAGCGGAGGAGAAGGTGAGAGTAGTGCTGCTCTAAACAATAGCGCTGCACCTGAACTGAAAGAATGGAAACGCCACATGGTTCAAGCATTCGACAAACTTAGAAACTACTTCTGTCTGCAGTTTGTCTTGAGCTTCATCTACTCTAGGGAAGGACTAACGAGATTAGATGCACTCATTTATTTAACCGAAACAACAGATGACTTGCATCTCCCCTCTTTACCGTTTCAGGTTTCATTATCTTCTTCAATCTGGTTTTAGTTCCCAGTTGATAAGTTTTAGCACAGAGAATCATTGGTATCTCTTCTTATGCAGGCATTGTTTTCTAAGCTACAACAGTTGGCCATAATTGCAGGGGATGTTCTGCTCGGAAGAGAGAAGCTGCAAAAGATTCTACTAGCGAGATTAACTGAGACGGTTATAATCTGGCTATCAAACGAGCAGGAGTTTTGGAGTGCATTCGAGGACGAGTCAAATCCACTACAGCCATCAGGGTTGCAACAGGTCGTAACAGGCTCTCTTTCACCACTCTTATGTACCTCAGCTTTTCGTCGAGCTCAGTCTCAGCTGTCAAAGAATTGAAACTTTGATGGTGAAGTTCATTTCTTGAGATGATTTGGGCTAAAAGTTGGAAGTTTTTGTTATGTGTTGCAGTTGATCCTTGACATGAACTTCACAGTTGAGATAGCTCGGTTTGCGGGTTATCCATTTAAAGTAGTTCAGAACCATGCATCAGTGGTGATCAATCGAGCCATCAACATATTCTCAGAAAGAGGCATTAATCCACAAAGGTAATGATAACAAAAAAAATACACTCTTTAAAAGTCTCTCAAACTAGGTGTCAACACATCGAATTAGCTAAAAGTCTGTCTTTTTTTCTTTGTCCAGCTCACTCCCGAAGACGGAGTGGTTCACGGAAGCCGCCAAGTCAGCTATCAACAGGCTACTCATGGGATCTGAGGAAGCTTCAGAACCAGAAGAATATGAGTGTGAAGAAGACGATCATCACATCGTCCTCCCTGATATTGATGAAGATGAGCACTCAGATTCCATAGAAACTTCGTCACTTTCAACCATGGACTCGTTCGAGTCATTTGCCTCGGCGAGTATGGCTGACCTTGAGAGTCCCTCCTTCACCGATTCCGAGTCCTGACCACTTAGTAATCTTGTAGTGTCTCAACTCTCTTAGTTAATTAATACATATAAACTTAACCAAAATCATCAACATATTAAATTTCCGGTTTAGATCGGTTAAGCCAATGGTTGTCTAAATGGAGGCCCATTAGGATAAGGCGGTTCTTAAGTGTTCGCCAAGCCTAATAACATAATTCAGACAAATTGTTGTCGAAAGAGAAGAATAAAAAAAAAAGAAGAAAAAGAAAAAAGAAAAGTCGTAGGCGTCTCTCTCAATCTCTTCTCAATTTCCTTTGGCTGCAAGGCGGTCTCTCACTTTCAGTCTATATATATCTTCTTCTTCCTCGCTCCATTTTCTCCTACACTCAATCGAAATCACCTCTTCCTGATTTTTCCGGAGATTGTTTCGTTGTTTTTCGCTCCCGTATTTTCTTTTCAGGTACCCATTGTTTTCCCCTTTGTTTTATGAGTTTCAAATCATTTGTTGTATCGTTCTTTTGATTCATTGATTTTGAAGCGAGATTTGATTTCCCTTCGTAGCTATGGGTTTCTGAAATTTCTTAGATATGATTAAGTAGGTCACTTTGATTTTACCCCCTTTTTTAGATCCCCAGGAACGAGGAAATAGTTGAGAATCTTGGTTTCCGATTTCAGTAAAATTACAATCGTAAAGCATATTATGGACTTCCAATTTTGGATTCGTTTAATTTCAAAAATCTTTGAAGATGTGTAGCTGTAATTGTTATATTGATTGATCGTGTTGTTGTAAATTATCTGGGGAGGATAATGCATAGATATTTCTTGAATCTGACTATTTCCCTTTTGCTTTCTCTATGCACAGAAACACTTTCGTGAACAGTTACACACCAACACTGACGGGTACAGGATCTGGTTCTGTATTTGTGGAGTCAAGCAAGAATATGAGCTTTCAAGTCAGAAGAGAAAGAAGGGATGATAGGTCTCGATTCAATTCTCAGCAAACATGGATTCCTAGAAACCCATCTACCTCTGTTGTGCCCGTAAATGAGCCTTCGTTTACTCCTAATACAGATACAAATTCTGAAAACCTTGATGCTGCTGCTGCATCACGTCCTGTTTATCAGCAAAGGCAGCATCACGGTTTTGGTCCTCTGCCCTATAACCAGCACCAAGGGAGTAGTATCATTGGTCCACCTCCACCTAATCGACAAAGAAGAAATAATGCTTCTGGAACTCTCCCTGATTACCAGCACCAAAGGAGTAATAACATTGCTCCACCTCCACCTAATCGTCAAAGAAAAAATAATGCTTCTGAAACTTTGCCTGATAATCGTCAAAGAGTTGCATCTAGGACCAGACCTGTGAATCAAGGGAAAAGGGTGGCTAAAGAGGAGAATATTGTGCTGACAGACCCAAACTTGCCTCAACTTGTTCAAGAGATACAGGAGAAGCTGGTGAAGAGTTCTATTGAGTGTATGATTTGTTATGACAAGGTTGGCCGCTCTGCCAATATCTGGTCTTGCTCCAGCTGTTATTCCATCTTCCATATGAATTGTATCAAGAGGTGGGCTCGAGCACCAACTTCAATTGATTTGCTGGCTGAGAAAAATCAAGGTGTTAATTGGAGATGTCCTGGTTGCCAATCTGTACAGTTGACATCATCTAAAGAGATATCCTATCGGTGCTTTTGCGAAAAGAGAAAAGATCCACCATCTGATCCATACCTGACTCCACACTCATGCGGTGAACCATGTGGGAAGTCGCTGGAGAAAGAGTTTGCTGCTGCTAAGACAGCTAAAGAGGATTTTTGTCCTCATGTCTGTGTGCTGCAGTGTCATCCTGGTCCATGTCCTCCCTGTAAGGCATTTGCTCCACCGCGTAGCTGTCCTTGTGGTAAGAAGATGTTTACTACTAGATGCTCCGAGCGGAAATCTGTTCTTGTTTGTGGGCAGCGTTGCGATAAGCTTCTCAACTGCGGGCGTCATCAATGTGAAAGGACATGTCACGTTGGCCCTTGCGATCCTTGTCAGGTAGTGGTAAATGCCACATGTTTCTGCAAGAAAAAAGTGGAGACTGTCATTTGTGGAGAAATGAATGTGAAAGGAGAGTTGAAAGCAGAAGATGGTGTGTATTCGTGCAGTTCTAATTGTGGGAAGCCGCTTGGATGTGGTAATCATTTCTGTTCCGAGGTTTGCCATCCTGGACCTTGCGGGGACTGTGACTTACTCCCCAATAGAGTTAAGACATGCTATTGTGGGAAAACGCGTTTAGAAGAACAGGTCAGGCAGAGTTGCTTGGACCCCATTCCTTCCTGTTCAAACGTATGCAGGAAGCTTCTCCCTTGTAGGTTACATACTTGCATCGAGGTGTGCCATGCAGGTGATTGCCCGCCTTGTTTAGTCCAAGTAAACCAGAAATGCCAGTGTGGGTCAACATCCAGGGCTGTGGAATGCTACATAACAACTTCTTCAGAGACGGAGAAGTTTGTGTGCGCTAAGCCATGTGGGCGTAAGAAGAACTGTGGGAGACATAGATGTAGCGAGCGTTGCTGCCCTCTCTTGAATGCGAAGAAAAATGATCTATCTGGAGATTGGGACCCACATGTCTGCCAAATACCTTGTGGGAAGAAGCTAAGGTGCGGGCAGCATTCCTGTGAATCTTTATGTCACAGTGGCCATTGCCCTCCTTGTCTCGAGATGATCTTCACTGATCTTACATGTGCTTGCGGAAGAACTTCGATCCCTCCACCACTACCATGTGGGACGCCTGTTCCGAGCTGCCAGCTTCTATGCTCAATTCCTCAGCCTTGTGGCCATTCTGCTACGCATGGTTGCCACTTTGGAGATTGCCCTCCTTGTTCTGCTCCCGTGGAAAAGAAGTGTGTTGGTGGTCATGTGGTTCTCAGAAACATACCTTGTGGGTTGAAAGACATTAGATGTAACAAGATTTGTGGAAAGACGAGGCGTTGTGGCATGCATGCTTGTGCCAGAACTTGTCATCCGGAGCCTTGTGACAGCTACAATGAATCTGAAGCAGGTATGCGTGTTACATGTGGACAGAAGTGTGGTGCTCCCAGAAGAGATTGCAGACACACTTGTGCAGCACTCTGCCATCCTTCTGCGCCTTGCCCTGACACAAGATGTGAATTCCGAGTCACAATTACTTGTTCATGTGGTCGCATAACCGCTACAGTTCCTTGTGATGCTGGAGGAAGAAACGCCAACGGTTCTTATATTGACTTTGCCTATGATGAAGCCTCTGTTTTGCAGAAGCTTCCAGGGCCGCTTCAGCCTGTTGAGTCGAGCGGAAACATAATCCCTCTCGGGCAGAGAAAGCTTTCGTGTGATGATGAGTGTGCTAAGCTGGAACGTAAGCGGGTTCTTCAAGATGCATTTGATATCACTACTCCAAATCTGGAGGCTTTACATTTCAGCGAGAATTCTGCTATGACAGAGATTATTTCAGACCTTTATAGACGTGATCCGAAGTGGGTACTGGCTGTTGAAGAGCGCTGCAAGTTCTTGGTACTTGGGAAAGCCAGAGGGAGCACAAATGCTCTCAAGGTCCATGTCTTCTGCCCGATGCTGAAGGATAAACGAGAAATAGTTAGGCTTATAGCTGAGAGGTGGAAACTTGGTGTTAGCAACGCAGGGTGGGAGCCAAAACGGTTTACAGTGGTTCACGTAAGATCGAAGTCGAAACCGCCAACACGGATCATTGGAGCTAGGGGTGGTGCCGTCTCAATAGGAGGGCCATACCCACCGTCGTTTGATCCGCTGGTGGATATGGATCCTGGGCTTGTGGTTTCTTTACAGGATCTTCCGAGGGAGGCGAATATTAGCGCCTTGGTGTTGAGATTTGGGGGTGAATGTGAGCTTGTTTGGCTGAATGACAAGAACGCTTTAGCTGTGTTCCACGACCATGCCCGAGCTGCCACTGCAATGAGGAGGCTGGAGCATGGTTCAGTATACCATGGAGCTGTGGTTGTCCAGAACGGCGTGCAATCACCATCAGTCAGTAATGCGTGGGGAAAATTACCCGGGGGCTCAGCGTGGGATGTTCAGAAAGGAAATCCATGGAAGAAAGCAGTGATTCAGGAGAATGATGACTCCTGGGGAGCTGATGATTCCCCCATTGGGGGTTCATCGTCTACAGATATTCAAGCCTCTGCGTGGAGATCAGCAAAGAGCAACACTGCAGTCGCTACCACGGTTAACCGTTGGAGTGTTCTGGAACCCGAGAAGGGAAGCACGTCCAGTTTAGTTCCAATTGCTCAGAGTCAGACAGAAGAGAGCAGCAGTTCAAAAGCAATTGGTAAACAACCGGTGGAAGGCTCCGGCGAAGAAGTGGTGGATGATTGGGAGAAGGTATGTGACTGAGAGCATATGCCAAATGACTGAGATGGGTTTTCAACTTGTTCGCTATGTTTAAAAACGGCAGGTTAGATTTGTATGCGTTTGTGATGAGCGAGTTGGGTCTATACCCATTTCAGAACTTAGGCGATCGTCGACGACGTGCCTTTTTTTTTTTTTGTCTTGGCATGGTTGGGTTATTTAAACTATAAAAGCATTGTTCAGTTGGCGGTTTTGTGAGACAACATGTTTCTTTTGAACATTCAAGAAATGAATTGTTGCAACACTCTTTTTTCTTGACAAATACATTATTAAATAATAATGTTATTTATTCATCAGTTTACTTTAACGTGAGATTACCTTTTCCATTGCAACTAAAGTTAAGGTGTTGAAATCATCAGGAATATTGAGAAACTATTTTTTTATTGGGTCAAATTTTGCCCACTAGTAAAAAAAAGTTATCTAGAATAGAATATAGAACACCATTATGATAGTAGGACAGGACACAGGAATCTAAAACAACAAAGGCCAACTAGTTCAAAAGCTACATTACAATCTCGAGAATTTCACGTTTTTTGCAAGTTAAAACCACAACACTCATCACCACTGTCAACTTCACACTCAACCCATACAAGTTGTTTTTTCCAATAACTAATAATTTAAGCATTTTAAAGTAATATTGGATTAGAACTCAATCCGATAACATGGAAACGATATTCATTTGGTTTGCTGAACTAATCGTGTTTAGATTACCTAATAAGTAAATATGTGATCGGTTTGATTCTCATACAAACATTCATATAGGAGGAAGAACCACAAACTGAGAATATTTGCTTTATTAGCTTTTGCCGTCCAATTGAATTATGCCTTTTACATGGTTATCGCATTAAAGTAAAACTTAGAAAGAAGAATCTTGAGTCATTTGGCAATATGCTGTTGACAAAAAAAGAAAAAGAAAGAAGAAACATTTGGGTCCAACTTAATTTATTCTTCTTCTGTCACAATCTCTTTTTTTCCACAGAAAATTTGCATACAGAAACAAATCTCTATAAAAGCTCATGGAAGAGAAGTATTCTTTCATAAACAAAGAAGAAAGAAAGAAAAAATGTCTGCCCAAAAAGCTATTAGGAGTTCTCACTACGAGGCAGAATCCAACATGGAACACGACGTACTAATAAGTCAAATATTATTAATTTTTCATTTTATATTTGTTGGCTCTTTTATTACAACAACTAAAACAAATTCAAACTTGATTAATAGATCGTTAGAAAAGCATGGGTCTTCAAGCCAAGTGGTCTTAACTTCATATGGGGTGGTGACTCTCGGTATTGGGTCATCCCTAAAGAAGACAGGTACCTCCATCATCTTACTTTATTACATACACAACCCAATAAAACCGGTTTGATTCTGAATAAACCGGCTTTTGGTTTTCTGTGTTGTCTTTTTGGTGTTTTCAGGACGCCTGCAGAACTAAAGATGGTGAGTTGGTTAGAAGTAACCGGTTCGTACGACAAGATAGAGCCAGGCAAAACTTACCGAATCAGTTTTAAAATCTCGTTCACAGCTGATGCAACAGGATGGGACCAAGCTCCGGTTTTCATGTCAGCAAAAATTGGGAAGAAAGGGAAGACTATTTGGAAGAGGATCAAATCGATCAACAACAACATTGACAAACTCAAAGGTGGAACCGAACCGGTCAACATACCAGATGAGACTGATGGTCGGTTTGAGATCTTCGTCAGTCCCAAGGTAGCAATTAACCAAGAGACCAAACTTCAATTTGGTTTGTATGAAGTGTGGACTGGAAAATGGAAGACAGGTTTGTTGATCTATGATGCTTTTGTTGAACAAGTGTAAACATATTATGAATCAATAATTCCAAAGATTTATATGTCTTCTCAATCTATATTGTATATATATAAATATTCCATCAATAAGAATAAAGATGTGCACACAATCTCTACATAATTCCCTCAGCTCTAACTATAAACAAATAGAGCTGATGATAAATCTTTGTGTACCTAACAAAATAAGATTTATATGTCCAACAAATCGATTCCTTCTTCATCTGAAGGACTAAAAATGCTGGCTTACGCCTATGGGAGAATTCCTAACACATCCGCCTAAGATGTGCAAGTACAACGCGAGGCACATGGTGATTATAACCGAAGATTTGGCTCCAACATATCCAACTACTTGGCGTCCTCTTTCTGTAACCTCTTCATGAACCACATTGAAACTTTTTCTCAACCCTTGTAATGTCTTCAACATTATAAATCCAATGATTGATCTTGTCGTTTCTAGTGTTACTCTTCCTGTTACATCGAACATAAACCTTCGATTGCTTGGCACTGCCAATGTCGTTGAGATAGCCTCGACCAACCCATTACCTCCTGATTCAGAAAGCACCTTGCTTCTCGAGGTACCATTACTCGTGAACACATCATCTTCTTCGACCTCTTCTACCACATTATTAGACCTTGGAGATGTAAACACTTCATGAGATGTCCTAACGAGAGTCTCGAGAGCACCGTTACAAACCGAAACAAGAACATCTTTAACACTATCCTGATGTTTCGGATTCGTCAAGCCCTCAAAGATCTGATCATAAGTATTGATATCCATGGTCTTGTCGAGATACACAGCAATAGCTGTACTGGTGAATCTCTGAATACAATCAGCTAAAAGCTCTCTACACTTATCATCACAAAGCAAAGTCACCCATTGAGGTGTCTCTGAAGAATCAGAATCAAATTTGACACCATTCTCAAGCTCATGAGAGTAAAATCCAAGAACAAGATTCTTAGCAAAGCTACCAACTACAGCTGAAACAAAACCAGTTCCAGCCTTTGAGAAAACCTTATCAATCACTCTATCAACAACACTAGACTCTGATTTACCAATTCCTGAATCGCCAAGGTTGTCATTACTAGAAGATTCGAAGGTGTACCCACGAAAGACACCAATCGTCAAAGCCTGAGAAACCCTAACGAGCGAATCCGAGAACTCATTCGAGCTTGTGATCTTGGCGATCTGCTTCAAGCTATTAGGGATTTCATCTGAATCGGAATTGAGAAATCCATTCAAATCTCGTGAAACGATACTCATGGTCTCAGCTGATTCAGAGATCAATTCAGCTACAGAGACAATGGCTCCGAAAATCTTCAAAAGACGTTTCCTTTTCCTGGCGACAGATGGCAAATGATAAACTTTGTAAGCTCCATAACCAGAAACACCCGAAATCGCCATCAAAATAAGCCATTTCCTTTGTCTCTGAGACAAAAGGAGACCTTTTTCTCCCAATCGAAGAAGGTCCATTCAACAAATTGAAAGATTTCGGGAAACCCAGGAAAAGAAGACGAGGGAGAGAAGAAATCTAGGGTTTGAGATTATGATCCGAAAAATAGGTAATACGATAATAAAAAAAAATCTGTTAATGAGCGTGACATGAATGAAGAAAGATCATTTAGTTAGGAGATAAGAAGAAGAAGAAGAAGAAGAGGATAAGGGAATAGCGATTGCATGAAAATGAATTTGGCGTGGTGGTGGGAAGAGAAAGAGTTTGAGAATTAAGAAAATTCAAGAGAAAAGGGATGATGACAAGTTGGATGACAAAATAAATTACAAAATATTTCGGTTCAGTTTGATTGGATACTGGATAAAATAATACTATATATTTACAGTAACGATCTTTTTTTTTTGTCAACTACAGTAACGATCTTATGGAATCTCTTCCACCGTTCTGGTGGATTAAAAATATATTTAAAAACAAAAACAAAAAAAAAAAAACACAAGAACGCGAATTATTTTTTGAATTTTTATTAACAAAAAAATTCTTCTATTTTTAAGGGGGTTCTCTTATTATTTGCTTTTCTTAAACCACTTCTAAACTCGCAAAAAGACATTGAATTCTTCATAATCACCTTTTCACTTAATTATAGGTTCAAAGAAATTTTATGTTTGAATTTTAATTTAAAGTGAAAATTTTAAATAGTGTATTGAATAAATATTAGTTCAACAAAATACAAGAAAGTATATAACTAGTAAATATGAGAGATACAAGAGGCTTCAACTTAGGTGCAGGTAAGATGAGGTCCAAAACCATTGTAGCTTCGTTGGATCCCAATTGATTGTAATGCACCATCCAATTCATTGGATTAAGCATGCCTAAATATGGTTGTGATTATGTTTTTCATTTTTGTGTTCCTACTAATTTTATGGAGAGTCTGCATATAAGAACATTAATCAATGATATTCAGATGGTTACCAAACAAAAAAAAGTTGTAATATGAGAGAAATAAGAACAAGTATATTTGTTAACGGTTGACACAATAAAAACTACTTCAAATTTTAATTTAACCGTTGACTTTTATTCGTCTGTTAATGTAGAATTGACAAACAAGTAGTCCTAGCCATAATTAAACAAACAACTGTTAATTCATACGATATATATAGGATGTCTAACATCCAAGAAAATCAAGTTTTTTCACATAACAGCAAAATATAGAGATTAATAGTTTAGTGAGAAATACAAATCTTATGTTAATAGCCACATGGGAATGCAAGATGGATAACCAGGGGACTATATATCGATGACTGAATTTTTAATATAGGTATCTTCACCACAAACCAAATTCTTAGTAGTATACATCTTAGTAGTCAACACACACACATATTGTATATATTTTTCTTTTGCCGGCTAGTTATATATTGTACATATATCTCTTCTTCTTTTTTTTGTTAAAGATATTATATAGCTCTTTTTAAAAAGAATTAGATATTCTATATGAATCTGTGGTCAACGAATTTGTTATAACTAAATATTTTAGATCGATATTCGGAATGCTTAAAAAAAATAGAATCGTGTAACTACACAGTCATTTAAGTCTCGTCCGTAGAATTAACTTTTCTTAATTTAATTTACGAATTTCTTCTAACTGAGAGTAAGAAAATTGAACACCACTATCGAGTTCTAACTTCTTATCTACTTTGAATTGATAGAAAATGTATACGCAGCCCAAGTTTTCTTTTTCTTTTTCTTTTTCTTTTTCTTTTTCTTTTTCTTATCTTATGTGCTTTTTGTCCTCATAACATATAGAGTTTGTTCAGTTCTAGAAGCATCGGTAGTTTCCAACGTGACTCCACATGTTGTTCTTATCTAGTTTTGTCTAATACGATGTGCCATATCTTGCAAAGTCCAAACCATCAATGTTTTTTCCACGCCTCCTTCCGCGCCACGTTTCCCAATTAAAATACAAATATCTAAGATGTTTACCCATTTGCAAGTGGTTCTATAAACAAAACTTTCTCTACCCAACTCTAAAGCAATTATTAAGTAACTTCCACAAGTTTTTACCAAACCTCTACAAAAAACGTCTACACTAATATTTTATTCTATCTTCATATATTACATTATTACGTGAAGAAAAAGATATTGGAATAGATAATTTGGCTCAATAAAACTATTATATATTTCTACGACTCGAAGACAAAACAAAGTATAATTCTACAACCTTGACTAACCCGTACATTCGAACTTTGACATTCGTATTTTTTTGACATTTAAATTTGAACAAAGAAAAAACCGCAAGAAAGATATATGAAGAAATCGAAGGCGGCGGGCGTGTGTGTGTATTCATACTTATGACTTATCCAATATTAGGTACTTTAAGATACCAAGTATGTATATCTTTTACTACAAATCTAGATACTTTAAAACGTGTTTACGTTGTTAAACTAATTGTTTTTTACCTATTCATATAAACTACTGATTGTATTAATGTGGCAATACAGTAATAATACTAGTGAAAATTGAAAGCTACATAGATATATTACTAATCATCTAGAAACTCTAATCAGTACTTCTAATATTAATTAATGATTTAATTTGATTACGACCGACCGACGGACGTTGTGACAGCTCTGCCCAACACTCTTTCGACTATTATTTTCGGAAACCAACTTTTTGAATAAATCTAAAACAAATCCTTAATGTCACGTTTGATTCTCTCAATTATTTTTCCTTTAACACTGTTTAAATTTTATTATACTATTTAAAACCAATCAACATTTAAAACCCTTAAAACCACATCATCCTCCAAAAAACTAAACCCACCATTCAAACAAACACGTACACAAAAACAAAAACCATTTTCCCAAAGAAAAGGCAGAGCATGAGAAACACAGGACAAAACCAGAACAAGTTCTTGAGACTAATCTCAACACCTCTAAGAGCTTTAGGCAAGGCACGTGATTTCTACGTGAGAAGCATCACCGGTTGTGCAGCTCGGACTCACTATTCCTCCTCCGCCTCCGTCTCCGCTCCTTTTCCGAGAAGCCGGAGCTCTTCCTCCGCCGCCTTCTCCTCCTCCGCATCTTCCCGGAGAACTACTGATTTCGGGATTGATGAAGATTATAGCGAGCTAGTGAGAGCTGCGTCGGTTAGGAGTTTAGGGCACAAGAATGAGATCGACATGTTTATACAAGAGAAGCTACAACAGCAGAGGCAGCAGAAGCAAGGAGGTTTGCCGAAGAGCTCGAGCGTGGGGATGGCGAAAATAGAGGAAGAGGAAGAAACAGAGGAAGGCTCTGTGAATCCGAAGATGAAGAAGACTACTAAGAAAGCCTCTGATCTCTTGTATCCTCGTAGCAAATCCTATGCTGTTACTGGTAGCCCCAAATTTTAATTTCTCGTTTTCTTTTTTTCTTCTTCTTCTTCTTGATTTTTAGTATTTTGTTGGATAGATTATTTCTTAATAGTTTTAGCTTGATTTTCTGCAACATGAAATTCCCAAATAAATAATATTATAATTTTTTTTTTTTTTTTTTTTTTTGGTTTTAAATAATATTATAATTTGATAAACTACTCTCGCTTTGAATTCAAATTTGGATTATATTTGTAAGTTTAGCGTAATTTCGACTCGCCCTCTTCTTCTATTTTCTTTTTCCTTTCTTTCTATGAGTGTTTACAGTTGTATATACTTTAGTAATAAACATTTTTGGGATTTATCTCTCTTTTTTTTTCACACTTACTGGATTTATCATGTGATGACAAAACATTGATGATTACTAAAGCAAGGATGCATTGTGTTTACCACTAAATCACGGAAAGCTTATGAATCATCGAGTTTTTTTCTTAACTTTTCTTTTGTTTTTTGATTATTATATTATTGTTGTTTTGTCCCCCACTGTCCACTAAATCTACTTTACCTAATCAAATATGGAATATTATATACAATCATAGGGGCTGCCCACTGTTAAAATAATGTTTCCCTAATAATTACGTTTTCATTCGACACATACAAAGTACCTAATCAAAATATCTTACGTGTTTTGATAAAGGAATATCTTACGTTTTGTACGACTTTTAAAAATAGATGATCTCACCGTCATTTTTTGTTGTTACATGACTTCGAACCATCCTCTGCTATATTTATGAATAAATTCATGTCCTGAAATGCCCCTAGGTGGACCATCAATGAATGGAGGACTTGGGAAACTGACACCAAAGCAGGTCTAAGTATTATGCAACGGTCGAAAAAATACCAAAAAATCAACGACACACTTTTATATAGTAAATAGTAAATATTGGAATGCCATTAGAAATCCGAAATCCTTAAAGCCTAGCATGACGTAAAGAGCAGGAGACGTTGATCTCATGTAAGATTACAGTGAAATTAGGTACAAGAAAATAAAATAAAATAAAAGACAATCAAAATTCAAAAGTAAAAAAAAAGAGTGATATGGTTTATGGTGTTGGGGCTTTTTGGATTGCATTAGGAATCTCCCAAGATTTCATCCTCCGTGTGTTGATGTATCTATAAAGCCAAAACTCTGTATGACGAAAGAAAGCCATAATCTTATTTTCTTATCCTACTTGTCACGCCGGTCCTTGGGTAGTAAATCAACCTTCCTCAATCTGAACCTGAATCTCATCCCTACATCATCAACAACACATAAGAATCAGATTTCGCGATTCCTCAGAATCCAAGTAAACATTTAGTTCAGTTGAATAAGCTTAGTAAACATTACCGGTATTTCTAGAGAAGAACTTCAGAACCTCATCGATGATGATAACCTGCGGTATTTACAGAAAAATACAAATTAACTGATCATTTCGATTTCTTTTTATGCTTTTTCCTTGACAAATTTGCATCCATATGGCAAGGTAAGGTTCCACTGTGAGGGTTCATGAGAGTTCTAGTACTAGACACAAGCTGCTAAATGTGAAAATACTTACTGGAAATGAAAGATACAGAATGGCGGTCCACTCGGCCCAGGACAATGGCGTGACCTATAAAGCAGTGAGCATGAGATTAAAAAGACGAAAAAACAGGCACACCAGTTTTTTTACAAGGTTTTCAGAAGAGAGGAAACTTACAGAAAATAAGACTGCCAGTGGAGGAACATATAATATTAACACATGCAGAACCATCGTCAGGATAATTGAACCAACGAGCCATAAATTACTCCTTGGGGTTATAACCCTGCAATCACATACCTTCTTTAATAAAAGCTAATATAAATGATCAAGTAGCAAACTCGTCAAGTTGCATGATCCAACTTTTGTTCGTGGATGACACTCCACCACTCAGTCTATACAATTGGCATTATATTGTTTAAAATAGTCAAGACTCCCTAATGCAGTAGACTCTATGATGCTGAAGCGAATCATAACAGAAATAAATCGATAACAACAAAAATATGGAAGAAGCTACACTTACAGAAGGGATTGATTTTCGCTGAGGTTATTTAGAGCATTAAACATCTCTACAACAACAAGTACTGTCATAGCCACAGTCGATGGATGCCGATCCTCAAATATGCTGCAGGGATAAGTTGTCTCTCTAAGTGCGCACGTCTCAAAGTTCATCTGAAATGAGATTATTCAATTTCATATAAACATAGTGAAAACAGATTCCGTTCGAGATCGTAACGCTGGATATAATCGTAAGATCAGAAACTCGGGCAACAACTTCGAAAATGCGGGGGGATGACACAAATGAATGATGAAATAATCTGTAAGATGTAGCTGGAGATAGAGATAAAAACCTAACCAGTTCACTGTATGTAAGTTTAGGACCACCATCAGAGTAAACAAACCACCATATAAAGCCAGCAACCGTTGCCAGGCCGACATAAACTGCAAAGAAAGATAAACAAGTCAAGCAGATAGGTTCTCTAGATGGATAGACGCTTGCAGGCACAAATTTCACTTTCCAATACTTGACATAAAAGATTCCAAAATCGTAGTTTCGCATAATGAATAAGATAAGTTATAGAGACCATCATTTTTAGTTTACCTCCGATAACCAAATAGCGAAAGAATAACCACCCAGTGACCACTGCTTCACCAACCTGGAACATAGAGCAGCTTAGCTTGAAAAAATATTGGCACATTACAGGCAGATAGTTAACTGAGAATTTCTAAATCCCTTCTTCATGTTAAATGACAAAGCGCACCATCACATTAAAACCCACAATGTTTGTAACGGCCAAAGAGATATGAAAAGCATCACAAAACTTAATAAAAAAGCAGTATAGTATAATGAGCTCTCCTAGTGAAGTCAAACTGATGCCAAATCGTACGACAGCAATCATTTTTCAAATTACTTCTCTCCATGAACTCAAATCCACAAGGAGTTTCTGTACAGTTACAGCTGCTACCTTTCGGGGTTTTGCCTTCATAACGTCGGAATCTTGTTTATTGAAGCCAATGGCAGTGGCAGGCAATCCATCCGTCACCAAATTGACCCATAGAAGTTGAACCTACGATTGTTTACCATAACAATGATAGATTTAGAAAAGCTTTATAAAAGTAACTTTATCGATACGACCATCACAAAGTTGGTGGGATGGGACTGAAGACTTAATCGAAGAAAAAAGTTACTTCCAGGCTAAACAAACTCACAGGCGCCAAGGTATCAGGGATTCCCAGTACAGCAGCAACAAATATACAGACCACTTCGCCTATATTTGAAGAGATCATGTATCTAATGAATTGCTTCGTGTTATTATATATAGCCCTTCCTTCTGCAACAGCCTGTCAAGAAAAGAAACAGTTTAGGAGTTGCATCAACAAAGATACTGCAGTGTGATTCGTAGCCTCTTTTTTTAATATCAGAAATGAGGAGAAGGATGGTCCTTTTAAGATCTGCATAATTTGATAGATGTAATGTAGGAATATCCGAAGTGTATGCCAGAATCAAGCATAAAGGGAAAACTATAATAAAAATTGAAGGAAACAGACATACCGCAACTATTGAAGCAAAATTATCATCGGCCAAAACCATATCTGAAGCACTCTGTAATTCAAAGCAATTAGAGAAAAATAGATTAGCCGCAGAAGAGCATAAAGATATGAACCCTTGTCAAGCTAGTTTATTGAAGGAATGACCAGTCCAGTATTAGTAGCTTTACTAGTCTGCTAGCTCAGAAGAATTCTCTATAGCAGTCACATTGTATTGTATCACTACTATAGCACAAGAAATAACCAGAAACGTTTTCACTATATTTTTTGTGTTCAATTGCAACTTAAGGATAAAAAATAATGACTGTGCAAGGACCTCATAATTGGAGCATAAGACTACCATGTCAACTGATTACCATATCTGGACGAGAGGAAGAGATCAAGATAAAAGTACATGGACAAGAGATAATGACTATTATTTATAAATGATAGTAAGTTTTAAAAGCACAAAAAAACGCAGGTGACACAGAAATACAGGATGCTAATTGAAGACAAACACTAGGTATATATACCTTTGCTACAGCTGTTCCAGAACCCATGGCAATGCCAATGTCAGCTTTCTTCAATGCAGGGGCATCATTGACACCATCACCAGTCATTGCCACCTAGGAGAGGAAGGTTCATGTGTGCAATGGTTAGAAGCAAGAACTTTTTTCTCTAGTAAGTAAATATATTTACAGACTTGAAATTTTGAAACAAAGCCATGAATGCAAAATAAGAATGCATGTGAACTGAAACGCAGACAAAAAGAAGAAGTGTAATGAATGACAACTTAGTGACCATGGAATTACCACTTCGTTTTGGTTCTGTAGGGCTTCAACAAGCATCCTTTTGTGGGAAGGTTCGACCCTACACAAAAATAGAAACAGCAGAAAATTATGGTTCCTCATAAACAACTATAACTCAAACTATGGAGAAGAAAAGAGAAAAACACTATTAATAAAAACCGGATGAACAAATACCTTGAAAAAAGTGTCATCCGTCGCAATGCTAGAGTTTGCTGCACCGCTGGAAGCCGTTCAAATTCTGAAGCGGTGTAGGACATACCAGAAAAGTCGACCAGATTGTCGAAAGCCCCTATTTTTCTACATAGTGACTCTGCTGTGGACTGAAGTTTCATGCTAATAAGTATAAGTACAAGAAAGATGGAGATTATCAAAAAACCGCATGCACTCAGTTTTCTAGTACCTTGTTATCCCCGGTTACAACTATAACACGTATCCCAGCAGTCATACATGCAAGCATAGCATTTCTCACTTCTTCTCTTGGTGGATCAAGCATTCCCACCTTCAAAGGAAACACAAGATGAGCAAGTCTTTACTAGTAAAAAATTGGTGAATCTTCAGTGAACCCATTTGAATCCATCATATTTGAAAGAAAGGCGTACCAACCCAATAAACGTCATGTCGTTCTCATTATCATAGGAAATAGTCTGTTGACCTTGGGGCACGGTTTTAAATGCTAATGCTAAGCATCTCAATGTTTCATCGCCAAAACTGTTGCACAGAGACATGGTTAGAAAATGGAACAATCACTTCGTTCAAACCTTAGCAGCGAAATTACTATTAGAAGTGGAACTACAAGCATAAAAAGATAACCATCATGAACTAATAATAAAATTTAATTAATATTCATTAAACGAGTTGTGTCTAACCTGTGGAACCTAGACTCGAGCTCTGCACGGGCAGCAGCAGTTAGAGGAACAACAGAGCCGTCACTGTTGCAGAGAAGTTTAGTACACCTAGCAATTATACTCTCTGGAGCACCCTTTGAAAACATTACATCCATTTGCTTATGACTACATAGGACGCTCATCATTTTGCGGTCGCGTGTGAACTCCAAAACATAAACCTGATTGGATTTATGGTAAAGATGACTATCAAATACTCCTACTAAATTACTATGAATAATTTGAAATATAATGTTCCTAGGTTAATATTAACTTCTTATTATACGTGCTCTTAAAATAGCAATCTCGTACATAAGGAAAACCATTTATATATATACAATCAGGATAACATAGACCCAAAAAAAAAATGTGTACTGCATTGGCTACTACAGATTCAGGGTATAGTAATTTTCAATTTCATAGTCTCCAGAAAACTACAAGAGTATATGTGTAAAAAACAAAGATAGTCAGTAAAACTGGTAAAAAAATCTGCGTAGTCCAACACTGGTTCTTCTTTCCTCTCAGTTAAAGGCATGTAAAATGACGGTCAAGACTCAACACAACAAAATAGTTTAGTTTTACTAATGGATGGTTGCAGTATGAGTCGCACCTTTTTAAATTGGTTTTCCCAATAATGGTTGCAGTATGATGCACGCTCATGCTTGCTCAACATATTTAGAGAAGAAGGCATTGAATCGAAACCAGGGAGGCCAACCTGAAAAGCAAGCAACAGAAGTAACTTGGACCGTCAATCAGATATTTTAGCCTTAGTAAGTTCAACCTCTGTGCTGGGTATATAGTAAGATGAAAATAAATGGATGTTCAGAGAACCTAAACATCGTGATAAACAATATGATCCGGTAGATGGTCACTCAAGTCAATCGAGAAACCATCTGCTGTGTTCAAAGATTTTTCTTGTTATGGAAATAAATTCCACTAAAGAAAGATTTCACAGAAACACAAACCTTTTCTGCAAGAACTCGAAGAGCAACTTCAGTTGACTCTCCAATTTTTTCATAAGAATCCTTATCTGGATTGTATTGCAAGATGGAGTCATTGCAGAGTGATGAACACATCGCTAAATGATGAAGGCAAGGTGACTGAGCTGGTAAGTCAAGCTGCAAAACAAGAAAATATATTGTCTTAAGAATGTTGTGAACAAGGTATGTGCGTAGTTTGAAGCTTGCTATTGAGTTTTTGGTCTTTTATCTTTCACAGTAACAACTCATTAAAATTTGCTGGAAAATGATTAAGATGATAAGTAATGAACGGAACTCCATGAAATCTAAGAAACAGAAGAAATATGAGGAATGCAGAATACAAGAAAATATATATCATAAAAGACGAAAGAGCCATGATTCTTGTAGACTATCAATTTCTAGGTTATATTGTCATCAAGTATCTAGATCACATTATCAATCAATCATGAGATGAAATTTTCAATTCAGCTGTCCGTGTGTAGTTGCATGGTAAAAATTAGTAAGTATGTAGGTAAACATCTATCAGTCACCCTCACAAGTGTCGTGTGAGAAATAGTTGCTTACTTGCATAGTCCAGAGGAGAAAGAATAATTACCTGCACCCCACTGCTGTCAAAGACAGTACCTTCTGGTGCATAAGTTGTCCCACTAACACTGAATTCATTAATCATAGGACCATGGTCTGTAGATTGGACTACACATATCTGACATACAAGCAGAAGAGAGAATATTCAAATATTCCATTTGAGACAACACAGTGAGAAAATTTATATGCAATAATGTAATCAGTTGCAGTTAGTTATTCACAAAATCATAAGATCCACAAGCGAAATTGTTTGTCATTCCTAATTAGACCTGATAGCTCTATTTGACTACTTTCCAAACGTGCAAAATTGCAAATATATATATATGGGCATGTGTATATACACATGAACTACATTGCCAAGATTTGCTCACCCAAGATATTCCTAGAAACAATTCAAATAGAAAATTGCAAGTGGCAGATACCAATTACAATAAGTAATAGGCCTGAGCACTGGAGGTTAAATTGCTAACCTTAGACACCGACATCATATTGGTTGTCAATGTACCAGTCTTGTCACTGCAAATTACAGTAGTGCATCCAAGCGTCTCGACAGATGGCAATGACCGTACAATGGCATTCAAACGAGCCATTTTCTTTGTCCCAAGAGCTAAACACCTAAATACCAAAAGCATCATAACCTATTTAAGCCACAATATCATAACCAGGAGTAGCCTCCTAATACGAAAGATGACTTATTCATAGCATTTTGGACTCAACCAACATTAAAGCAAACTGAACTTGAAACAAAGTTGTCATTTGATGATCACAAGAACCACTTACTTTCAGAGAAACTCCTTGTTTTCAACATATCACTAACGTTCCGCATAAATCATCTTAAGTTTCAACTACCAGTAACCTTTTTCATAATATTGCAATTTGCTAACAATGGAATTAGGGAACACTTACGTTGTAACAACAGCAGGAAGTCCTTCAGGTATAGCTGCAACAGCAAGAGCAACTGCAATCTGGGAAAGTAAAAGCAAAGCAAAAATCCTGTCACCAAACATACAGTATATGGCATATTTTAAGTTGGCAAAAGGATCTGGTCACAAGCTTCAGGATTTACATCACAATGATGGGGTAATACATGGACCAGAACTTGAATATGTTACTGATTGAAGATGAGAAAAGCAACCATAATTTGTGACTCAGCCTTTTACTTTTATTCAACAATGTTTAACAGGACGGTACATCCATTTCAGATATGTCAAATAAACAAGGATAAAATCCACCCATTGCAGAACGAATACTTATTATTTTGTGACTTTCAATATTTAGATGTTGAAAGTCGATCTAATGGGTTGATAATTCTGTGGTTATTTCTTTAAACTTGCATGCGTGCACTTCTAGGGATGTCAGCGAGAATGGAGAAGCAATATCTATCCTTTGATATCACAGCAAGGGTGGAACACCCAAAACTGATTATGTACTCCCTAACTAAGAATTCAAAACTATCATAAGAGAAGATCAAAGTTCTTTACCTTAAAATAGTGAATTGCGCCTTTAAAAAATCCACCGTGAGAAGGGTCACTGAAGTGACCAATGTTGACAACCCACACAAGTACACAAATCCCCGCAATAACCTATACAAACAGAAAAGAATAACACATTTTGAGAGAACTGTAAGTTATATTGTGTAACATATATAATATATCGATGAAATTAACTAAAGTGTAATTTCTGTCACACCAGTCATTTGACAAATCCTTTTATTAGTAAAACTAAACACTTCTCACTTTCTCAGGTTCTCAGACACAATTAAGAAATGCTGATAACTGATACGATTGGACATCCAAGGAAAAATAAAAAAAATTCAAAAAGCAAAAAGGTTGTCACCTTAGCCAAAAAGCTGCCAAACTCGTCCAGCTTCTTTTTCAATGGAGTTGCCTCCTGTGACATTAGAATATACAAGTCAAAACCTAGTAGTTATAACGCACTTCAAAACAGATGGAAAAGAACCAACAGATAGAATGCTGAAACTAAATTATACAGCAGGAAACAAGTCTACCCTGCCAAAAGTGCTAAGTGACAAAAAACTGATTGGAGGAAAGTTGAGTCCATCAAAGGTACAATATAACCTTATTTTATAAAATAGTTCTGACCAGCAAGAAAGCATAGTTAAAGTGCAGATGGTGCATTTCCAGATAAAAAGGAAAGAATATTGATAGCTTACATCATCCGTCTGCAACATAGAATCGTGTATGCTACCCATCGCAGTGTTTGAACCAACTCCAGTGACAACAGCCCTCCCCCTACCAGCGACCACATCAGTTCCCTGGCAATCATATTATATTCTACCAAATTAAACACAAAAAATATAGATATATAAAGAGGCAATTGGAAAATGAATAGGTGACTACAACAGGTTGTCAAGCCTAAACTCTAATAGTGAGAGAAAAGTAAGAATATCATAGCTAGTTTAGGTGTAAGGATGAAATAGCATTAGATCTATAAACAAATCAAATGAAAAGGCAATAATATACAGCCCTAAGAACAAGAAAACCATTATACAAAAATTTGCATCTAGCTAATGTAGCTATGAGTTATAACTCCTACCGAAAATAAAATATTTTTCTTGTCTTGGTAGACAGCATTTGTTGTTAAAGTACAGTCAACATCTTTCTCCACTGAACAGCTTTCACCTGCAATTTCCAGGGAAAACAATTGGTAGTGAGAGTATGACAATAGTGCACCATAAATGGTCACTTTTGAATTTCATTTACATGAAAGTTCACTATTGTGGTTGAAGCTATAATGTAATAAGAAAATGCATGTCCATTCCAGAGACTAATGGTGGTGGAAAGGGATATGAAGTTTGTGCTAATCACCAACTGGAATATGTAGTTCTTGTGGCTACGCAAAAAAAAATGAAGTTATGAGTAACACGGACGACATACCAGTTAAGATTGCTTGATCAACTCGAAACTCATTGCTAGACATCTCAATCATCCTCAGGTCAGCTGGAATCTTACAGCCCACTGTTTAGCATGCATGCATCAAGAAAAGCAGAATATTAGAATTTAGCAAAAGTCAAGCCATAGCCACAAAATTGCATTTAGGTGAAATAGAACAAACATACCAGTAATTTCAACAATGTCGCCTGGCACTAGCTCTGTTGCTGGTAGGATAGAGAAGCACCCTGCCATTATGTACATGTTAACATGGAAGGACATCAATCTAGACAAAACTTACAGATATGCTACAACTGGAATAACTGTCATTTAAGACATTAACAGCATAGCAATTTGTGTCTGGTAGAAGAAGAGGTTGCTACACAAAATAGAAAATGTCTCTAGAGCAGATATCAACAGCATAGCAATTTGTGATCATAAGCAGTTTAAACTATAGCTTGTTGTAAGAATCACTGATATATAAAAAATTTAGCTCAATTTTTGTAATCGCTAACAGATTATATGAGTACCATTTCGCAATACCGTAGCTATATTTGCTTGGTAGGCGCGTAGCTCCTACAACAGGACAAAGGGAGAACATACAAAATAGATAAGCAATGCAAATTTACTGCCAAAATAGAAATAATCTTAACAATGTTAAAGCACATTAGTGTCTTTTGTAGCCCTGATCTTGTACTGCCCAGTATATATAAAAGTTACTGTTTTAACGGATATCTGATATATAACTGCAATGTCATAGCTTAAAAACTACCTCAAGAGCCTTCTCAGCATTAGTCTCCGTAATAACTCCCACTGCTGCATTTGCAGCCAATATCAGCAGAATTACCTGTGGTGGATAGTAAATTCAAACAAGAATTGTGATACCAAACAAAAAAAAACTCCACACGCAAAATCTAGTTCATGGAACTCTTGGTCAAGGTGCATCATATAATAAACTAATGGAATCATATAACAAATTCTATAAATGCTGACATCCCTCAGCCAGTAAAGATTTTAGTCTGCTTATAGATATCATATTTAGACCATCAAAAAAACTAGTCAGTTTAAAAAGAGAAACATAAATAATTGAATTTCAAAAAGACCAGAGAGAAGAAAAGGAAAACAAGTTTTCAAGTTTAAACTCCACCACAAGGAATCACTAGCCAATTCAGATGACCAGATGAATGATTTCAACTATCAACCATTATATGTATGCCAGTGTGAGTAGAAAAAAAAAGAGGTTGCGACTTACAAAAGGCTCCAGAAATGCTGTTAAACCAGTCTCTCCGTTGGCCAAAGCCAATACGAAAGAAACAATTGCAGCCACAATCAATATCTTGACAAGTAAATCATCAAATTGTTTCAGAACCAGTTTCCAGAATGGAGTTCCTGCGTTCAATTTAGAAGAGAAGAAAAAATTGGCACATGTCAGAAGAGAACTCAATCCTACTCCTAGATAACTTCATTAAAAACGGCTAGGTTTATGTGTTATGAAGAACCATAAGGAAGATCTAACACAATCAGCTAAGACAGTCTAAAAAGAAGCTAAAGATACATAAAATGCTTTTGCAATAGAACAGCTCTACTCTAGACAAATGAAACAGAATGAAAATGTGAAAACAAAAATGAAATCCAATGCAAATATTACAAATCATCACAGCGGGTGCTCCAAAACCATGATGGTCATCTCGAAATAATTATGGAAGTAAGGATCCATGATCAAAGACGGTTATTGGCAAACTTACTTTTCTCTTCGGGCAGTACTGCAGATCATGCGAAAAACATGCAAAAACATTAGAAGAAGAAGATCAGAACTAAACAAGATTAAAAAAAAAAAAAGGTTAAAATAACAGTGTGCCGATTTGCTATCTTCTATGGAAAAGGTATGCCCTCTCCACTTAAAGCAGACACTAATTTCATAAGTTCTAAATTTTTAAGCGCAGAGAGAAAATCTATGAAGTATATTTGACTAAAAAACACTCATACCATGCAGAAACTACATCCCGAAACTATAACGTACAGCTTGCTTAAATTCTGTATGCTTAATTGAAAAGAACAATCAACACCAAGACACCCAATCATCAACATCTACATAAAATCTCCCTGTGTCCTTGAGTGATCCTATATAATGATCACCAAATCTAAAAGTGCAAGTGAAGTGGAAGTATAATACATACCATTCCTGCCAAAAAGCCTAGAATGATGAACAACCTACATAAACGGAAACCAAGGATTAGTTTTAGCTTCAAGGTGACAGTAACAAGTTCAAGTTTAACATTCCAAGTTCTCCAACAATCAAGATCTCAATTCCGCTCAGAAGACCAACAGAATCATACCTGAGAATCAGAAAGACCCTTTGTTGGGTCAACCCCAAAGAAATCAAGCACCTGCAGAAACAACAAAATCCAATCAACACCTAACAGAGTCCTCAAAGACAATATTCATCACAGTGAAACATTTCCCAGGAACAACATCACCGGTTTGTTATCACTATATGCGATCGCAATCAAATCAGTCAAAATCTTATATATTCCAAATCCGATAACAACTGAGAAAAGGAAAAGATAGAGAAGTGAAATGCAAAGCACCTCAGTGACAGATCTGGCGTAGGCGTCTTCCATGTTGGAGAAACCCTTAAGGATTTCTGATTATTGGGATAGAAAATTCCCAAAAAAACGTCGATGGGTCAGGCGATGAAAGTGAGGTGAAATGTAAAAGACTAGAGAAGATGAGAACTTGTAACGCCAGCTTCCATGAGCTTCTTCTCCTTCCGATCGCTGAGAGTGAAAGTCAAGTGCTGCTGAGAGACACTTTACATGAATTAGCGGGTTGGCTTCCTCACGTGAGGCCCATTTACTCTCATTTAATTGTAAAATAAAATGTGAGATTTCAAAATTGAGAAATTAAGTGTATAGAGATTTTGTGTTTTTTCTTTTTCTTGTAAGAATGATTTTGTATTGTCACCAGATTGAAATCTTGCACAAATTCATTTCAACGTCATTACATAACCCTCGTGAGTCGTAGTTCTCCTTGTTAACATGAACATGTTAAACGTCAACAAACTTTTTTTCTTTAAAAAACTAAGTGACTTAAAGCATCTTAATCAAATCACTTCTTTAATCGTTCTGTTCATTATTGACGAAATGGAAAGAGCACCACAAGAATACAGAGAGGTGAAAGTCACGAAGCCAATATGAGCCTTGTCTCGTGCAGACACGCAGGATAGTCTCATCTACATCTATACTCCACTCGGACCTCTTACCGACAGCTCAGCCATGACACTTGGACAAAATAAATGATTTTAGCCCCTATCTACGACGAATCGAACAGAAGACACATCAAACAATTGAAGCGACAGGTGAAACAATTCTCAAATTTTATTATAAACATCAATGAGTATATGCGACTTATGAAGACCTTATAAACATACGCCCTAGTCCTTCTCGGAAGTCCAGTTGGTCAAGAAAGCTTCACGTACGGATACAGTTTTTATGGACACAAGTTTGGTTCTAATTGACATGTGTATGTGCTCTTAGTTTGGTTTCTATACTTTATTTATAAACTAAACAATTTCTCATTTACTTATATTTATAGGTACATCGGATTGTTATGGTTTAAGAAAATAATACACGATTAGATTTGGAAATAAAGATATGTTTATGATTTGCGATCATAATAAAGATCCTAGGAATCTTGAGCATCAGTGCAAATAAAAGAGTGTGGACCACTTCCACCACTTGTGGGCCACTGTAGTTTTAGTTAAAAGAGGGTCCACATAAGTAGTCCGCGCGCGTGGTCGCAGGATCTCCTTGCTTTAGTTGGTTTCACTCTAATCAAAGTTGGCATTTTTGGGGTTATATTGGAGTTTAATAAGGAACTATGTCTTTAATTTAACCAACTCCATTAAGGTTTCTTAATCATTCCTTGTACTCGCTTTCTACGTGTGTCATTCTTCTTTTACAGCACATAAAACGGATATTAGAGAGTATTATAATTATAAATTGGTTAATTGGTTGTTATTATACACATCTAAGATGTGATGTTTGTAACTTGAAAAGTCCATTGATAAAGCTTGATGAGATGATAGTTATTTATACTCGAGATTTTACTACGTCAAAGATGATTTAATTTTTTTTTTGGTGAGTTCGTCAAAGATGATTTGAAATCAACGATAAATACATGCAGATATATATCAAGAAGAAACAACACTCATAGACCGTTGGGAAAAAAAAAAAAAAAAAAAAAAACTGATCATTGTCAGATGTGACTATGCGTAATTATCGGATCTATATATTATCCCAGTATGAATTGAATTAGAAGCCAAATTTTGTTTTGTTTAGCCGATGTGTTATTTTACGAGTAAAACTAAAACGTTTTGTTTGTTTTGAAATTAAATGCGAGTTTTGTTATATATCGATTGTGGTCTGATAACCTTATACTAATTAAGTAGTATTTATAAGTCATGTATGATATAGCACATAGTTGTGAATTTTTATTTTATTTTTGGTTTAAATGTGAATTTTTTTGGAAAACCAATGCCATAGTTAAAATTTTGTCTATTGTATCCTGATTATTTTTCCAAATCAGCAACCATTCAAAACGTTCGATTAAAAGTTAGTTTTAAAATTACAGATCTAAAAATATTAAACCACAAATACTTTGCTTACAAACTAATAATTTTTTTACTATTGATCGATTGAAATGAATTCATAAATTTATAATTTATAATTTATAATTTTTTTTTTTTTTAATTACAATATAAAATTTTACTTTTACGTTTATGCGTGTGTATGCGTTTAGTGAAACAGTAATCTAGTCTGGTCCCATATAATAATTAGAGTAATATAGAAAGAGTTGTGTGCAAGTTTCACTTATCATAATTTGGTTGGATCTTTAATCCTCTGCTTGTTTGCAATGATGAGAGGCATTTCCAAGTTAGATAAATATGTTATATTTTCCTAACCTAACTACATATGTAAGTATTCTTTTTTTTTTTTTTGTTTATGAATAGAGAAGCCATATATTTGCATATGATATTTTGAAAATATATTATTTTACTTATAAATTTTAAAGTTTTTAACTGATCATTATGCGATCGGAAAAAAAAAACCTATAATATTTATGAAAATATAAAATAAAATAAAATAAAAGTAATTTAAAAGTGTTAAGTAGCATAAAACACATGTATAGACAACCGCGTCTTAGACACGAGAGGAGTCACCTGGTATAATAGTTATGAGTTTACAGCTACTTAACAACCAAGATTGTGGCTTTGACCGAATAATTAAAGGTTTGACCATATGATTTATTGGTTTGTTGGGTGGTAGTTATCCCATGCCTAAGAACTACGAAACACTTGTGTGCGCATTGTGCAACTCTTTTTAACAGCTGTACCTTGACTAGGAGTTATATACATGCATATTTTTATTTTATTTTATTTTTAATGAATTATAGTATTAGATTCCCTTTTATTCCTTATGTTTTCCTCCAATGACAATGACTATATATATTGTTTTTTGTACTAATCTACGATTATTTTGTTGACAAAATCAAATATAAAGTAGTTATTATTTTGTGTGCATTATAACATTAATTAGCATTCCGTAACTAGATGTTACTGTTAATTTATTCTACACATCCTCACTTTTGTCTGAGTTTTAATGAGTTTTATGTAAAATGAATCTACCAACTATAAGAGTGAGCTCTTAACAAAAAAAAAAAACTGTAAGAGTGAGCTACAATTCTTTTGAAAGGGGGAGAAAAAAAAAAACTCTTTTAACCTTACTTTTGTAATAAGTGAGATCGAACATTTTCGTGCCTTGTTAAGAAACAAAGTCTAAGTGAAAACAGTTGCTTGTTTCATGTTGTGTATATAAATAATTTATAATCTGAATTATAACAATCACGGTATCTGTCAAATTTGGCCATTACGTTCATTGAGTTTTCACTTATTCCCAAGTAAATATTAAAGTTAAAGACCTGTGTTCTATACATTTCTGCATTAGTATTTCTAAGTCAAAGAGTGTTTAATTCAACTATCAATTTGAGCTGATTTCAAGTTGTGTTTTTATTTCAATGAGTAATTCTAAAAAAGGTATTGTTTTTGGAAATACAAAAAAAACAAGTAAAATTATTAGAAATTGCCGAAGTCTTGCCAGTTTAACTTTGCTTGTTTTTGGAAAATGACAACACAGCCAAATAGTATCACCTAGATTTTAGGATCCTCATAAACTTTACGTACTGTAAATCTATAACGGCATTTTCAATAAAGCACGATTTTTTGTTTGTTTGATGAAATAATTTATTTTTCCTTCAAGTTGCAATATTGATCGAATTTACAAAAACAATATATCCCTCGTGCCATATTATTTTAGGAAATTTCGAACTACCTTTTAATTCTGATAAATTAAGAAAGTATCGTGTGATCACAAAACATTATAAGAATGAGTTTTAATTAAAAAGAAATCTTATTATAATGAGACTAAACTATCTATTTTTATTTTAACAAATTTTTTTAAAAAAAATTGCTTAGAAAGGAAAATAGTAAAAAAGAAAGAATAAAAATATGTTGCTTAGATCCAACGGCGTAGAGATGAGATCTAAACGTAGTGGTTTAATCACACGGCTGTTACAAAAAGCTGAGCGGCAAATTATTCCAAAAGAGGGTTAGTTGGCACTCAGAACAAAAATATGAGTGTGTCACAGCAAAGAGTCTTCTGTTAGAATATATAGTTGGCAATTTGTGTCAGTAAAAATAATATTATCTACACATATACAAATATGCTGTTTATACATGCATGTATGTGTACTTTGTATAGTATAATATTCTAAAGCACATGTCAGAGTAGAACTAGAAAGCAAAGCTTGGGCATGAAGAGAAGAACCTCTTGCTTGTACAATGAGACTTTGAGATAATATATAATCAGAAAAAATAATTACACATTTTTACATTTTTTTCAGAATTGATTGAAAACTTGGTAAATTAACATTTTACCATTTAAAGTGTCAAATCTACCTAACCTAATACTTTTAAAAAATGTTAATTCGGTTTATAGTTGTGGCCTTTCTTGTGTTGAAAGAAAAAAAAAACCAAAACACTAATAAATGAATTTAAAAAAAAAAACTTAAAAAGGTGTAAAAGTTAAGACATGTATTTATCAAAAGAAAAAAAGTAAGACATGTTAGCGAGGTAGATTAGGTTGTGTAATAATGAAAAAGAAAAGAGCAAATAAAGCAGTTGGCAGTAGTTGTTGTGTCTTTGTTTTTAATAATCATAGTATTATATTATGTCTCCTCTGTTTAGTGTTTAACTTGAACAAGTCTCTCTCTTCTCAAATGGTGTAATTATCAGCTTTATTTTATCTATTTCTCTAGGTCTTTTATTGCCCATTAAACACAATTATTATTACTGTTCCTTTGATTCTATAAAGGTCGGAACTTGATGCTTGCTTTGTTGTTTGTTCAAGTACCCAACTTGTGAATCTCTCGTTTATTTTTCTTCTTCTTCTTTACCTTTAAATTCTACATTCCCCCAATTCAAGCAAAAACAGCATTTGATACCCTTTCAATAGGATGTACTATATCTTCCTTTATTTATCTGATTTAGGTTTACTGCTGTGATGTAAATTCCCACCCAAGAATCAAATTCTTCTTTTGTACTCTTTGGAAGGGCACCACAATCTTGGAGTATCTCAAACAGGGCTTGTCTCAACTCTCTTCCATTAAAAATCTCCAAAATTCTTAATTCTCTGATCCCACAAACTTGATTCTCTTTAATGGAATTTGTGACAATTTCCTTCGTTTTCTTGGTTCTCTGATCTCACAAGCTTACTACATTCACCTGGGTTTTTGTCTGTCTGTGAAAGGCCAAATCTTTTTTTTTTTTTTTTGTTCCTCTTTCCCTCTTGAAGATTGGTTTATGAGACAGTGACTTTGCTCTCTCACACTCTTAAAAGCGAATCTACTTTTATTTTTTTCTTTTCCTTTTAAAAGTTTTTATTTTTATTTTTTTTTCATCCCTGGTTATAAGCTCTACATGAGCTGTAACTTGGCTAAATCCATTGCTTGTTACCACTTTATGCTCTGAAAGTTCTCAGCTTTCTTTGTCTATGATAAGTCTATTGTTCTCTCTTTAATTATTTTCTTCGCTTGACTTGAGTACGAATAAGCATTTATCCTAGGGTTCTCTTTCTCTTCTCTTTCCTAAAAGAACCTGTGACTTGCTTCTGCTACATTTAGATTTGATGCTCTGTTGATTTCGTTTTATTATCTTCTTTTTTTCTTTTCTTTCTCTTACTTCATTTCTTCCTCTTTTCCCACTGTATAAAATCTGCAAACTAGTTTTACTTCAGTTGTTCCTTATCAAGTCTTGCATAGTAGCAGAACCAGGTTTTGAAATTGGAAAATTTTCTTTTGAGGGGTTTGAATCAGAGGAATGGGTGGTGAAAGTAAAGAAGGAGAGATGGGGTTTAAGCATGGAGATGATCAGAGTGGGATCTCAAGAGTTGGAATCACATCAATGCCCTTGTATGCAAAGGCAGATCCTTTCTTCTCTTCTACAGATTGGGATCCAGTTGTCAATAGTGGTGGCTTCTCAAGCTCTCATTACCCTTCAATGGTGATTGATAATCCAGCGATGAGTTGTTTCCCTCATTACCAACCCGGTTCGGGTTCTGGTTATGCAGCAGACATGTCTACGAGTCTGCTTCCGTTTGGTGATTGTGGAGGTGGTCAAATTGGTCACTTTCTTGGTTCAGACAAGAAAGGGGAAAGTGTTGGAAGATTGATCAGAGCTGAAGAGTCTCATGACCATCATCATCATCAGGTTTCAGATGATGCTGTTCTTGGTACTTCTCCAAATGGAAAAAGAAGGCAACCTGAAGCTGAATCGCAATGGAACAAGGTATATTTGGTTTGGTAGCGTTTAGGTTGAAAAGATTTGAATTCTGATCAGATAAAGAAGATATAGAAAAAGACTGAAAGATTTTGTTGGTTTGTGTCTGAAACAAGTGAATGTTGTTATATTGGCAGAAAGCTGTGGAGGAATATCAAGAAGACCCTCAAAGGGGAAGTGATCAGAGCCAGAAGAAACATAAAACGGATCAGAGTAAAGAGACAATGAACAAGGAGAGCTCACAGAGCGAAGAAGCACCGAAAGAAAACTATATTCATATGAGGGCAAGAAGAGGTCAAGCCACTAATAGTCACAGTCTTGCAGAAAGAGTAAGGACTCTTTTAACTGATATATCGATTGTGAGAATTCGCTCTTTGTTTTCTGCCAGTCAATGGTTCTGAGAAGTTTGCTGTTTGGTTCTTTGTTTGAAGGTTAGGAGAGAAAAGATCAGTGAAAGGATGAGATTGCTTCAAGAACTTGTTCCAGGATGCAACAAGGTAATTGAACTTATAGGTTACTTTTAGCGGTTTTACTTCCTCTGATTTTCGAGAAAGTTTTGCTGAAAGTCTTAGTTGTTGATAATTGTTTAACTAGATCACCGGGAAAGCGGTTATGCTGGATGAAATCATCAACTATGTTCAGTCATTGCAACAGCAAGTTGAGGTAAGAATATCCCTATAATGTGAGATTCTTGAAACGTTCAAGTTAGTTTTGGTCACGGTATGGTGTGAAAAGAGGTTTTCATTCTTGAATATCTGTTTTTTGTTTATCTTCAGTTTTTGTCTATGAAACTTGCGACGGTGAATCCAGAAATCAACATTGATATAGACAGGATTCTTGCCAAAGATGTAAGAGCTCGAAATCCCCCAAAACTTCACATGGAAATTAATAGTCTGCAAGTTAAGATGCATAAGTACTAAATCTGTCATTTTCTATCTGCAGCTTCTGCAATCAAGAGACAGAAACACTCCTACACTCGGGCTGAATCCTTTTACCGGTTTTCAAGGGACCATACCGAACCTTTCTACCACCACAAATCCACAATACAACGCATTACCTCAGGTAAGCAACAGCTTAGAAGAAACAATATATCATGTTCAATGGTTATAAGTTCACGTATACATCTCTTTCTTATCTCACCTTGCAGACAACACTAGAGAGTGAACTACAAAACCTTTACCAAATGGGGTTCGTCTCAAATCCATCGACTATGTCCAGTTTCTCACCTAATGGTAACCAAAGCTACACTAACTTCTCTCATATCTCTGTCGATTATTTTGTTTTTGTCTTTAAAATATCTTCTTTGTATCTTAGGTCGATTGAAGCCAGAGCTCTAGTACTTCAAGGACAAGTTATTGTAAAAACTTGTAGGGAGTTTGTATAGAAGATGGCTTTGGTTCTAAGTATCATATGTGTTCTTCCATAGTATTTTTTCTAAAGCAGAAGGATTTGGATTCTCAGTTGTTGTTGTTTTTTTTTCCCAACGAAGAATGCATTTATTAAATATTCAAATCAGAAAATTATTGTTATGTCCAAGTCAACAAACATAATTAACAAAAAAAAAAAAACAAAGTTGTGGAGTCCAAAACTAAGAAAATAAAGTAAAAACTGTGTAATAAAATAAAGTAAAGCAGTGGACTTTGAGAAACTTTTTACACGTTTTACGTTTGTAGCTAATTTATGAACATATGGAATCATGTCTCAGAATGTGGTTGAGTAAACATATTTGTCCTTGGCCATAGGAGCTTATTAAGTTGATTAGTGAAGAAGTTGACCGTCGAATCTTTGTTGTTGAGTGTTGCAGTAGTCTTTTGTTTAGCGTAACAAAACCTAGGACTGTTAAAAAGGACGAGAAAACAAACGAAGCTTCCAAATTAGAATAGCCAAATTGGAAGAGAAGTCGTGGAACACAACTACATACATAGCACATAAACACACGGAAACACACATGAATCCATCATATTAAAAGTAAAAGAAAAAGGTAAAAACAAATCACTGAGGTAACATAACGGTTGATGGAAAAGATTACATTATTATGCATCGACCATGGTAAAATTTATGAAATAGAGATTAAACTTTGGAAATAACAAACAGGATAACCAATGGCATCAGCATAGAAAGCAGCATTATATGATTTGGTTTCGGGATCATATACCACAAGTGTTCGACCTAACAAACGAGAATAAAACAACAACTTTTTCTTCTCCTTCTTCTTCTTCTTCCCATCGAATAGTGTTAGTGGCGCGAGCGCCAACATTGATGGGTACTTACCAAGCCAATGAGAAGTTACCTCCAGATCTATGGAAAACATTTTGTGCCATGACTTGTTGGCTGAATTGAACGACCATATAACTTGGTTGGGAAATTTCATCTCAGAAACGCACAAGCAGTTGTCGAGGTTGCACATGACGATCATGTCATCATGTACATTGGCAAAGGGAGCCTTAGAGATGACTTGAAAGGCTTCAGTGTGAAGATCGAATGATAGAATTTTGGTTTCTTCGCACTCGGTGAACCAATGAAGCGATCCATCTATATAGACAGGATCGGCGCAACCAACAACCCCATAAGGAGCAGCCGGAGTGACAAACCTCCAAGCGTTGGTGGTAAAATCGAAAACTTCGCATGTAGTAGCGTTTTCTGAAGAGTTGTATAACCAAACGGGCTTGTATGTGCCCGTAAATTTGTCTTTACCGAAACCAAGCTTAGAGTATGAGTGTTTACTTGTGAAGTAACTGTATCCTAAGGGGATAATGAGCTTTTGTAATTGGCAGAGAGGAAGAGGGCGATACCATCTAGTGGTGGGATTGACCACAAAACCGGATTTCAAGTGATCATAGAGACAAACTAGACCGTCACAGCTACCATGGGAAACTAAGTAATGTGTGTTCTCCCAAGGAGTAGGGATCTTAACCGATGAAGATGAACCCAACTCCAATGTTCTTAGAGATTCGGACAACGGGTTTTTAACATCGTAAGGACATATGGACACCATAAGAACATCTGGATCTCCTGATTGCTGACGCAGCATCAATTGTGTTTTTTGGAAGGATGTGGATTCAATTGTTGATTTCCATTGCTTTGATACAGACTTGAATCTGAGAAGAGAATTCACAGCAAGTCTCTCCAGGATGAGCTCTACAACATCGTGGAGCAGCGATTCCATCTTCAAGCAGCGTTGTTTTTTGGACATTCTTGTGATTGCAGAGTAGCCATCGATGAAAACTTATTTATACACAAAATAAATCTCACAAAATAAAGGAAAACCTTAAGGAAAAGTAAAACTGTGAAATTTCAAGGAAAAGGATTTTCTTACGTTTCTAGAACTGTCAATGGACTGGCCAAGTCTACCCTCGTAAACTCTCCTCTCTTAGTGGGCTAGAGCCCAATTTGGGCTTCCTTATTTAATACAAGCGCTTTCAGTTGATCCAAAAAAAAAAAAGAAGGATTTTCCTTAAATCTAATCGATTTAAATCGGACAGTCAGTATCTTAAATATTCAATTTCCTTTTTTATTTTTTTTCATCTCATTAACCCAACTAATATAGATTGTTTTTCTTACCCCAAAATATATATATAGTTTGTTTTAAACTACATTCATATTCATATGAGAATTTCGGTTTTTATTTGAAGGTTAGAAGAGAAAAGATCAGTGAAAGGATGATTGCTTCAAGAACTTGTTCCAGGATGCAACAAGGTATATATTGGACTTAGAGGTTACGTTTAGCGATTTAACTTCCTCTGATTTCTGAGAAACTTTTTACTGAAAATCTTCATTATTGATAATTATCATCTAAATCAGATGAAGATTCATTGTTGATAATTATGATAAAAATTATAGATGAACATAGTTGATGATTTCATCTAAAAATCTTCATTGTTGATAATTTAGATGATAATTATTATCTAAATTAGATGAAGATTCATTGTTGATAATTGTTGATAATTTAGATGAAGATTCATCCGTACACAATTTGGTTATGGATATCAAGAAATTTAGATGAATTTAGTTGTGAAAATAACATTTTGTTCTCTACTAGTTTCTTCAAACAATAACCAACTCTTGTATCATTCTCCAAATCTTAAAACAAGCCAATTAAAATATGGTAAAATTAGCAAATAAATAAAATGAAATTTCATAAAACTAGATATGATATAATTTTCAGTCGAATACTATCAAGTATCAACCAACAATTTTTTCAAACTAAAAAAGCAAATACATAGTCTTCCTATCAAAAATTTCTTATATACAATGAGAATAGTTGATTACTGTCTTCCTATCAAAAATACTTAGCAAAAGTATAGCAATTAGTGTCACTAGAAGCTCCTAACAATATAAAGAGTAAGAAGTTGGCAAGAGAGAAGACTTACATGTTTTGCCGGAAGAGAAGAGTCAAAAGACATGAGTTTTTTTATAAAGATTTAGCTGAGTTTTCACCCTCCTTCTCATAAGAATGGACTTTAGATTGACCTTTCCATTCACAGGAACCGCTCTTGAAGTGGATGGAGCCTGCACCACGGAACGAAAACTAATAATCAAACCATGACTTAATCCACCTTAAGGTTGGATCTTGAGGGTGTTGAGAGTTGAGACCAACTAATCAACAATTAATTTAAAAAGCATATATAATATATTTGGAATATTATATTTAAAGTAAATGATCAAACAAACGATTTAGGAAAAAATTGTTCATTTTTTAACCTTAAGTAAATCCCAACTTATACCATAAACTTAGTAGATCTATAAGAAATCGATTTGAAGGAAAAAAACACAAAGTAATAAACCTTATAAATTTTCTTTTGTATTTTCAATCAAATTTAGATATTCCGACAGTAATATCATTAGAAAATAAAATTTTAAACTGAATTTGAGTATACCGTTTATAAAGTTTCATCTCAACAAACCGGTTGCATACTGCATAAAACCATGTATAAATCTAATTATATAAAATTATTTTGAAATATTTTAAAGTTAAATGTTTTGAACAAAAAGGATTATCATAACATGTGAAACTACATAAATGTTGTCATTTGTATTTTGTTATATCATAACGTCGGTATAGCATTATCATAACTTTCAAATGTTATCATTTATATTTTGTTAACAAAAGTTGATTAACTACATAAATGTTCTTGGTTTTCCCAATCAGGCGTTTATACATACGTGGATTAGATATGCTACCTATTTATAATTTTCCCGGGCAAAACAGTTTGTAACTGTCGATGTGAAATTCCACGTGTTACGATCGTATCAATTAATTAAGATCAGACGGTCATAATCTCGCCGACATGGTAGTCACTATCACAGGCAAGTAAGACCTTTACCGACATTGATACTAATCTGGGCCATTCTCGTCACGCCACGTCACATGATCTGGCCATTTCCACATTTACACCACACAACGTGGAATTCTTCTCCTAATGATTTTTCAATTTTCTTTCCCTCTAATAATTATCCTCAACTAATAAATATCTTCACCAAATAATTGTCTATTTTTTTTTTTCTTTTTTTTTTTTTAAATTTGTTTGCAAAGTTTTCGAGTTTGAAACGCGAACTCTCCGCGGAATTCGGTTATAAGGACAATGAGAAATCATAATCAGCCAGCGAATAATTAGGGTTTCTGATTCTTCGGGTATTTGCGTACTCGATTCCTTTCAAGTCAAAGCAAAGTATTATCTTTCGTCCATGTAAGTCACAATTGTTCGAATTATCGATTTTTTCTTTGGTGTGTGTAAATTTGTTCGAATTATCTACGATTTCGTTGTTTGTTGATTCACCTTCATATTTTGATCAAATCTCATAATTTTGATTGTTGTATTGAGTCCTCCGCTCGATTCAAATAATGTTTTTTGAATTCCCCTGTTCGTGGTGTTCTTCTGGGTTTACATAGTCTTTTTTAGGTTCTATGGAATTGTAGGTCGTCACCATATTTAATTATAGAGAACGATGGGGTTAAATCGTCTTTTTATATATTCTCAAAGTTGGGAATGATCCCTTGTTTCGTAATTTTAGGTGACAAAATTCTTTACTTTGCGCTTTATCAAAAAAAAAAAAAAAAAGTTCTTTACTTTGCAGCGTTTGAGATCTTTTTTGTTTTTTCGTTACAGATCTTTTTGACGACCTAAGTTCTTGCTGTGTTGTTACTCGTTAGTCAGCCATTTACCTGTGCCTGTGGACTTTAAACAGCTATTATGTTCTTCTCTGTCTTCATTATTTAGTAAGACAGGGTTTGAACTAAAAGTGAGATGGATGTCTCAGCACTTCTTACGTCTGCTGGGATTAATATAGGGATATGCATAGTGCTTGTATCGCTCTATTCCATACTGAGAAAGCAGCCATCCAACTATTGTGTTTACTTTGGCCGATTGCTTTCTTGTGGAAGAGTTAAACGTCATGATCCTCTTTGGTATGAGAGGTTTGCTCCATCTCCAAGTTGGCTCGTGAAAGCTTGGGAAACTACCGAGGATGAGATGTTGGCTGATGCTGGTTTAGATGCTGTGGTTTTCATCAGGATGGTCGTTTGCAGGTTAATGATTACTTCAGCATAAACATGCTTTTCGGTTTACTGTAATTGAATGTACAAGCATGGTGTTTTGTTCTGCTTCTATGTTCCAGCACTTGCTTAATTTCTCTGTGGTGTTTGCGTATGTCTCGTTCTTCACAGCTCTCACAGTTGGTTTACCTTTTTTTGTTAACTCTGCAGCATTCGTATTTTCTCAGTCGTTGCAGTCGTTTGCATTGCCTTTGTGCTACCTGTTAACTATTATGGACAAAGGATGGAGCACAAGGAAGTCCATTTGGAGTCATTGGGAATATTTACAATTGAGAACCTTAATCAACGCTCAAGATGGTAAAGTGATGCCATATCTCTCTAATATTTTCAGATACTATATTTCTACCTGATTATGTTTCTCTGTGCAGGAGATAATTTGTGCTGATTCTGGTTCTACTCTTTTTATTTCCAGGTTGTGGGTCCATTGTCTCTCATTGTACATCATATCCTCCGCCGCATGTGCTCTTCTTTACTTTGTGAGGATCTCATACCTTGGCTCATGTCACGTGTACTGTCTCTCTTTGTTCTGTCATTTCCTCATCGTTTTGGTCTCTCTCTCACACATTATGTTTTTGTAGGAGTATAAGAACATAGCCGAAAAGAGACTTGCATTTATTACTGCATCTTCCTCAAAGCCAAGTCATTTTACCATTCTGATTCGTGCTGTTCCTCAGTCTCCTGATCAGTCCTACAGCGACACAGTGAGCAAATACTTCACAAATTACTATGCACCAAGCTATGTATCTCACCTAATGGTCTACCGTGATGGCATCATTCAAAGAATGCTGGTATGAGTTTTGATTTATTCTTTTTATATTGCATCATTTTCTGGTTGGTTATCTGTCGCCTTTTGAATAGAAAGAAATTTGTTAAACAACATGTGCATGATTACACATAGTTCAAGTGCAGTAGTCTTTTTTGGAGGACGATTGAGTTTATTAGATTCTAATATTAATCGTCGTGCCAATTCTCTTTCTCAGCAAGAGACGGAGAGGATGTGTAAGGCTATAAAACATGTTTCTCCTGATTTAAGTTGTAATCCAAGCTTGAAGTCATGCAACAACTTTTGTGGAGGACCTGCAGCCACAAATTCATTTCAAATCCTAGCTAACGAGGCAGACAGTGTCAAAAGACTGGAGCTTGGTGAGTTGACTTTGACTACGACGGAGGAAGTAAGGAATTCTTTTGACTTTGATAGGTGAACTTTGTACTTTACATGATCTAGGCATAGTGTGTAGTTTTCTACCTGTTTCAAATCTTCACATTTTTACACCTGAATCTGGAGAATTGGCTTTTTTTCCCTTTACTGAGACACGAATTGAGCTTTAGAAGTTATATTGAGTCTCAGGGAAGTAATATTGTATGTTAGGCTTACACTTTTCTGCTCATTTGCAGGAACGTCCTGTTGCTTTTGTGTTTTTCAAGAGTCGTTATGATGCTCTTGTTGTTTCCGAGGTTCTTCAAACACCAAATCCTATGTTATGGGTTGCAGACTTAGCTCCAGAGCCTCAGGATGTTCACTGGAGGAATCTCAGAATACCTTATCGGCAACTTTGGATGCGGAAAATAGCAACCCTTGTTGGTGCTGTTGCCTTCATGTTTGTGTTTCTTATTCCTGTTACCTTTATTCAAGGGATGACACAACTTCAAAAGTTATCTGAGAATTTTCCTTTTTTAAGAGGCGTCCTGAAAGGGTGAGTATCCATCAGTTACTTTACTCGTGTGCTCAGTAATAGAAGGTTCTTGTTCGTATTCTTCTTAACATGACAGATGCTGAGTTGAGTTGGCACCAAAAAGTAGATGTAGCTACTTTGCTTTTAGAAATTGCAAGATGCCTGCTAAGCAGTTGATATTAAACTGAGAGCAATCAAATTCTATGTGATTGATTTGTTTTTATGATCTTTCAGTTTAATCATTGCTTTGAAAAACATTGCAGGAAATTTATGATACAGGTCATCACAGGTTACTTACCAAGTGTGATATTGGTTTTATTCTTTTATACCGTTCCACCACTGATGTTGTACTTTTCAACCTTGGAGGGATGCATTTCTCGTAGTCTAAGAAAGAAAAGTGCATGTATCAAAATCTTATACTTCACCATCTGGAATGTGTTCTTCGTCAATATTCTATCAGGCTCTGTTATCTTGAGCGTCTTGTCTAGTGTGAGGGACATACCTGCACAACTTGCGAAAACAGTTCCAACACAGGTAATTTTCATAGTTTTCGTTGTACATTTCTGAGTGTATTCATTTTTGTTATTTTCTAAAATTTTAAAAGTTTCTACCTTCACATGTATATTTCCTGGTTACTTCACTGCACTAGCAGTGAGCTCTTTCTCTCTCTATCTCTCATGGCATCTTTTAGCTTGAGTTTTGATTACGTGTAGAGTTTTATCTAAGATATGTGTTTTCCCCCATGTTATAGTAAACTATGCATCTAGAGCATTTATTGGTTATTGAGATTGCACAATATTGTATCATTCTCATTTTTGAAATGAGCTTTTCCTGTAATTTTAGACCTACCATGTGTGGGCACCTTGTTAGTTTTCCATATTGAAGATGCAAACGGCTCTTCACACTCTTATTATCGATTCTGAATATGGCTACAATCATTTGACTATATGCAGGCTGGCTTCTTCATGACCTATTGTTTCACGTCTGGCTGGGCTGGTTTAGCATGTGAAATCATACAACCTGTGGGTCTTATCTGGAATCTGGTAGCCAGAGTTATAGTGAAGAACAAGGATGACTCATTTGAAACACTTAGGTTTCCATTCCATACGGAAATCCCGCGACTTCTTTTGTTCGGGCTCCTCGGTTTCACTAATGCAGTCATAGCGCCTCTAATACTGCCATTTCTGCTGATCTACTTTTTTCTTGCATACCTTATATACAAAAATCAGGTACATGTCTGCTCTGATCTCTTTTACGTAGACCTCATTTTGTAGTTGCCGATAACCACTTCAACAAATTGTGACATAGACACCTACCTATGTATTTGTGCTAGTGTTTAGTGCCACTCTCTTAGCACTAGGTAGACAAGTCGATGGGTTTAACTACAATGAAGTTCTTTTTCCTGCAGATAATCAACGTGTACATTACAAAATATGAAAGCGGTGGACAATATTGGCCTATTTTTCACAACACAACAATCTTTTCACTGATCTTGTCGCAAGTTATAGCTCTGGGATTTTTCAGTCTAAAGCTATCAACAGTTGCTTCAGGATTCACCATCCCATTAATATTTCTCACTCTTCTATTTAGTGAGTATTGCCGACAGAGGTTTGCACCCATATTCCAGAAATATCCAGCTGAGGTATATAAATTCCCCATTTTTACATAACCTCAGATATGCATATCCTGGGAGATATTGACGTGTGAGTTTCTTTCAGGTTCTTATAGCTATGGACAGAGCAGATGAGATGACAGGAAAGATGGAAGAGATACATAACAACTTGAAAGTTGCATACTCTCAGATACCATCGTGTTCTCAGGAAGCTAGCAAAGCTGGATGCAGTCCCCCTTGCTCAGATCAGGTGTTATCAGATTCTGAACAATTGAAGCCTGAGAAAGAGAATCTTAAAGCTGAAGACACTTGGGCGTTTCGAACAAGTAAATCTGGTCAAGATCTTGAGGTGAAATCCTGTCCCAGTTCTTCACCAAATCGTTATTCCCCAGGATTTGCCGAGATCTACAAACGAACATAGATACTTGAGTTACAATGTGTACTCTGAAGAAAGTGTTTCCTTTTGAGTTACAAAATTTTACAAGTTGAAACCCTTATGGGTGATGAAAGTAAGAAGTGGGGAAGACATCGAAACATATACAGTTCTGCCTGATAAAACTAAATGTGAATTTTACAGTTTACTGCAGGAGGAAATGAAACTATGCTCGGAACCACTTTTGTACACATAGATGACATTTTTTTTAGTAATTTTGTGAAAGACAATGATTATTACTACATGTATGGAAAGGAGAAAAAGAGCTTTCTCTTTCCTGTTTCTATTTCGTATACAAATTTACATAAAAGTAATCTTCATTTTTGTGTACACACACAGCTTAAAATGCAGAGTAATCTCCTTGTGGCAAAAGGTTGAAGATTGGTTTCTCAGTTGATATGTGTGACCCATCCCTTTTTATCTTCAATCAATCCTGTCTGGATACCGACAAGGACCGAACGCAGTTTCTGGCAGACAGATTCATTCCCGGTTTTGTATTCTACTCTGAATGTTTCAGAAGGATTATTACATCAGGCCAAATTTTTGGTTAAGGTTGGAGTAAAAATTGATCCAGGCCATGTGAGTTTTTACCTTTTGTCCTGATATGTTATAGTGCCTACAGGAGCAACTACTACAGCAGTTCCGGTGCAGAAAACTTCATCCGCATCCATTAGTTCATCTATAGGAACTGCCTTCTCTACTACCTAATCACATCTCAGGTGTAAAACTTCCCTGAGTTTATTACTATTTTCGGTGTTTTGTGTGAAACAGTTTGATTTGTGTTACCTGATAACCTTGATCACTTGCGATCTCCATCACACTTTTCCGCGTAATCCCCTCAAGAATAGTTCCATTAGTTGCAGGAGTTGAGATTGTGCGACCCTGAATCAATGTCAATGATATAAATTAGGATGCAACAAAGAGATTTTACTTGAAACACTACAATATATATCTACCTTTACAACAAAGACGTTGCAAGAAGAAGCCTCTTCCAGATACTTCTTCTTGACAGAGTCGAGATAAAGAACGTCTGAAAACCCAAGACTCTTGGCTCTGTTCAGTGCTTTCAAAACCTACAAACATATATGGTTTATCAAAACTCTTTTGCCTCTGGTCTTTGAAACTAAGTTGGTTTAAACACTTACGGGGGCATAGTTTGTGATGCTCTTGACGCCTCCAGCTCCACCAGGAGCTGCACGGACATACTCTTCCTCGACATAAAGGTTAAGAGCAGCGGTACCTTCCTACAATCCAGAGGAGAAAACATTTTCTAATCTCGATCCATTGCCGCAGGAATAAGAGAAAGAGAAGATATATATATAATACCTTGAAGTAGTTACCAACTGGAGATGCATAGATAATGAATGTATATTCAGGTGCAGGACCTAAACCAAGAATTGGACCACTTCCCATCAACAGAGGCCTAATGTATAAAGACCCTTTCCCTGAAGGAGGAACCTGACCAAACACACCACTCACATCACTAATCAAATCCCAAAAGAAACATCTTCAGAAGATAATATATGTTACAAGAGTGCTTTTATTACCCAACGCTTGTTTGCAAAAGCGGTTTGTTTAACTGCATCGACAAACTGATCAACGGAAGGACAAGGCATGAGCATCCGTTCAGCGCCAAGTTTCATTCGGATAGCGTTGTGATCTGGACGAAACAGAAGAAGCTTCCCATTTTCTTTTCTGTATGCTTTTGTACCTTCATATATTGCCTGAAAATAATCCAAAAACCTCCATTGATTATACAAATTCAGAGGCAAAACAAGAAACATTTTAGGGTTACAAGAGCCTTGCCTGTCCATAGTTTAAGACTCCAGCAGAAGGACTTAGCTGAATATTCCCATAGGGACTAAGTTCTCCTTTAGTGAATTTGCCGTCTTTAGAGCATTTCATGACATACATGTAATCAGCTGGAGTTAGACCAAACCCGAGATTATCCCAATCCAAATTCGCATACTCATCGTTTCTATATGATACAGAACAACAGTTTTGAAACAGAGCATTCCAAAAGGCAATATTTTATATGAGTTGGATCAGGGAAAAAGCTTACTGATAAACAGGTTTCTGACGCTCTTCTCGCAAAGCCGAGGCAGCTTGTGCGTTGTAATTAGCAAAACTTTGTAGCTGTTCATCAGACAATAAAATATATATGCATCTGAGATTTGAGTTTTGTCTTAAGTAATAAGAGGTCATTAGATAGTAAGAAAAGATATTTCAAGTTTATACCGTACGAATATGTATGTGAAGAGGTAGAACCAGACTTTTGCGTAGAGATGAGATTGTTTTGATCATTTTCACAATTGCAGAGCTCTGTTTTGGTTGTGCAAGAGGATTTTTTCCTTTTCTTAATGAAAACAAAAACTGAAAAAGGAAAGAAATTTCTTGAATGATTACCAAAAAGAAGAAGAAGGTGAGGGAAACACCAAGCACAGTGTCAAATTAAGTATGTAACACGTAAGTGATTGCGAAGCTTATGTCAAGTGTCTGCTTTTATCTTGGCAAATCGTTTTTTTTTTCTTTTTTTTTTTTTTGGCTAAAGTGGAAATTGGTAAGAGTTCTTATCTTGTTTTGTGTTATGAATTTCTCTTGCTTCGTCATTTGTGTCTATCTATTTGATCAGATCTAGACGTGTCTCTCTGGAACTAGAATTTAACGAAATCGACGGACTCTTGTTCTTGTTTCGTTTTAAATGTGTGTATATAAATGAACAGAATTTGTGGTGAATCTTCAAATGGAAAATCCTATTTTTGAATTACATAAAAACAAGAGTATTTTAGTATTTTCCAATTCTCATGTTTTGCTATACATGTATAATTAGTTCATTAATCTATTTGATCTGTGATTAGACTGGCTTGACCCGGTGATCAGCTGACGGGTTTTAAAAATTTTAAAAAAAAAAAAAAAACATCGTTTGTGGCGTAAGTATGAATAGTAATTATTTTCAAGATAACAGTGTTCCTTAACATTCCAAAATGGGAGCTCCAGAGTTGGGGGGGGGGGGGATGAACAAGAGATATGGTAGCCACGTAAGAGCAAGAGGGTTTTGTCGGATCACAAATATTATTAAAAGCCATATTGTCTTTTCAAAGTCTTATGTCCATAACTATCCAAAATGTGACATAATTACGTAGTGGAGACTGACTGAAAGCCACGTCAGAGATATTTGCTATTTAAATCCGATAACAACGTTTTTGCTCCGATCCGATGGCTTACTAATAAGGTTGTCCTTTCCTTTCCATGTCTTCGTCAAGACTATACACATCTCTTCCTTTTCTTTTACAATATCATTTTTTTAAGAAACGAAATAAATCTTTCTTCTTACTGGAAATTAAAAAATAACAAACCTAGTGGGAATACGTACGATCTTTGTTTCTTTGAAAATTGGTAAATCAGATTTGTCGTATCTAATCAAAGAATCTTCAAATCATTTTGGCTACGAATCTACAAAAATGTTTCCACAAAAATGTTTTTTTCTTTCCCTAGGAAGCAAATATGCTAACGTAACTTGGCCAAATAGAGAATCCAAGGAGATTAATTTACTGATTACTACAAGACCTCTGATTTAACGATTAGCTGGGAAATTAGAGCTAGTGCAAATTCAACCATTACGTTTAGTCGTATGATTCAATATGATTAATCGTCAGTAATATAAGTCTATGATAAATTCACCAGCAAATTTGGAAAAAAAACTGCCATTGTCAATACTCGAAAACGGAAAACCCTTTGATCAGATTGCAGTCACGAGTAGAAATGTCTATTGTTACATAATATCGGGCCTATTGGGCTTATTTGGTATTAGTCGAGCTTTGGGCCGTGTGATTTGGGGAATATAAACGTCTTCAATTATAAAAACGTCTTCAGTTTCGGGCCTATTTGGGCTTATTTTGGTACTTTAGTTACGAGCCTTTGCGCCGTGCTTTGGGGAATATAAACGTTTTCTCACTGTTATTTGAAGTGTGAAACAATTATTGAGTACTACTAAATATGATTTGTCAATAAATCTCAAAAGCAGCTGAACTAAGGAAGTAAGGATTATCTGCAACTGCGATAAAAGGATCTCAAAAACAAACAAAATTTGTGAAATTTGTCATTATTTTAACTTGTCACTATAATAAATTTGTCAAACCTATTTTTGATAGATCATAGAGTGCAACATAACAATGTTTTCTTATAGTAAAAAAAAACTTAGGCAATCTGCAAAACCCAATCCTTAGTGTCTTGGATAGAACCAGTTTGTATTCCGACAAGAATAGATCGAAGTTGCTGTGTCACAACCCCATCTCCCACTTTGTACTCAGTCCTGCAGATTATTTATCATCAGATGTGTGTATAAATCTAAGTCTATACACATACATATGTATGTGGTGAAAGTGAAGAAGAAGAAGAAAAAGAAGAGACCTTGTGTTCTGAAACGTGATACTTCCAACAGAGGCAACTCCAGTGGCAGTTCCAGTGCAGAAAACTTCTTCTGCTTCCTTCAGTTCTTCTACTGGAACCCTTCGTTCTTCCACCTGTCCATTACACACTTCTCAAAAGTTCCAGGAATATGTAAAGCAAATTGAAACTATCAAGTGTGTATGTGCTCCTCTGTTTTGCCTCAAGAAAGGAAACAGAGTATGGCTCTGTTTTGACTCAAGAATAGAAAACAAAGGTTCGAGTAACACAGATGTGGAATGACTACTAACCTTGTAACCAAGATCAAGGGCGATTTCAATGACGCTCTTACGTGTGATCCCTCCAAGAATCGTTCCATCCGTAGCTGGAGTCACTATTGTACTCCCCTGAAGGAGACTCAAGAAACTTCAATTAGTATACAACACCGTCATAAGAAAAACAAATAGCATTCAACTTTTGTCTTCAATAGATTCTGTTCAACCTTCACAAGGAATATATTAGAAGCAGAGACTTCTTCTATGTTCTTCCCAGTTTCTGCATCAAGATACAAAACATCCGAAAACCCTCTTGCCTTCGCTCTTCTCATCGCTTCAAGCACCTTTTACAGTTTACCACCAAAACAACACTTAGTATTACTACTTGAAACCATATATATATCCGAAAGGATCGAGCGTTTTAACTAACTTACTGGGCCGTAATTTGAAATTGCCTTTACGCCACCAGTGCCACCAATATAGGCTCGTGGAATCACCTCCTCTACGTATAGGTTCAAAGCCGATGTGCCTTCCTATACAAGCAATCAAATTCAAGATCAAGACCATGAATCGATATGCGTGGTAAAAAAGAAGAAGAAGAAGAAGCTGCTAAGACCTTAAAATAGTTTTGAACAGGAGAACCAAAGACAAGAAACGTGTACTCTGGTGCTGCAGCCACACCCAAGCTTGCCCCGCTTCCGAACAACAAAGGTCTGAGATACAGCGAGCCTTTACCTGGAGGAGGAACCTAATGAAAAAAAAGCTTGAGCCTTTAAGAAAACTAAATCAAAGATCATTTCAGGAAAGGACTAAAAGATCGAAATGGTATTTTTTACCCAATGTCTGTTTGCAAGAACAGTCTGCTTAACACCTTCCATAAAGTGTTGAACAGAAGGAGAATGCATACACATTCTCTCAGCTCCTTGCTTCATACGCATCGCGTTTAGCTCTGGACGGAAGAGAAGAACCCTACCGTCTTCTCCTCTGTACGCTTTCATTCCCTCGATTAGTCCCTGCAAAATCCACCACAAAAATCGTTTTATATCATCTCATATTTGTGTGATTTTGGATGAGATTTGAAGCTTGCCTGGCCATAGTTGAGAATTCCAGCAGCAGGGTTTAGCTCGATGTTGCCGTAACGGCTAAGGCAACCCTGTTCGAAGTTTCCGTCTCTGCAACTTCTTGTGGCGAACATGTAATCTGTCCGTACAAGACTGAATCCGAGGTTGTCCCAATCCACATCAGCATAATCTTCATCATCTCTGTAAAACAAGGAAAACGATTTAATTTGCAGGTTCTTTTTTTATATATATATGATAACTAATTAACTAGTATTCATGTGGACTGCTATAATATCAGAGTATTCAGAACAAACAATAACTTTTAAATATAAACGGAGTATTAACTATTTTTTACTAAAAAAAAAAAACTATTAACACAAGTAACTTTTTTCTTACAAGATTCTTTTACCCCATTGATTAAAGCTGCAACCACCACAATAAGAAATCTCCTCACACAATAAATAATTTTAGAAATATATGAAGGGGTGGACAAAAATATCCGGAATCCAAAATTCATTCCGTTCTGATCAGTAAAAAAAGATATCCGGAATTTCCAGATCAAAATCTGATTCGGATACCATGAAATTCTCGGATATCCGATTGGTGCCCATCTCTACTTCTAGCATCTGTTTTTTATTTATTACTATAAAAAAAATTGTTTTCTCCTTGTAATATTTGAGTGGTGAAATGAAAAAGAAAGGTCAAATCTTGTACTTGATAGGAGAGTAAGATTACCGTTCTACCCCCGAGGCATGTTCTTCTACAACAGAAGCTGCAGCCTTGGTCCCATGCATACGAACTCCCCAGATCTGTATTATTTCAACCAAATCAAACGTCTTTTATTTTTATTATTATTAAAAAACAAAAATCAAATGATGTAAGTTGTAAGTTGTGGTCTTGTGGAAGAAAGTACGAACCTTAGAGTGATAAGATGAAGTTGTTGAAGACTGAAGCAAACAACGACGAAGAGCCATATATATATGGAGAATGTTTTTTTTTTTTTGGTAAAATATATGAAGAATGTTGTACGAGCTTTGTGTGTGCTCCACAATAAAAACTCTTACATATGATTCTCTTTCTCAAACATTAGAGAAAATGAATTATGAGCTCGTGCCAACTCTGAAGAAATTATTTGAGAAACTACAAAGAGATACAGAGCTATTGATATAGAGAGTGTAGGGGAAGGTAGAGGCATTTACAGCTATGTTTTTATTATTACCTTTTTAGGTATATTTCCCTTTATTATATTACGAAACCAAAACGTTTTTTTTTTTTATCATTACCACAGAAACACCTTAAACAATATATTATCCGGTACATGATCAGTAAGAAAATAATAATACTATATACCAGGGGCCGTATGAAAATAAATGGTAAATCTGTGAGAGTTTTTGATTTTTCATATATATAAAGATTTTTAAGAATCCGATACTTTGTTGATAAAATATAAAATACTACCACGAAGGCTAACGACAGTTTAGTCACAGTTTGATTAGTATATAGATGTTTGTAAACTATTAGACTCATCTAATTTTCTTGTTTCTGATTCAAAAATTGACTTTTTATATATAATCAAAACAGTTTTTTCTAGTTTGTACAGTAAAGATTATTAATCTATATGGAAAGAAAAAAAAAAGTGTTGAGAGCTCGTGCTTTGTTTTTGATGGTATTCAATTTGTTGCCCTGATAGTGAGAACTGAGAAACTTAAAAAGTATGTATATGGGTACAGTTGTGTATTGACTCTTCACAAAAAAAATATCAAAGGGAACTAAATGCATACCAACTTTATTTCCAAAATAAGTTCATTAAATGAGGCCTTCTCGTTTCTATTTTGGACAATACTAAATGCTTTTGAAACAACCTAGTTGTATTCTTGTCCATCAATTTCGATACGATATTGTCTAAAGTATATGTATGTATGGGTGGTTGTGAAAATCCCAAGTTGAATATCAACATTTGCCAACTAAATTAAGGATGGTAGATGCAATGAAGTTGGACAAGTGTGTGAGATTGTAGGTGGTATGGATCATTCGTACGTGATTGCTCTTATTAGTAAGATTGACTCAACTAACGCATGATTTTTTCCAATCCACTTGCCTCTTATTACATAGATTAATTTCTCCTTAAAAAAATTTGATAGTAATTTGGTAACATGAGAGTGTCATTTACCATATGATTAAAATAGACTTTTCTTTAGAAATGAGTTGGAATTTTGACATATTTTATGAACTTCAAATTTTGTTTTTTAGTTAGTAAAGCCAGGAATCAATGACATAGTTTTTGTATCTTACCACGACAGCAAACATGTATATAAATGTTTTCTGGTTTTAACATGTAAATTTTGGTGTTTACTTATATCAGCATTATGAAAAATTTAAAGATCTATAGTGATATCAATCGGAGAATTGCCTTTGTCAACAACAAAGCTCTTCACATATTTACCCTCCGAAGTAACAACTTCCACTGTGTAACTCCCATGATAACCTCTAAACTCCAGTCCTCCTTCATCCTCAATCACTCCATCCTCAAAACTCAACCACTCACGTTTGATCTCAAGAAACCTCTTCCCAGCTTCGTTAACCTCACCATCCGCATTCACCAAATGCGAATGTTCTCTGCTCATAAACAGCTCCCAGAATCCCCAAAGCATCACTCCTTCAACCGCCGGATGAGCAAACGCTTCCCATAGCATCACCTCGAGATCATCTCCTCTTATATGTTCGTTAGTCGAGGACACATCGAGTTCTGTGAACCAGATTGGTAACCCGAGTGTGCTTAGCTTGTCTAAAGCAGAACGGACTATGTGACCAACAGGACTGGTTATATGCCCTTGAATCCCGATTCCTCCCACGAGAGCACCCTTTTTTTGCAGCTTGTGGACGAGTTTTATGTATTTCTCAGGGGATGACCTCGAGTCAAATCCGTCTTCTATGTGGTATTCATTCAGAAACAGAGTTGCTGACGGGTCTAACTCATGCGCTGTCTTGAACATGTTTGCTCTTGCATCAGAGCCTAGTCGGTCTCGATAGAAAGATCCATGGAGCATTTCGTTATTCACATCGTAGTGTCTAAATTTCCCATTGTAACGGGTAAGAAGATCCACTACTCGGTTCTGAACCGCTGCTTCTAGTTCAGAATTGCTCAGCTGTTTGACCCACGGTTGAATAGCGGACTCGACCTCCCAGAATATGCAATGGCCTCTGGTTTCTATGTTGTACATTTCGCAGAATCCAAGCATCTCGTCCGCATCCCGGTAATTGAAGTTTCCTTGCTCTGCCTCTGTCCAGTACCATTTCAGCTCGTTACCAAACACTGCCCAGTTGAAATTGTTAAGAAAGAAATCGACAAAGTCTTCGTTATCTATATTGCTTCGACTGATGCATGACCCAAGTGGGAAACTATTACGCGCCTGTCTGATCTTCACCACTGCACCAGACAATTCGCAAGGATCTAAACCTGAGAATTTGAGGCGAACATTGCGCTTACGAACCTGCATAACAGAGAAAGAGCATTGGTGCAAAATCTAGCTTAAATTTTCGAAGCTGTAACGAGTAATATGTTCTGTAGGTTACCACATCAGCTTGTCCTTTGAGATAACTCAGTCGTGCCTTCCGATCAACACCGAAAATCTGGAGACCTGCAACCATAAGATCAACACCAGGAGACGGGCCCTGGACGTGAAGCATCACTTTTTTTGCTTGCTTCTCGATTCTAAACGAACCCACAACTTCATGCCAATCGCCATCATTGACTTCAATTTTTCCTCCATTAACCCATTTACCATCAACACTGAGTGCGATATTTACGTCCTGTGAACAGGCAAGTCCTCCTGAACCAATTTTAACCCAAGCTGAGACTTGGTATGTTAGAAACAGCTTCACTTGATCAGTTATCATCTGAGCAGGACCCATCCATGTTGCACTTCGGTTAGTCGCAAGCACATATCTTCCAGATAGATATCCATGTGTTGTTCTAAGTGAGTCTCTCGCCAGCGAAGGTAATATCCTAGGAGAGCCTTCTCCAACTCTTAAATGGCAGCTTCCAAGAGGGAACCAACCTTCTACTGTTCCATCGCTCAGGTGGCTATTCGAAACTATGTTCATCCCAAAAGCATGACTCTATAGAAAATTGGAAAACAATTTCTGATTTATTAAACACAAGGAAAAGATAATTAACAGAGATCAAGAAACTTCAGATGTCTAACCTCAATATATGGTCGTCTTGAAGGAGTGGTTTTCTCTGCAGGCTTTACAATGAAATGGTCGACAAAAACATCAACCCCTGGTGGTGGTCCTTCAATGTAAACAACTGCTCTAGCCGGAGATCCATTCAAGAGGAACTTTCCTTTTAGTTGTACCCAATTGTCGTGTTGTGCCTGAACACTTGAAAAAGAGAACAAACTTTCTTCAACATTTTTGTATCAGACAATACACTTGGGGCAAAATTCACATTTACAGTAACATTTGATAGGGAAAAAAGTCCTCATGTGGAAGCCTCACTTGGAAATGCCTATGTACTCTTCACGTTGGTCATGGTATTGAACATACAACGTGGCCTGCACGGTGTGATGGCTATGCGATAGTCGAACAACAGAAGATGCTTCATAAATGAGTTTTCGCTGGACTCTTTCTGTTATATCCTGCTCAATTCCGCTCCAATTATGCGTGCGCTCTGTTGCAGAAGCAAAACACGTTCCAGAATGCGGTAGTATCTTCCCATCAGCTAGAGAGTCATGTAACATAAGATTGCATCCTCTTCCAGACCAATGATTAAGGCCATCAGAAAAGCTCGAATTCAGGAAGATGTGATGATCAGCTTCAGGAGCTGAGCAGAATTCTCGGCTTCTCTGCATACAAGGCAAATAAAGAAACATATTTAATTACTGAATCCAGCTTCTTAAAATCTTCAGAAGGATAAGAAGAAACTAAGATAAAAATGATAGATTGATAACGCAAATTTACTTTCAGTCTCTCTATCTAAGAGTCCACAATACGTCAGTTACCTCAAACTGATTATCGCTCTCGCAGTGGATGATGACGGACTTTATAAGAAGGTCAACTCCAGGAGGTGGCCCTTCCAAGAAGAATACAACACGGTCAGGTCTTCCTGAAAATTCAAAAGTACCTTCCAGAGTTTTCCAAATATCTTTCGAAGCATAAGTCCTGCAGATAAAACATTATCAGTGTCAACATTTCTGGATCTTCCTGACTATATATATCACACAGAAGTCAGGTGGTTCCATTACTTTCCAATTAGTTGAAATTGGGTTGCTGAGTTTTGGTGCTCTAACTTCAAAGTGGCCAAGACCTGCGTCGATCTCTGAACAGGTCCTGATACGCTAACAGTAGCAGAGACTTTATATGAATAACCAGGGGATACTCTGTCTGTGATATCTTGCTCCAGTCCTTGCCAGGTTTCGCTTCGGTTATTAACAACAGCATATGATTCTGAGTTACATTCATTGTTGCTAACAACGAATGAATCACAACTGTTGGAATTCCAAGAATACAACCCGTCAGAGAAGTCATGGTTCTTAATGATATTCAAAGCAGGAGGATAGACAGTGGAAGCTGATTTATCTATCTCGGTTTCCTGCAGTGAAATAGGAAGCCACAAAAGGATGTTACAACACGAGTTAATAAGCTTCCTGAAATGTGGATACTACAGCTTAGAATCAGCTGATCCCCGTGAGCTATAGAATGCTTCAATGAACATGCTACGAAATAATTTGAACTTCTTTCATTTGGTTAACTTCTCTCTATTTCAAACAGCTAAAATACAATTTTATGATGAAATAACCAGAATCAAGAATAATGTTTAAGCTCAGATGTAGGATACTTACTTCTATCTCAGTATCCAATAACATAGCTATCAGTCTATCACTCATCTAAAGATTTGGGTTATTCATATCCAAGAATCCAAAACTATACTCTCAAAAGCATAAGAGATTTACTTCTCAAAACTATACTCTCAAAAGCATAAGAGATTAGTTACACATAAGAGATTAGTTATTATAATGCAAAACTATACTCTCAAAAGCACAAGAGATTTACCTCGAATACACTAGAAGAAGTGGAGTCTTTAACGGTAACAGAACGTATAAGGAGATCTTTCCCTGGAGCTGGACCTTCCAAATAGAGAACAACACGGTCGGGCATATTAGATATCAAAAACGTTCCTTTCAGATCAACCCACTTGTCTCTTGAGGCATATGTTCTGCAAGTAAGTTCCAATTCATCAGCAAACTGTACAAAAATCTCAATCAACTTCCAAAGATATATCAAAACGTACTTTCCAATAAACAAATAGTCGGTAGGCGAGTCTTCATATTCAAGCCTCACAGTGGCAAGAACCTCAGTTGATTCATGGAAAGGGCCAGAGACACCAACAGAAGCTGATACAGTATAGGTAATTCCAGGAGAAACTTGGGTTGTGATGTCTTGTTCAAGGCCTTGCCAAGTTTCATTTCTGTTAGTAACAACGGCATAGCCACCGGTCGAGGATTCAAACATTGCCTCAGAGCTAAATGGGTCAGAGGAAACCACAAATGCTTCACATCCATTAGGGTACCAAGGTTCAATCCCAGCAGAGAAGTCACCGTTCATAACGACATTACGATCCGCCATCAGCGTGGCCTGCACTGAGAAAAAAATATTGAGTAAACAAGAAATCAATCTAAATTCCGATAATCATCCAATCAAAAAGTCCCATTGAAGACGCCAAGTATAAAGCTAGATGATGAAATTCGAAATAGGTGAAATGGGGGTCAACACAAGAAAAAGAAAAAAAAAAGTCAGATAATAAAAATCTCACCTTTGATAATCAAGAAAGAAGAGAAGAGAGGAGGGAGAAGAAACAGGAAGGTGATCAGTTGAAGGAGAAGTCCAACACACATCAATCAGCGAGACTTTGGAGAAGAATGGTAAAAAATCTCATCGGATTATTGTTTCTTGCTTAATTATGGTATACAATTTTGATTTTTTTTTTGTTTCTGTTTAATGCTTTTGAGTTTTAATTATTGTCTTGTTTTCGACGTTTCGATTCCTGATTTTGAAAAAAAAAGATGGGGTCAAAATTGTGGTTTGACTCTTCCAGATGAAACAAGCAGAGAAACGCAAGAAGCTTCTGGGCAAAACTCGGATCCAATACTTGATATTAGTTGGGCCGGACCTTTTCTTATTCTAATTATCCAAATCTTTATTTCTAATATTACAAATAACATTTTTGGCTCATTTCGACATTGTTATTACACATGTGTTCTAGAATAGGAAAAAAACATATTCAATGGCATTTCAACGACGACAGCAATGGTGTGGGGACCGACCCAACGACTGAAAAAACAGTCTTTGAACATTTGATGTTTGAATTCCAAAAACACACAAAACTTCGAAATTTCCCAACATGGCGACTTTTAATTAAACCGCATAAAGTTTCCAATTTTAGAGTTTTCTTGAGATAGTTCCGTTTTCGTTTCGTGATCATGGAGAAAGAAGATATCGCGATTCCAAGAAACACAGAAGATGATAAGCGTGTTGGAAGTGATTTCCAAGGAATCAGTGGGTCAAAGAAGAAGATGAAGACGAGGAGAAGCGGCAAGAAGCAGAAGAACAAGTATTGGATGGGTTGTCTCAGAGCTGAATCTGACAAGAGTGGAAACGTCGATTTGACTGTGGATTTCCCTGGCGAACGCACTGAGCCCACTCACCTTGTCGTCATGGTCAACGGTCTCATCGGCAGGTTCTTAGGCTTCTGCGTTTCCTTTTTCTTATGTGCTTCATTTTGTTTCAATTTTGAAACTTTTCTCAAGTTTTTTTTGTGTTTACACAGTGCTCAGAATTGGAGATTTGCCGCTAAGCAGATGCTCAAGAAGTATCCTCAAGATCTCGTCCTTCACTGTGAGTGTTTTTTTTTTTTTTTAATCATGAAGATCCAGTTCTACATCTTTGTTTCCAAGTTGGATGTTACAGTTGCCGAGAATGGCTTGTGATGATGGCTTTATAAACTATTGCAGGCAGTAAACGCAACCATTCAACACATACATTTGATGGTGTTGATGTTATGGGAGAAAGATTAGCTGTAGAGGTATCTATGTGTTTCTGTCTCAAGGCTGCTTATATTTTGAAGTTATTAAATGACCCCAACCTTTTATGCTATATACTGTTTTCTTTGTCTCTGCTTAAGTTTTTCCAGTTCAAGTAATACTCTTAGTCTCTTTTGTTTAGGTTAGATCGGTGATCAAACGTCACCCAAGTCTCCAGAAGATTTCCTTTGTAGGACATTCTTTAGGTGGCCTGATTGCTAGATATGCTATAGGGTGTCTTTATGAGCAAGAATCCCGACTAGAGCTTCCACAAAACAGTGATGACATTGCGGATAAATGCCCGATTGAAGAACCGATAGAGACAATCGCTGGATTGGAGGCTGTGTATTTTATAACTTCTGCAACCCCACACCTTGGTTCAAGAGGACATAAGCAGGTGACTTGCGAACAGTTCTATATTACGTTTCTAACACTTTGACTTATCTATCAATATATTTTAGAGCAGAGACGAGATCCTAAATGTTCTTATGCATCACTATCTACTATTAACTAGACTTCGATGTTGAGCTTTATGTCTCTTCCTTCTGTTAGCTTGATGCAATTTGTAGAATTTTGCAACATGAAAACTTAGAACTTGGTTAATGGTGTGGCATTTTGATTGCATCAGGTCCCATTGTTTTCTGGATCTCACACTTTGGAGAGATTAGCTACGCGTATGTCATGGTGTCTTGGTAAAACCGGGAAACATCTTTTTCTAGCTGATGGTGATGGTGGAAAGCCTCCATTACTCCTCCGAATGGTTAATGATTCTAGAGATCTTAAATTCATGTGAGTTCTTTTACTGATTTTTTTTTTTTTTTTTCCTTTATCCATAGCTTATTGCGGGCTTTGCAATAGTTCAAATATAGTTTCTAATGTTGTTACTATTACATCTCCTCTGCTTTTGTGAACAGTTCTGCTTTGCGATGCTTCAAGCGGCGTATTGCTTACGCAAATACGAGTTTTGACCGTATCCTTTCTTTCTCAGACCTCTATAGACTCTTTCACTACTTGTTCACTGATCTTACAATGTGAATTAAGGTTAAAAAAATACTTTAAACTGTTTTCGCTACTGGAATTCATTTGAAACCTTAACCTCCCTTGTTCTTAGACCTTGTCGGGTGGAGTACATCGTCTATCCGGCGTCACAGCGAGCTTCCTAAGGTTAACTAACTTAACTTCCAGTGTTTAATATTATAGTCTTGTGTGTTATACTGAATTAGTTTCACATCTGAATGTCTCAGCTTCAACGCGCTCCAGTCAGCGAGAAGTATCCTCACATTGTAAACGTTGAAGCAGCAGTTACTGCAAGTAACCGCGAGGAGGATCGATCAGGGACCAATCCTAACGGGTTCAAGAATTTCGATATGGAAGGTTGATTCAGTGGAAAATCGACATCTCATTCTCGGATTTCTTATCTTGATTTTTATTCATAACAATACAACATGTTTGTTTTGCAGAGGAGATGATAAGAGAATTAACAAAACTGAGCTGGGAACGAGTTGATGTTAGTTTCAGAGGAACTCTGCAAAGATTTCTCGCTCACAATACTATTCAGGCAAGTTTTCATCATCATCAACATAACCATATCATCTTTTCAGGCAATGTCATTATCATCATCATTGCTATTAATTAATATACTACCTTCCTACTCAAATTTGGAATACATTGCAGGTGAAAACAAAGATGATCAATTCAGCCGGAGCAGATGTTATACAACACATGATTGACAATTTTGAGCCATAGGTGTGATCAGAAGATGGCAGGTTCCTCACAAGCTAAATTCACTTGAGGGAATTAGTCATATTGCCAAACTTATCTTATCTATTACCAAACTTATGTTATCTAGTAATGTTTACTATATTATTATTAGGTTTCCCTGTTTTTCTAGTTTCTCAACTTAAGATAACGAGAATTAGTTCTGGTTACAACAACCATAAAAACTTTTGTTAATTTAATTATTTATTTGAAATGATTCTGGAATAAACAAAATTTTAGCCATTTGAAAATCCGGCCCTAATAATAGAATTAGTCCTGAATTTTTTTGAATAACAACACTTAAATTACTCCTAAACTTCATCTATATATCTCAAAAGCAATATAACAACACTTAATTAATCTATGAATTGGTTGAATTAAACTCTATATATATGATGTCCATGAAATTATAGGATTCTTATACTTCAGTCTAAGGTTTAAACTCCCCAAAGATGACAAACTGACTAATATGCAACAATGCATTTATAAATATTCATTTTAAAACAAAAACAAAAATTCAAGAGATATTCAACAACATTTAACTAAGTTTCAAAGAACAAGACTCAGCTTGAACGCCTTCGAAAAAATATTAAGAAATATTACTAAAGAATACCTTCAAGTATTGTTTTATTCATTTTATAATTTTTAATCCAGAAAATATATCTGAAAAATATATATTCAAATTTTATTTCAAGTTTATACTTTTTTATTATTGCTTTAGTTTTATTCATGTTTTTAACTTTGAATCTAAACATTGTTATCTTTAAAAAAAATATATTCATCAAAGTCTTTTTCATTTCTATATTTTTGTCTGGAATTGAAATTTTTTTTATCAATATCCAAAAAAAATTGATTGAATTAGGGGTTATTATACTTTGGGATCACGTGAAAATTGTTATTGTTTATTAATTACCAAAATAATAAATAATATAGATATGTAAAGAATTTTTGTAACATTTTATGTTTACTCTCATCATAATAGAGAGATCGATGTGTATGTTTTATTTCATTCGGAAGTGTATAACTTAATTTTTATTTTTTAAATTTCTTTACAATAATAATTAATAACTAGTGATAAAGTTGGTGAATAATTTAGAAAATCAAATTGTCAAAAAAAAAAAAATTAGAAAATTAAATTGAACATTTTAATACGTATCTCGGTCCTCCTATATAATACAAACCAAGCTTGTATGTTATTATTTGTGGATTCTATCTTTTGTTTTATTTTACGTCATGTCTCCGGAACTATATATAGTGAAGGTGCAAGAATGTGCATCCAAACTTAAACCTAATAGTTATCAAAAAAAAAAAAAAATGTGCATCCAATTTTTGACGTACAACTTTGCGTTTTATATTGGAAAAGTTTACGTCATTTTCTTAAGTATCTTATTTAAATTTAGTTATTTACCATCGATCCCATCAGTGTATAAATATGCATTAATAATACACTTAAATCAATCTCTGCCTCAAACTCAACATAACAACACTTAATAATCAGTTGACCAAGTCCGACTCCATACAGGGCCTTACACCAGCATGAAGAAATGTTGAAATGTTGAAAGAAAAAACATCAAGAAAGTTTGGAGTGCGGCTGTTCAAGTGAATTCCATTCCAAGAGCATCCACACAATTGATGTGCCTGTTAAAAAAAAGCCTAGTCTTTAGATCATTCACACAATAAATGCAACCAATATTAACTGATTTGATACAATAGTGAGTGGTGGTCATTGCCACAAGTCATACCTGCGAAGAAGCCCACTGTTGAAAGATTTGCGATGGTCATTGTTTGGTAAAAGAGGTATTCGGTCACAAAATGGCCTAAGGCATAGATGAACGAAAGAAAGGTAGCCAAGTATAACGGCTTGTTTTCGAGGTTGAATGCACAAAGAAAGCAGAGAGTGCATGTCAAGAGAGTCCATACTCCGAATGTCCGTCCATGAACTTCACTCACTGCAATACAATTCAAATAAAAATAGAACATTTCAAATCATGACGACATTATATATGACTCTTGTGGAAACCTAAAATCATAGAGACTTTTGTTTCCTGTTCTCAAGTTGCTAGCTAATATGATGCAAACTTATTACTTCTTTGTGTTAAACCGATAAACTTAACATCTCGGTGGCCCTACAGTCACAGGAAATAACAATATTCCATAACACTTGCCATGTTGCTGCAAGCCGAAAACTTCATGATACATTTAAAGGGAAATAAAAAACACATCAAGTTGCTTCTAGTCTAATAGTACATTTTACAGCATCTGATACATTTCACTTGGTCATTGATTTACTTGAACAGTATCTTAAGAAAAAATGCATATTGATCCCACCAAAAAACGTTATGCATTGGACTCTGTAAACTCTAATCAAAGCCAACCAGATTCTAGATCTAAGTACTTTCCCCCTTCCTGCTATTAAGGTTATGGTGGTCCAACACCAAAGAATTGTACAAGAATTCAAGATTGCATATCTTTCTTGGATATGTTGCTTGGATCTGCTATTCTTATGGTACTTATCTCTTTTTCATACAATACTGTGTATAAAGGTCCATAATCTCAGAGATTCAATGAACAAGATACAGCTAGAAATATGCCATACCTGAGACAAATATAGTTTCTCTATGCCTAAGTAGAACTTACGGAAATCATGCACAATTGCTAAAAGACTTATCTGAGTTAATAAAAATGTATCGATTTAAACAGCTTCCCATGGAACATAGACTATTTGCTCAAGCACCTAAGCAATAGTGAATCAATTCACGGGAGCATGTGTTGCTTTCAATTACAGCTACCTCAACTTTATAGAAAAAGATATATGTGCAATGAATCCGAATCAGACTTTCCTTCTTAAAAATGTCAAGTTGGCTTCTAATTCACAGACCATTGACCTTCCAAATACAATGTACTAGCAAAAATCAAGATTAAATCCAGGCAAAAAAAAATGAAGAGAAAACTCATATTCTAATCCCTCATACCTCATTTCAAAATCTCAGAGCTTAGGGATCCCAAATTCGATCTGTATTGGAAGAACCAATGCACGTCCAAATCACACACACAAAACGAAGATCCAATCCTAAATTTGCGCACAAATAAGATCGACAAATTGTTCCTCTAAACTTAGACATTATCATTTCTCCTTGAAACAACAAAACACCATTCACTCACTGATACTAAGGAAGTCAACTGATACAAGAAATCTCAAGTAACTGCAGATTCTATGTCAACATTACCCTTTTAGATCGTTCGAGCTAAAATACTTGAAAATTGTAACGAAAAATAACGAAATCCAAACACGATTTGAATTAAGAAAAAATTAGAAATGGAGATAAAAGGGAGAAGAGAACTGAACTGGTGGTCTGAGAGAAGACAGCGAGACGAAGAGCCCAAATGTTGAAGAAACCAAACCAAACAGAAGCTAATCTCAGTGAACCAACCACCATTAACCAATACCCTAACGCCTTCATCTTCCTTCCGTGTAATGCAGCACCACTCTTTGTTTGTTGCAACAACAAGAACGTCTCCTCCCAATTGATTCAACTGTGCCAAATTGTGCTGCCTTTCTACTTTCTCCGACCAAACCAAACATGCCGCTGCGTGTGAGCTTCTTCAAGTGGGCTTTCAATCATTTTGCTTTTTCAATCATTTTGCTTAATATTGGGCTTGTATAATTAATTTTATAATGGGCTTTCAGTTATTTCTGACATATACTTGTCAATACACGATTGATTTTTAAAAAATGCACGTGCGTATGATGGTGATGATGCGGCAAGAAGAAGAAATAATATTGTATGTCATTTAAAAACAAAAGAGCAAAATCCAGCTATCATCCACGATCCTCGTTCAGCTTCACCTAAGCTACTTATCTAACCAAATACTTAATTGAATCTTATTTGTCGTAAACGTGCACGCATATCTCTCGTCCAATCCCCAAATAATTCTACTTTATTTTTTTAAACTGTTGACCTGCATTATTAATTTATTGCAACCCAAAACACTGCGAATCTTAACTTTGCAGTTCAAAAAAAATATATGATTATTTCATATGATCTTTTAACCAAAGACTGCAACCACAAATATGATTTAGTAGTTGGTTTCTCCTGTTGGTACATCCAAAATATTCAAAAATTTGATTGGATGTGAAAATAAGTTTTTTAGTTAAGAAGAAAAAATAAAAAATCATCACAAGTCAAAATCCATTTTTTTAAATTTTGGAAAAGTAGTCATCACTGTATGGAAATATATTTGACAGTAGGCCACAATTAATCAAAGCTAATAGTAAAACCAAATTTGACAATAAGCTAAAAGTAAAACCAAAATTTCGTTTGTTTTATTTTATTTTTAATCTCAAAATTCGAATATTTTTTTTAAGGAAAAATGACTTAATACAAAAACGTGAGTTCCGCATAGAGGCGGAAGCGCAGAAAGATTCCCCGATCAAGGCATTAAAAGCTGCGGACGAACACGTAAGCCACGAAGGGTAATCTCGTAAATTAAAGGAAGTGGAGCCCTATGTTTTTGTGTGGTTGGTCACTGACCAGGTAGAAAGAGAAAGAATAGCGTCAACCTCTCTCCGAGCTGGCACTTCTTGCCAGCCTGTTCCCAGCTATGCTCCAGCGACATTTTTTTTCTATCTTTTAAAACTAGAAGCTGCTCTCATCTATATCAGTCCACATTACGGGGTTAAAAGTCTAAATTAAAAAAGTTTGGTCCTAATCTTTAAGTTGGGATAGAATACGGATGTATTGGACAATTCTGGAAAATATAGGAAAACAAAACAGTGAATGCAAAAAATGGAAAAAAATGTAATATGTGCTTCCTTGTTGTCCCCACTTAAAAACTAGAGACATTACAGAGAAGGAAGAAGACGACTGTGTGTGCGCTGGTTGAGATAATCCAGCGACGCCATTAAAACGCTGCGTTTTATCGTCACCTTCCTTTTCATCCGCCTAATTCCATGTTGTGGACTCCAACAACAATTAATGTCGCTCTCCTTAAACCCTTAGTCACATTTTTCTTCTCTTTCTCCGTCACCTGAAAACCCTAATTGATCTTCTTTCTGGTGCCAAGAGATATGGATCCTTGTCCTTTCATCCGTCTTACGATCGGTAATCTAGCTTTGAAAGTTCCTTTAGCGGCGAAGACGACGAGCTCCGTCGTGCATCCATCGTCTTCCCCTTGTTTTTGTAAAATCAAACTCAAAAACTTCCCGCCACAAACCGCCGCTATCCCGTACATTCCCTTGGAGACCACTCAGTTTCCGGAGATCCAAACCCTAGCAGCCACGTTTCATCTCAGCAACTCCGATATTCAGCGCTTAGCTTCCAGATCTATCTTTGCTTCTAAGTCATGTCTTAAGATCTTAATATACACGGGAAGCGCCGGCGCTTCTTGCGGCGTACACTCCGGTCGTCTCCTCGCCAAGGTCTCCGTGCCGTTGAATCTAGCTGGTACGCAATCCAAGCCCTGCGTCTTCCACAACGGCTGGATATCGGTTGGCAAAGCAGCTGGGAAAGCGTCGTCTTCAGCTCAGTTCCACCTGAATGTGAAGGCCGAGCCTGATCCTAGGTTCGTTTTCCAGTTCGACGGCGAACCTGAATGTAGTCCTCAAGTCGTTCAGATTCAAGGCAATATTCGCCAACCGGTTTTCACATGCAAATTTAGTTTCCGGCACACCGGTGATCGCACTCAGAGATCAAGGTCAGTTTTCCGGCCAATCAAATCAATTTTTTCACCTTATTTCTCGGAAATTGAAGCATCATTTTAAAAAATTTCTTATTACCATATCTTTTCCCGAGGAATCAAATCGATATACGCTTTAATAAGATCCAATGCTAAAGATAATTGGGAAATACTAAAATCACATTCCTGAGTTTTAATTTTTTGCTTTAGTACGGATCTCTTGAAAAACTTTACTCTTAAGGATATTTAACCACTTTTATTCATAGTATTTAACTTTACTCTTATGATATCTAACCACTTTTATTCATGGTATAAACTTTACTCTTTAAATTTGATTATAAATATAAATGTTTAGATTAAAATAAAGTTGATTAAATAGTGTTTTGATTGATCAGATCGTTGCCGACTGAGACAAGTGTTCCACGGAGCTGGCTAAACTCGTTCGGAAGCGAGAGAGAACGTCCGGGAAAAGAGCGAAAAGGATGGTCCATAACGGTTCACGACTTATCCGGTTCTCCAGTAGCCATGGCGTCAATCGTCACTCCATTCGTTGCATCTCCTGGAACCGATCGTGTGAGCCGGTCTAACCCCGGTTCGTGGCTCATCCTGCGTCCTGGAGATTGCACTTGGAGACCATGGGGGAGACTCGAGGCATGGCGGGAACGTGGTGGAGCCTCGGACGGGCTCGGCTACAGATTCGAACTCATACCAGATGGATCAAGCGGAGCAGGAATCGTGCTTGCGGAATCAACCATAAATTCTCACAGAGGTGGGAAGTTCTCAATCGAATTGGGATCGTCGTCATCAACTTCGCCAACAGGTGGCGTGAACCGATCGAGAAGCCGTGGTGGCTGTGGGAGCGGAGGAAGTGGTGGTGGAGCGTCGCCGGCGAATAGTCCGAGAGGAGGGAGTGGCGATTATGGTTACGGGTTGTGGCCGTGGAACGTGTATAAAGGGTTTGTGATGTCAGCAAGTGTGGAAGGTGAAGGGAAATGTAGTAAGCCTTGCGTTGAAGTTAGTGTACAGCACGTTAGCTGTATGGAAGATGCGGCTGCTTACGTGGCGCTTTCTGCAGCCATTGATCTTAGTATGGACGCTTGCAGGTTGTTTAATCAACGGATGAGGAAAGAGCTTTGCCATGAGTCGCTCACCTGAAGGAAAGATAAGGATTTTTAATTTTTGTTTTTTTTTTTTTAATGGAAATTTAGTCACAAATTGCCTTAGGAGTGTATTTTTTTCTTTTTTGAAAAAAAATCTTCCGGAAAAGGCACTAACAAATTAGGATGTATATAGTGAGTTTCTACTTTGAAACATGAGTGTGGCTTGGTATCGTTTTTTTTTTGTTTTTTTTTTTGGTTTTGGGTTCTACGAGTGAGGTGAAGAGTGAATTTCTTTGTCACTCTTCTTTTGCCTTTTTGATTTGATTATGTAAGTGTATAAACTAGAAAATCGAATTTAGAATCTCTGGATGTAAAAAAAACACATGAGATTGTTGCTTGGTTTGCTTCTTCTATCTGTTGGATGTTCAATGTCATGGTGGGACTGAGACAATTAACTTTAGGTTGTTAGAAATTAAGTTAGTTACAAACTACTATGTTGGTATTGGTGGTTGGGAAGAAGAACATGGCCTATTTGCAAAGGTGTGCTACAACCGCATTTAAAACTGTTTGACTGTTCTTATATCCAAATTTATAGTCATGACTCATGAAGTATGAATGGTTGGTTTCGAGCCTAATTGAGATATTAAAACTCCTCTACTTGGCCAGAGAATCTACGGACATAAGCGTAATATGGTTAGGCAACCGCAAGGCAATTATTTGGTTGAACGGATGCTAGGAGTTGGTTATGATGGCAGTCGGGCGGTCACCGGACGACCACAAAACATTTCAAAATTACTTTATATACAAATATGGACCAAATGTAGTAGAGAAAGATAAGAGAGAAGCACATAATAAATGCATTTGAGTGAGTAGAAGGCTAGTATACCACAAAAAAACGTTAACAAGGACCAAACTTGCCTTGATCCACCACTATTACCCAACTCCCCAATACATATGATAGCAACTTATGTAGGACCCACCAAACCAAACGGATGACACAATTTTTTTTTTTTTTGGGTCGTCAACGGATGACACAATTTTGTGTGTGTGTGTTTAAAGATTTCCCCGACAATTCCATAAAGAAAAAGAAATAATAATAACTCGTAACTGATCTCATCCACGCCAATTTGGAAAACTGAAGTCCATCTTCTTCATGCTCTGATCACTTTCACTACCTGTTTTTCATCTCTTCCAGACAGTGGAACACTTAATACTCTTCTCTACACACTTATGCTTGTCCATGTTCTGTTTTGTTGTTAGTTATTGGTATGGTCAATTTAAATGTGTTACAGTCACAGACTCATGTTTTTGGGTCTGGCTCGGACAAGCTTAGCTTGATGAGCAATAAAGTATCTGATGGTACTCAAACATCCAATGTCGACTACTAGTCCTAAGAAAATTTTAAAACTATTATATCGATTTGTCATAGAATTTACTAATAAATCGATTAGCTGTTTTTTTTTTTTGGTTTTTGCCATAGCGCACAACAGAACTTACAAATTACAACATTATTTGAAGAAACAATACTACTAACTGTATAGCTTGAAAAGAAATACAGGTCAACATAGAATAAATAGATCACAAGTCACTAGCCTTAGTTAGTGAAGGGCTTGTATGCCTTGACACGTTTTATCAGGCCAACGACGGATCCTAGCGCGGCTAGGACAGAGACAACCAAGCAAACCAATATGAGTAGTTGCAGGGCCAACCATCTAGGAGAATACTTCTTAACCTTTGTCTGGGCAATGTGCATTGACACCGGAAAATAAACTGTGAGCGGCCAGAACCCTAGTGCCCCGAGCAAACCTAAGATGGCATTGAAAAAGGGGAATATCATTGCTACAAGTGTTGCCAGAATCACATAGATTGTCCTCCAAACCAGTCTAAAGAGGTTGACACGATACATTCCGAGCAAAGGTATGTTCCACGAGTATTCCTTGTTGATGAATTTATTTGCAGGCCATTTTTTGTTGCATTGGTTCTCAACAAACTGGAATACCGGCTGCGCATACACCTACAATTTATATTGAGATCAGATATATATTTAAAATAGTATTTAGAAGAAAAAACATTATCATTTATGAGATTAATAAATATATATAGGTTTTCTTTTATTTGTGAGTTATATTTATATATACCTGGAAGGCACCGATAAGATGGAGAGCAATGCAAGCATTGGCAAAGTCGACGAGCCAAAAAGGTTCAAAAAAACCGAAGTCAGTAAGGAAGTCACCAGGGGCTTGGTTCCCGAACGCAGCATATCCAATGCAGCCACATAACATGTAGAAAACAGTTGTGGTTGAGACTCCAGCAAGAGTTGCTTGCTTCATCACTTTGTTCTCTGGTGGGCTTGATCTCAATGTGTCCTGCAATACCCAAATAGTTTCAGTACGTAATCTCTAACCATCAAAAAAAAAGAAGCAAATGTAAAGAATGATAAATCAAAGATTATAGGAATCAGTACGTGCCTGGATATTAGTGAGAATAGTAGTATAAGCGTAGGAAAACGCAATATCCCCAATCGCTTGAAACGATTTCCAAACTTTATCAGATGCACTTACGTCCACTCCTATCACCGTGCCTGTCAACTCTGTCTTACCAATCTTCCCATCTTCCATATCATTATAACATTTTCACCGTTAGTTTCAACTTTAAAGTTTGTAGCTTCCAAATAGTTAGAGACTATTCTATTGTATGTTATGAAAAGGGAAAGAAAAGAAACTCTACTTGCGACGGCGGCGATGGCGAGACCGATTCCGATAGAGGCATAAGTGAAGGACATAAGCGCGGCAATGATGGAGAGGAATGAGAGCTTGTGAAAATTAGGAATCTGGCTGAGAATAATCTGGAAGATCCCAAATGCCGCCATGTATCTATAATGTGATATGGCACATTTCGCACTATGTCCATTGTTATGATAACAATTTGATTTCTCAATTGCACTAACCAACGTAAAACATGAACCAAAAAAACTTATTATTTTATCCACAATTACATCACATAATAATCGAAAGGAATCACAAGTTGTAACTTACCCTAAGCTTATGGAAGCAGTGATGGTGTAACCAACAGAGACCCCTACGAGATTCACGTACTGCGCCAGTCCACATAGCTGCACCTGTCTACCACCTGTCGATATATATGTTATTCAAAAATTATTAATTACTCTTTTATTAATTAGTAGTAGTAAATCTTTTTGCTCTGTGGCAAATTAAGTTTGGAAACATCCCGCATTTCAATTCAAATTTATTTTGGGTCAACAATCGAATTTAATTGATAGCAGCAATCTTTAACGTCATACCAATCCTACACAGTCAAATTCAATTTATTAACTAATTTAGGAAACAAGAAAATTTTCAAAGTTGTTCATTTTCGTATAGAGTTTGCATAATTAATTTGTATCTTTCCAACAAGAGCATGCACATTAAAAAAAATCTTAAAATCAAATTTTGTTTGAACCACAATAATAATGTTTTCCGACAAAATTTGCATTAAAAAAAATCTGTAGAAAAGAGTCAAATGACTGTAGATATTCGTAGATAACATTACTATTATTTTTATTTTATTTATTTTCCACAAATCATACTTGTGACCAAAAAGGGGGAAAACATCTTTCAAACGAACAAATCATAGATCGAACGAAAAAATTGTCTATAAGTGATGATAAATAATTTTTTTTTTTTTTTTTTTTTAAAAGGCATACCAAGGTAAGCTTTGACGACGCCCATGTAAGTGTAATTGCGTGTTCCGGTGACGGGGTCTGGCGATCGGTAACAGTCAGCGAGCATAGTGGATGTGTAATAAGTGATGACGGCGAACATGACCAGAGATAGGGTTCCTGCCACCCATCCGAGCTGTGCTATTGCCCAAGCCAATGACAACACTCCGGAACCTATCACCGCCGTGATTATGTGAGCACTGGCGGTCAAAAACGTCCCCGTTCTCTTCTCACGACCATCGTCGTCGACATTCTTCACGGACTCCACCGCCGAGAGATTGTGCTCTGCGTCGACGCTTATCATTGTGAGAGAATAAACAGAGAAGAGAGGAGATAGAAAAAAAAAAAAGGTGCAAATGACAAATGTCAGAGGTGGTCTTAGAGTCCTCGGAACAGTTACTTTCATATATACCACACAAATATCTATGCTTTTATGGAAAGAGAACCTTTGTACGTTGAATCTTATTTATTTTTTAGAGAATCTTTTATTTTTGGAGTTTATTTCTTTTGATTTTGATTTTTCCTTTTTTGGGGGTCGTGATGTATGCTTATTTTGTATATAAAAAAAGAAAAAGACTGATGTGTAGTTTGAAAGAAAGATAAATTACATTTATGACACTGAGAATAATCGAAATTAGATGACTAAAAACTGATGTGTAGGTGAGAATAGCCTTTATAGCAAAAACTGATGCGTAGGTTGAAAACAAAACAAATTACATTTATGACAGTGAGAATAATCGAAATTAGGTGAATGATTAAATTAGATGACAAATAGAGAAATACTAGTATTTCCTTCATTTCTTGGCTTCTTGCTTTGATTTATCTTGTCTTTTTTTTTTTTTTTTTGTTAAAGGCTATAGAGCTTATCTTTTTTGTTAAAGGCTATAAGGTCTAATCTTATTGCATATGATACGTTAATCTGAAATGAACAATTAGTAAGTGTGGGTTACCGTATTATAATGCGGTTTTATATGTTTACTGTTGCATAAGTAAACTAACGCTTTATAAGACTAACTAGTTATTTATCTAGATATTCATTTCCATATAATGTATTATTATATGACATGTTTTTATATTGTGTAAAATTAAATATATGTATGAATCATATTGTTTGTATGCTATATATGTATTTAGTATTTTATCCATTTCTAAAAACATGTATATAATCATACCAAATATTTTCAATAATTTTAATTATACATACCATATATATAGAGCCTTTATACTTATCTTTTCTTTCATCTTATCTCAAAATCCGTAATTCGTGTCACAATTAATGACTATATTTTCGTATTAAATATTGATTTTGACCAGAATAATGCTGAACTTTTACTTTTAATTATCCAAAATATATCCATAAACCATGTTCTTCAAATAATATTCCATACCGGTTTAAAACCTTTGAATCTAAATATTTACAAGATTTGTTTCCATCTATTTTGAAAACGTGCAAATACACTTTTGTTTCCTATCCTCTAGCCAGACTCAAATATCTAAAATCCAGATACTATACCATCAACACTAGTAGTTGACAAGCCTTTGATATGAAACCTAACATCACCAAATAATGAATGTGTGAGCCCGAAAGGTTAACATCAAATTGATAGAGAAAACATGATTTGAAGCCACAACATCGTTTGGAGAGATAGCTCTTTAACAAACAAAACAAAAGAAAAGAAAAAAGAAAAAGAAAAACATCGTTTGGAGAACACTTAGATATAACTACGTACAAATTACTTTTCTTGAAAGAGTTCTCATAAAACTCAAATAGATCACAAGTCACTAATCTAAATTGTGGAAAGGCTTGTATGCCTTTACACTATTAATCAAGCCTACGATGGATCCTGTTGCGGCTAGGACCGAAACAATCAAACAAATCGTGACAAGGAGTTTCAGCCCTATCCATTTAGGAGAATACTTCTTAAACTTTTTCTGCGCAATGTGCATCTCCACGGGGAAGTAAACTGTTAGCGGCCAGAATGAGACCGCCCCGATAAAGCCTAAGATCGCATTGAAGAAGGGGAAAATCATTGCCACAACTGTTGTGCAAACCACATAGACTGTCCTCCACACCAGTCTGAAAAGGTTGATGCGACATTTTCCGAGCAATGGTATGTTAATCGAATATTCACTGGCGATGATGAAATTGCTTTCTGGCCAGTTTTTGTTGCATTGATTCTCAACAAACTGGAAAGTTGGTTGCGCAAACACCTGTACGTCCATAATGTAACAAGAATCATCAATGGTTTTGCTAATTTCTTCTTGAAATTTACAAACTTGAAAATTGTGTGTGTTGGATACCTGATAGGCGGCGATTAGGTGGAGAGCAATGCACGCATTAGCAAAATCGATGAGCCAGTAAGGTTCGTAAAAACCAAAGTCAGTAAGGAAGTCACCAGGGGCATTGTTTCCGAATGCAGCATATCCAATGCAACCACATAAGATGTACAAAACAGTTGTGGTGGAGACTCCGACAAGGCTTGCTTTTTTCATGACTTTGTTCTCTGGTGGGCTTGATCTCAATGTATCCTACACCAAATAATCAACACATTTATTATAAGTTATTGTTTAGGTGAAAATCATATGTATGTTTTAGTGTCTGAAAATCACTGTCAAGAAGTCAATATTCTAAACCAACATATCCTATTATTAAAAGTTGAATGCAAAAAGAATGAAAAATAATACTAGTAAAAATGTTGGTCGACACTACTTGGATAGTGACCACTGACCACCAACATTTAAATGAATGATATAATATAATATAGTCGTCATAATAGTAGAAATAAGTACATGCCTGAATCTCAATGAGAACAATGGAATAAGCATATGAGAATGCAATGTCCCCAACCGCTTGAAACGCTTTCCACACTTTGTCAGACGCAGTTACGTCCACCCCAACCACCGTGCCCGTCAGCCCCGTCTTACCAACCTTCCCACCTTCCATATCATATATCGTTTTCGCCATTAGTTTGAAGATGTGTTTTGCAAAATTTACGAGAATACTAATTAATTAGGCCTATCTAGATCGAGAATATCAGATATATTCTACGGCCAAACAAACTTTCCTACATATTTTTTTATATACAAAGACGTCTATCAGACTATAAAGATCCATAACTTGTGTATCAATATGCAAATCAGAGCTCCTAAATAATTAGTAGAAAGACGATTAAATAACATAAAATGTATGTTTGATATAAAATTTGCATAGAGTTCAAATAGTTTGAGACAGTTCTACTTATATTTTGAAAGAAGAGGGAATGTACTTGTCACGGTGGCGATGGCCAGGCCTATCCCGATAAACGCATAGCAGAAGGACATAAGGGCGGCGATGATGGAGAGGAAAGAGAGTTTGTGAAAATTAGGGATCTGGCTGAGAATAATTTGGACGCACCCAAATGCTGCCATGAATGGATAATTCGAATAGGAACATTTCGAACCATGTCCCTTGTCGTGAAAACAATTTGCTTTCCCGATCGCTCTAGCGAACATGAAGCATCATTACTCAAAACTTAATATATTTTTTCACAATATATTACAGCCTGATGGAAATAAATCACAAGTTGTGACTTACACTAAGCTAATGGAGGCAGTGATGGTGAAACCAATAGTGACCCCTATGAGACTTCCGTACTGTGCCAGTCCACATAGCTGCACTTTCCTACCACCTGTCGTTTTTTTATATTTTTGTACATATATTCTTAATTATTATTCTATTTTACAAACATGCAAGGGGAGACGAAGTGAGTGACGGATAGTGTGATTAGAAGAAATACTGAAGACATTAATTGATTTCAATTATGTTTTATAGATAACTACAATCTACAAGTGTCAAAGTATGGGGTGCTTATGTGGCATGTAATGGATTTAGTTCGGATCCTTAACTCTGTGTGACCAGTAAAAAGGAAAGAAAATCAAAATTATATAAAGGATAATTGAACAAAATTTTATAACATCTAAAACGGAAAAAAGTAGAATAAATCTTTAAAAACTGTGGAAATATAAAATTTTGTATAGATTTTGTTAGTTTAAAAAAAAAGAAGACTATACTATTTTCATGATTTTCGTATTATCTTAGGACATACCAAGGTAAGCTCGGACGACGTCCATGTAAGTATAATTCCGGGTTCCCGGGACGGCGTACGGAGATCGGTAACAGTCGGCGAGCATGGTGGATGTGTAGTAATTGATGATGGCAAAAGTCACCAGAATTACGGGTCCTGCCACCCAACCAAGCTGTGCTATTGCCCAAGCCAACGACAACACACCGGAACCTATCACAGCCGTGATTATGTGAGCACTCGCCGTCATAAACGTCCCCGTTCGCTTCTCCCTACCATCGTCGTCGAAGCTATTCCGGGAGAAGTCACCGGAATCCACCGCCGAGGGATTTTGCTCTGTGTCAAAGCCTTTCATCTGTGACTTGTGTGAGTAAGGAAACAAAGAGAGAGAAGAGTAAATGACATTTATATAAATGTAACCGTTGATGCTTATATGGAAAAACATGTCGGTATGTTGACTCTTTAGTCTCTTTTTTTAATCTTTTTTTTTTTTTTTTTTTTTTTTACATCTGTTGAACATTGATTTGGGAATATATTCATTCTCATTTTATATTTTCCACTGACATTTATTTGGGGGGGAGTGTTTCTAACCCAATCAAAAGTTTAACAATAAATTGGTCCATTTATATATTGTTTTTTGGCTAACAAATCAAAAATATTCTTCTGCTTTTCTTTGTTTTATGTTTGTTAAAGTTTCTTTTTTTGTTTCCCTTGTCAACTTTTTGTTAAATTCTTCTCAAAGTAAATCTAGTGAAATCAAATGAATACAATAAAGAATGACCTATTGTTGACTACTGTTAAAATTCCGTCAAAATTTTATAATTCAGGATAAAACTCATCAAGTTGTTATTTTTGTTTGAACTCATCAAAATGTTATTATATTCATACTAATAATGAATTAAATTAATTCAAATATATTCTTCTATTATACGGTAGAGAAATAAAGAGAATAACTACAATATTTATCTATTATTAATAATACTAGGTAAATACCCGCACTACGTCGCGGGGTTTTTCTTCAATAATTTTGGTTTTTATTATATATATTTAGTAAATTATTTTTTTATGGGCATTATTTTGGAAAAAAAAATTTGGTAACAAATATTCAATCTCCCTCCCAAGAAAATCTTTGAAATCAAGTGAACTATCACTACTTGTTAAATCTTGTTAAAACAACATAAAAATGTTTTTTTATATTTAAAGTAAGTTTTTTTGGTAAAATTAAAATATTATGACCTATTAAAAAATTTAAATTATAATGATTTCAGTAACAATATAAAAAAATATTAAATTATTCTATGTTTGAGATGATAATAAATTAAATTAATTCGTGAAATTAGTATATTAGTGATAACACAATGATGATATTTATACCAAAATAATTATAATAAAAGAATATAAAAAGAAAACAAATAGTTCTGATGAATATCTCACCATAAGATCATGTAGATATACACAAATGAACGTATACCGAAAGAAAATAAATAAATCTTATGAATAGTGATATTGTGTGGCTCTCTTATATTGCATTGAAGTTCTTGAACCATCAAATGGATTTTATGAACATTTGTATTGCATGCTTAGAACTTAAAGCAAGATAGATAAACATACATTATTATGTAGAAGAGATTATAAGTGGGACATTTTAGTGTTATGGTTCTGATAAGAAGCTTTCAACAATAGAATGTGCAGTTTCTGCATTTGATTTTTTATTCGTTGCACCAGCTTCAAACTTTGAGTTTCATGTTTAGTATAGATCAGATGAGTGAAACTCACATCTTGTTCTTCGAATCCGTAGAGATTAAACTTGGTGTTTTTCTGTGATAAAGAGATAATGAATATGAAATAAAAAAATATGAGTCTAAAGTAAATAAAAGTGACGTGGGCTTGGATCGACTACAATTATTTTTTATATAATTTCAGATTTATGTTTATTATGGATCTGAGAAATATTAGAAAACAATGTAGAAAGCGGGAGAGAACGAGAGATGAATTTGAATTTAACGTGAATTAAATTTTTAGAGAAAGATAAAAAGACTTGAAAAATCTTGATAGAGTGTCAAATTTTCAAATATCATATAATCATGGAGTGGTGTGTCGTGTGTAAAAAATTTAGGATTAGTTGGTTGTTTGTTTTTCCGATTTTTTGTTGCTTAATTTTTTATTTCAAACTTTGTCGAAAAATATAAAATATGAGTAAGTTGCATTTTTTTTTTAACTTTTTATTAATTTTTTTTAAAATATAACACAAATTCCATGTGTCATGTTTTTATTGGTCAAATGATTTTGTGTTTTATAAAATAAAGAATTAAATATGATGTGTCTAATTAAATATGATGTGTTTAATTAAAATGTTCTTATTGGATTATAAAGTTTTTTCATTTATTGACATGTCAACACCAAAATCATTAAAAAATCTGATGTGTCAACACAAGGAGAGACACTTGTGTTATTATAGTGTTGATTCCATTCATACATATGTATCTATTATTCCACTTATTTCTCTCGGCCTCGTATTTGGCTGGTGAGAGCCACTTTTTTTTATAGATGTACTAAAATCTGTAACAAACCTCTTTTACTTTGATTAAATTAAACTAGTTTAGACATCTTTAGGGCCTTTTCTCAAAAGGAATATGATCTGTTATCAATTGGGCCTTAGAAACAGCTAATAAGTAAATCGGGTTGTAAACTCATCTCGCAAGGCCATTAAAAATGACGGGTCGGATCGACCATTTAAACCAGAAAGTACAACGTCGTTTTGGCGCAAAGGAAAAAAAAAAAAAAAAAAAAGAAGACAAGAAAACAAAACCCAAAAAGAAAAGAAAAAACACATAGGAAATGGTGTCGTCGCATGAACATTCATCCTCCGACAAAAAAAAATAATAAAATCTGACTAAAAAGTCCTTTAAAAAAACCTCGAGAACTTTTTGTGATTCCATACCATCATCATTTGTAACTTTCCCAGATCATCTTCTTTTATTTCATCTTGTTCTGCTCAGGGTTTGGTTTGTCCTCCTCTATAAAGAAACCCTACCGAATCTGGGTTTCGTCTATCGGAATCGTCAGATCTAAGTTTCAAGGCCCCACACCTTCCTTTTTTGAAAATCTTTCTGCTTTGCTCTACCATTACGAGGTAATGTAGTTTTTTTTTTTTTTTTTTTTTTCTTGTAATCTCGATCTCCTTCAAGTTACGATGATTGTATCTATGCGGTTTCTTTCGTGTTTAGGGGAATCTAAATGCTCTGTTTTTTTTTTGACATTTATTTTATATTTCTTCTTCTTTGCAATTCACTGGCTCAGATTGGGATTTTAGCTTTTGACCTAATTTCCTTATTCTTAAGTAGCTGTAATTTTGCTAAAGCTATATTCTTTTATCAAAAGTTCCAAAACAGATATATCTACTTTGTTGATGGTTGATTCTATACGAGATGATTATTAAAATGTCAACTCTTTATTGTTATCGAAATATACTAAATTTTTTGTGCATATCTTTATCTGCAGCTGCTTGTTTGCTTGGAGTTTTATGTTATATAGAAGTTGTTTATTCACCTGAGACATGAGATTTCGATGAATTGGTGATTCAACTGGTTCAGGATATCATTATCCTGAAACACACACATCCAATGTTTTAGAAAGGTGATGTGATTTCTCCTTATGTTACGCCGTCTTGGATGGTTAATTGGACTCAGCCAAAGAAGTAGGCAAACTAAGACACTTGATGCAGAGCCTTACGTAGCCAAGGTTAAGCCAGTGCTAATGGTCGACACAGTTCAGGAAATTGCTATTTATATTCATAGGTTTCATAACCTTGATCTTTTCCAGCAAGGGTATGCCATTTACTTTTTCTATTTAGCTTTTAGTAAATTGAAGCAATTTGCTCTTCTCTCCGATTTGTATCTTTATTTCTTTTGCTCTCTTAGATGGTATCAAGTAAAAATCAGCATGAGATGGGAGGATGGTGATAACAGCTCCTGTGGAATTCCTTCCCGAGTTGTTCAGTATGAAGGTATTCTCTTATTCCTCAGCCTTTCTTTTGAGTCATTTTCTTTGATCTTGCTATGTTCGTGTGATTGAGTGTACTACTCCATGATGCCAGCCAGAGTGTTTCATGAATTATATCTCTACTTAGCCCATTTCTGTGTATTTGAAGAGTTTCCTTTTTAGTATACTAACATATAATGGATCAATATACCTATGTGTCACAGCTCTTGATTCAAGCTCAAACGACTCATATGGAGTGTGGAAGATAGATGATAAAGATAATAGTTTCTTAACACAGCCCTTCCGCATTAAATATGCTCGGCAGGATGTTCGTCTATGCATGATGGTCTCGTTTACTATGCCACTCGAAAGATATGAGGTACCAGTCTTTCTTTCCTTTTGTCCTAGGTGACTTTCTTTTATTGAATTCTTACAAATATGAACAAATGAATTGCACAATATCCAAACAACGTGAATTGATAAAGAAACTTTCTTTTCTTTTCTCCTTGAGATGCAAAGAATTTACGGTATTGTGTTCGTGAGGTCATTTTAGCTGCTGATCTTGTTGTGATCATAGTCAGCAAACATAATAATCCAATTTGTGTTAAATGCTGTACTTGGTTGACCTAGAAGTCATCATCGAGCAATAAATGAGTAGTTGTGACTGATGCAGGGGTCAGCTACATCTGCTGTTATATTGAAGTTTGAGCTTATGTATTCTCCACTTATGGAGGATATATCTGTTATACAATCAGATGCTTGTCCTGCGGCAGTGCATGAATTTCGCATTCCTCCTAAGGCCCTCTCTGGCATGCATTCTTACTGTCCGGTGCACTTTGATACCTTCCACGCGGTTCTTATTGATGTAAGTGTCCACGTCAGTGTAATGAAATCCGCCGCTTACAAACGGCCTGTAATTTTATCAAGGTATGCCTCTAATATTTGGATTTCCAGACCATTGTTGAATTCCAATTTCTGCTGAGTTTTCTATATCTCGTCAGTTAATATATCAATATGTTTGGTGCAGTGATGCGAGTAGTAATGGTAAAAATTTGGCCAGCGGCAATGGCCAGTCTTTGAAGAAAGTATGTGCTCTTACACTATCCTCTCAGCCTGACCAAACTCTTTTTGTATCAGCAAATTGACTTTTTTTTGCTTTATGCTTATCCAGAGTCTACACTGATAAACTTATCACTTTCATCTTTAAACAATCACTCATTTTGTAGGAGATGAACTTTATGCTAGAGTTCGTCTCTAGAATCTCTACTTTCAGGATGATAAAGCTGTTAATGAGATATCGTACACCAGTTTTTCTATACTTGCTTATATGAGTCATACTAAAACCGATAAGGTTTTTTCAGTCTTGTTGAAATTGTTTTTATTAAAGCTGCGAATAGCATGGTTCTACCAAACTTACTAAGCTCCTTGTTTTGTTGTAAAGGCTTTCTCGAATTCTAACAACGTTTTATAAACTATCCTTTTTTTTTTCTCTAATTCTAACCACAGTTTCTAATTGATTGCCAACTCTTTAGTCAGATAATAAAATGTTACAAAGTTGCATGAATTGAAAAGAACTTTATTAAGCTATCCTGTTTTATAGTAATGCCCCGCTTTGTCGAGATTTTTACAATATTTTTATTAATTGATTGTTTTGTAACTTACTAGGCCGTTGCTCAGATTGCTTCCGCTGACAAGAAGCTGGTGTCATTTGTTAAAGCCTTACTTGGAGCTCGTGACACTTTGCTTGAAGAAATGCAAAGACTTAGCAAGGCAATTGGTCAAACAATCGACTTGTCTGAGTTTGTATCCAGTATGGACAAAGCTCTTGTATCTGACTCAGCTTCGAAGGGAAAATCTGTTGAAGTTGAAGGTTCAGGACAAGGCAAGCAACAAAACAATCTTGAGGTCCTTGCTCTAATATGCTTCAGAGTCTTCTTTATCTATTATTTTGTTTCACTATCTTCTGGAATATGAACTTGTCTCTCCAATTTTTGGCACAGAAGTTGAATGGCCCATTTGATATAGCAAGTGATGACTGGCTTCACAACTTCTCGAAGGAGCATCTATCTCGCACCTTCCACTTACTTGGCACCCAACTCCATTATCTGTGGAATACCTTTCTGTCATTTCATCGGTAATTTCTCTTGGACTTCCATTGGTCAAATAACCCTTGCAGGTTCAGATTGTTTATTAAGTTATCTTCTGAAAATTTATCTAGATTATATATGTAAATATATACTCTGATCAGTGATCTTATTTGTCCTTTTCAGGGATAATAACACAAAAATCTTGGAATATCTTCGCGATATCTGGACAAAGGATCGAAGAGCTGAATGGTCAATATGGATGGTGTATTCCAAGGTTGAAATGCCACATCATTTTATTAGTGGAATGGACGATACTTCTAACCATAGTTCACACAAAAGAGGCACTAGTTTGTTGAAGCTGAATGATGTGAGTTATAGTTACAGTGTCCGTTTTCCAAATGTCATTAGAATGTCAGCTTGGCTCTACTCATCCATTTTTTTCTCTTATGCAGCCTGCACAAGTTGCAGCCACCCGCGCTGAACTTCATCGTCGAAGTATTGCACAAATGCGGGTTCGTTATGTTTTTGTTACGTGATTCAGTTACCTGTTGGCTCCATAAGAGATAAAATTTCATTTTTTTTACGAGTAATGGTGCAGATTAACAACCGGGCGATACAAGACATGCATATATTTGGTGATCCTATGAGGGTTCCTATTGTTATAATTGAACGTGTTTGGAATGCACCAAGGCGTACATTCAGTGATAATTCGTATATGAGACATGTTGATAGAATCGATTCTAGCTTACTCAATGGGCATGATGTTGATGGTGGGACAAGAAAACATAATAACCCACAGCATAGTGGGCGTGAGCTGAAGATCGTTGTTTTTGTTCATGGTTTCCAGGCAAGTATTTTCTGGAAGTTGGGTGAATTCTTGTTCCCTTACTCTCACTGAAGCTTATGTAGTAATATACCTTTTGTCCTTGAATCATTGTGTTTATTGGAATTGTTTTTTTTTTTTTTTTTCCTGTTTTACTTTTGCAGTTACAGTTTGCTTTTGTATCTTTTCAGTTTGTTATTCATTTGCGTGATAGATTTTTATTAACTACTATAGGGGCATCACTTAGACCTAAGGCTTATCCGGAATCAGTGGCTCCTGATTGATCCAAAGATAGAGTTTCTCATGTCTGAGGCAAATGAGGAGAGAACACATGGTGATTTCAGGGAGATGGGTCAGAGGTTGGCGCAGGAAGTTGTTTCTTTCTTCAAGAAGAAAAAGGATAAACATGCGCGATACGGGCGCTTGAAAAATGTTAAGCTTAGTTTTGTTGGACATTCAATCGGTAACGTCATTATCAGATCTGCACTAGCTGGTATGTTCTTAGAATCTCTTAAATAATGTTCTTAAAACGATTCTTAGTTTGGTTTTGGTGTTTATCATTGTCTCCTACTTATGTACTTGTTGCAGATAGTTTGATGGAACCATACAGGAAGTATCTACATACATATCTATCGCTTTCGGGTCCACATTTGGGTTATCTATACAGTTCAAATTCCTTGTTTAATTCTGGACTTTGGCTCCTGAAGAAGTTGAAGAGTACTCAGGTTATTCATCAGCTTACGCTCACTGATGATCCTGATCTCCAGAATACTTTCTTTTACAAGCTCTGCAAGGTAGAAAAAGATCTTAATATTTCATCAAGTTTTTGTACCATAGTTATGAACAAATCTTTGTTCTCTGGTTCTAATGTCGGTTTTGAAATTCCTTTCAGCAAAAGACATTGGACAGTTTCAAGAATATTATACTCCTGTCTTCGCCTCAGGTATATTCCATTATACTTTCGAAATGGACATTTATATAGATAGCTATGTAAACTTGGAAACTACATAGTACTGTTTAAGCAAATAAATGACCATATTTGGCCAATTACTATCGGGATTATCATTTGGAAAAACTACTTTCTCAGAAGTAGCATTATTTGTGCCGTTTGTATTATGATATGTAGAGACGAGCATATTAAGATCATAAAATGCAGAGATCTTACTAGATGTGATGCTAGCTGTTATAGTTTTTTTTTATGCAGAAGGGCAATTTTAAAAATTTTGTACTTAAGAGTCATGTCTTTTGCTTTCACAGGATGGGTATGTTCCATATCACTCAGCGAGGATCGAGTCATGCCAACCAGCTTCTCACGACAACTCAAAAAGAGGCGTTGCTTTCTTGGAGATGCTTAATAACTGTATGGACCAAATACGCGGGCCATCCCCTGGAACTCCTCACCACCAGAGAGTATTCATGCGCTGCGATGTCAACTTCGACACAACCCTGTATGGTCGTAACCTGAACTCATTCATCGGCCGCGCTGCTCATATTGAGTTCTTGGAGTCTGATATCTTTGCAAGATTCATAATGTGGTCATTCCAAGATCTATTCCGCTGACAAAATCTTGTTGATGGAGAATTTTTTTGAGATAGAGAAAGATACGGCAAGTGTTGTATATTAGTAGGACAATTCTTTTGGTAGTTTTGTGTACACGCAATTGGATGTTCTTTGCAGCAGAAGCTAATTTTTATAATGTATGTTACCTCAACTCTGGTCTCTCTCTGTATGATTTTGAACTTCTAAGCATCTCTCTGGATCATTAAGATGTGACGCATTGGATTGGTTTAATTAGTCCGGTCTGGCCCTGATCCAAGGCTAGGCCATTAGTTGGTCTTGGTCCATCACAAATTCTCTAATGGATGCATATGTTTTTATAGTTGTCTTTGAATTTTGATCACTTCGTTAAATGCTTGTCTCTGCTATTAATCATTCGGCTAATATTCTAATGCAGTCTTTGGATTGAATTGCAAACCAAGCTTTCAATTTTGTTAAAAGTTTAGTCTTCTGGCAATCTGTTAGGTACCGTGTATAACAATGGTGAATTAGTTTCTTATCAATAATTTTGTTTTTGTTTTTTTTTAGCTTTGTAACTAATAATGCATTCACGAAACTGATGCGATTATGATGTTTATTTATATTAAGATTGAAATATGGAAATTTAGTTACGTGTATTGTGCAAATTCTCAGGTCAACACTTCTTGTAGACGACGTTAACGAGTTTCATTTAAGGGTATATTGGAGTGGGTATTTGGTGAGAATTGAGTTTTAATGAATTTTGAGAGGATTTGATTAAATTTTGGTGAATTAGGAATTTTGTTATTAAATTATCTAAAATCTCAGCTAAAACCATGGGAATTGAGTATTTGTATTTTTAACTAAGAATTCCTCTCAAATCTCAGCTGAAACTTTTAGTGGGGTGTATTGGACTGAATATTTAGGGAGATTTGAGTTTTAATGAATTCTGAGAGGAATTGGTTAAATTTTGGTGAATTAGGAATTTTGTTATTAAATTCTCTCAAATCTCAGCTAAAAGTATGTGAATTGAGTCTTTGTATTTTTAACTAAGAATTCTCCTCAAATCCCAGCTGAAACTTTTAAATGAAATCCTAATAACGTTTTCAATAACAGTGGATTTGATTGTATATTTTAAAATCATTAATCCAATAACACTGGAATTTAAAAGATATTTTGAAATTCATGTTTCAATAACACATGATTTGTCATTATAACTCAAATCTCACCAAATACTCAGTCCAATACACCCCTCTTAAATGAAATCCTAATAATGTTTTCAATAACAGTGGATTTGATTGTATATTTTAAAATCATTAATCCAATAACAGTGGAATTTAAAAGATATTTTGAAATTCATGTTTCAATAACACATGATTTGCCATTAAAACTCAATTCTCACCAAATACTCACTCCAATATACCCCTACTATCTCTCTAATAAAATTTTCTTCATCTGATAGAAAATCAAAACGTAAAATATATGTTTTCCAAAGTCATTTATTAGAGATTAAGACCAATCACACAGTTTCAGAAATAAAATATAAGTTTAACGTTCGAATCAATGCAGATAAGCAGTATTGTCTGTTTGTGAGGATGAAGAAATACATTTATTTTCCACTTTGTTTTGTATATATTTTTGGTCAAAGTCGGCAACTACATAATAATAGAGTACACGTACATTTGACCAACTTTTAAAATTCACACGGGAGGATATTATTCGTTGGTTTACTCTTTTTTTCCTTTAAAAAAAAAAAAAAAAATTTCACCTCGACAAGAATCCAATTTGGATTTGATTTCGTTTTCGATTTTATTAAAGTCATAATAAAAAAAATTGAATCTAGGTAGAATCCAGAACTATTTGTCTAACAATACAAATTTCTGGTCGTTTTTGTGTACGTTGGATTCAGAGTAAATCATATCATTATCCATGTACAGAAGTATTAAGGTGTAAATCCAAATTTTGTAAGGTTTCATCCCAATCTAAAAAAAATATCAAAACGAACTGATTGATTGTAGTTTTTTTTTTTTCTTTTCAAAACTGTACAGCATGTAATTGATTGTAGTACAGTTCATCTAGCTTACTATAAACTTCACTTAGTAGTTGGATCTTCATTATATCTGAATCGAAAATCTTCTACAATTACAAGAAATCGTTTACATCAGATCATTACATTACCTAAGATTCCGTAACCAAGACTTAGAATTGCATTCTTCATATAAACAAACTCTTTACGTCGCATTAACTTTAGATGATCCTCATTAGTCCTTTCTCTTAAGTTTCATACTTACCAAAACAGAGCCCCAAAAGGTAAGATTTGGTCCTCAATCATCAACTCATTTCTTTGATCTTGACATCACTCTCTTTGCTGATCACAATCCCCATCAGTCTGCATGGTTCCGCGTCCTCGATCATCTGAACCACGCTCCTCATCGTCGGTCTTAGTCCAGGTAGTCTCGCGGTGCAGAGGATCGCAACCCTCAGCAACTTGATCGCATCTTCTCTATACATTTCTCCTATCTTCTTGTCCACAATCTCCCTCACACTCTCTTTGCTCTTCAGATTGTTGCTCACCCAATTCACTATGTCTTTGCTCTCTCCAAACTCTGCCTCTATCGGCTTTTTCCCTGTGACAAGCTCCATTAACACGACCCCAAAGCTATACACATCGCATTTCTCAGTCACTTTCGACGCATATCCATACTCTGCAACAAAAAATTTCCAGTGTTAATGTAACATCAAAATGAAAGACCATGACAAGCTAATGAAGTAGTCTCTTTACCTGGAGCAATGTAGCCGTAGGTTCCCGCAACGACATGGGTGGAATCTGGACCGCCAATGTTGGCCTGAAGAATCTTGGCAAGACCAAAATCAGCTATCCTAGGTTTCAAGAACTCATCTAGCAATATGTTACTTGATTTAACATCACGATGAATCACCGGTCTCTCGTATCCATGATGCAAGTACTCAAGCCCTTTAGCTGCACCAAGAGCTATATCATACCGTGCTTCCCAACCGAGATTTGACTTCTTGCATGAATGAAGCATGTCCCATAAGCTACCATTAGGCAAGTACTCGTACACCAGCAAGCTCGAGTCATCGCTCGTGATGCTACAATAGAGTTTCACCACGTTCAAGTGGCGTATCGAGCTTAGCGTTTGCACCTCTGTTTCAAACTCTTTCGACCTTCCTTCACGTTCAGTGAGAATCGGCATTGTACTGCTGAAATTTTTCTGATTACTACTACACCTAATGTGTTTTACCGCTACTTCTTTACCATCACCGAGTACTACTCTGTACACATCGCCACAACCTCCTCTACCGATCAAGTTCTCTTCTTTGATCGAATCGATGATATCATCTTCAGTAAAACTCATCCTTCGGAACGACTTTATGCTCCAAGATTCGTGTTTTAGCGATCGTGCTTCCTTCTTCTCGCTTTTCTTCAGGTACAAGAAAAACACGAGAGCCGCAAGCAAGATCAGTGAGCCGAAAACTACACACAAGACGAAGACGCGAGTGTCTCTGTGCGATCCTGAAGATTTTATGCATCGGTTAAACGATTTGATCGTCGTGCTGCAGAGTCCAGGATTGCCGTTGAAGCTACCGTTATACGATGACAAACTCAGAGGGATAGGACCGGATAATTTGTTGTTTGACAGATCAAGAAGGCTAAGCCTTAGAGACGACAAACTCTCTGGGATTCTCCCAGAAAGCTTATTGTCCGAAAGATTCAAAGCGTTGAGCGTCGGAAGATATCCAAGTGTATGCGGGATTTCACCGGATAACGAGTTTTGAGCCATGTTTACATCACTGAGCATCGAACACGATCCGATGGACTCCGGTATGTTACCGGAGAATCTATTGCTCTGCATCTTTAGACTACTAAGTCCTTTCAGTTTCCCAATGGAGCTCGGAATCTTCCCGGAAAACAGATTATCGTTAAGCTCGACCTTGGTTAAAGATCCTACGTCACCTATCTCCTCCGGCAGCTCATCAGACAACTTGTTGAACCCTAGATACAACGTTCCGAGCATTTTAGCTTTTTTAATATCGGCGGTGATCGGACCTTCGAAGTTGTTCATGGCTATGTCGATAATCTCAAGCTTCGGTAAACCCCAAAGTCCGGTGGGGACGGTTCCGTTGAGCGAGTTTTCACTAACTCTGAACCGTTGAAGAGTCAAACAGTTGGCGTAAGACTCCGGGATTGAGCCTGTGAGATTGTTTTGCAGGAGAAGCAGAGCTTTCATCTTCCCGTTTTTACACATATCTGGAGGGATCGGTCCGGTTAGGTAATTCTCTGAAGCATCGATGAAATCAAAATCGGCAAGTGAACCGAGTCCTTGAGGAAGAGAACCGGTTAACTTGTTTGTATACAGAGAGAGATTGACGAGATCCTTGAATTCGCCGAACTCCGGCGGAATCTCACCGGAGAATTCGTTTTCAAACATTTGTAGTGAAACGAGATTAGTCAGAGACTTGAGCTCCGATAAATCGCCTTCTAGAAGATTAGTGGAAGCATCTAAGGAAGTCAGATTCTTCAAGTTTCCGAATCCGGTAGGAAGTTTCCCAGTCAGCGAGTTGTTGTAAAGCTCTAACTGCCGGAGATTGGTGAGTTTAACGATCTCCGGCGGAATATCACCGGTGAGTCCGCTATCGGAAATCTCCAAGTTCTGAAGCTCCGTCAAATCTCCGATCGCCGGTGGAATATTCCCGATGATGCTGCAGTTGGACAAGTAGAGCCAGGAGAGTTTCTTCAGAGTAACAACTTCCTCAGGAAACGCCGTCGTATTAAACGGATTGTCTCCGAGGCTCAAAACGACGAGACTCGTCGCGTTCCGTAGCGATCTCCACGGGAAGACGCCGGAAAACGCGCTGTTGTTTAAATAGAGATACTGTAACTGACTCAGAGAGGTGAATACTTCAGGGAAAGGACCTGAGAACAAATTGTTCCCAAGATCCAAATACTTGAGATTCTTGCAGTTTTTCAAATCGCTGGGAACTATTCCGGATAGTGAATTGAATCCGAGTGAGAGTTTCTCAAGACTCTGAATCTCACAAACCGAATCGAACGGGAAATTCCCATATAAGCCCTGACGGGAGAGATCAATCGCCGTTACGTTGCCTTTAGAATCGCAGGTTACTCCGGTGAAGCTACATGGACCGGTGCCGGAGTTGAGCTTCCAGGAATCGAATACGACGTGATTCGAATCCACGAATGATGATTTGAGCTTGAGTAAGACTTGGAGATCGTCAGACGAAACTACAGAGAACAGAGAGAAGATGAGGAAGGTGAAGTGGTGAAAAAAGCTGAAATTTCGTGACGTCGGAGCCATGTCAGTGAGAAGACGATGTTTGTGACGGTGGTTGAGTTGAGTTAATCGGAAGCTTGTTTTTTTTTTCACATCGGAAATTTTGGTTAGAGATTTGATAATGGCGGGCGCAAGAAAAGCTTTGGCAACAGATTTAGCTTTGCCGCTTTGAAGTAAAGTTTTTGTTATCGTCTGCTAACCATTAAATATTCAAATTTGGCTCACCTTTGTCATTTTAAATCATTATTTGTTTCTTTCCTTTTATATTTGTTTTATGTATAAAGAAAATAATAATAATGTGATCATAATTTTTTATCTGCCGCTGATATAACTATTATCTTTGAAAAAATTATAGCTACTTGAATAATAGTATGGTTTTTAATTTTTATTAAGCGGGACCCTTGATAACCATACTATTTAGTTTTCTGATTATACAGTAAACGTGTGGAATAGGAGCGTTTTTGATAGATATTTTATACTATTTGTTATGTAGTATATATATTTTGTTTTTCATTGACCACAATTAAAAAAAAAAAATCTTCAAATTGAATTTAAATATATAAATAGTAAGAAAGTCACATCAAAAATTGAAAACATATCCGTATCTACTTACCAGAGTATTGTGTTACATATTAATTTAGACTAGCCTTAACGCCTACATTGAAGTAACGGAAACTTAACAAAACTAAATTAAAAAATACAGTACAGACAAAATTCTAAAGAAAACAAACTAAATTGAACCGAAAAAAGTACAAAATTACATTCAAGATTCTTATACTATTTTGTAATGTACAGAAAATTTCGTCTATGGGGCCCAATCTTTTTGTGGTTTTATCTTCGGTTAGCTACGAATTTCGGTGATCTAGAAAGCTTGCAAATACTATTTAACTAGTCTTTTCTTTATAATATTATTTCTAAAGTTATTTCCTTTTTAAATTCACTCGTTCTAGAAGTATTAACATATTTAATTTTGTAGATAACCCCGTCTAAGTATGCGACTACACTGTATAGTAGGTAGAGGTAGACTTCATACTATGCAGCTCTACTTTTGGTGCTATATAAATGGTTATATTGGTAACAATGCATAATTGTATAATAAATTTTAATATAATAAAAAATGGTATAATAAAAAAATGTATAATAAAACTTTTGTGCATAATAAAAAATTGTATAATGAAATAAACCATCAAAGACATGCTTATTTGCATAATGGATCTTTAATTGTATTTTTTAGGCAAAAAAACAAATTTTGCGTTTTTGTTTAATTATCTATTATTAGACAATTTTTTTTATGATTGATAAAATACTTGCATAATTACATTACAAAAAACAAATTATGCCATTAGGCAAGTTACCAAACTAATATTTTGTGAACGTCCCTAGATGAGTAGTATTATTGTATTAATATAGTAAAAATAATGTCTACTATAATAATAATTCACTACTGCTATTACTATTATATAGTCAAAATATGCTTACAGTTTTTTGTTTTTGTTTTTGGTTTGTTAAAATGCTTACCGTTTTATCAAGCTGTTGATAACGCATCACTATTGACATTTGTTGGACTTCTTTTTATGGCATACGAGTTGCAACCATATTAACTTTTCTAAAAGTTAATGAGGAATTAGTTATACGTCTTAACTTTTAACGTCAAACAAATGACTATTTAAAATTTAATAAGAAATTTTCATTCTAGAATATTATTAGTTTTGATGATTACCTAATTAACCAAACGTTATGTGTGTGTACGCATTAGGTAATACAATATTATACACATATATATATATATATCGACTATATATATAACTAATAATTAAATTCTGCCGCTCCATAAGTGCCATGTTCATATAGTCTTTGCGGACTCTTTTTGAGTGGACTCTTCTTTTTCCGACATAAAACAATAAAAAGAAATATAATTCTAGTTTTTTTTTTGTTTTGTTAATATGTTAAAGAGTAAGAAAATGAAGATTCATTTGTCATGTTGTGATTAGGTGGAGACAAACAAGAGTTGATTCCACGCCAGCAGACACTATAGTGAGTCCAAACAAAAAAACATGCATGTGTTTTCCAAACTTTGAAATTCATAAGGAGTTTCTTTGCCATTATAGAGTGTCTATGATTAAGTGATGTAAGTATATAGACAAATATAAGATGGCCTAATTAAGCGTAAAACTATAAAATTAAACTACAATAATAGCTTGCTTTTAAGCTACATACTAAATGAGCCTACAATAGAATAGAAAGCTGACTTTCCTCTAGCCATACAGTGATTTCAAAGGTGGCGTCGTTGATGTGTTTTCAATTTTATATCTAATTCGAACAAATTTGGTTTTTGATATTTTGACAAATATATGTGTATATGTCACGTTGGGGTGTCACGTTGGGGTTGATCGCTATGTATATCCGTTATGTCAAAAACACTTAAATGTATCAGATACGATTTTTTCAGTTCTAAACTATTTCATTTCCATTGTTTCTCAAGAGTTACGATGATCTTATATTTTGAACCGGAAGGGGTACTCTTTATTATAACCGTGCCGTAACTATGTAAAAAAAAGAAAACAGTACCGTACCGTAACTATTTATCTGTGAATCTATTTTTGGTCAATATTGAATTATCTTCGAATCTTGAGTCTTCACATGTTACTCGTCAAAAAGCGTTCGAAGCTTCATGGAAAAAGAGGGCATCGTATTTTTAAAACAAAAAAGAACAAAAAAGAAGTTTTCATGAGATAATTTGTCCAATAATTGAAGCCTAAGAAAAGACAAATCATTCGTTTCTTATTTATTATTTATTATTTATTATTTGGTTTATAACAGGGCTAGTGCATGCACATGACGATCAAATGTTCTTATCAACAAATATACAGGGTGGACGTCACTTAACTTTTTTGTGATATGAAAATCTTGAAATATAAAAGTTAATTGCTTTGTTTCATACAAAAAGGTAACTACTTTATTTCTTTCAGCTAAAGCTAAAAAGATTAATTAAAGGAAAAAAACTCCCCACTTATGTAAATCCGAAGGCGACAAGGGAAGAAACAAATGGCCAACAGTGAATGCTTTCAACAACTCAATTCTTTAGAAATGCAATTTAAATATGACATAAAGTGGACATTGCATCTTTCCTTTTTCGTCGAAAAGATTTTATCACATTTAGGGATAACAAAATACCAAAATATGGGATTTATAACACATCCATATATCTACTTGCATTCTAACAATCTTAAGAGCTTGCCAGAATAATTACATTCCTGCAATTAACCGTGTGTGCTTCTCACGTGTTTGTTCTTGAATCAATCTTGAAGTTGAAGCAACTAATTGAATTACTTTTACCCCAAAAAAAAAAAAAAAACTGATTGATTGAATACTTTAGTTGAAGAGCTAGTACTGAACTCAGATCTTTCTTTGAAATCAATACTCTTCATAAAAATTTATCTCAAATTTCTTGCTCTATCTTGACCAAAAACTTTTTCTTATTATATTTCAATTTTTTTTGTTTTTAGCACTTAAAAAAAAAAAACATATTTCTCTATTTCTACGTGCAATTTTTTTTAATTGTTATGCAATCAGTGAATTTATGAACTGTCATCCAAGAAAACAAAATAAGTATTTTGAGATTAGAGACTCATTTTCATAGCTTTATGTAGGTATTCTTTTTTTTTTTTTTTTTTTTTTTTGGGACGGCAGCTTTGCAGTAGATTATATATTAGAGAAAATGATAAAACGTAATAAGTATGGAAAAAATCTACTAGTTTAATTATCAAAAAAAAAAATCGTAGTGCAACTTGATACTCTACTTCCAATATAAAAAGCACACGTTAGAATTGTCATAGCATGGAGGTGTGAAAGCCGCCGTAGTTGACGTTGAATGAGAGGTCTCCACTGTGAGTCGGCAACACCACGTTTTTATCTCTTAAGTCTTAGATAATTAAGGCCTCTCCAAATCCAATAGATGCTGAGTTGAGGTCCCATTAGCTCACACGTGTATATAATTGTCCACTACCTCAACAAAATATTAACTTTTTTTAGTAATTTTCCAAATTTTTGTTTTTAAATCGACTTGGTAAAAAAAATTATATATTGTAGAATTTGGAGGTTTAAATCCAGATAGTATAATGCAACGACACCATTATAATTAAATTAAGAGTTTATTACTATAGTCGATAGCAAAAACAATCGTCAATATATTTTTGGATCTACAGTTCTACCGTTCTATTTTTTTAAAAAAAAAATTAGAAAAAAAGTTCTGCAGAACTGACTCACATAAGCTCTATTGGATGGTCAATGTACTAACTCTGGAATATTCACAATTTTAGAAAATATAAGTAGCCCAAGTGGTGTTACTGTTAGTAGCCACTTAATTCTCTCAATTATTAGACACTAACTACTAATTTCAATCTTAAACACAGCTCCCGCGCACTCAGTAAAATGCATCTCAACGAAATCTTGGATTTGCTCTAGTGGGCTTAATATTCTCAAGAGCCCACTGTTTTTTGGTGATGATAGTGGAAACCGTTTATGGAGATGACCCCCGCACACTGAAATATTATTATGCTAGATGGACTCAAGTTGGTGCATTATAATTTGACGTCTCACTTTTCTTTTACGTCAATTTGACATAAGTACTACGCTATTATCTCCCACTTTAATCTGCAGCTTCATCGCACCAATTATATGATTGCAAATTAGGTTATGATTCTTGTAAAAGGCATCAATTGCCAAAGCTCAAGTTAAGAAAAGGTGTCTATTAGCATAACTTGCAGAATCATACAACAATGTTGAATGTGATTCAGACGCCAAACATAGGGAACTAAGATATTTTCAATCAAGCAAATAGACTAGCTACGCAGTAATAGTTCCTTAATTCTACTTTTGCTACACAAGTTTTTAGATTCCATGTTTCTTTTGTCAAAATATATTAAGAACATGAGCTTATATAACAGTTTCAGGGTACCCTGAAACTAAGGCTTCGCTACAAACTCTCAATTGCACATATATTATTACTTTAATATACAAGTATATGGTAAAGTGGTAAACACTTAGGCATACAACAAAGAAAACAGAGAAGATCCCAAATCAGGGGGATTCCAACAAAGGAGAGATGCATAGACCTCACAAACTGAATGATGTGTTATTATTTCTTTGGTAAACACTTTTACGGCTCCTTGTGGCCACAAGGACTATACTCCCAAAAAGAAAAGGGGATTAGGTCCTAGTAGCTGCAAAGAAGTTAGTCATGGCATGAATTTTCGACAAGGATCACAGAAAAGTTGTCCATCTCCTTGCCATTTTCCAGCATGCCTTTACACTCCCCGTATGTGTTCCTCGCTTAAAACTCGTCTATTTTGCATTAACCAGTTTTATTAATCAGTGATCACTTAAGTGCTTACTACGTACTTTTGTAAAGGAATCGTGATGTACCTTATAACAAAAGAAAGGATATCATGGGAGAGGGATGGGCTTCTGAATCCTTGTACGCGGAAGAGCCAAGATGGCTACAATTCCGCCAATGAAACCTGCAGCTGCTCCTACTGCAAGCGCCGGTGAATTTCCACCTCCAAACAGTTGATCCCATGGGCCACTGCCTACAGACACAATTACCTGCAAACACGTAACCATTTAACAACATAATTGACTTTGATGCCAAAAACCATAACTAACACAGGGAAGGAATGCACCAATCGACAAAAATAGAGAAATTAAAAGTGTCCTTTCAAACCTGGCCATAACTAAAACAAATAAATCAATTAATAGTGACCAATAATGAAGTAACTCTGCTTTCACTTATGCTTATGGACTCCCTTTTTAGGATTTCTTGATGACCGGCAGACACATTTAAACAAGAATAGGAATTGACTATAATGCTAAGAAGGATGGTAGAACGACGCAGACCTGTGGGATGACTATCGCCAAATTTAGTACACCCAAAGATAAGCCTGCCACAACAGAACTTTTCTTTTAAAAAAACACCACTCACTTGCAGAGTAAAATGAGTAAGCATAATATTAAAAGGATGCACACCTTGACCTAGGCCCAAGGATTCAATACGTATAGAAATCAACGCATATGGGACGCTGTAAGTTATCTGCAGAGGAGTAACAATAGCATTAGTTACAGCTCAAGCTTAAATAAATTCCACCATAAGGTTATAGATGAGAAGGAAAAATATCAAAGTAATGGTGTCATGATATCTTCAGCTCGGCATAGCCAATAGGCATCACAGTATAAGATTAGCTGCAAACTATAAGTTCTTTGTTTCTCACTGAAAGTAACATGACAACAGAAATGCAGCAGGAACTTACTGCCAATGGAATGCCCAGAATTGTAAAGATTAAAACAGCAGCCAATACGATGCTGGCAGGTGGTTTTTCATGGCCAATGTAGCCAAGGTGAGACGCAACAAATGAGGTGATAATCATTGCGAGAAAACAAAAAGCCATTAAGATGTTTGATATTCCCCAAATAAAACCAGCCCCCCACTTTCTGCAAAGCTTCTCCATGAGCACCGACGTGATTCCAAGAAAAACAGAATTCAACATCAGACCAAGTGCACCCATACTGACCCCGGCACTATAAGAAGTACCTATGTTTGGTTCACCACCATAGATCTCTCGACCAAACCAATCAGTATCAAACAGAATAAATGGAAACCAACCAATCCATGTCAATGCTGTAACAAGCAAGATTATCCAAACATTTCCTGGAAAATATTTGAAAGTCCCAAATATTTCAGAAAGAAAAGCTTCATCTGTTCCACTGGATTGACCATGTGTTTCAGAAGCCAATGAAGCAAGAGGCACCTCGTGAGCTGCTGAGATGCTTAGGATAGTAGTTATGGCTATAAAGACGACATCTATGTAGAAAGCAGATTTGAGATTGGCACATTCCACATTGCATGCAACAGTCTTCGTAAAAGAAAAGATCTTGTACCAACCATTGTATGATCCAGTAGCATAGCCAAGAATATTGCCAACAGCCATAAAAAGAGAGAAGTAGCCATTTGCTACTCGGGTCCTGCGGTTATCATTCTCTGAAAAGAAAGAGATTGGACAAGAATTAAAACACAACAGGCATTTTTGTCGTATCGTAATGTTATCAGACAACTTAACAAAGCAAGCACCAGAAAAATAAAAGATGTATTCTTGGCAAGTGGCGAGATGAACTGTCAACCAAAGAAACATTCTGATTTCTGAGACACATGCAGCTAACTCTAGAAAAAAAAAACAAAAAGAGATACCCAGATGTCTTGCAGTATTGAGCAAATTTTCTAATCCAAAACTCAAACATGCAGAAATCTGAGAAAGTGAAGTACCTAGCCTAAGATTAACTCCACAAATTCACCAAAATGGTTCAATCCTAACACCTTTATTCATCTCTCAATTCCAAAATCACCGGATCATTTCATCAAATTATGTTCTTTCTTAGCTAAAAGTTCCAAATTTGAAGAGAAAACAGAATCCTTTTACTCAATACAGAATTAAATTCACAAGAAGGAAGAAGAAAACAACGTTTATGTGACTCAATAATAAGCCACCGATTAGAAACAAAGAAGGGCCCTTTTGAATTGACTTATTAGACGAAATAATATTTGCATAAGCTTTGTTAGCTGACCAATTAGGTGAATTACATAACACCTAATTATGTCCCAAAATCACAAATTTATGAATATCCATGTTCTGCATGTGAGTGTGAATTCACGAGAATCACGAGATTTTGAATAATTCAAATTAAGAAAGTTTGAAGACCCAATCAAAACACTAACGAGAAGAAAAAGTCAGAAACTTTACCAGTAAGATCGGCGAGGAGAGCTCTACAAGGACCTTGAGTCATATTATTAGCAACATCAAGAATCCAAAACCCTAAAACAAAAGCCACAATAGCTCTCGGCTTTATCTTCCCTTCTCTATCCCCAAATGCCCAACCAATATCCGCCGCGTGACCGATGATCAAAACAGAGATAGCAATCGCCACAGCTCCGGCGACAATAAAAGGTCTCCGACGACCGTACTTACTAGTACACCTATCACTACTATGCCCAACCAAGGGTTGCACGAACAAACCAGAGAGAGGTCCACAGAGCCAAATCACACTAGCCCAAGCGTGTGGAATCCCTAGCTCCTGAACGTAAGGTGTGAGCAGAGATAGCTGAAGCGCCCAACCGAATTGTATCCCACATGCGACGGAAGCTACACGGAGAAGCACACGCTTCGAAACTTTCGATCTAGCTACCACAGGACGAGACGAATTAGGCGGTCGTGGTAGTGGTGGACGGTTGCGATGAGGTCGGTGGTGACGATCTTGATCGGAAGTAGCCATCTCTCTTTCACTGATTCGTTTGGCTTTGAAGATGAAGAGTAGAGAGAGATAGAGAGAGTAAAGCTAAAGGTGTGAGCAAAAAAGGTGGCGAAAGAAGAAGGAAGATCATTGGGGCTGTTTGCGAATCTACTTTACTAAAATTTGGTGCGTTTTTTTAATTATTTTAAATTTAGTGGCCCAGAATTGTAAATACCAAAAAGTTGGCACGTAAAAAGAGGCGACTGTGTGTAGTAACGTTTGTTTGTGTCTATGGGAAAAGGGAAATCGTTGCTTTAGGTATGGACTATGCCTTAAAAGTACTTTCACTTACGTAGGCACAATAGCGACATCAACTATTCAATAATTTACACAATTTCTTGTTACGAAACGTTGGATTCTACTAATTAGGGTTACGTTCAAAAACAATACCATATGATTTTATTCGACCATATTAATCATCGCACATCATCGAAAATGAGATATTAATCTTAATTGATGTAGAATGGATATCGACCAATCCATTTTTTTTATCAATTGGTTTTATTTACTTATTTGAAATATCTGTTTTGAGGTGTAGTTTCGTCCTGTCACTTAGTACAAAGTCTTTTTCCTTAACTAACTATGGGAATTTAGGTTGAAAAGGACCGAGTTCAAAAATGTTGAAATATATATATATATATATGAAAATGACATTATTGTTTTTAACAAAAAATAAATAAAAGAAAATGACATTATTGTTTTTTTTTTATATGAATGACGTTATTGTTTGTTAATCAGGGGGAGTGTGAGCCGTACACGTACCACACTATTCATGTCCATTATATTATGACTTAACATAACATTAACCCATGAAAAAATATCTATCTAGAACTAGAACCAGTCCCACTCTAAAGTAACGTCTTTTGTTTGATGCTTTTAGGCCTAATTTATGTCACCCAAATGTACGTATTATCTTTACTTATGTATTCTACTTTTACTCAAGTAAGCGAACCTTTATTAATTCTTATTATATAAGGTAGTTTGGATAATCATTTAACGGCTTCGAAATAAAAACACAAAAGTGAGCAATATGGATCATATTAGAAAAAGAAACTTTCCAACTTTTAGTTCGTATATTTTTTGTGTGAAATTTCTCGGAAGATAAAAAGCTTCCCATTTAAATTCAAAAGCAGTAGGAATGGCGTAATGTTTTCAATTGCTAACCAACCAGTATGTATTTTAGATTCTTCATTTCCTAAAAGATGCAATTGTAGCCCAATACTAATAACACATGTATACAAAACTCTGATAGGCCCTTTATCATTGAGCCTAAATAGCCCAATAAGGAAAACAAAAATAAATAGAGTACATAACAAACAACAAGGCCCCTTTTCTCTCTTGGTCAAGATTTTATCCGTCGAACCGCCTCAGACAGTTTTCATTATTTTTATAAGAATGATGAGAGAGTAAAAGGCCGCAATGACGAAAACGTGGCCGCGTAAACAACGAGTTGAAAAGGTCCGCGTCCGTGCGTCGCATAGCAAACATTTGCCACCCTCTAAACATTTTCGCAAAACGTGTCTTTTTTTTGTCGTCACTTCTTTTCATCTAGATTTTTAGTTCTCGACTATAAAGTTTTTGTTATTCTTTTTACAACTGAATTTTTTCATAGTTATTCCTTACTTTCAATTAACGATAAAGTTTTAGAGAAAACGGTTAAATTATTTTTCGTTCTACTTTTATTTGACTTTTTTTGATAAATTTAAAAAAAAACACGTTTTGCGAAAATGTTAAAATGTTTAAAAAACACTTTTATTTGATTCCAGACGTTTAATACTTATTTTTTTTTGTTAAAAAGTTTATTACTTACAAAAAGAAAAGATAATCTAAGCTTCTATCCATGGGATAAAAGAAAGAAAATCAAAAAGGAATTTAAGTTACTATAGAACCCCATTCATCAAAACTCTAAACAAACTACAATATTTTCTCATAAGTCAAACTTGCACTCATATTGCGGTTGCGGTTTGCTCCGTTCTGACTCACTGATCTAAATTATTAACACTCGAAAACATATTAGAATATTAACATATATATATATATGAATATTTGATTGACTTATTTTTTGGTTACCCTCCCCAAGTCCCCAACGTTGATGTGATGTAGAGCAAGATCTTTTCGAAAGAAGTGTGAGACAACTATAAAAATTAAAACTAATGTAGAAAATTTCTTAGGAAAGAAGAAAAGAAGTCCCGCGGCATAACTGGAGCTAGCACTGATGAACCGTTATTTATTGTCAGAGTAATTGTGTTTCTTTGCTTACATATGTCTTCTTTACATGACGTGTGCCTCCTTATTTTAGTAACATGTGTCCATTTTCAGACATTTTTTTTGGTACTCCCATAAAAATTGAGATGTGACCCTGACATAATCCCAGATAGGAGAACAAGCAAACAAGTGATAATTCCAACTGGAATTATATATTAAAAAAAAACTAAAAACTAAAAATTTATTAAGCAGACTTAAATGTTTGCTTATATTTTTGATGGTTAACTTTCTAATATGTAGGTTAGATTGTTTATTTATAATTCACGCCGGTCAATTTATAGTTTGATTTCATCAATTTATTTACTGTAGTAAAAGAAGTATATCGAATTTCCTTGTTGATTTATTTATAATGTAAACTTATATACATAGTTAATTTTATATTTTATTATAGTCGATTTATCAATAATAGATTTATAGTGTTCTTCTTTGATTTAATTGAATTGTATTCTCTTTTTCTTTAATCTGATTAAATTATACGCTTTGCTGTTGTTGTTTTTTCAACAGTAATTAAGACCCGAACTTGATTCCAAATCAAGATTTGAAACAGTTGGTAAGGCGCTTTGATTATCTGACTGGATACAAACTGCAATCCTATTTGGCCAGCCGACCAAAATATATTTTCGTTGAGACCGACATATTATAAAGTAATTAATTAATTGCTAAAAGATTGTTTTTTTTTTTGGTCAAGCCCAAAGAAGTGTATATAAGCATCCTTGAACAATGTACACTCAATACAAGCACGACTCACCACCACCAAATAGTCCAAAACCCCACTCACTCGATACATACTTAGTGACTACTCCAAATATATACATATATAAGAGATATGCCAATCACTAGCACCACTCAAAGCTTCACTAGCTTCGTTAATGGTTGGCTTATTCGTCACAGGTATTTCGTCGAACAGCTTATGTGCGCTTCTTCCTTGGATGAAACTGACCGTATCACTCCCGATGAACAACAATCTCTCGTCACCCAGTTTCTCTCTCACTGTCTTCAATACTACCAAGAAAAATCCGCTGCCGTTTCCGTCGCCGGAGACAACGTTTTCACTTTCTTCTGCCCACCGTGGTTCAACTCCTACGCTAAACTCATTCTCTGGGTCGGCGATTTCAAGCCTTCTCTGGTCTTCAAACTCACAACCTCCTCCGTAGACGACCTCACGCACCACCAGCAAGACCAGATATCGACTCTCAGGTCGGAGACTAGGAGGAGAGAAAGAGATGTGATGCGAGATTACGCGCTCGTACAGCAGAGCGTGGCGGATCCACCGGTGATGCTCGCGGCGAGGCGCGTCGGAGCGGTGGGAATGGTGGACGGAGAAGAATCGGATTTGGAGGAGGCGATAGAGGTGCTTAAAGCCGGGATGGCGGGGGCTATGAACAACGCTGATCAGCTTCGGTGTTCGACTGTAGCGAGAGTGGTGGAGATTCTTACTCCGTCGCAGGCGATTAAGGTATTGAGGACTATGGGACAGCTTCATCTTCGTCTCAGGGAGATGAATTTGGAGAGAGATCACGAAAGGGCTTAAAAGAGAATCTCATAATTTTGCTCTGCTCAGCTTCTTCGACAACAATGGAGTCACTAATTTCTATCTTTTGAGCCTATTTTGGATTCGGAAGTATTCACTTGATCCTGAGATTTTAGATTAATTTAATGATTTTGATCTCCAAAGATTTGAAAACTGGGCTTATTTGTTTGGTAGTGGTTAAAGTGATATGATCTAATGCTTTGGCTTTGTTTCACTTTCTTCGTTTAGTTCACAATCTCTCATCAGTTATTATCAGTTACTACAATCGACAAAAAGTCAAAAATAACTAGCTTACAAAATCCTACGAGCTTACGATGTGGCTGCCACGTCATTTATTATACTTATTCACATGCTGACATGTAATATGTTCATTACGCCTACTTTAAAAAAGAAAAATAAAGGTAAAAAGTAAACAACCGAACCGGACCGAGTGAGAGTTTCTTTTCTTTTGAACCATGATTGAGTTTTTTCTTGGCCTACTTACTTGGTCAATGTTAAGCTGCCGTTGACTTTGCAGGCTGCCAAGAGATTTGCCAGTTGAGGAGTAAAGTCAGCTTTGATGGGCTTTTTCATAAAAGCCTCTGAAATGAAATAAACAAATGTTTTTAATTTTTCAACACAAACAAACAATGCTGTAAACTCTTACAGTTTGGATCTTGTAATATTCAATTGACTTTTTCTATTCCATACCTAGTTTAAAATTTCATGAGTATACAAAGTATTGTAGGTGATAGATTCTAATTTTTTTAGAAGTCTATCTAAATTGCCCATTTTAATGATCGGAACTACACAAGCAAAATTAAGATAAAAATAGTTGGCGTGGAAGAATAAAAACCCATGATTAACGACTGTGTGTGTGGATAAGAAAAACGTGTTTGCCACTCGCCGATTTGTAGATTCCGTTTTCACATACATATACATGATTAGGGGAATTTTAGTCAATGGTCTTGAATTGACCCGATCATAAAAAAACCCGTTTAACCGACCCGGATCCACCTGCTTTCTCCAACTAACACGCGCTCCTGATCCTAACCGGAGAGTTAATTTATTTCCATATATCATTTTCAACTCAGAAAATCTCATAAACATATATCTCTCTCTTCTTCAACATCGCATCATTTCCCTCTTTGTCTACTCCATTCCTGATCTCCTTAGGGTTTTGGATTCTGGAAGGCGAAGGGGGGTGTTGTGTTGTGTGTACTTATATTATAGATATTGCTTTGTAAATTCAAAAGCTATGGCGGTTTCTAGCGCCTTTGTCGTTACCCCGAAGCTGGAGAAGTTGTTATCGAATCACCAGAATACAACGTCTTTTTCTCCGGCGCCGTTGGGTTTAATTGGGATTCGTGCTCTTCCGATGAACAATAGGAGCAGGCGAGGTCTGATCCAGAAAGCGCGTTGCGAGCTTTCTGCGTCTAAGTCAGCCAGCGTCTTGGCTTTGGAACAGCTCAAAACTTCTGCAATAGACAGTACGAATCTATGCCTTCTTCTCCTGGGGTTTGATTGGATGTTCTAATTCCAGTTTTTTTTTTTGTTTTTGGTTCTGCATCCTGATCGCACTTAAAAATTCATGATTGGTTTTTGTTAATCGTGATTGCGAATTTCGAATTTTGAAGGCTTGTGTAAGCTTATCTATTATTTTGTCACTTGGATTTCGAAAAGCTTACTCAAAAGAAAAGATGTATAATTTGAGAGGCAAAAGCAATCATCTTTACGATATTTTGATCTCTTAGCTGATCTGTTTCATTTCCTAACTTGTATTTAGTTGCATATGGTTACTCTGGGTTTAGATTTGTGGAGTGGATCGATTGTATACCTCTTGAAGCAAAAAGCTCTGTTTTACTGAACTCAATTCTTTCTGGAATTAGGATACACAAAGGAAAGAAGCAGCATTGTGGTGATTGGCCTTAGCATTCACACAGCTCCTGTTGAGATGCGTGAGAAGCTTGCCATTCCAGAAGCTGAATGGCCACGAGCTATCGCTGAATTGTGCGGTTTGAATCATATTGAAGAAGCTGCTGTACTCAGTACCTGCAACAGAATGGAGATTTATGTTTTGGCTCTCTCTCAGCATCGTGGAGTCAAAGAAGTCACTGAATGGATGTCTAAGGTTTTTCCCTTTTCCATACTTCACTGTTAAAATGTTTTGGGCATCCTCTTGCAAATGGTCTTATCACCTTGTTACAATCAATAGCAAATACTGACATATATTGTTGTTTTTTTTTTTTTGTGTCAGACTAGTGGAATCCCAGTTTCAGAGATCTGTCAGCACCGTTTTCTATTGTACAACAAGGACGTCACACAACATATATTTGAAGTCTCAGCTGGTTTGGACTCTCTTGTCCTAGGAGAAGGTCAGATACTTGCACAGGTTAAACAAGTTGTTAAAGTGGGTCAAGGAGTCAATGGTTTTGGGAGGAATATCAGTGGTCTATTTAAACACGCAATTACGGTTGGAAAGCGTGTCAGAACAGAGACAAATATCGCCGCTGGGGCTGTTTCCGTTAGCTCTGCTGCCGTGGAACTTGCTCTTATGAAGCTTCCAGAATCTTCACATGCATCATCCGCTAGGATGTTGGTAATTGGTGCTGGAAAGATGGGGAAGCTTGTGATCAAGCACTTGGTTGCTAAAGGTTGCACCAAAATGGTGGTTGTGAACCGAACCGAAGAGAAAGTTGCAGCTATCCGTGAGGAGTTGCCACCTGGCATTGAGATTATTTATAAACCCTTTGATGAGATGCTATCTTGTGCTGCAGAAGCCGATGTAGTCTTTACTAGCACAGCATCTGAGACACCATTGTTCTTGAAGGAGCAGGTAGAGACTCTCCCTCCTGTTGTTGATGCGAGGCTCTTTGTTGATATCTCTGTTCCTAGAAACGTCGGGTCCTGTGTCGCTGAAATAGAGGGTGCACGGGTTTACAACGTGGATGACCTCAAGGAAGTCGTTGCTGCGAATAAAGAAGACAGGGTGAGGAAAGCAATGGAAGCTCAGGCTATAATTACAGAGGAATCAAAACATTTTGAAGCGTGGAGGGATTCGCTGGAGACAGTTCCAACAATCAAGAAATTAAGAGGATATACAGAGAGAATTATAGCTGCAGAGTTTGAGAAATTCTCGTCGAAAATGGGCATTGAGATGGACAAGAAGACGAAGAAAGCAGCAGATGATCTAGTACGAGGAATAACGAACAAGCTCCTGCACGGCCCAATGCAGCATTTGAGATGCGATGGGAGCGATAGCAGAACACTGAGTGAGACGCTGGAGAATATGCAGGCTCTGAACAGGATGTATGGACTTGATGCAGAGATACTCGAGGAGAAGATTAGAGCGAAGGTGCAGAAAAAATAGAGAGAGAGAGAGCCTTTGTTTCATCCATTTTTTAGGTTCATAGAGGTAAAAAATCGGCACCTTTTGTAATATACAAACTTGAGTAGAGAGTGAAAGACAGCTTCTGGGGAAGAAGATCTTCTGATTGATGGGAACTGGGAAGCATACCATAATTGTTTCATTACGTTTGTTTGTTACAAATCTATATATATAATATTTACATTTTTTTTTCTAACATTTGCGTTCTAAAAAATGATCACCAAAATTGGAGAATCAAGCAAAAGAGTGTGAAGATGTTTTATTTTAAACCTTTTATAAGCTATGTTTGGTGAAGAAATAAAGAAAGCTGGCACCCAATAGGTAGACCAACGCTTTCACTGTAAAGTTTGGTTGTCTCCAATTTTTTCATTTTTTTTTTCTTTTTGTATCTCTTATTTTTTTGGTTGATTACTCGATGTATAATCCGTCTTTCACAACTAAGACACTCCATAAAAATTTTACAACAAAACTGGAACGTTTTTGTTCAGCAGATCTAAAAGTTTGCATGGCTTTTAGAGTGAATCAACCTCTAGAAAGCAAATGGAGATCAACAAAACAATTAGAAAAGTCCACACTATTTATGTATGATGCGCTCATCTGCTGATTTATAGAAGAAAAAGAAAAATATTTGCTACCATTTGTCGTTCGTTTTGATATAACAATATGCAAATTTACAAAAAAAAAAACACGAAGTGATTAAAATCATTTATATGACGAAATTCACTAGTTTCATTGTGGATAATCTACCTTTTTATTATTATTAATGTAACGTGTTTCTAATTACAAAGGTTCTAGATTAGTCATAGTCTCAAGATATATTGATTGTGTGAGAAATTTCTAACTATACAATATTTCGACATGTAATTGACGACAACTATCTCTCTAGTTATATATTCTCAACGACGGAAATGTAAAGTTTGAAAGCTAAACGAGTAACGACTAACGAGTATGACTTCAAGTTCAAGGCAATATATATTAACAAATTTTTCTCCGAGTTCATGAGGTCTTTTGTCTCTTTTGGTTAATCTTTTTTCTACGTGATTTCGACCCGTATTTGGCTCTAAGATCTAAAGTTGAAAGTTTGAATAACGATTATAAATATAATCCAACTTATAATCAAATTAATTTGTACTGTAGTATATTATATTACTACGCACACGCATTCAACTTGTTACGAGATACTGAATTTCATGATCATATGATCATATGTTTCTTCAGATTTTTAACCAAAATAAAAATCAAATGGTTTCTTCAGATCCATATACCTTAATATATATATTTATAAATACATTGGACAAACCAGTGATTTATTATATTCACAAGGTCTTTAATTCATGTATCTTTTGTTGTTGTCGTATTATTTCAAATGAATTTTTGGAAGTCAATTCCTTTAAATAATACTTAAAAAAAAAACTAAAACCGAAAGAAAAATCAAAAACTAATATTTGAAAATAATATATTATAAGAACAAAATAGTGGTGGTATAGTGGCTGAATGTTTCAAACGTTTAGTAAAGTTAGGGTATTTTCATTGTGATTTCAATTATTTTTTGCTATAAAAAAATTCAGAATCTTATGAATTTCGGGAAATTTATATAGATTTTGGGTTAAGACGCCTGGTTAACAAAAAAAAATACAAACAAAAGAATTATAATATATTATTTGAAATCGGTCGGTGTACATTAGTAAAACCAAGCGAAGAATGAGTCAGATCAAAAGGACCGAGTTGTAATTGCATGAAAGTTTACGTACAATTCGATTTCACCTGTGTAGTAAAGTTAGAGTATTTTCATTGTGATTTCAATTATTTTTTTGCTATAAAAAAATTCAGAATCTTATGAATTTCGGGAAATTTATATAGATTTTGGTTTAAGACGCCTGGTTAACAAAAAATAATAATAATATATTATTTGAAATCAGTCGTTGTACATTAGTTAAACCAAGCGAAGAATGAGTCAGACCAAAAGGACCGAGTTGTAATTGCATGAAAGTTTACGTACAATTCGATTTCACCTGTGTGGTCTTGATTATTTTTCCAGTATATAAAGAAAATTAGAGAGCCCATCATTTTGCCAATCAATATCATCACTTTACCATAACCTCGAGATCAAAGAAATCCCCTTCAAGTATTATTATCTTTCTGCCACCACCTTCTCTTTAATGTAGGTTTGATATTTGCAATCATCTAATATCTTTTGATCAATTATGTTCTCGTCAATGTGTTGTATGTGCGTTCATATACATTATATTTACAATAAATTTATTTGTTGTTTCTTAAAGAAAACATTTTAATGTGTAGAGAAATGGACGCAAGATTCTTGTATCCCTTGGAAAGCTGTAAAATCATTCACTTGGTAAGTCACGAATAATTAGGCCGAGTTATTTCATAAGCCACTTTTAATATGACTTTAGTGATACGTACCAGATATGTTATTTTCTTCTTTTTGATATAATAAGTACCAATGACGATTGTTTTTTTTGTTTTTTAAAGTTGAGACATGGACAAGCGTTACACAATGTAGAAGCCGAGAAAGATAGAAATGCGTTGTTGTCTCCTCATCTTTTTGATGCTCCGCTTACAGATTATGGTCACCAACAGGTAAACTCTAAACCCTAAACTTTTAACCTTAATTAATCACATGGTACCATAGCTAGGAGATCTCTTTCGTGCAACTTTACAATAACTTCTTACCGTTTAATGCTTTTCTAAAGGTTGAGAACCTCCACGAACGAGTTGTTACAAGCGGGCTACTGAAGAGGGTTGAGCTAGTTGTAACTTCTCCATTGTTTAGGTAACATATATTTGCATAGAAGCATTGAAGAATATAAGTGATTCTTCTATTTAATTTGTATGTTTTGTAGTGACTTGGACTGATACATTTTTCGGTTTATGTATATAGAACTATGCAAACTGCGGTTGGAGTTTTTGGAAATGATGACAAACCGAGTATGAAAAGTAGCCCTCCTATTTTGGCACTTGAGGTTGCTCGAGACCGTAATGTATGTTTTATATATTCATGGAGAAATGTCTCATATATATATATATATATATATTCATCGTCGATCAAACAAACTTATGTTAACGAAATATCGATCGCACCTTTACAATATATAATATCGATATGTAATATATGTGCTCGCAGGGAGTCCGTCCTCCTGATATGAGAAGAAACGTTAGCGAGTATCAAACTCTTTTCCCCACCATTGATTTCTCTGAGGCAAAGAGCTTTTTACACTCTACCTTCATAAATAAAATATATTCTTGGAAAACTATATAATCTACATAAAGCTTTCTTAAAATATATGTAAGGATTCAGTTGGTGATTTTTCTAATATTTTGGATCGTAATATATATAGATTGAAAGTGAAGAGGACAACCTATGGAGACCGGATGTTAGAGAGTCTGAAGAAGAGATTCTGGCGAGAGGGTTAGAGTTCATGAAATGGTAACCCTTTTGAATCTTAAATTCGTCAAGTATAAATAACATTAGCATATATTGTTAGAGAACTAATGAATTTTCTATAATAAAGGTTATGGAAGAGACCAGAGAAAGAGGTGGCAGTTGTTAGCCATGGAATAGTTTTGCAGCATATGTTGTATGTGTTTGCAAACGATTGTGACCAGTCAATTAGACATGAACTTTGCAAGAGGTTTATACAATATCTTCTCTTTTGCACTATACATATATATTGTCCAACTTGTTAATTCTTCTTTGCATAATTATAATCTAATGACCACTAATATGTTATTTTACAGGTTTGCTAATTGCGAAATTCGTACTGTCGTGATTGTAGACAAAGGGTTAGTGTAATTTTCATTTACTTTACTGTGAGTATCCATTTCTTGACCTTTCATTAATGTTGTTTTACTTTTACTTTTCAGCCTGAGTTCATCTACGGAAAATTAATTCCACAGAGGAAGTTTCAAAGAATGACTAAGTCTTTTTTTAAATCAACAATGAAGAAATTACGTATTATTGATTTTATTATTTTATTCTTCAAGCTCAATGAGCTTTTTCGCTTATCTACTTATAGTCTTTTGCATTCTACAGAACATGTATTAAATAAATGGACCCATTTATCTATCATACGATATCATATTTGTTTTAGAATAATATAAATACTTATTGTTTAGGAAAGACATATTGTCGCCTTGTTTAGTTGTGAGTTTGTTATTAGAATTATCTCCAATTTCACTTAATATTTTATGATTTACATATCTCTATTTTTATGTTTAACTAAGAAAATTCTCTAAAACATATTAACCTCATTAAAAAAACTAATAAGTAAAATATTTTCAATAGCAATCAATTTGAAAGTATTTTTCAAATTACTAATTCAATAGCATTTAATTTTCATTGACATTTACAAATTTTATGACTGAAAACACTGAATGTTTAATTTTTTTATAAGAAATTTTAGATTGAATAACATATAATTTGCCATTTTACATAAATCATTTCAAAAGCTTGATTGAATTCATCTCTTTAAAAATACCAAAATAGGCGATTTGATAAAACCTTCTCTTCAAAGCTCAAATAGATACTTTCTGATCAAAGCACTGGAGTGTGTTTGAAAGATATATATCACATGTTATAGGAAAGAAACCGATGCGAAATGAAATTCATAGGATATATATAAGTAATTCAAAGCTTTTTTATCTTTTATCTAAGTTATTTAAAATTATTTAAATTCACTTTTTGTCCTTTATAAACCAAGCGAGCCTTTAGGCGATCAAGAGTACCATCAGAATGTAATTTGTTACGACTATACTCTGTTTTAAACATAAAAAATTAGATACTTCCCTGTTAATTATATCTTTATTTAACAGGAAAGAATTATGAAAAAGAATTAAAAGGATACTGTTAAAAAAAATAAAAAAAAGATAAAAAAATAAATAGATACATACTTCTCCTATCTATTTTTTTATATGAAATAACTAATCTTCATGTTAATTATATCGTTATTTAAAGTACCCTAATCAAGCCTTCATCATGAGTTATTTCGACTAATCTATATTTTTGAACAACTACATTATTATTATCGGGTAATTAATAGGTGACATCAGCATTGTTAGAATATAAAGTATGCTTTACGTTAAACGGCTCTTTCTTTTTTTTTTTTTTTTTTTTTTTTTTTTTTGGTTTAATCGAACGGCTATTCTGTATACCGAAGAGAACATTGCGTAAAGGAAGTGTCTTTAGAAAATAAATAATATAAACCATTGGATGAAAGTTGCGTTTCGAGATATATACTACAATTTAAATTCTCTCGGCATCGGATTCCGATTTTATCACCGGCTTATGCATGGATCAAGAGATAAAACATTTTTTTTTAATGTAAAAGACGGGAGGATAATGGGTATTAAACGAATATTACACGTCCATTAAAAAAAACGAATAACCCAAATGACACGGTATGAGAGTTGACGAGGAGGCGACCTATTCAATATTTTTTATATGAACCATTTAAAACGTAGATATGATTGATTCCAAGTGGGTTTCTCAGTGGCTTCCATGAAGCTTAGGGGAAAGTAAATAATGACTGTATTTAATCTCTATATATATATATATATATATTCAGATGATGTTTATGATGATACGAACATGAAAGGACGAAAAGAAGAAGAAGAACCATACGATTGGTTTTGTAAATATTGTAGGTAGTCCCTTAACCCAAACATAAAATAAATTTTGTAGGTAGTTTAAGGAGGTCGACACTACGTACACATACATGGATTTATGTGGAGCTCAGACGCTACGCCTCTCATCGCCTAATTTCAAAATCCTTCATTTGGTTAGTCTTGCATTTATTTATTTCAATCTCGATCGTATATATGGAAAATGCTCGCTACTGCTTTTCTATACGATGAACATATTCTAATTTGTGTTGGACTGGCAATGAATAAAGGTGAGACATGCCCAAGGAATCCACAATGTGGCATTAGAAGAGCATGGAGAGAAACCTGAATCTAATAAGCTTTTTGATGCCCACCTCTCTTCAAAGGGTTTGCAACAGGTGAGAGAACTACATCTATATAATTAATTATCACCAAATGTTTAGGGTTTGATATATATAGTAGTACCTTGAGATGCACTCTTGTACATATGAAACATATATTCGAAAATTTCGCAGGCTTCTGAAAGGCGCAAGAAAATCATTGAATTAGGATTACTAAACACTATCGAGTTAGTGATTACCTCTCCGCTGCGCAGGTACTGATACACCTACCACTTTCTTCCTTTGTCAAGTAATTTCGAGTATTATATAATATAGATTTTAGGTTAAAGAATTGGTAAACCGTAAACATCAATATCAATGAAATAAATGATAGACCTAAGATTAGGAACATTCATATTTTTCAACGATGATGAATTAATTTGATATATTCTATAATTCAAATCTTGAAGTTCTTTTTGCTAATATGGTTCCCAAGTCTCCATCAAACAAGTCGTTCCATGTTCATAAAATAAAATTGTTAATTAATTATTATGTAAGTTGAGGACTTTGGAGTTGTTATACTTTTGGTAGTTGAATAATAAAACCGTTCCATTAAAATTTCAGAGCAATGGAAACTTCAATTGGAATATTTAGGGGACAAGAAGATATAAATATATCCGACGACTTTCAAAAAGCTAACAACTTACCTCCAATTGTAGCACTCGAGATTTGTAGAGAACGCATGGTAATATTAATTAAATATTCATTGCTTTTTAAGATACAACTGAAAGTTCTAATCTTATTCATTCTCTAATAATAAATCAACATTATATATATTTGTTCGATATTCTCAGGGACTTTATCCGTGTGATCGTAGAGCAAGTATAACTACTCGCCGAACTTGCTTCCCTGAAATCGACTTTACAATGGTACTTAAATCTCACCGAATCCTCTAGTTGCTCAAATTGACCTTCTTCTATTTATTAAATTATGATAAATTAAGTTTTCGTATGGACTATAGATAGAGAGTGATGAAGATACACTGTGGCAAGACAAGACAAGAGAAAATCTAGAAGAGGTTGCTACTAGAGGTCTTCAGTTCTTTAATTGGTGACCACGAACTTTCTTTTCTTTGGATTTTCACACATTTTTTCATTATATTAAATGGGTGTCCACTCGAGACGGAAACATTATTCCATCATCATCTTATAGCATGTGCACTCGTAGAACTTGTAGTCTCTCAAATATAATATTTTAATAGTTTTGATATAATTTTATTTTTTATTTAAAATTTAAAATATAAATTAAACTTAAAACCAATTATATTATGACATATATCAAATGAATCTCTCATGAGGTCCTTAGAGTCTCTCATGAGGTTTTTAGAGTCTCTCAAATGAGATACTCATTTTATTATCTCTCTTATTTTTTTTATTTTTTAATATTTTTTTGTGGGTGAGAGACTCAATGAGAGACTCCCACTACACATGCTCTTAAGAAATATCACTAGGGCTAGGCCTATGGGTAATGGATCCTGGTTCGGGTAGGACCCGATCGGGTTCGGATCTATCGGATTTATGAATTTACTATCCAATAGGATAATTACAAATATTCGGTTTGGTTTCGGTTTGGTTTCGGTTCGGGTCTTGTAGGGTTCGGATCGGTTCGGGTTTCAAATTTAAGAACCTATAAATACCCAAAAATATGAGTATTCTATCGGTTTATGTATTTTCGAATATAAAATATCCGAATATATTCAATATTTACCCAAAACAATTAAAATATAACCCAATTACCCGAAAAAAATACAAAATAACATATACAAACACATACAAATTTCATAAAACAGATGTTATAATTCCAAATTTAACATTTAAAAATAAAATAAGATAGAGTAATAACTAATAACAACAAATCAACCAACTTATCAAAGTTTGATTTGAAACATATAGTTAAAAGTAGGAAACTTTCATCTAAGTAAAAGTAAATATTCTAAATACTCTTCATCATAAGTGGTTAGTCTCGGATTTATGGATACCCATATGGGTATCGAGTTCGGTTCGGATTTTATCCGATACCCACGGGTAAGACAATACATGACCCAATAGAGTAATTTGCTAATACCCATAACCGACCTGAACCGGAATTTTTGGTTCGGTTCCGATTCGGATTTTCGGGTTCAGTTTTTATGTCCAGGGCTAAATATCACCATAAGATAAAGTTTTACAAAGTGAAAAATTGTCAATCAAATTAACTTGAGCTCAAATATCATTTTATGAATTACGAACTTCCATCTCAAACCAGTTGATGTCTTGTTGATGATAAAGTGACATCTCTTTTTATACTAAGTTAGAAATATGTTTGTTTCTAGTGTGGGACAATATTCTAAAGAACATTGTTTTAATCCATTTTACGTATTGGTCCATTAAGTTGTTCTGCTTGGAATCAACAACTCTATGCATGGATTCAAAATTCAGAGAATTCTGTGGAGTTAGTTTTTATATTTTCATAAACATAAATCAATAATTTTCTCACATAATTGATCATATTAGTGGTAGAATCTATGGCTTTCCTAGTATTACACCAATTATCTAATTTAGAAAGAAAACAAAAAAAATACATGTGTAGGTTATGGGAGAGACCAGAAAAAGAAATAGCAATTGTAAGCCACGGGATTTTCTTACAACAAACACTTCGTGCGCTGCATGAAAAAGTTGGCATACCTCTTGAAGATAGCCTCCTTACAAGGTGATTCATTATTCTAATCCCCAATCTAATCACTCTTTTGCTCTTTAATCATTAGAAAGTTGCAGTGACCTAATTTTTACTAGTCCGCTTCTATTAGACCCATCATTACTTCATTAGAGTGGGCGAGGGTGCATCGATTTGGCCTACTAAAACTTTTCGAGTTTGATTTTTTTTTTTCCTTTTTAAAAAATTATAAAATAAGATTGATATATTTTTTATTCTTTTAAATAGAAAGATAATGTTGTATTATGGTGATTCAATTTCTGTGGTTTGGTTAAATCACACGAGTTGGAGGATTAGTTGATTCCGGTTTGGAATTGTTGAGTAAACCGGATGAAAGAAGAAGCAAAGCAAAGCCTCTGACTACAGTGGAAGGTTTGCTAATATATTAGAAACGACTTAAGCATTAAGCATTTTTAATTCTTTTTTCTTCTTCTTCCTTCTTTGACGCTTCTTTGTATCGTTAGAGAGAGTTTTGAGAGAGCCACCATTGTTGACTATTGTAAGCTCAGATTGAGCTACCTTCTTCTTGATATTAGTGAATTCGCCGGATTGATTCGGCCCCGGACGTAAGCTTGATCACACCGATCTTGCTGAACCGGGTTAACAAATCTGTGTCTTGTGTTCTTTATTTCGTTCTTCGATTCGATCCTTAACAATTCTAATTGAGTGTTTCTTTGAGAGAGTAAGAGAGTTCCGTGTAGATCTCAAAGTAATATGAGCTCAATTTGTAACAAAGTGGTATCAGAGCCTTGTGCTCGAGGATCGCCGGCAACAATGGCAAGATCGTGAGCTAAACGAAGAAGAAGACTAGTGACATCGAAATCACTAGAAATAGTGGGAGAAAGATCATCGAGAAAAGTGTAATCAGAGGCGACATGAGTTGTTGTTGTTCGATACATACGGATTTGATGGGAAGAAGATCTTCGGTGATGAATCTCGTCGGTGAAATTTTGAGGTTCAGCGACATCTAGCTCCAGGAATATGAAATTGGAGAAAGAAGAACGTCATTGTTTTTGATAGAAGAAATCAAATATGAAGAAGAAAGGTTTTCACGGTGAATTAGTTCATCGGAGAAGTACGGATTCAATATTAAATGGAATCAAGGTGCTGTAAGTTAAAATCTCTCTCTCACGATTAAAGAGATTTATAGTATTGTGAGCAGAATTAAAGAGCTTGCAGATTTTAAGAAGTAAGCAAGGATCAGAGAAGTTCTGAGGTTGTTCTTGATTAAGATATATTTGTATCAATGGGAAGAAATCTTCTCGTGATGAAGCTCATTGATAAAGATGACTTCAGACTCCAAGAACGTGTGAATTAATATTCCCTGTCAGAGGTAAAGGAGTAATCGAAGGTTTTGTGAGCTTTGAAGCTTTAAGGTTACAGTGACAGGTCCGTAAATAGTATCCATGAAATTGGTGAAGAAACACACTGAAATTGGAGGTGTTTGATTCTGGAAAAGGAATCAAAAGTTTTGCAAACAGCAAGAAGAAGAAAGGTGGTGTTTATTGATTACAGACACCAAGATTAAATCTCAGGAAATATTGAATAAAGTGAGCTGTAGCAGGTACAAGAAGAATTAATCAGAGATTGATGAAGAAAGATTGGATCAAAGATGGTGTTCTTGGTCTGTTTGTGTTAAACCAAATTGAGAATGGCGTAAGATAAAGATTCTCATTAGCAAGACTGGAATTCTGGTTTATGAAAGGCATGCGTTCAGGTATTAACTCAAGGTCATAAAGATCAGACACAAGTCAAGTGTTTTCCCAAGACTCAAAGCATAGAGGATTATTATTAGCATCCTCTGCAAATCACAAGTAAATTGTGATGTTCTTATTGTTATTCTGGAAACTCATAGTCTGCAAAAGGAAGGAAGTCGAAGTTTGTCAAGGCACAAGTATGTATGTTCACTGTACAAGGTTTTAGCTAAGATCCAATGCTAAGTATTAGTGTGGTTTATGGATAAGACAGTGTGAGAGTTTTTTGATGCAAACTTGTGTTCATGATGAGAAAAAAAAGGAACAGCCACTAGGAGTTCATAAAGATCTAGGAATTAGGGGACGCCTTAGTTGTTTGATGGATGTATGGATTTGCTGGTTGGTTGGTAATCAGTTAAGGCTTGGTAGTCATAAGAGAAAATGCAGATAAGGTTCAAGGACGATCAAGGAGTCTAGTTAAACAGAGTGGGTTGATCGTGATGAGTATTTCAGGGTATTTGCAAGAGTTTAAGGAAGGGTTTGCACAGGTTTAGTCTCAAAGGTTAATGTAAGATTTTTGTGAATCTAAGAGGCTCAAGTATATGATGATTAAGGTCTGATTAGATCATCATGGAGCTGGTTGCAGTCAGCATAATCCAAAGGAAATGGATAAGAGACTGTTGCTTTTGTTGTTTGATATTTTCAGTAAGCCTTTGATGTTGAAACATGGGGAAATGTGTGTAAACAACAGAGATGCATTCTAGAGAATTTGTGCAAGTCAATGACACAAATCAGGAAGCATGAAGAGTTATCAAAGTCATAAATATATGGAGAAACTTCTAGAGAACAAGAATTTGGGTGAGCAACAACCAGTTGTGTGTGATATCATATGGTTCAGGGTAGTAATTACAGTTTGAAGCATTGATGAAGTATAAGAAATAATTGAGGCAGGCACAAAGCAAAACCCACAATATGTACAAGAAGAGATTTAAAGGTTTTGACTATTGATAGAAGTTGGTTGTTTAAAGAACCAAGAATGTCTGGTTATAGGAAAGCTAGACATGAAGATCAAGACTCAAGTATTGGTGACAAGCCTCATGTATACTCGTTTTCCGGTTAGTAAGTTTCAGGAATGATTCAAAATTTCTGTAACTAGGAAAAGGTGGAGTACGTGAGATAGTTAAAGAGAATTTGCGCACAGTTTTGAAGAAACAATTATCATAAGGAGCTGTGAGTGGAGTCGTCTGGTCTGAGGTTATAACAAGATCAATTTGGTGGAAGAAAGCTAAATTGAAAGCTTAAGTCTAAGAGAAAGTTTTTGATTGTTCTTCTGGTGGGAAATGAAAGTTAAAGTGACAGCATATGAAGAATTTGTGTAATTCAGTCAAGAATGCAGAGACATGGAGCTTCTAAATGGTTATTTGTTTCAGGTGGAGCTATGCTATTGTATATTGAGTGACGTATCCTCAGAGTATGGTTTAGTTCCAGGTGGAGTGCTACATTTTTTAGAAGAATTCTAGGCTGTTTCAATGGATAATTTTGGTCAGTTCAAGACTAAGAGCTGTAAGGGACTGTGCTTCATTGTTAGTCTGAAACTTGTTGAAGTTTTAATGTGATAAGAAGACAAGGGATTCAAGAGCAGAAGATTATCAAAAGGGTTGAACATGCTATGGTCTCATCTGAGGATAAGGAAAAGGATATATTCAGATTTGAGAAGAAGCTTGTAGCTTTCGATGAATATCAAGTATAAGTTGCAGGATCTCTAAGGATTTAGAGAAGATACAAAAGTATAGGCATGAGTTGAGATTGCTGGAGTGTTTTTCAGTGGGTTTTATACAGAAAACTGAAGGAGATTGATGCAGGTAATTGCAGGGATTGTTTCAAGATCACTCCAAGAAGAATTAAAAATTGTTGTGCATAAAGCATGAGGAACATGTCATCTCAAAGTTAGTAATGCGACTGAGGATTAGTTCTACAAGGATGCAAGTGCAGGGTTAAATAAATTGCATTTGAAGACAATAGCAAGTGAAGATTATTGTCTGGTTTCATCATAAGAAGATCAGTTTGGAGAGTCTTCACATGTGGTTATTTGCAGGAAATTTAAATGAGTTTAGCATCAGTGTTTAAGCGCTTAAGAGGAGCTGGTGCGTGTATGTGAAGAAGATGAAACTGATAAGCATAAGGAGAAAAATCCTGATCAGGTATAAAGATGCTATGGTGAAGGTGCCAAAGTGTTTGGTGGAATCCTAATACATGAAAAATTGTTTTAGGATGGTTATGAGGCTAAGATTGATGTCAGGTTCTAGAGGTGACATCAGGTTGGGTTTCAAGAAGAGTCTCAAGAAATCAAGGTTGAAATTGATGTGAGACGAGTTGAACAATAAATGACTGTCAAGAGATTGTTTTCAGGTTGAATCAAAGATTGTTACAGGTTATGAAACAGTCATGATTCGAGTTTCTGCAGTTGATTCATAGAAGTTTTTTGCACATGAAGTGAATTAAGAGGTCTTCTTGAAAGTCTTGGTTTCAAGCAGGAAAAATCACAGATTTAGTGTGATTCACAATCTGTTTTTTTGTTGCTTATCCAAGAACAGTGTCTACCATGAAATGACAAAGAATATGGCAGTTGAAAGATCCGTCCTTAGAGATGTGATTGAAAGTGGAGACTGGAGAAGTAGAAGTGTTGAAGATTCACACTTTGAGGAATTTTGCCGATATATACTAACAAAGTGTATCTCAGTTGCTAAGTTTGACTCAGCTTTAGAGCTTATGAAGCTGATCAACTGAAAGTGAGTGTTTATCTCATATTCAGCCGAAGGTTAAATCCATGTAAGTGCGAATCTGCTTGAGAAGGAAGGAAATTGAATCAAGGTGGAGTGTTGTATTATGGTGATTCAATTTCTGTGGTTTGGTTAAATCACACGAGTTGGAGGATTAGTTGATTCCGGTTTGGAATTGTTGAGTAAACCGGATGAAAGAAGAAGCAAAGCAAAGCCTCTGACTACAGTGGAAGGTTTGCTAATATATTAGAAACGACTTAAGCATTAAGCATTTTTAATTCTTTTTTCTTCTTCTTCCTTCTTTGACGCTTCTTTGTATCGTTAGAGAGAGTTTTGAGAGAGCCACCATTGTTGACTATTGTAAGCTCAGATTGAGCTACCTTCTTCTTGATATTAGTGGATTCGCCGGATTGATTCGGCTCCGGACGTAAGCTTGATCACACCGATCTTGCTGAACCGGGTTAACAAATCTGTGTCTTGTGTTCTTTATTTCGTTCTTCGATTCGATCCTTAACAATTCTAATTGAGTGTTTCTTTGAGAGAGTAAGAGAGTTCCGTGTAGATCTCAAAGTAATATGAGCTCAATTTGTAACAGATAAAATAATAAAAATTATAATCTTTTAATATTAAAAGAGCAAATCTTAGACCGGCCGTGGATATATAGAGAGTGGGGCTCTACGTATCATTGATAGAACCAATCCATGATATATTAGCCATTAAATACAAAGCAAAAACGACTCGTTTGATGACTCTTGTTTGGCTTTGAAAGGGTTCATTCTGTACGTAGATGATAGACCGGTTTGGATTTTTTTTTGAGTTTTTCCAAACCTAACAACATCTGGTCCAGTCTAGCTTTAATAGACCTTGTACACCGTTCTCATAAATTTTCAATTTTAGATAATTGAGATCACCGATCAATTTTTTTTCTTGTGTGTATAATGAATATATCATCGATTCCAAGTTATATTATTATACATAGATATATAAAAGATATAAGTATAATAATTAATAGATTTCAATTGTCTATTTTTGTTTTGTTTGTTTAGGTTTGCTAATTGTGAACTCCGGTCGATTCGAATAGAGAAGAGGTAAGTAAAATTTAGGAAACTGCAGAAATCTTTACAAGTTGTGTGGTTTCTAATAATTGTTCACACGTTTAAGTGCAGCGACATGGAAGCAGATACATTAATAACGACTTGTAATTGTAGAAATTACGTTACTCCACCTTCCACTTCAATCCACACGCTTGAATAGAAAGCGTGCGATATGTATTATGTTTCTTTCCATGGCCATAAACATGGCGTTTAAAACCTCGGAAGATCCAAGTTAATATCCCATTACCAAGCTATAACTAACCCACCTATGCATGTGTGAGAACCTCTCTTCTTCTTAATTTCTTTTATAATTGTAATATATTAAGGTGTTATTGTGTAATTTAACAAAAATGGGCTATGCATGTTTGAGTTTGTTGTTCCACGTAAAGAGCCTAGCGTATATCACAGTTTTGGTTATAAAACGATGATAATTTTTAGATGTGTATTCAAATCCAACTTATACATTTTAACAAAACAAAGAAAAGTTTAACTTATTTCTAGGAAGCAAATAACTTTTTTTTTGGTCGAAGGTCTTCAATCGGTTACTCCGTCGCATGCTAATCTAATTGAATTAATCGTTTATCTTATGTTCACTGGTTATTTACAAAAAATGGACAATATTTCTCTTAACCAACAAATTTATCTATCCCTTGGATCTAAAAAATCCACCCCAAATTAACAGTCAGCTAACTCTTATCTATATATATATATATATATGTTTTTGATAAATACTCTAAAATATTATTTGCTTTGGAAAAACAGATGTACTCACGCAAAAACAGTATATTAAATAAAAAAATCATTATTGAATTAATCACGTAAATTTTGCCGGAAATTGCCTAATGCATAATTGAATAAAGTCATAAATATTAATTTTCTTTAAAGATAAACCAGCAAACATCGGGATAAGATTTTTATCAGAAAAAAAAACAAAAAAACATCAGGATAAGATTTTGTTACTGTAGTAAGTAAAATTTTCAATTTGATTTTAATTTGTTAACTGAAGGACCAATAGGATTGTTTCCCGCTTAAAGAGGCGAGGAATAACGCAACAAACTTCGATTTCTCCGGTGACACTTCAGTTACAGTATCTGATTTTAGATACTCTTCCTTTTCAAGTTCTATCAATAATAATCTCAAATCTCAGAAATAAATTAATTTAAGATTCATGAATCTCTTATAAAAGATTCCCCCAAATATTCTCTGACTCATTCACCTTTCACAACCCTAGATTCCACAACAATGGCTGCGATTCAATCACACAAGCCGGAGATTAACGCCGATGAAGACGACGACGAAGAATCTCCGGTGGAGGAGGTTCGTCTCACTGTATCGAACCACGACGATCCTTCTTTGCCCGTGTGGACGTTTCGGATGTGGTTTCTAGGGGTTGTATCTTGTGTTCTCCTCTCGTTTCTCAACACTTTCTTCGGATACAGGACACAGCCTCTGATGATCACTATGATCTCTGTTCAAGTGGTCACGTTGCCTCTTGGGAAGCTTATGGCTCGGGTTTTGCCTGAGACTAAGTATCGGATCGGGTCGTGGGAGTTCTCGTTTAACCCGGGTCCGTTTAACGTCAAGGAACACGTATTGATCTCGATGTTTGCCAATGCTGGTGCTGGATTTGGAGGTGGTACTGCTTATGCTGTTGGAATTGTTGATATCATCATGGCTTTTTACAAAAGGAAGATTAGTTTCTTGGCTAGTTGGATTCTTGTTATCACTACACAGGTCTCTTTCATTTCCAGTATTTTTCAGATTCTCTTTTTTTTTTTTATATATACAGTGCTGAGTTGTTGATGATGATAATCTGTTTCTGAATTAGGTCCTTGGGTATGGTTGGGCTGGTATTATGAGAAAGCTAGTGGTGGATCCTGCACAGATGTGGTGGCCAACGAGTGTTCTTCAGGTCTCTCTGTTTCGGTATGTTTGTTTTGTGATATATGTTGTTTCTTTGACTAAAACACAGTTCCTTAGATGCTTGACACTGTCTTTTTTTTTTTAATCTTAATCCAGGGCTCTTCATGAGAAGGACAAGTCGAGGATGTCGAAAGGAAAGTTCTTTGTGATTGCGTTTGTTTGTAGCTTTGCGTGGTACATTTTCCCGGCCTACTTGTTCTTGACGTTATCATCAATATCTTGGGTTTGCTGGGTGTTTCCTAAGTCTATCACAGCTCAGCAAATAGGCTCTGGAATGTCTGGACTTGGAGTTGGTGCATTTGCGCTTGATTGGTCTGCCATAGCTGCGTACATTGGAAGCCCTCTTGTGACTCCCTTTTTTGCAATCCTCAATGTCCTTGTTGGTTACGTTATGATCATGTATATGGTTATCCCAATATCATATTGGGGAATGAATGTTTATGAAGCACACAAGTTTCCAATTTTCTCATCTGATCTGTTTGATAAGCAAGGGCAGGTTTACAATATCTCCACCATTGTCAACAATAAGTTTGAATTGGACGAAGGGATGTATCACCAAGAAGGTCGGGTTTATCTCAGCACATTCTTTGCTGTCACTTATGGGATTGGTTTTGCAGCAATCGTTTCCACACTGACCCATGTTGCTCTCTTCAATGGAAAGTAAGCCTTGGCTAATCAATAATGAAGTTATTATATATGGATTAACTTGTCTGAATATTTTACCAATCTTGATTTACTTACTTTTAGGGGAATTTGGCAACAAGTACGAGCTTCAGCCTCAGCCAAAATGGACATACACACAAGGTTGATGAAGAAGTACAAAGACATACCAAGTTGGTGGTTTTACGGTCTGCTTGGTATCTCATTAGCACTATCTCTAGTTCTCTGCATTTTCATGAAAGATGAGATCCAAATGCCTTGGTGGGGACTCCTTCTAGCATCTTTCATGGCTGTAACCTTCACTGTACCAGTCAGCATTATCACAGCTACAACTAATCAGGTAATTGGATCTCTTTTAAAATCCAGTTGGATCTCTTTTATGTATATTTTCACACTTTGAAACTGTATTTTTTTTTGACAGACTCCAGGTCTGAACATAATCACAGAATATCTCATGGGTGTGTTGTTACCGGGGAGACCAATAGCTAACGTAGTCTTCAAAACTTATGGGTACATAAGCATGTCACAAGCTGTTTCATTCCTGAACGACTTCAAGCTAGGCCACTACATGAAGATACCGCCAAGATCGATGTTCTTAGTCCAGTTCATAGGAACAGTGATAGCAGGAACAGTGAATATATCAGTGGGGTGGTACATGCTTACGTCAGTAGAAAACATCTGCCAGAAAGAGTTGCTTCCTCCAAACAGTCCATGGACATGTCCAAGTGACAGAGTATTCTTTGACGCATCAGTGATTTGGGGATTAGTAGGACCCAAGAGAATCTTTGGTCGGCGAGGAAACTACTCTGCGCTGAACTGGTTCTTCTTAGGTGGACTCATAGGACCTATACTGGTATGGCTTCTCCAAAGAGCCTTCCCGGCCAAAAAATGGATATCACAGATCAATCTTCCGGTGCTTTTAGGGACAACGGCTGTAATGCCGCCGGCGACAAGTGTGAATCTGAACGGGTGGATCACAGTTGGAGTGATATTCAATTACTATGTGTTTAAGCACTACAAAAAGTGGTGGCAGAGGTATAATTACGTGATGTCAGCAGCATTAGACGCAGGAGTGGCGTTCATGGGAGTGCTATTATACTTTAGTTTGACGATGAATGGTATATCGATTGAACATTGGTGGGGTGCTAATGGTGAGAACTGTCCTCTTGCTTCTTGTCCTACTGCTCCTGGTATTCAAGTTGATGGTTGTCCTGTTTTTTAACTTTATATATATTCTTTTTTTATAGTTTTTGGTTTCTCTCTTTTAGATTACAGCTTTTTTTTTGAGATATTTTTCTGATTTGTTTCTTTTTCTTCTTCTTTTGGTTGGATTTTAAGAGAGTACAGTTTCACAAAAAAACATAACTTTTTTTTTTTTTTGGTCCACGAATCTTTAATAGTAAAACTGGATCGTATCTGGGTCTTTTAAAATCTCATCATGACAAATCACAAAATATATACAAAAGTTGGAAAAAAAAAACCATGTTATTTGTCTAAACTCAATCAATCATAGTAAAATTTAGTTGGTACGTGTTAATCCTAAATAAAAGCGCGTGGAGTAGAAAGAGGGTAGAGGAGCGTGGCGTGAAGACAAAATAATGCCGTGGTTAACCAATTTGGATTTACACCAAAAGTCATTAATTAATCTGAAAGTTTGGTTCAACCATATTCATTAAATAATTTTAATTTCATCATATTTGTCATTAATAAATCGGTCTCTTCTCTCTCTCTCTCTCTATTATATCTCAAACCCTGAGAAAACGAGGTTAAAGATCCGTGATTCTGAAATTTCGCTAAATTCAGGTCTTTGATCGTCCCCTGCGAAACTACAACTGTTTCTCAATCAATCAACGATGGAGACTGCGACTGGAGAGATCACCATCGTATGCGACCACTGGTTCGTTTCCCCAAACAATCGATTTCTCTTTCTCTGACTTTTTTTTTGTATATAAAATAAATTTGATCAGAGTTTTGAGTCGATTGGTTGCTTTCCCTTTGTTGCTTATCTTTTGTAATTCGAAATTCTGGACTCGAGGTAATCAAAAATTTGGAATTGGTCGGTGATTGCAACTGAGATCATCTCTGTCGCATTGAAGCTCTGTGAGCTGTGTGATTCAGTTTGGTTCCACAACATTGAAGATGTTATATGTAGCACCAGCTAGTTTTTTTTTTTTTTGTCGGTGATTAGCAATATAACTAGGGATTAGGATCGATGGATTAGTCAATTATGCAAAATAAAGAGTTGGTTTTTATTTGTTCACCTACTTAAAAGCTTCATCTTTTGGTTACTTTCATGATATGTACATTAATTGAATATGTATATTTAGTGTTTTGTGAGAGTTCCAAGACTATGGATGACTTTGTATTTGGAATTTTCTTTTTCTACTAGTTTGATCTGGTTGGTGTGTTTATAGATTGATAGATTTTCTATTCGCCCACATACTTCCAAAGTTGAGGAATGATTCGCTTTGCTAGGATTTGCCTGTCCCTTTATTTTAATTCTCTTCTCTTATAGGATTCTTAATCTGAGATTACCTTGGATGGTTGATCCCTTGAGACTGCTGTATTAAGCTTAGCGTACTGATAATCCTTATGTTTTCAGTGACAGAGACATTCCATCTCCAAATATCGATCTGCATCGTGTACATTGTGCCCGGAATCTTGAAAAATGTAAGATTTGTGGTGATATGGTACCCAAAAAGCATGCTGAGGAACACTTCTTGAACACACATGCTCCGGTACGCTGCTTTTTCTATTTCTCACCATTCTCTAAATTGTTTTCTGTTTGTTTAGTTTCCACAACTATCATCTTTGATTTGACCAACTTATTTTTGATAGCTCCATGAAAATTCTATACTTTCTCTAGTCTGACGTCAAGATGTGTTGATCAAATGGATTTCCACAATTTCATACGGTGGTTCTGCTCTCAAGTATTATGTAAATGTACTCCCTTTCAATGGGTTGTGAGCTTATTACAATTAACAAATTAGGTCACTTATGCATTGATTTGACTCATTAACATAGTTTGTAATACAAACAGCCTAGTCGTTATCAAAGCTTATGTTTGCAGTGTTGCGACTGTTTCAGTTACTAGGTCAAGATTAGTTATTGAATTTAACAAGTAGGGAATTTCTCTTGTTTCTGCTACAGTCTCAGTATTTGTGTAAGTAATGGTTTTAGATGATCCTAGATGACTGAAATGACGTACATTATCTTACAATATTCCTCTTGTACTGCATTGAGAAGGTAGCATGCTCGATGTGCAAAGAGAACATAGAACGTGAGGTTTTTGACAGTCATAAAGGAGAAATTTGCCCCAAGAGGATTGTAACATGTGAATTCTGCGAGTTTCCATTACCTGCGGTTGATCTTGCTGAACATCAGGTATTCGCTCTAACTTGCACACGTATTTTGCCTCTTCTCTATCTCCAACCAAATGATTTTCTGATCCGCTCAGTTTTTGAATATTAGGAAGTATGTGGCAACCGGACAGAGCTCTGTTATCAATGCAACAGCTATGTTAGATTGAGAGAAAGATATAACCATGAAACCAAATGCCCTGGTACTGTGCTTAACAATGTCGAATCATCCAGGTACATGTTACTTTCTTTTCTGCATTGTTGTATTTGGAAACTCTGAATCTATTTATTTCGCTAATTCGTGTTGTGTGGCATGGATTCTACAGAAGGATCCCTAGAGCAGCAGAAGGAGATGGAAACGGTAGGAGAAGAAGAGATGGGAACGGTGTTTCGCACAAAAGGCTTTTCTTCACGATAGCGATAACGGGAATAGCTGTCTTAATAGGATCGTTGTTCTTCCAGAGGAAGCCTGAGTAGAGAGGCATTAGCTTGTGTGTAATTCTGTAAATTTGCCTCAAATCCTTCAGACAGATTCTAAGGAAGGGTTTATACATTTTAATGCTTACCAAGACTGTGCTTAGTTGTTTGAGCTGATCATCACCATGAGACTTGCTTTTTATATTTGGTTTCAATAAATGAGATTTCACATTTCGTTGGAATTAAACCGAACTGAAATCTGATCGCATTTAGTTTAATTAATGAGATTCAGTTACAAGTAAAATTGATCACAAAGGCAATGATGCCTTGACACTTGAGAGAGAAAGACAAAACGCAGTCGCACCTAAACCAAGGTACAACAAACGCTAACGCAGTCTCTCTCTCTCTAGATCAGTACACGTGCGTGTGAGCGCCAGGCTTCTGCGGTGATCGCTTGGGTCGAGTACTGATGAAGAAACTGGCTGATCGGCTCCTGCATCGTTTCACTAACCATGAAACCGGTTTATACACCGGCCACCACTGTAATTTCTCGTCCACTTTTCTCTTCTTATGGTTTCTTCATCCTCTGGTTTTAACTGCTCAACGAAAGTTTGTATTTTTAAGCCCGGATGAGGAAATAAGCTTAAATTTGTTGTTAACTGGGTCTCTCATGACACTGTAAACTGTTGTTCTTTACTTGTTTCATCAAATTGGGTTTGTTTCTTTGTTAAAAGATTTTCCCTACGTTTCAATCCAGAAAAGGCAGAGACTTTAAACGATCAGAGAGTTACAATTTATTGAGAAATATATTTTGAATATCATTTTGCTTGATTATCGGAGATAAACGCCTTTGCAGTTTGTTTGAAAGACCAGTTCTACAGATCCTATATCTATGGCCGCTTCAAAAGTCTTGCTGTCTTAGACAAACATTTATGTTCTTTGATTATCTCTTTAGTCTTTCTACAAGCAAAAGTGTTGATTTTTTTCTTACACTAATATCAGGCTCACAAGGGACAGATCAAGGTACAAGTGGTCTTAGTCATAGAAAGGATCACAGGATGCATTCTCAGGGTGTCCATCTGCATATCCATGACCGATATGTAATGCAACTTCCTCAGTCTTTAATGTGACCTTCTATGTGTGTTTCCCTTTATGAAATGTGTTCTGACTGAAGACAGAAATGTTTCAGGTTGTGATGGATAATGGAATCCTCCAAGTTACTCTGTCAAAGCCTGGTGGTAATATAACCGGCATAAAGTATGGCGGTATTGACAATGTGCTCGAAGTTCGTAATAAGGAGACTAACAGAGGGTATGAATCAAGTGTAACATTTGATAGTAGTTTTACTGTTTCCTTTGGTGGACCAAAAAAATGCTTTCTCTTTTTCTCAATGTTTATGAGAAGTCAAGTTAATTGATAATAACTGAATGTATAGGTACTGGGACCTACACTGGAATGAACCTGGAGGCAAGGGAATATTTGATGTGTATGTCCTCTTTTCGTTTACTTTAACATTCGTTAGGATTAGGAACTCAGGAATCCTCATCATTGTGCTATTGATCACAACATCTATCAGTGGGATTTTTCAGTATTGGTGGAGTTTAGTTGATGTATGACTCAACACTACTTTTTCTCTGCCCAAATGAAGTTTTCACTGCATCAAAATCCTCTCTTTATATGATGTGTACTAATGTTGGACGGTATTAAATTTGTATTAACCGTTGGATGGTACATGATGTGTACTAATTGATATATTGTTTGATTGTGTTTATGCAGCATCAGTGGAGTGAGTTTCAGGGTCATAGTCGAGACTGAAGAACAGGTTGAGATCTCATTTCTCAGAACATGGGATCCTTCCCTTGAGGGCAAGTACATTCCCCTGAATATCGACAAAAGGTCTATCTTGCAATACGTATTTCCTTTGACGCGAAACAAAATTAGAGTATGGACATTGACTATATGCTCTTTCTTTCAGGTTTATAATGCTTCGTGGCTCTTCTGGATTTTACTCATACGGCATTTATGAACACCTTAAGGATTGGCCTGGATTTGAACTTGGAGAAACAAGAATTGCGTTCAAGCTTAGAAAAGACAAGTAATAGTATTCCTTTTTTCCTCCGCCAATTTCTCTTTCTTATGTAAATCGTAACTGCCTTAAGATTCATGTCTATGTACTGAGAAGAAAGCCTCAAATTTTAGTTGTTTCCCTTATATGTGAAGAGTACCATAAATCCCAAAGAGGAGTGTCATTTGTCAGATATCTAGTTATTTGGTTTATTCCTCAACACAAGTGTGTAGTTGTTTGATATCTCATATATTTCCCCCTTGCGATTCTTTTTTACAGATTCCATTACATGGCTGTGGCAGATGACAGAAAAAGGATAATGCCTTTTCCAGATGATCTATGCAAAGGAAGATGCCAAACTCTAGATTACCAGGAAGCTTCCCTGCTCACTGCTCCATGCGATCCACGCTTACAAGGCGAAGTATGAGTTCCCTATTTTTCAATCATTTAAAAACCAGAAGTGCATTTTGTATTATCTCATCAGTTTTTTGAGCTGTAATTTCTTCTTTCTAGTGATACATGAATCTGTATTCTACTGACTTATGCGCGTTTATGATGTATTAATATGAATGCCGTGTTTCTCATGTATAACTAAATCATTTTTCTTCTCTGACAGGTAGATGACAAATACCAATACTCGTGTGAGAATAAGGATTTGAGAGTACATGGATGGATATCCTTCGATCCACCTGTAGGATTCTGGCAAATTACGCCCAGTAATGAGTTCCGCTCAGGTGGACCACTCAAACAAAACCTCACCTCACATGTTGGCCCAACCACTCTTGCAGTATGTGTCCCTATGACAAAATGTGGTGAATATTTCAATGTAATAGTTCAAAGTACAATCTTGAACTTGGTTCCAATAATGTTTATTTCAGGTGTTTCACAGTACTCATTACGCCGGAAAAACCATGATGCCTCACTTTGAACGCGGTGAGCCTTGGAAGAAAGTCTATGGCCCTGTTTTCATTTACCTAAATTCCACAGCCAATGGAGATGATCCACTTTGCTTATGGGATGATGCTAAGATAAAGGTACGAGGGAAGCAAATTGCTATCAGACTTGCTATATACTAAAATAGATTTCTGGTAATGTAAGTGAACACTTATATGAGTTAAGTTGCAGATGATGGCTGAGGTTGAAAGTTGGCCTTATAGTTTTGTGGCATCTGAGGAGTATCCAAAGTCTGAAGAACGAGGAACGGCTTGTGGTAGATTACTTATCCGTGACAGGTATTAGTGTTTTTTACACTATCATTTTTTATATGTCCTGCATCTTCCTTTATTTTGTATTTTGCTTATATAATTGTTTTTTCTAAATGTTAACATTCCACCAAATCGCTACATACTAACGTTGATTTTGTATAGGTTCATAAGCAATGATTTGATTTCAGCAGAAGGTGCTTATGTGGGTTTGGCTCCACCTGGTGATTCTGGTTCTTGGCAAATCGAATGCAAGGTGATTTCTTCCTTCTCCATTCTTAATTATTTGCAACTAGCAAAAATAAAAAGTCAGTTCAAAGACATTAAGAGAGACTTCTATGATGAAATTACCAACAAAATAAATCAAAAGAAATATTTGTCCGTAAAGAGTAGCACATTTGACCATATATTACCTCTAAATCTTTGCCAATCAGGGGTACTAATTTTGGGCGATAGCAGATGAGGCTGGCTATTTCTCAATAGGGAACGTGCGTCCTGGCGAGTATAATCTCTATGCCTGGGTCCCCGGTTTCATTGGAGATTATCATAGCAGCACTATTGTTTCTGTGACTTCAGGTAAATTAGTTCTATCAAATTTAATAGTTTCCTCTATATCAGCCAATTCTTGATGGACATAACAACACAGGGTGCAAGATTGAAATGGGTGATATCGTTTATGAACCTCCAAGAGATGGACCTACCTTGTGGGAAATCGGTGTCCCTGACCGAAAAGCTTCTGAATTCTTTATCCCAGATCCTGACCCGACGCTTGTAAACAGGGCCTTAGTCCATCATCAAGACAGGTTTATTAGCTACACCTTTGTGAACCTTACTGCTTGTATATATGTGCGCGTAACCCAAATAAACACTGCTTTATAATTATCTGCAGGTTCAGGCAATATGGGTTGTGGAAGAGATACACAGATTTGTATCCAAATGATGACCTTGTTTACACTGTCGGTGTAAGTGATTACCGCAGAGATTGGTTCTTTGCTCATGTTCCCAGGAAGAAAGGAGATGTGCATGAAGGAACAACTTGGCAGATTAGGTTTAAACTTGAAAACATCGATCAAAAAGCGAACTACAAACTGCGAGTCGCCATAGCATCTGCAACCTTAGCCGAGTTGCAGGTAAAAGTGAAATATCGTTTTTCTGCAGAGATGGAGTTAAAGACTTTATTTAAGTTTTATTGGCACATTCTGTTTGCAGATTCGAGTCAATGATGCAGAAGCAAGCCGCCCTCTCTTCACAACCGGACTTATTGGAAGAGACAACTCAATAGCAAGGCATGGGATCCACGGGGTTTACATGCTGTATGCTGTAAATATACCAGGAAACCGGCTTGTGCAAGGTGATAACACTATATTCCTGAAACAGCCACGGTGCAATGGTCCCTTTCAAGGGATAATGTATGACTACATTCGTCTTGAAGGGCCTCCTTAGCTGACATATCGTAGTATAAGTATAGATGTATATTAACACCAAAACATTATGGTAACAACTGAATCATATTTTTATATGCAAACTCCAAAAACCAAAATTCTTACAAAATCAAAACTGAACCTAAGACATAAAAGTAGAAAGGAGCAAATCAAATGTTCTCTTAAGCACAAACACAAGGGATTGACTAGTGAGTGAACTACTTAATGCTACATCTTCCCTGCAACTTGCTCAGCGGAGCTTCTCTTCATGAGTCCCTTGTTACAAAGTTCATTAAGCAGCTCCAGAGCTTCCTTTGCCATACCTTCATAAGCTATGCCTTCTATCAGAATTGTATACGATGTTTCAGTTGGTTTACACCCTCTGTTGATCATATAAACTAAGAAATCAATGGCACGATCTGTTTGCCGAGTCTTACAGAGTCCAAGCATTATAGAGTTAAAGGTGACTGCGTTTGGCCTAACACCCATCCGCTCAAACTCATGGAAAAACTTAATGGCTTCGTCTACTTTTCCTTCCCTGCTTAAACCTCCAACAAGAGAGGAATAGGTGATAGTGTCAGGCTTCAGATCTTTCGCACGCATCTCGTCTAGCAGCTTAATCGCTTTGCCTGTTTTACCTGCTTTTGCTAGTCCATCAATGACGGTATTATAAGTGATTAGAACAGGAGAACATCCCTTGCTACTAAGTTGATTAAGTATCTCAACCGCATCTTCAACTTTCCCGTCTTTGCACAAAGCCGTAAGCATAGTGTTGTAGGTCACAATGTCTGGGTAACAACCACGAGAGACCATTCTTTCCAAATATTCAATAGCCCTATCCATCTTTTTCTCCTTGCAAAACCCGTGAAGCAGCGGGTTGTAACTCAAAGAATTCGGCTGGCATCCATGTTTAGGCATTTTCTCCAATATGTCAATCGCTCGGCCAAGCAAACCTTTCCTGCACAAGAAATTAATCAAGATGTTGAAAGTGACAACACTTGGCGAAAAACCTTTTCGAAGCATATCAGCAAGAAGCTTTTCTGCATCCATCCATCTCCCGGTACTACACATACTCCGCAGAATTATGTTATGTGTAATAACATTCGGCTGACATCCATAAGACGGCATATCGTTCAAAAACTTGATCGCCTCATCCAATCTTCCCTCTTTACAAATACCATTCACGAGAACGTTATAAGTCACAACATCGGGAGTACATCCTCTATCCCTCATTTCATCAAGAAGCTTCATAGCCTGTCCAACACCGCTCTCTTTACAAGTAGCTTCAATCAATATAGTGTAAGTAATGACATCTGGATAACAGTCTCTCTGAAGCATCCTATCAAGAACCTCCATGGCTTGCTTTAGTTTCCCGCTATCACAAAGAGAACGCAAGATGGTATTATAAGTGACAACATCCGGCGAAACACTCATTCTATCGAGAACCGATAGAGCGCTATTGATCTCCCCGGCTTTGCAATACCCACTAATCATGACATTGTAAGTTATAACATCAGGAACAGCACCAGAGCCTTCAAGAATCTCCAAGATCTTTGCAGCTTTCCTCGTCTTACCCATCCTACAGAAGCCGCGGATCAATGTGGTGCAGGGAATGATATCAGGAACATTACCGTGATAAACCATATTCTCCAGAAACTTAAACCCTTCCTCCAGTTCTCCGGTTCTAACCAGCTGCCGCAAATGGTTATTACTCTCGACATCTTCCAACACAAAAGACGAATTGACAGAGCTGAAATGACCATTTCCGTTACTATTACTATGCCCGGAGGCCAAAGTTTCGAACTTTTGAGCTCTACCATTAAGACCAGAACTCTCCACCTTAGAGGCAGCGAAAACAAGAACAAGTCGATTCCTTTTTCGTGACCCAAGAGTTAACTTAGACCTAATATTACTATTCGTACGACCTAAGACGTCAAGCTTATTACTTGGTTTACAGTCACGATGAAATTGTTGAATCAAGCAAAACCCTTCCTGAGCACTGCTTGTGGACACCATTAAATCCATAGAGAGATAAAAAAACAATAAATCTTCCCTACAAAATTTGGGAACTTACACAGATAGACAAAGCCAACTTAATCCTATCTAAACTATTGTTTCTGAGACATTAAGAAATCTTCGAGAGAGAGAGAAAGGAGGAGGAAGAAGAAGAGAGGCGGGTTGAAGCAGTGAGCTAAAGGATATGGCACTGTTTTGTTTATTTGGACTTTTGTGAATTTGGGCCTGAGTTTTCTCATAAAATTGGGTTTGGGCTTTTAACTCCCAAATTACATAGAATAAATAAATTTGATCTTCCCACAGACTTACAAGATATGCGTCAAAACGAATTTGAGGTAAGAAAAAAAAACACACACACCCACTCGCATCACTCGCGCGTTGAGAGCGTGTAGAAGAAAACAGTGGACTTGACCACGCAAAACCTTTGGTTTTAGCAAAATTCCCAATTTTTCAAAAAAAACCTGCGCGTAAACTTAGCGTCTGTGAGCTTTGTTTTGTTTCTAAAGGATAAAACTGGAAAAAATAGTATTTTTTAGCCGTGTGTGAGTTATGTTCAAAGTTCAAACTAAAAATATATATTTTTTTTTTGATTAAGACGAAAATAAGAAATTGCTTCTGAACTAATTCTTTGGATCAGCCCTACTTTGTCCTCGCAACTTCGGTAAACTATTCAATTAAACCCTAGATTGAGAATTTATCTGAATTTAGGAGCTTACTCTTTGTTGACTTCACTGCTATGAAAGCCAAAGTCAAACATTCAATCCTAAATGATTTTTTTTTTTTGTTTGCTTGTCTCTATTATCTGAATTATACAGATTTTTAAATCATCATCATCATCATATAATGTTTAACTGTTAACGAGAATTGTTTAGAAGGAGACGTAAGTGAAAGCATTGAGACAGACGAATGTCACCACCACGTTGAATATTGCGGCTCTCTTAAGCATTTCTTTAAACAATAACCGAATTGTTTTGACGACAAAGTCAAGAGATTCTCCACTATACCCTCTTCTTTATCTCCCGTTCAAGGCAACATAAGTTCTCCAAATCAGATCTTTCTATATATACACACATATATATATATATATATATATATATACATGTAGAAATAACATGTACATTTTAGTTTAAGACCAAAACACTCTCTAGACATTTTCAATCAATGTCGTCTGTTAAACTGCAGTTGCAAGATAAGGGCAATCATGTTGGTTTACTTCAACTCTTCTTATGATCTTTTTTTATGTTCATGTAACTTTTTGATGAAAGTTTTATGTATTGGTGGTGTGTGAATGGTTCAGGTGGTAATGGATAATGGCATCGCACGGGTTACGTTATCGAAGCCCGATGGAATTGTTACTGGAATTGAGTATAATGGAATCGATAACTTGCTCGAGGTTCTTAATGAAGAATCCAACAGAGGGTAATGCGATATATATATATCATCCTTGTTTTGTTCCTAAGTTTAGTTTTCATATTGGAGTATCAATTTTCTGAGTGTCTAAAGATTCTCTTAAGAGCCTACACAACCCTAAACAAAGTCCAGTTATTGCATATATCGCTCTGTTTCTCAAGTTTAATTTCATAACTTTGGTGCCAAAAGTTCTCTAATTTGGATATAATTAAAAAAGTAAATGTATTCTTCTCCAGGTATTGGGATCTCGTTTGGGGAGGATCAGGAACCACTGGTGCATTTGATGTGTAAGTCTTCTTTGTGCACACAAGAGATTCAATGAAGTTCAAAGCACGTAATGCATAATTACTACTTTTTTGGGGGGAAACAGAATCAAAGGAACAAACTTTGAGGTAATAGTGAAGAACGAAGAACAGATTGAGCTTTCTTTCACAAGAAAATGGGATCCATCACAAGAAGGCAAAGCAGTCCCTTTGAACATTGACAAAAGGTACTTACTAATTCTTTTAGAGATGCATATATATAAATTTCATATTCCATTTTTTTAAGATTGTTGTGACCTGAAATAATTGTTTCAATAGATTTGTTATGCTTCGTGGGTCGTCCGGATTCTACACTTATGCCATCTATGAGCATTTAAAAGAATGGCCTGCTTTCTCACTTTCGGAAACCCGAATTGCTTTCAAGCTCAGAAAAGAGAAGTAAGCAAAAACAAAAAAATCACTCCTTCACTTCTTAAACATCTTTGACATGTAATTTTCATTAGTTCTTAACTGAGATTGCAGGTTTCATTACATGGCAGTAACAGACGATAGGCAGAGATTCATGCCATTGCCTGATGATCGGTTACCAGACAGAGGCCAAGCTCTGGCTTACCCTGAAGCTGTTCTACTTGTTAATCCTGTAGAGCCTCAATTCAAAGGAGAGGTAAAAGTTATTCATTTAAGCTTACTGAAGTTGAGTTCTTGTAAAAAGGTTGTAAACTTTGCTTGTTCCTGGTTCTAGGTTGACGATAAGTACCAATATTCGTGCGAGAACAAAGACATTACTATACATGGTTGGATATGCACAGAGCAGCCATCAGTTGGTTTCTGGCTCATAACTCCTAGCCATGAGTACCGAACCGGTGGACCTCAAAAACAGAACTTGACATCTCACGTTGGACCTACTTCTCTTGCTGTAAGTGCATATACAGATAACATAGAATGTTTTCCATACAATCAGTTATATATGTCTGACAAATCCAACGCCGGATCTTCAGGTATTCATGAGTGCACACTACACAGGGGAAGATCTAGTGCCAAAGTTCAGTGAAGGAGAGGCATGGAAGAAGGTGTTTGGACCGGTTTTTGTCTATTTAAACTCTTCTACTGATGATGATAATGACCCTCTTTGGCTCTGGCAAGATGCTAAATCTCAGGTTCTTCTTTATATAGTTTACAAGAACAAATCCGACACTATCTCTTCATTACCAATTTGATAAATCTTTCTTTCTCAGATGAATGTGGAAGCACAAAGCTGGCCTTACAGTTTCCCAGCTTCAGAGGATTATGTGAAAGCAGAGCAACGTGGTAATGTTGTTGGCAGACTTCTCGTTCAAGACAGGTAAACTACTCAAGAGTAGCACAATTTTTTCATATGAAGCCACTCAAACTAAGTGTTGGTGGTCTTGATAGTGTTGTTCAATTGATAAAGGTCAAATTTCAGTAGACGTACATGACGATTGCTTATATACAATCATCTGAAAACATATACATTAATTTATGTTGTTAAGGTATGTAGATAAAGATTTCATTGCAGCCAATAGAGGTTATGTTGGTTTGGCTGTGCCTGGAGCTGCTGGTTCCTGGCAAAGAGAATGCAAGGTGATTTTCAATTTGAAATTTATTACTTGAGTTAATTTGGCCTCATTCTAAAAAAAAATACAAGATTAAAATAATCTTGTAATGAAATTCTTGCAGGAGTATCAATTTTGGACAAGAACAGATGAAGAAGGATTCTTTTACGTAAGTGGAATACGGCCAGGAGATTACAATCTCTATGCATGGATTCCTGGTTTTATTGGCGACTATAAATACGATGATATTATCACCATCACGCCAGGTCCTCACTTTTTTTTTCTTGCTTTCCATTTAACTCCCCAAAAGATTTTTTGTTACAATTAAACCCAACATAATACAAGAGTTATAACTTCATTGTACTGTATGTTCAGGTTGTTATACATATGTGGAAGACCTTGTATACCAGCCTCCAAGAAATGGAGCAACGTTATGGGAGATCGGTTATCCAGATCGATCTGCAGCAGAGTTTTATGTTCCCGATCCTAATCCAAAATATATCAACAAACTTTATCAAAATCATCCTGACAGGTTTTTTAGTATTTAAATCTTAAGAGTTAAGATTACAAAAATCTACAGAAAGTGTCCTGAGTGTTAATATGAGAATTGCAATGTTTAAATCTACTATAAACTACATTGTAGACACAAGTAAGAGAACATATATATATAGAGAGAAACTAAATTATTTGATACAGAAAAGATTAGTATATTTACTGAGTGGAAAAAAAAATATATAACCAAAATTAACGCACTTTTTAATGCTTTCTGAAGTTCTAATTCCTTGTAGGTTCCGACAGTATGGATTATGGGAAAGGTACGCAGAACTATACCCCGATAAAGACTTGGTATATGTAGTTGGTTCTAGCGACTACAAAAAAGACTGGTTTTACGCTCAAGTCACTAGGTGTTTCTCTCATCATCTCCGGCGTCATCATTTCTATTTCTTGATGTTACGCTCCTCTCTAACCACATTGTTACATTCTTCGTTCCATAGAAAAAAGGATAGCAAAACATATCAAGGAACAACATGGCAAATCAAATTCGAACTCAAAAACATTGATAAGAATCACTCCTATACTTTACGAGTAGCCATCGCATCAGCTACTTTTTCCGAACTCCAAGTATGTGTATATTTATCAATCCTCCATGACTACCTTTTTCTACATTTGAACATCAACAAAAAAAAAAACAATCTGACGAAATTAAATGAATCTTGACTCGAAACTTGGGGTTGAAGATACGTGTGAACGATGCAAATGCAAGCCCTTTGTTCACAAGCGGATTGATAGGGAGAGACAACTCGATAGCAAGACATGGCATACATGGACTGTACTGGTTGTTCAATGTGGAAGTGGCTGGCTCTAAGCTTGTAGAAGGAGAGAATACATTGTTTCTCACACAGCCAAGGTCCACAAGTCCTTTCCAAGGTATCATGTATGATTACATCCGATTTGAAGCTCCCAGCTAATCAGATTTGCTTGCATCATTCTATCAAAAATGTATAACTAAATTTGATTTGTTGATTAGTTCGATTCTTGGTTTACATATGTATAATGCGTTTGATTTTCCTCCTTTTCCGAGGGTTTGGCGTTTCAGTTTCAATAATTCTTGTTCCCTGTAATCTTAATTTAAACAGCATTTGGGTATGTATAGACAATGTATATAGATAAGGGACATAGGATGAAATTTTTATTTCACTAGAGACTAAAGAGAGAGAGAAGAAACAGTAAATATCTAAGTAATTTAGAGAAATTGAAATCTTAACGTAAGGTAGATCGTATTTTAGAAATTAATTATAGTGGCATAAATGGTACGGATTACGAAATATTTTCTGTGTAACTTTTATTGATTACTTAAAAAAGTCTTTGACTAATTTGTCATTCAGTTTGTAATCTTATAGAAAGGGAAACAATTAGGAGACATTTCAGATACAAATTTTGATGTGATTTTTTATATACATATATATATATATATATATATATATATATATATATAAGGCACAAATCTTGAATTTTCAGTTTTAATAGTTTCTTAGGGTACTAATAATTTTGATGCTTTTGAGTTTTGGTCAAGTATTTTTTTTTTTTCGATTCTTCTATTGCTGAATGATTTTTATGCATTTTCTAATAAAAAAAATCATTTTAAATGGAAGATTATCCAGAGGATTCAAATGAGTGATCTAATAAATAAATGCTAAATTTAATATTAGTTGACCATTTTACCACCAAATTAATTTATAAATTTCGTTGCTCTTCTATTGAGAATCATCTCAATGTTGTGTTTAAAGATAAAATAAAATAAATAAAAACTTCATTTCCTGGCTGTATTGTCAAAGACCTAGACTCCGGATCATCTATTGAATGGTTAGTGACATTATGGTTCGTTTTTGGTATAGATTATAAGAAAAAAAATGAAAATAGAGAGATTTAGTTAATGGAAGACTTGTACGTGTTATTCATCTCTTTGAATTTTTCATTGAAATATTGAAAAAATAAGCCCATGAAAAGTGTTCTTTGGAATATATTTGGTTAAGCATTTGGTGAACAACTTGTTAAAAGTCTTTATATATCTCTTCCATATGAATGTGTTTTTATACGAATGCATATAATCTATATATGTATGTTTATGCTTTCCCTAACTCCAAATCAACCCACCAATCACAGCCGCCAACAACTTTTGCTTCAAGCATCAGCATTCGTTATATTCCCTCGATCCTGTTCGTGTGCATTTTTACATATTTATACATCTACAACAACAAAAACTATAAAGAATACAATGAATTATTAGTTGTGTCACTGTCAAGAAGTTGAACAACTTTCAGGTAAATCGGATGTAATGGTTAGGTACATAGTTTCCTTAGAAATCTACCGAGTAGTCTCAATATTATTGGGGAAAATAAAAGACAAGAAGGATTATTGGGAGTGGTTGCTTTGTACAAACCGCAGCACGTGAATCGTGATACTACTAAATTAATATATGTTTTTTTTTTGTATGAACACTTTTTTTTTTATAATATGAAAAAAGGAATTCTTTGTTTATAGCAGAAGAAAAGTTTTGATATGTTGCCTAAACCACTTAACTTACTTCTTTTCTTTTTCACCTCTTTTTTTTTTTGTCTCTGCTTCTTTATATTAGTTCACATGTTCTTATCTTTTAACTTTTTGTCTCTTGTCATTGTCCCACTTCAAAGTTTCTGAATGAGTAATAGATTCTTATTATAAGAACCTATATAATGATTTAATGTTGTCATAATATTTCTTACTCGCCTCTTCTCTACAACTTCACAGCTTGTCTTATTACCTTTGTGGACAGAAACTGGAGAAAGCCCCAAGACAAATCTGCTGATTTAATCATGTTTCTGTTCTCTTCACATGTGTTCAAGCTCGTGACCACTAAAGGTATGCATCAGAGAAGAAACATCATTACAAATAAAATATATATAGATATAGACCCTATATTATTCTATTATATGATAAGAACCTAACTCCTAACGAAATGATATCGTATGTGTTTGTGCATGTTGGGTGACAAATAGATTATCGGAGACATTTATTCAAACAGAGAGGATGGATAATTGCTTTGATAATGTTCATGTCTTTGTTTGAAACTGCAATCTCCCAAAACCAAAATCCTGATCCAGAATCATCACAAGTCTTACAGTTACATTACCAAGATCGACATGTACGTCATCTCTATACGTTTTTTTTTATTACTATTAAACAACAGTCTTAATTAGCTTTTCATTAACAATTAGAGACACCTCTTTGAAAGGATTGCTCTTTTAATTAGTGGATTTCTTGACATACAAGTCACGTGGATTGTTTAATAAACCCTAAACTGTGTTGATGGGTTATATAGGTGGTGATGGACAATGGAATTTTTCAATTAACTTTGTCAAATCCTGAGGGATTTATCACCGGAATCCAGTACAATGGTATCGACAATTTGCTCGCGTACAATGGCGAAGAATTTAATAGAGGGTAAATCTATATATATGTATCTACCTGCTCTGATTCTAGTGTTTAAACTCTTAATTAATCTGATTGCTGCAGTTACTGGGACTTAGTGTGGAACTTCCCTGGGAAAAAAACTAAAAAGACCAAAGGCACACTAGACCGGTAAATAATTGTGTTTATAGTTTAGTTATATTCCCCAAATGTGAAGTGAAACTTACTTGGATTACATTACAGGATTGAAGCAACAAAGATGGAAGTGATGACTCAGAACGATGAACAGATAGAGCTATCGTTTTCAAGAACATGGAATACATCTTCGACGACGGCTGTTCCAGTTAATATAGACAAGAGGTAGTCAAGTTAGTATAATATCTAGATAAAAAAAAAAAAAAAAAAGCTTTTTATTCTTTTTGGAATCTATATAGGATGAGATTTGAGTTCATTTTCAGGTTTGTAATGCTGCGAAACTCGTCGGGATTCTACACGTACGCCATCTTCGAGCGGTTACAAGGATGGCCTTCTGTTGAACTCGACAATATTCGATTAGCATTTAAGTTAAACAAGGACAAGTTTCATTACATGGCGATTTCAGATGATAGGCAGAGGTACATGCCTTTGCCAGATGATCGAATCCCACCTCGAGGTCAACCTCTTGCTTATCCCGAAGCAGTTCAACTTCTCGACCCTGTGGAGCCCGATTTTAAAGGAGAGGTAAAGTTTAAACTCACTCTAGAAACAGAGGAAACAGAGTATTATGTTTGAAAACAGAGGAAAAACAGAGTCAGCTTTATATTACAGGTGGATGACAAGTATGAGTACTCAATGGAGAGTAAAGACATAAAAGTTCATGGATGGATAAGCACAAATGACTCAGTTGGGTTCTGGCATATCACTCCGAGTAACGAGTTCCGATCTGCTGGACCTCTCAAGCAATTCCTAGGCTCCCACGTCGGTCCAACCAACCTTGCGGTGAGCATATATTGTTTTCGACATAAATCATTTCATAATTTGGATATAAGATGGATGAATAATTGATGTGTGTGAAATGGAAACAGATATTTCACAGCACTCACTATGTTGGAGCAGATTTAATCATGAAATTTAAAGAAGGTGAAGCATGGAAGAAAGTGTTCGGACCTGTCTTTATTTATCTCAACTCTTTTCCTAAAGAAGTTGATCCTCTCTTGCTCTGGCATCAAGCCAAGAACCAGGTCAGTCATATCATATATAGATACACTACATATGCTGTGAAAGAACAAAAGAGCTGAGCAATAGATTTGGTTGTTGTTTCAGACAAAGATTGAAGAAGAGAAGTGGCCTTATAACTTCACCACTTCAAGTGACTTTCCTGCATCTGAACAAAGAGGATCTGTTAGCGGTAGATTACTCGTTAGAGACAGGTACAGTGTACTTGCTTCTTTATCCCTTAAAACTACGTCGTTTTTTTCACATAACAGGTTCCTTAGTGGGTTGTTTGATTTTGAAACAGATTCATAAGTAATGAGGATATACCTGCAAATGGGTCATACGTGGGCTTGGCTGAACCAGGAGATGTTGGCTCATGGCAAAGAGAATGCAAAGTAATTTCTTAATCTTCTCATATATTCATTTACTCTCTTGTTAATTAACAATTAGATTAGTCAACAATTTTGGTCTTATTTACATTGACAGGGGTATCAGTTCTGGTCAAAAGCAGACGAGAATGGATCTTTTTCTATCAAGAATGTGAGAAATGGTAGTTATAATCTTTATGCATTTGCTCCAGGATTCATCGGTGATTACCAAAACAACACCGTATTTGACATTTCACCAGGTTCGAATATTTGTAATACTGCAACGACTCTGTTTCAAATGTATTACTAACAAAGAGGAAAAACTGGAAACAGGCACAAATATTAGCTTAGGAGACTTGGTGTATGAACCTCCTAGAGACGGTCAAACTCTATGGGAAATAGGTGTACCAGACCGGACCGCTGCAGAGTTCTACATTCCTGACCCGAACCCAACGTTTGTGAACAAACTATACCTAAACCATTCTGATAAATTCAGACAATACGGATTGTGGGAGCGGTATTCAGAACTGTACCCCGATGAAGATATGATCTACAATGTTGATGTTGATGACTACTCTAAGAAATGGTTCTTCATGCAAGTTAACAGGTTGGTTTGCTTTCTGATTTAAAATTCAATAAGTGCTATGAATATGTTTGTTAATGTAAGCAACATTGGAAATGTAGGGAGCAAGCTGATGGAGGATATAACGGTACGACTTGGCAGATCAAATTTCAATTCGACGATATAATGAAAAACTTAACCGGAAACTTCAAACTGCGAATAGCTCTAGCCACATCAAATGTAGCTGAGATGCAGGTATGAATCTGAAGTTGCATAAGACAACCTTTTTTTTTTTATTCCCTATGGAAGTGAAAACATTTTAACACTGCAATTGGGTTTAACCAATTTGCAGGTTAGGGTAAACGATATTTCTGCAAATCCTCCATTGTTTACGACAGGGGAAATAGGAAAAGATAACACAATAGCAAGACATGGTATTCATGGACTCTATTGGTTATACAGTGTGAATGTACCTGCTTCTTCTCTTCGCCTCGGGAATAACACCATTTACCTAACTCAACCGCTAGCCGTGAGCCCTTTTCAAGGACTCATGTACGATTATATTCGACTCGAGTATCCTGATTCCATCAATTATATCACTAGATCATAGAGTTTTTTTTCTTTCAGTTTTTTTCTTATAAAGTAGTTGATTAATAATTCAATATACACAGAGATATTACACATTCTTTTCTTGATTGGTACTTTATGTCAAAAGTTTTACTCCTTAAGGGGGTTTGGAATCCGCTTTGCAGCATATAAGCATTTACGTGAACACAGTCTCAAAACTAGAAGTCTATGAACTTAACCAGATGTGTAGTTTAGAGCTTTTAGCAATTACCACGCATGGATGAAATGATATTCAGAGATCAAAATCGAGCCTCTTAAACCATTCAGATTAGTGGATTGAACTAACTACAGAAGAACCGTGGCAAGGGGACAAAAAAAAACAGACAACATTCCTCTATAAAATTTCAGTTTTCAAACCGTACTCAGCTCGAATGAAAGAACAAATTGAGAAGCAACTAGAGCTCAGTTTTATGGCTCGACCCAAACAGCCAACTCAACAGTGAAGATGTCTGTTTCGGATCATCTAGATTAGCATTGCAGAGGTTGTCAAACGCATGCTTGAGATGAGGGGTTACCACTTTGGCCTGTCAAAAATATAAACCAGAGTCATGCCTCTGTAGGTTTATAACGAAGATATGTAAATATTTGTACGAAAAGTCAGAGACTAAGATGCAAAATACCTTGAAATCTTCAAGTGAACAGAGATCTTTTCCGTCACAACCCTGTTTGTAGAAATAGATAAACTTGTAAGCAGATATTAAGAAACAGAATGAAAGAGATACAGAAAAATGAATCGATGCATTTCTCAAAATTGTGGAAGTTCTATGTGTCCACCACAAAAGAGGTGAAGTAGAGTTTGGATTTATAAGTTAAATGAAACTTACTGGAACTGCAATAGGATGCTCATTGTGCAGCACCTGCACAAAGTATTTGGGTGAGGAATCAGCAGGACAACTATAGAGGACAAGCATGTTGTTCCCACCAAAAGGAGCCATGGTGCTGCCTCTAAAGTCCCTAGTTTTCGGAGGCTGAGGAGGGAGTTCCAATGGTTGCTCCTTCTGTATTTTCTGAAACGCTGAAACATTTCACAACTCCTTTAAGAACAAGAACTGAGTAGAATTACATGCACCACGACAAATGCGAACACAGCAACATGAGAGAAGCGGAATTTGATAAACTAACCAGATCCATCAAGGAAAAGCCCAAGAAGACAAGAAAAGGGAACTATTGTTTCAGCATGAGCAAACCTAAGCCTTGCTTTTTCGTAACTTCCGGGTGGGAGCTTTTCTGCATGGTAGTTAAGTAGGACAAATAATTAGATCTGATAACTAAGATAACAACCAAACCAGTCATTTTTTCCTGGTTTCAAGTTTGAGACTACCTTCCCTGGCCTTGATAGCTTCTTCCATGGAATGCAAAACATCTTCAAGCAACGGAACTCCCATTTTGTAGTTCAAGGAATTGCCATAACCTTTGAGGATAAATACTTCCAAGTCATCTGTCCATTCCAGCAGAGCAACCTACAGATGATTATGTGTTACAAAAAAGCTAACAGTAGAGCATAAAATCAGTAAGCCTAAGGATATCTAAAGCACATGTAAAATACCTCAGATGGTGTGAAAAGTTCGCAACTTTGATTAGTTATATTAAGCAATGATGCTTCCTGAAAATTTCACCAAAAATTTAATTTATTAACTGATTCATGACGATCAGTAGGAGTGGTAGCCCCAGAAAGGAGTGTACCCACTTTTAAGAAATTTATTAAAGAAGGAAGCACCTGCTTGCACAGAAACCAGAGAGAAGAAATGTCTTGTTTGGTGAACTTTAAATCGTATCTCTTTGCAACAGAAGCTGTAATCTTATTCAAAACAGGTTCCTTGAGCTTATCCACAGTAGGCTCTTTAGCTTTTCTATAGCTCTGCATTCATATACCATGTAAAGAAAAGTATAACTCAGAAGCAAATAATCTGAATGATTACTGTACTTAGGAAAAATAACTCAATCACAACTATACCTTGTAGTTTTGACAACATTCAAAAAATCTCAGCTTTGTATCACTAGCACGATTTTCACTTGTGACAGCAAATGCTCTATTACGGCCTGGTCCCAGGTCTCCTTTCTCACTGAATAATCCCATTCCAAATGCCACAGCACTTGCAGATGCCCGAGGAATCTACCAAGAGATTTAAACAATTCAAGGAATGTCCTCCATCAATATTTGCAACCAAATTCTAGTATTCATATTATCAAATTTTGCTTGGCAGAAACAGAAACACAATCATTCCAAAAGCAACCAACCTGTGTAGCTCTGATTGTATAAACATCAGGATGATAATCCTCTTCAAACAAAGTAGGAAACCGTTCCCTAACCCGGATTCCCAGATGATACAGCTCGTCCTCGCCTTGCCTGATTAGCTCCCCACCTTTCACTTTCCCTTTCCAAGGAGATATCCATTGCCCTAACCATCCAGGAATTTTGTCTGAAGGCAAATGCCTAGCTTCAGCATCTCTAACCAATTCCTTTAATCTACCAGCCAAATTCTCCAATTCCCGCAACCTTTTCTTGGTTGGAGAACGAGTTCCATGCCTAGCCTAACATGTCAAACAAAAAACTAGCATTTGAGTCTTCATTCTTACTCATTTTGAATTTTCCATTCCATTTTCCAAAAATAAATAATGCTTACCACAAGGTTAAGATGGATAGGTGTACACTCACTGGGTACATTCGACCCTTCAATCAAATTTTGTGTAACATCTTTCGAAACAGAGTATCTGCACATCAAATTTAAGTTCCCCCAAAAATATTAGAACTCAATAAAGAAACTAGACAAATTTCCACCCTTTTTCTGACAAAATGTTGTAAAAGCAAACAACAGTATGTATTCTGAGACCAATTAGTTCAAAAAAAATTAGACACAGATGCTAAGTGTTGTTCCTGATTCAAATTCCTGGGGAACCACACAAAAGATGGAAACGATTTGAGAGAAAGAACCTGGTGACGGTGGATAAGTGATGACGAACATCGAAACCTTGATCCGCCTGTGAGACAACAAATAAACACAACAGTGTGATCCAAACAGTCTTCGTCGCCATCTCTCACGCTTTCTAATTTCCTTCAGGGGGAAGCATTTTGGGTCAAAGACTCATAAAGTTTCTGACCTCTCTATCAAGCTTCGGTTCACACGGCTTGCTCCTTTCATGCCACGTGTTCATTCTTCATGTTTTTTTATTCTCCAAGATTTTTGTGATTTGTTTGGTTCAGTTCTGGTTTAAGTCGGTTTTATTTCAGTATTGCGATACGGGTACCCATGATGAAAGTGAAACCATAACAAATTGATCCCAACCAAAAAAAAAAAAAAAAAAAAAAATTGAATTGGGAATCAAAGAACGTTAGATGCATTACACCATTTTCAACGTAAAATAAATAATTCATCTAAGGCCTTCTTGTTATAGAAACATCACAAGAGTGCTTTTAGTTACAAAATATTATACATGTGTTAAGCGACATTTCCATTCATCACTGATTAGTTTAACGATATACATCAAGGCTATGAGTGGAGTAGAACATTTTAACTCGTGATCGACACATCAGACAAGATTCCTCAGAACTATGCCCGTGGAATCAGTTAGCTTAATCGTTCACATAAGTTTCAGTTGTCAAACAATGTCCAGCTTCTTCACTGCCTCTTGAGGGGACCAAGTTAGCCCGTTAGCTGTCTTTGTAGCCCTCCTTTAATTTACAGCCAATATGCTCTTTGATAATATATAATAACCATTCTTTACAGATATTTTTATTCTTTTAAGAAATTGATATCAGAACAATTCAAGCAACGTTGAGTCAAAAGCATGACCATTTCGTGACCAAGTCCTCTCTTTTCATATTGAAATATGTGTTTGCACGTTAACCAATCATGGGAATGAGTTCCAGCTTTCCAGGGTTTATAAGATTAACATTTTTCGTATTTGCAAAAATTCAAAGAAGAAGATGCAAGAGTTTCAAGGTCCTCAACCAGGCGGCCAGATCATGAGCGAGATTCAATCCCTGAAGCTTTATCAACGCAAATGGTGGATCTCTGTTTTCTTCTGCAGTTTCTTAATCTTCGCCGGAGATTCTCTCGTCATGCTTCTGTTGAACTTCTTCTACGTCCAAGATAATCGATCAGAGAGTGATAAAGACAGGCAATACACAGGAACATGGACGCAAGCTCTGATCCAAAACGCTGCCTTTCCCATCCTGATTCCACTCTTCTTCATTTTTCCTTCACCAAAATCAAACCTGGAAACAGTCTCCAGTCAAACCTACAATGGCTGGTTTCGAGTTCTCTCGCTCTACGTTTCTCTCGGTGTTCTTGTTTCTGTTTATAGCAAGTTATATGCGCTGGGGAGATTATACGTAGGCTGGGGGACTTTGGTATCAACTCAATTGATACTCACCTCCCTCTTTTCAGCTTTCATAAACCGTCTCAAGTTTAACAGATGGATCATCATATCGATAATCTTCACTCTTGCAGCTGACTCTTTCGGTGGCCCTGCATTTGCTGGAACCCCTAATGAAGATGAATCTGATGCTTACGACATCAAGGCATGGTTGATACTCATATTCCCTACTCTTGCTTTCTCCTTGTCCCTTTGCCTAATGCAGCTCGGCTTAGAAAAAGTGTTGGTGAAGACTAAGAGGTATGGTAACAAGAAGGTGTTTCGGATGGTCTTGGAGATGCAAATCTGTGTTTCCTTCATTGCCACACTCGTTTGCACTGTGGGTCTGTTTGCCAGTGGTGAGTTTAAGGAGTTAAAAGGTGATAGTGAGAGGTTTAAGAAAGGGAAAACTTACTACATTCTAAGTTTGGTCGGGTTGGCTCTCTCTTGGCAGGTTTGGGCGGTCGGGCTGTTAGGTCTTGTGCTTTTGGTGTCCGGCTTATTCGCTGATGTTGTTCATATGTGTGCTTCACCGGTTGTGGCTTTGCTTGTTGTGTTGGCTTTTGATTTCATGGACGATGGCTTTGGTTGGCAGAGAAGAGGTGCTTTGCTAGGAGCATTCTTGGCTCTAGCTTCTTACTTCTACTACCTGCATAAAACAAAGAAGAAAGAGATCGCAGAACTAAATAAAAGAGCGAACAACACCAGCGAAGCTTAGTCTCTGCTTTTGTATACAAAATGTATAGATGATACTCTTATTACTTTATGTGTCTTGACTCTCGCAGATACAAATACTGTGTTTGTCTTGCAAGTGTCCTTTATTGATTCAAAAGTTGTATACATCCAAATGAGAGACTAATTACATCCGTAATATTACATATATCTCAACAACAGCTACAAATAATCCCCTCTCAATACTGATAACCGAATATAGGAGGTTTCGGTGTAAGTAAGTTTAAAATTTCTGTAACATATGCGTAGAACTTCTCCTACATAACCCATTCCTCAAATCTGCCAAGTTTACTTGAAGAGCTCTTCTTCCAGAACGGCTTGATCTCTGTGAAATTGCCAGTTGTCTGTAAGCATAGAATAGCTTTCATCAGTCACAAAAACATAGAACTAGAGCATTGTGATCAGTATATACAATCCTCAGCTAAAATACCTTAAGGCAGAGACTTCTGGTTGTATCACAAACTGGATAATCAAGAGGACAACAATGACGGCCATCCTTGCAACACACAGCAGATTCTATCTCGCAGCATTTCCATGAGAAGCATATACCAAACAAGTTTCTTGCACAGCAACATGTCTCTCCAGCTGAACAATAGGTGAAAAGGTTGCATTTTATGGGGCCTGGAGGGGAAGGTGGGGGCGGGTTTGGATGTGTCTTAATGGGATATGAAGCGAGCATATTGATTCCGCATATCCCTTCTGAATTCCCGGTATTGCGCTGCATGTGCATAAAACCATTCATTCCCCAACTTTTCCCCCATGAGTTCTTCACAATCCAATAATCAACACCGTTCTGTGAACTATATCCTACGATGAGCACTGCATGATCCAAAGATGTAGAACATGGGCCAGAGAATATTCCCTGCATCAAAAAGTCAAAATTGTCAATGACACAAGTGTTTGTACACTCATAAAATGGGGTAGATGTATCTCTAGTCATCCAACTTACTTTAGAATATAACTGAAACGCTCTCTCGCTTCCACAGATGCCAACACTAACTGGCTGAGCCGCAACAGCCTCCAATAACGCTTTCTCGTCATTTGATTTGACACCAGCATAGCTATCAATTGTCACAACCCGTCTTTTCAACTGCATAACAGAAAAGACTCATGTACGTTAGCAAGTAGGGAGAAACAGGGAAAGAGAGAACACATAGAGAGAAATTAAAAGCTATACCTTATCCTTCTTACAGGTGCCATCGCGTTCTTGATAAGGATAATCTTTCTCTGTATCTATTCCATGGTTTTTAATGACAAATTCAAAAGCATAGTCCATGAGACCGCCATTGCAGCCAGCATTGTAGGACTTGTCACAATCAATCAGTTCCTGCTCAGAGAGGCTAATGAGATCCCCTGTTACAATCTGATTGATTCCCTCCATAGCTCCAGTTGCCGAGAACGCCCAACACGCCCCTGTAAATGTACCAGAACATCTCATCATCCACTCTAATAATCAACATGAGTGTATCTGAGAACAGTGTTCTAAATTGCTAAACTCTATCTGAGGTAACATATTTCAGTATCTGACCAAAAATCCTACATTTTCTCCATTCTCTCAAACAATAAATGTGATAAAAGAAACAAAGATATTAGCTTCTAGACTTTCCTAAAGAGTAAGGAACATAGAATTTGTTTCAGCTACACGACATGAAAAATTCAATTTATATATCTATTCCTGCCATAATTAGACATGAAAAAAGTAATGCAAACTTATTATACTACTAAAAAAAGTAGAAAGATATGTGACAAACTGTCATGATTGGTCTTCCTGTAACATACTAAATAACCACACAGAAGATGAATCAACATCCTCAAAGATCCCAGATTCGAAAGATTGAGAATTTCTCCGATCTAAATTCAATCTAAGGTTCTTATTCTAGAGTCTTGATCTTAAATCATCCCCTATGTCACTGAACTAAGAGCTCTTTATCAAATCTGAAATTTGGGCACAAGAAGAAAATACCACAGCTTCCTTGATCTTTGACATTAGTAACAGCTCCTTTCTTCCTCCAATCAACAGAATCTGGAACCGTAACGCTACCACCCAGACTCTGTTCTTTAGCCATTATCACAGACGGCGCGGAAACAGAGAGACCAAGACGAGAGGCCTTGAACTCGTGGTGAGTCAGATCCGCAAAGGCATTGAGAGAGAGAGAGTAAGTAGAGTTAGTGATGAGATTGTGTTGGGTAACGAAGTCGTGATTATCTTTAAAGATTTGAATCCTGTGTTGCCTCTCTTCTTCCGAAGCGTATGCTTTACCATGTCTCTGGCACCACTCGTCGAACAGCTCGGAGATGTCATCGGAAGATGAAGAAGATGATAGTGACGGAGAAGAAACCAGAAGAAGGAAGAAGAAAGTGAGAGAGACAAAGGAGGAAGATGACATTGACATTTCTTTCCTTACGGGGGAAAAAAAAAAAAAGTATTTTTTTGTTGTTGTTGTTTGAGTGGTGGAGATGGATTGGCCTAAGAAATAAGGGCCCTGAGATTTGTTTTTCCCATTTCTTGTGAGGATTGAGGCTGCAACGTGTTACAAAACGCACGGTTTTGGGTTGTCGCGTTTGGCGTTGGAAAATTGTAATTGTTTTATAGGGAATCAAATGTTGACACCGGACTAAAAGATACAAAACAAACTGATTGATCGAGGCAGAACAAGTGTCTATATATATTTTCGTATCCACAACGTGGTTAGAAGAAATTTTAAATTTACAGATTAATTGAAGAAATGTGAATGCTAAATTGCATAACTCTGAAAACAAACCAAACACATAATAGATCATAGATTTCATATAAAATTAAGAAGATGTGATTATTGTGGAACGAACGTAAAACAAACATAATAAAAGTTCAATGGTGATGATGATAATACATTGAACTCTCCTGTTACTGACGATTCGACGCCGACTTATATCAAAGATAACACTTTTTAAAAATGATGATAACGTACGGTTTGACCACATTGCTCGTTTTTAAAATTGTTTATCTCCTGATTATATAACCCACACCCGGTACCGACGATCGGGCCAAACAGGCCCAATAACAATCAAAATCCAAACAGATTAGCTTCTGACTACACAATTGTATATCATTGTTTTGTTGTTGTTTTGTCAAACACTAAAAGTCATTGTTAAATGGTAATCTATTTATCATACTTTTAAAAGCAAAATAAAGCAACTTTAGGCTTTTAGGTTATAAGACCACCTCTCCCTATTGTAGGCTCATGAGCCAGGCGACAAAAAAAAAAAAAAAAAAAAAAAAAAAGGCTCATGAGCCGTACACTTTGGACCTACTTCGACTTTATTGCATTAGCCCTTTTTGGTATGTATTTTTAAGTAGCAAATCAGATCACGCCGAGACCAGGGAGTGTAGTATTAACCAAAAGCACTATGCATGCTTCAAGTTTTCAGAGATATAAGCAAAACAAGCATAATTAACTCCTCAGAACCTTTATTATTGTAACTTATACTGGACAAAAAGGGCTTATGCAATACTGAGGTTTATATTCCAAGAATTCATATAAATCTTACCACACACCCGTTACAATAATATTCCAAGAATTCATATAAATCTTTTCACGTATATTTTATCAATATTAATCAAAACCTAAAACGGGAACATATTTTTATCAATATCTACAGTTTAGAGTTCTGTTTCCAAACACATTTTAAAAACCTTAATCTTCTAGTGACTATTTATGATAGAATCAATGACAAAGAAACGAACACATCCTCATCACACTATTACAGCTTTAATCACCAATCAAACCAAGATCTAAAACCACCATCGGCCACACAAAAAAATAAAGTGTGGCGTTCAGCCTTACCTAACTGTCGACAAGTAAAGGTGACCTTTACTATATAATACCAGCAAATACGAAAGTGGCTTTCTTTTTAAATATTTTTTACCCTACAACAGTATTTTAATTCAAAAAACATATTGTTCTTTTATCGTATCTCAAACCACAAAAAGGCATAAATTAGAATATGATTCCATATAGTAGATGCATTTTGGAGTGGAGGCTGGGATGTGTTGACAAAAAAACGCAAGTTGAATATTGAAATGATTTCCAGTAAGCACAAAATGTTATTTTCTTTTGTAAGTTTCCACTTTCCACTATAGTTGAAATAAGTTGGAGACCAAAAGTTTGAATATCTGGTTACAGACTTTTTATTAGGTAGGCTGAGGTTTGAAAACTGATTTTTCTTGTTCTGATAGTTGGGGACATCCGATGAAAATATTTCCAATTGCGAAATCTGAATAAAGTCTATTTAATATTGGGAATTCGGCCATATAAATCCCAAACTTTGCAAGAATTACCAAAACAAACACAAATTTTAGGTCTGACCAAATAAACACTAAACTTTATTTGACTTTTAAGATTTATTCAATAACTCATTGTTGACTTGCCAATAAAGCACACCGTTATCTTTTTAACAGAAAAATTAAACGTCGGTTACTATTTGCTGTTAAGTCATACGACGTCGTTTTGAAATTCTAATTCAAAAGAAAAATTTGTGCGCCCTACTGGATTCGAACTCGTTACCACTGGGATTGTTAAGGTGGTTTGTGCCATTGTGCTAGTTAAACTTTCTTGCAAATACTTACATAGTAATGTCTTATATTCTTTCGAACATTTTAATTATTTCGTTGATAATTCAGCAACAACTTCATCAATTAATTAATTATCGGCAATTAATTATACTAATAACATAAAATATTATAAGTATTTCAAATATATTATAATACCATAAATTTTTTTTTCAAATATAATATAATACCATGAATTATATTTTGGTTAATTTTTTATTTTTTACATTTATAATACCATAAAAATTTACAAAAAAAAAATTTAAAAAACCAAAATTTATTTTTCTTATACAATATTATCATATTAAAATCTTAAATGCTTTATAAAAATATATTTTATATATAAAAACCTTAGTTATTCTATAATATATTTAGAAATAATTTTTTAAAATTTTAATTATATTAATACAATTTTGTGATTATATTAATAATTTTTTAAAATTTTAATTATATTAATACAATTTTGTGATTATCTAAATATATTATAGAATAACTTAGGTTTTTCTATATAAAATATATTTTTATAAAGCATTTTAAGATTTTAATATGATAATATTCTATAAGAAAAATAAATTTTGGTTTTTAAAATTTTTTTTTGTAAATTTTTATGGTATTATAAATTTAAAAATAAAAAATTAACCAAAATATAATTCATGGTATTATATTATATTTGAAAAAATTTTTATGGTATTATATTATATTTGAAATACTTATAATATTTTATGTTATTAGTATAATTAATTGCTGATAATTAATTAATTGATGAAGTTGTTGCTGAATTATCAACGAAATAATTAAAATGTTTGAAAGAATATAAGACATTACGATGTAAGTATTTGCAAGAAAGTTTAACTAGCACAATGGCACAAACCACCTTAACGATCCCAGAGGTAACGAGTTCGAATCCGGTAGGGGGCACATTTTTTTCTTTTGAATTAGAATTTCAAAACGACGTCGTATGACTTAACAGTAAATAGTAACCGACGTTTAATTTTTCTGTTAAAAAGATAACGGTGTGCTTTATTGGCAAGTCAACGATGAGTTATTGAATAAATCTTAAAAGTCAAATAAAGTTTAGTGTTTATTTGGCCAGACCAAAGTTTGTGTTTATTTTGGCAATTCCTGCAAAGTTTGGGATTTATATGGCCGAATTCCCATTTAATATTATAGTTTGAATCAAATTTCTTAGTTTAGTCATTCGTATTAATGTGTTATAATTTATATTGAAATTTGGTATTTAATGTTATAATCATGATATGATATTAATGTGCTAGAATTTATATTGAAATTTGGTAACATTAATACTATTTTGAGTGGTTTGTGTTAGACTGTTATCGTCATCGAAAATGATGTATTACACAAAAATAATCCCATATACATATAAAAAATAATAATATACATATCATGCTTATAATGATGAGTTGTCTTTTCGTAATCTCTTTTTGATTCAAAACGGTAGAAAACTAGAAATCGACAAAGAAGGGTGAAGAAGAAAAAGAAGAGAGGAAAACTAAAAATTAAGGCAGAAGCAAGAAAAAATCGTCGAAAGATTTTGGTTTTTTTTTTCTCCATCTGATCAATCACCGAGAAAAATAGTTTAGATTTCTTTTTCCATGTGAAGCTCATCAATCGAAGAAGAAGAAGAAGAAGAAGAAGACAATCGTCAAATGCTCGACTTTGGTTTACGTTCTTCTTCACAACAGCTCAAGGTAATGATCAGTTTTGTTCCTCTATCTAATGATACCGCTGCGAATCTTTTTGAAATTATCCTTCGTTATCCTCTCAATTGAACTAGGGTTCTTCTAGGTAAGTAACTGTTTTGCTGAATTTTCTGAGCTCTGCTCTATAAATTGAGTTTTTCAAATCAAAACTTGTCAGTTACAAATCAATTTTAGTCGGAAGTAGATCTGATCGGCCTCAATTGAGCTAGGTTTTATAGTGTATCAATTCACCACTGGTTCAAAGTTCAATCAGTGTTTGCAGAAGTTTATATTTTTGTCCTTATTAATTGACTACTGTTGTTTTTGTATCGGGTTCATGAGTTTTCTAATGATCAAGATGCTTGAGACATGATACAGACTTTTATCTAATGCAAATGACCTTGGAAATTATATTAGGAAGATCGGTTCTTTGGTGGGATGGGACACCAAATCACCAAGAGTTGTGATTCTATCAGAAACTAGTACTTGTTATCTTCAGAATATATATAATGGCATCTTCTGGACTGGGAAATGGAGTAGGCAGTTCGAGATCTGCCAAAGGTTTAAAGAGCTCTTCTAGTTCAATTGATTGGTTGACGAGAGATTTGGCTGAGACCAGGATAAGGGACAAGGTAGAGACCGATGACGAGAGAGTAAGTCTTGCATTGCTTCTTTTTTGTTTCATGTTTTTTCAAAGGTTTCTAGCTTGACTTTCTTATCACGAGCTTATATATGTTATGGAGTTGTTTACAATGTCTTGAGTTTTTGTTGTGTTGCAGGATAGTGAACCAGATATTATTGATGGGGCTGGTGCTGAACCTGGTCATGTGATTAGAACTACAGTCCGTGGTCGAAATGGTCAATCAAGACAGGTTGGTTGGTTATGGAAAATTTTATGTGTACATTGGTTACGTAGTTATCTAACTGTTTCTCATATAGATATTTATTTCGATTGGCAGACAGTCAGTTACATATCAGAACATGTTGTCGGTACTGGTTCCTTTGGCATGGTTTTCCAAGTAAGTTAATTTAACATCCCTGTTTTTCTTACTATTGATTTGGCTCCATTCCCCGCATGATTATGTTTTCTTCTGGTAGGCGAAATGTAGGGAAACTGGGGAGGTTGTTGCCATCAAGAAGGTTCTACAAGACAAGCGCTATAAGAACAGGGAGCTACAAATAATGCAGATGCTAGACCATCCCAATGTCGTTGGTTTAAAGCATAGTTTCTTCTCAAGAACAGACAATGAAGAGGTTTATTTGAATCTTGTTCTTGAATTTGTGCCTGAGACCGTCAATCGTGTTGCAAGAAGTTACAGTAGGACGAACCAGCTGATGCCATTGATATATGTTAAACTCTACACTTACCAGGTAACTATTTCCTGGATTTGAACTGTTTTTGTTTTCGTTTCATGAAGTGTCATAAGCGCTAAGTTAAAATTTGAGGCTCGTTTTGTTTCACTGAATTCTATTACTATCAAGAGGTTTTGTATTCTATGTATGACATCTGGATTCCTGTGGTTCTTCCCAGAATAGGTGGGTGGAACTGGAAAATTCTCCTTGACTTGCTAGGTGGATGTAACCTCACTCTTGGTTGATTGTGTGATAAATATTGAGATTAGTTTGCATTATACCATCTGATTTGCTGTAAACTACTCCCTTAGAAGTTGAAAAAAGACTATTAGACAATTAATTTTCACCATGAATTTGGGAGGTCCACTCTGAGCAAGAAGTAGCCTCTTTTAGTCCTACCATCTATTTTTCCGTGTTTGAAACATTGCTTATAAACCTATATATGTAAGAAAATGCTTCAAAATTTTTCTATTACTATGATTTTTCTTCTATGACTTTTTTTTTCCTTCCAAATTATAATCTCTGACTCCCTTCCTATCAGTTAACAGCATGAGACAATTTCATTTTCTTCAAAAACTTATTCTTCAAGTGTCTGTGAATTTATGTGTTTAATATTGGAATGCTTTGAAAGTATAATGAATTCGTAACTGTAAGCCTGACTGATAATTTGCTGGGCATTCTCCAAATTTTTTTGACAGGTTTCTGTTAATGGTTGCAGATTTGCAGGGCGCTTGCTTACATTCATAATTGCCATGGTCTTTGTCACCGTGATATTAAGCCTCAAAACCTGCTAGTAAGTTCCAGTTGTGAAACCCTGTTTCAAAAGAAATATATAACAGATGACATTTATTTTTTGCTATAACCTATTTACGCTTGAATATTTCTAGTTTTTTTAGTTCTTAGCCTCTACGAGTTGGGAATCTAAAGACATTATCATACGTTCTTTAAATTTGATGATGTCATACTAGGTTTAGATTCTAACATAATAAATGTATGTTTTGAGTTTATATTATTAAGAAAGCTCGTTGTTGAAAGAGGATTCTGAAAATTAAGTTTGAGAAAATAGTTGTACTTTTAAGCTGGTTTTGGTTTAAAGTAACATGTCTGCGCCAAACTTATCTGCGCCTAGTTAGAATTTTTAGATAAAAAATTGTCCCGTTCAAATTTTACTGCGTTTATATCTGACTTTACAGATGTTGTTGTGCAGGTGAACCCACACACGCATCAGCTTAAAATCTGTGATTTCGGGAGTGCAAAAGTGTTGGTAAGCTTTATTGATACAGTTTTAAAACAATTTATTCTGGGAGTATGTGACACTTTTTTGTTCTCTGTAGGTAAAAGGAGAACCCAATGTTTCTTACATCTGTTCAAGATACTATCGTGCTCCAGAACTCATTTTTGGTGCCAGTGAATACACAACTGCAATCGATATATGGTCCACCGGTTGTGTGATGGCCGAACTGCTTCTTGGACAGGTTAAAGCACAATTTTAGATTAGCTATTTGTTTTTTGTGCTATTCATTCAGTTTCTTCCTTGTCTTACTTTTTTGTGCCGTTGCTAACTTGTCGTACAGCCTCTGTTTCCTGGTGAGAGCGGAGTTGATCAGCTTGTTGAAATCATTAAGGTAGCCTTTTATTAATGATCTAAAATATGAAGCAATTAAAGTCTTGGGGTTGGCAGTACCTGATAAGTGCTTTATCCTTACATATCAGAATAGTCCTCTACCCTTACATATCAGAATATGGTGCAGATTGTCAAATATATATCTGAATGAATATCAGGCTTCCGCATCACAATTTGTTACGTCTATTTTTGAGTTCGGATTCAGTATAAAAGAAAGCAATAAACTTTGAACTGCTCAGTTTGATTTCGAGGAAACCTTATTTTTCCTGTTTCATGTGTTTTTATCTATCATGCAGGTTTTAGGTACACCAACAAGGGAGGAAATCAAGTGCATGAATCCGAACTATACAGAATTTAAATTTCCCCAAATAAAACCTCATCCATGGCACAAGGTATGCCTTCTAGTGTTATTGATTATCACCTACCAGGATATTCTTAAATCAGTGGGTTTGTTGGTGAATTAATTTTTTGAAAGAGGTGTTCTGGTATCTGTGATGGTTTGGAATACGCATTCAAGATAGGTATCAAAAATTTAATGATGTTTGTCATTGCCTCTGGCTTATAACATTATTTATGGTAGCTTTCGAGAGTCTTGAACTTGTGAAAAAAAAAATTGGGAGTAAACCAATTGTTATCTTTATAGTCTTAAGGAGTAATGGAATGGTCGTAAGCAGTGGCATGATTCTTGTGAATATACTTAAATTACAACCCCTAATACTGCCATAGAAGGCATTACCTGTGTCTTAGAGTTGAAAACAATTGGCTAAATGATTGTAGCTTCAGTTCTAGTTTGAGTATTTCTATCTGGTGGAAGATGCTCTTCAAGATTTTGTACTCTGCCATCCTACAACTTGGTGGTTTGCACTGCTTTTTGTTTACCAATTGTAATTAAAGTTTGATTGGCTTGGGTGATTATTGCCTCGTTAAGCTTCACTTCTCTCTGAACCCTTATTACTGGATGAATAATGTACTTGTGCCTATCAGGTGTTCCAAAAACGTTTGCCACCAGAAGCAGTTGATCTTCTTTGTAGGTTCTTCCAATATTCCCCTAATTTGAGATGCACAGCTGTAAGTTATCAATACTTTTTACTTCTTTTTTTGTGTATTTTACTTTCCTATTGTTTCATATCAGAATCTAAGGATCTAAACCCATGAAAAAACCTTCGGGTGTTCTTTTAGTTGGAAGCTTGTATTCATCCGTTATTTGATGAGCTAAGGGACCCAAACACTCGTCTTCCCAATGGCCGGCCACTTCCTCCGCTTTTCAACTTCAAACCGCAAGGTATAGTTCCCTAATCTTTCTTGGTGTGCCTCTTAAGAGACTAACATACATATGCTCTAGTAAGTTGTTGACACGTTGTGTTCGCTCATGATTGCTATGAAATATAAACCTCCAAACCTCAATCAATGTAGTAGTGCTTTTTGAATAATGAAAGGTGGTAGATAAATTGAAATCACAAGTATGGTGAACATTAAGGCCTCTGACATATTTGAACGCGAAGCAATAATAGAGGCTTTTTTCTCCATATGTATAAATCTGTGATTTAATGTATGTTTTGTGTGTTGCAGAGCTATCTGGCATTCCTCGTGAAATCGTGAACAGGCTTGTCCCAGAGCATGCCCGTAAGCAGAACCTCTTCATGGCTTTGCATTCGTAAGATGCTTATCGGTATATTGCTTCTGTATAAGCTCTCTATAGATATGGGTAATTGGAGCAGCCAGAGGGCATTTTCCGCCCTCATGGCTTTTGTTTTTGTTATATGGAAATGAGGATGCATGAATACAAACAGTACTTGAGGTTTTCTGCTTATAAACCCACTTGTTTGTTACACGGCCAGTTAATTATTACCCTTTCAATTGCAAAATGGATGTTTTTTAAGCATGTAAAAAATGTGGCTGAGCAATTGGGATGTCTGATTTGTAAAGATTTTAAAGTGTTTTTAATGACAAAATTTAAAGGACAAAAGCATAACTTTTTTTTTTTTTCTTTTTTGGTGATTTTGAAGGATTAAAGAAATAATAGATTAGATAAAAATATAATATTTTGGTAAACATGAGTTATAACATAAAATACGAAGCAGGACATGTGTAAATATCCAACTATTTAACTGTTTAATTTGAAAATATAATATTCTACTTTACATTTGAAAATATCTAACTATATAAATTGGAACTAAATATATTAATATATTGTGCCCCTGGTTGGTTAGTTATGTTTCTGAATAAGCCCCTGCATATCCGTAGCCCATAGGAATAATCGTTCGTCGGTATTTAATTAATTAATGGTAGTTTGTGTTGTAATTGGTTAGTGATTTGTAGTAGTAGCATCACACAATGTTACTGTGTGCGTGTCTACAAATAATAGAAAACAAAAATAAATACGACAGTTGTAATTTAAAGATAAAAAAAAATATCGTGACTGATTTGGTAATTTGATATTAATTTTGTTTTCTTTTAATTTAAATTAATTAAAAGAAAACAAAAACAAAAAGGAAAAGATTGGAGAAAGAGTCAAAACCCTTGGGCGAAGCTGGTCCGAGTCACCAAACACTCAACTCCGCAACATATACAGTCTCTGTCTCTTGCCTCTCTTTCGCAAACGAACTTGAGACATGTCGTTGTGTACATCTATTTTTCATCCCTCTTCTTCTTCCATCAACCACTTCTCCAATCACAACTCACCTAAACCCTCTCTTCTCTCTCTCAGATTCGCCACCACCTCCACTTCTCTTCCCTTTGTTGCTCCTCTCAATTCCTCCACCTCCAGACGCGTCCTTAGCTCTCATTTCTCTTCGAACCGATCCCAAAGACGCCACTTTTTGCTCCGGTGCGTCTCAGAGGTATCTGAGCCGTCTGTTTCCGTCGCTCCCGGCGGCTCTGGTAAAATCCAGTGACACCCTTTTGCTCTCTTTAGTTTGATATCTATATTTCTTTGGCCCTTTGATGAATATACAAATATTATGTTATGTGTAATTAAACTCAGGTGATTTGATTATAAACTAATGAATTTGTAGTAAATTTCGTTTTCAATTTTTGGTGCAGAAGAGAGAGTGACTGTTCTTGTAATCGGTGGAGGAGGGAGAGAACACGCTCTTTGTCACGCCTTGAAACGATCACCTTGTTGTGATTCTGTATTATGTGCACCTGGAAACTCCGGTATTACAAGCTCCGGCGATGCTACTTGCATACCTGAACTTGACATATCAGACAGTTTTGCTGTCATCTCTTTCTGTCAAAAATGGAATGTCGGGTTAGTCGTTGTTGGTCCTGAAGTGCCTCTTGTTGCGGGTCTCGCCAATGACCTCGTTAAGGCTGGTATCCTCACCTTTGGCCCTTCTTCTCAAGCTGCTGCTTTAGAAGGTTCTAAGAACTTTATGAAAAACCTTTGCCACAAGTACAATATCCCTACTGCTAAGGTTTGTATTACCGTTACCAATTTCTCCCAATTCTCTGTGTTTAAGAATCCATAAGGTATTCAGATGATTATGAAAACAAATTCCTCTTGATATTAGATGAAAAAAAACTTGTTTTGATTTGATTAAGATGAGAAGCTTTTCACTAGTTCAGTGGCTCAACACTTAGAGATGGGTCTACTGCATTTAGCCTAGGACTGAATATAGCAGACTAGAGCTGTTGTGAGTTGGTTAGAGATAGGTTAGTGAGGGCTGCGTTTTCAAGAATGTCTCAACAGATTGTATAGAGAGAGTTGGTAGTCACTCATTAACTAAGGCTTTTGGTGTTGATGGAAAAAGTATGGCAGTTCCAATAGTTTTGGTGTTAATACAACTGACATATCCGAATAAATGCAGTATAGAACATTTTCTGATGCATCTGCTGCAAAAGCATACATTCAAGAACAAGGGGCACCGATTGTGATTAAAGCAGATGGATTAGCTGCTGGAAAAGGAGTCACTGTTGCCATGGAACTAGAGGAGGCTTTTGAAGCTGTTGATTCGATGCTGGTCAAAGGTGTGTTTGGTTCTGCTGGATGTCAGGTGGTCGTGGAGGAGTTTCTCGAGGGAGAAGAAGCTTCCTTTTTTGCACTTGTCGATGGAGAAAACGCCATTCCTCTAGAATCTGCTCAGGACCACAAGCGGGTTGGAGATGGAGATACCGGTCCTAACACGGGCGGAATGGGAGCGTATTCTCCTGCTCCGGTCTTGACCAAGGAGCTACAGGATGTGGTAATGGACTCTATAATTCACCCCACTGTTAAAGGAATGGCAGAAGAAGGATGTAAGTTTATTGGCGTTCTGTTTGCGGGTCTCATGATCGAGAAGAAATCCGGTTTGCCTAAGCTGATCGAGTTCAATGTCCGGTTTGGAGATCCAGAATGTCAGGTAAGAAACTGAAGAAAAACCTGGTTTAGTCTCGCTTTGATTGTTGTTCTAAACAATGGAGCTTTTTGTTTAACACAGGTCCTGATGATGCGTCTAGAGTCTGACCTAGCAAAAGTTTTACTAGCGGCTTGTAAAGGCGAGCTAAGAGGCGTAACGCTTGACTGGTCAAAAGATTCAGCAATGGTGGTTGTAATGGCAAGCAAAGGTTACCCCGGTGCTTATGAGAAAGGATCGATCATCAGAAACATTGAAGAAGCTGAATCGGTAGCTCGTGGAGTGAAGGTTTTTCATGCGGGAACGGATCTTGATGCAGAGGGGAATGTTATAGCCACAGGGGGACGTGTTCTAGGGGTCACGGCGAAGGGTAAAGACTTGGAAGAAGCGCAAGAAAGAGCGTATTGGGCGGTCCAACAAATCAATTGGCCTGGAGGTTTCTTTAGGCGTGACATTGGCTGGAGAGCGCTTCGCCAGAAACAAGTAGCCACGAAAGAAGAGTGATGAGAAAGAATTTTGTTGTAAACCAAGAAACCAAAACATAAAGAGTCGCTCTAATCTGTTAGATATTATTACAAGTAATTTTGTTTTACATAATTTTGCGTCGAGCAAGATAAGTAATGTAGTCTGTGTAGGCATATAAATTACGGAAGTTTGATAATAAAAAAATAAAAGCAATGTGGCGTTGGAATTCTTACGTGCCCAACATACACATTTTGGCTTTATAGCCGAGTTAGAACACAGAACAAATCCACGAATTTCTTCAGCACTGTTAACCAGTTGTTTCACTAAGCCTCGCTAGAAATTTTAGTGGTAGTTTCGTAAAGTTTTGGAAATTACGGGTGTCATTTGTAATTTGAGGTAAAATATTGAAACGAAAGAGATGCGAATGTAAAATTCCCAAACCCCTAAATTTCAAATTCCTAAGTCTTCTTCTCCATCTCGAATCAATGTTCCCTAAATCCTTAGCCGTAAGTAGAAAAATCTCGAATTTCATAAAAGAACACCCGCGTAAACTCTCGGGTTTAAGAAGACTCTGTTCTTCTTCAGCTGCGATCACCCTGAGCCCTTGCCCACCCAGATACGACGTAGCTGTCATCGCTGATTTAATAGAGAAGCAGCACTGGTCAAAGCTAGGATTTCATGTGAAAGACATTAACCCTAATGAACTGTTTCAACAGTTGATAAGCTCTGAGCTTGACCCAGATTTTTCTCTCAGGTACTATACCTGGTTAGTGAAGAACCGTAACATCTCTGTTTCGCTGGAGCTCACATTTAAGCTCTTGCATTCTCTTGCCAATGCGAAAAGGTACTCTAAGATCCGATCTTTCCTTGATGGGTTTGTAAAGATAGGATCGGATCATCCAGTTCACTCGATTTTCCATGCCATTTCAATGTGTGATAATGTTTGCGTCAATTCGATTATAGCTGATATGTTGGTATTAGCTTATGCGAATAATTCGAGATTCGAGTTAGGATTTGAGGCGT